>OY987226.1:11202500-11912066 GCA_963920705.1 Odiellus spinosus | reverse complement strand
GATTATAGATCTTTTAAGCAAAAACCACTTTTTCCTGAATGTTTTTCAGAAGAAAAAATATTAAAATGGAATTTTCTCGTTTGTATCGATACAAATACTTTTTACTGATCAAGACGATATGGATCGAGACCGTTTTATGAATTTTAATCACTATATCGCTGTCGACGGCTGAAATAATATGATTGCTCCGCGGAAATTCAAACCTAACCCAACTTCCGAATTTAAATGAATCATAACCATTTCATTAAATATTATTATTATATTCATAATTTTGTGTGCAGATTCAAAAATTCAAGAGCTGTTCGATATATAGCTCATATCCTATATAATTGCCCTTTCAAAACCGATCTCCCTGAAATTTCCAGGTTTTTCTTCAAAAATATTTACCCGAAATTTCCAGGTTTTTTTACACAAATATTTCCCCGAAATTTCTAGGTTTTTTCCCACAAATATATCATAGAAATTTCCAGGTTTTTCCACAAATATTTCCCTGAAATTTGAAGGTTTTCCACAGATATTTCCTTGAAATTTCAGGTTCTTCCACAGATATTTCCTTGAAATTTCCAGGTTTTTCCACAAATATTTCTCTGAAATTTCTAGGTTTTTCCACAAATATTTCCCGGAAATTTCCAGGTTTTTCCACAAAGATTTTCCAAAATTTAAGGAAAAAATCGAGTCAATAACCCTTTAAAGTTAATTTTCAAATAAATTGTCGTTTTGTGAGGGGTGGGGGGTTGCGTTAGAAAGTGACCTTGCCCTATTGCGAAGCTGGGCGATGAGGAAAATGACCCAGAAATATATTTTTTATTAATTTTTTTTAAGTATCGGTAGCTAAAGGGCTCTAAATAATGATATCTTGCATGTATTTCTTTTCTTTCTTTTACATTTCGTGTTGATTTATTTCGTTAATATCATTTTCGTTCCAAATTAACGTATCTAAACCTAGTTCGAAGTATGGAAGATACGTAGTTTTGAAACTAAGGATACCGAGTTTTATTAAGGGTGCATATGGGATAATAATTTTGTAAAACCCATTTTACGCAATTTTACAATTTTGAAAAGCTTAAATTATAAGCTTGCACTATTACGATAGATAAGTATATTGTGAATTTCCAGTCGGGATTACTTAACTCAATGGTGATTAGTATTTAGGACATTGTTTTGGTTTTATGATATTATTTTGAAGGCCAAAGGCAAAAACTAAAATATTAGTTACTTAATATATCCAGCATTTAATTTTATATATATATATTTATCATCGAGTGAATAACTAGGGAGAATTTATACCAATATTAGACCTATTAGTCCTATTAGTCCATAAAAAATAATTATCAATAAATGACAGTAACTTTAATTGCTTTAATTAGGGAATATAAAAATATTTTCGACGATTATCAATATAATTATAAAAATATAAATTTATCAATTTACGTCTGTCTGTCGTTAAGGAACGCTAAAGCTTATACGCGACGTTATCAAAAGAAGAAAAAGTTGAAGCGAATTGATACATAATGTTAAACTTCATTGGGGAAAACTCAGCCCAGGCAAACTCCCCTTAGACACGACTATATTATAGTCGCTTTAAATTAAATTTTGAATTTAATTTATGCTTAATATGATTCAGACTTTTGTAAGCGTTTTTAAGTTGAGTAAGATTAGTTTCGTGAATTAAACTATTTTTAAATGAATTAACATCATGTGGTCGATATATCAAAGGTAACCTTCATTCCACGCTATGAATTTATCACAAGTGACAATAATATTCAAATTAATAATATTGCTTTTAAAAACTAAATTCAATACGTTAATATTTTAATATCTTTGTAAGCCAAAAACGTGAATTTTAAAATCTTTCTAAGCGAAAAACATGAATTTTTAATATCAAGGAAACCAAAAACCTGAATTTTAATTAAGATCTGTCATTAAATTTAAATGTTAATTTGAAAGATCATTTGATATCTCTCATTTGATATGTCCTTGGAATTTTAAATGGGCGGTCTCAAATATTTCGCCTATAACGCCCAGTCCCTAAATAGTCAAGTAATTTTCAAATTTCAGTAAATACAAAGTAAGGCAAAACCCTTTTCTTCCATAGATTTATAGGGTATCATAGGTTGATGAATGATTTACTTTAATTAAAAAAAAAAAAAAAAAAAAAATGGTTATATTCCATTATATATACTGTCAAAATTATTTACAAGAATTTTCCTGTAAACGTCAATCAAATAGGTTTTTTTTTTAATAAACTTAACCCTTATGACGTACGTCAGTGTAAGAAACATGCAATTAATTTTTTCTACAACCCGGATACTTTTATGAATAATTTTCACTTATGGCAAAAGCGGAGAGTAAAATAATTTTCGGTCAAGATTTTTAAACAACTCTCTGGTATTCAAGTTGTATCACTATACAACCGCTAATAAAACCTTGTTCATAGTTAGAGTAATTACTATTAAACAATGGACACTCATCTTAAACCAAACCTGGCGTTCAAAAGCGCTCTCTAACTGCAAAACAGTGACAAAAGTGGTAACTAACGGTTCATCGTGCTTGATAAAGAAAAAACAGATGCGAACACCGTGTTGTTAGTTCCTACTTTTGCCACTGTTTGCAGTTAGAGGGCGCTTATGAACACAATATTTTGTTATTCATCTAGTAAGATAGGTTTGCATTGTTAATAGTAGTAGGTTAGAGTTAAATTTACGTTAAGTAAGGTTAAGGAGCACATTAACTATATAAATTTTCAGTCTGAGGGCGGGAGGGAATGTTTTACGCTGCGAAAACAGCTTGGTGATAAGGCTTTATAAAAATAAGTTGTTTCTTATTCTTAAAAAGATACTTTCTACAAAAGGATAACACATATAGTTTTATCTACAATATACGGTTCGCTATACGGGATTTAGTAGGTTTATATTCCTCCACCGAATGTTTTCTACGTACTCAAAATTTAAACTGATTTTTACTATAATTTATTTCTTGTTTTCTTGGTCTCTTACGCGTGAGTGACGGCGTGACTATCTATCCAATTGGAAACAAGATATATCTATCCAATTGGAAACAAGATATATAAATTATAGTAAAAAACACTTTAATAAGTTTTCAGGTACTACTTTTCTCTATATACGGTATAGTTATTAGAGATACATCCGCTGTAGTTTCCTACGTGCTCAAAATGAAAACTGATATTTACTATATATAATTATAATAATTTCTTATTTTTATGGCTCTGACACACGTGACTAGAACTGTTCGAGAAGAGTTCTAGAATCTGTTTTTCAAACTGGTTCCCGAACCAGTTTCGAGAAATCGATTCAAGAAAATTTGGAAAATGTGATAGGTAACAAAAGTTAATTGGCCTTAAAAATATTACTCCGCGTTAAGAATTAAGATTCAACCAATTACGTAGTTTTTATCGATACCTCTCGCGCTATTTTTTGAGAAGAATCCCGTGGTGTACGAAGTAGTGAAATCATAGTGTATCAAGCCCATTAATTAATACAACAAAATAAAATAAATTTATTTATCCCTGCCTTCTACTGTACAAATTTACGCGCCAAGGGCTTGAGCTTTATACATTGAAAGGCGAGCATGCGCGCGAGAAAATATTTTTCAATTCTGACGTTTTTTGCACGATGTAGAGTTTAGTTTATTTAGTCCAATTAAAGACCCTGTCTGATCTAGAATTTCCCCCTTCAAAATCATCTTCTCATGATTACTGTACAATTTGTTATGGTAAACGTCGTCTGCTTAGCAATGAAAGAAGGCGACTTTAGAGAGGCTTCAAAAATCGCATATAGTCCATTTAATATTATATCTATCTCGTGCACCGAGATTTTTTTAAAGCGCGCGAATTATCAAAACGTTGTGATTGGTTATGGAGATTAATCTGAATTTTTCGATAAAAATTGATATCTTGCTTTGAAAAAGGTATTTGTTGAAATGGGATTTAGTTAATTATTAGTAAGGTATCGAAGCTCAAAATAAAAAAAAAACTTATCTGATCTTTTAGCTATCCCTTAAATGTCTATATCCCCACATACCCTAAACTAGTATAAGTTTACTTTAAAAAGATTAACTTACGATTCATGGCCCATGGCTTCAAATCTTTAATTCCCGCGATTACTTGAAAAACTGCGCCTTGACATTCCGGTGACAATTCAATGTCCCCGCTTGAACGAACCAAAGAAGGCAATAGTTTTTTAATTATTAATTCAACAGTCTCCTTCAACCTCTCTTCGATTATTTGGGCCGCTTCGGACAATGATATCGGATCCACGTCATAGGCATCCAAAGTACTCGCTATGATCGGACACAGTAACAGAGAAAACGCTAACACGACCCTAACGGTCATTTTGAGTCCACGTCAAAAAAGGTTAACGCTTTTAAAATTGATAGATCACTCCGAATTCGAGAATATAGATTATACATAAAATGAGGTTGAAAATATTAACTTTTCTTCTTTTGAAAAAAAAACAAAAAAACAAAACTGTTTTGTTGATTTTATTTGATATTGAAATCGGAAGCGATCGACCGGAAAACCTCTTGTCTTAATTCTCTAACGACCGAGCACTTTCTAATTTTGGTTTTGCCACTCGTGTATACGAAGTGAGTCTCCGTCAGGTTTCAAGTTTTTCAATGTCGAACCCCATGGCCTCTAACTTCTTTTTCCGAATTGGATAGATCGCCGAATCACTGCCTTCTCCGCCAAAGAAGAGAAAAGGAAAAACTAACCTTGAGAGCTGTTAGAATATATCTATATATTTATATTGAATTTAGTGCCTCAACCATCGTTATGAGAGAGCGTCTCTAAGTTTATTATAGAAATAAACACTGTAAGAATCGATAAAAGGTTTTCTGGGATTAAATAATGATGGTTTTCAATGTCAAAAGAAATCCCTACATTACTAGTTATCAGCATAGGTAACATAAGCTACGGTCACACTAGCATTTATTAATCGATTTGAAACGGTAAAATCAAACCGATATTCGAATCGCCAGGAATCGTTTTAAGCGTCAAGCGTTCACGCATTATCTTTATAAATCGATTTATCATACTTTCATCTATCGGTTGTTGAAACCGAATCGGTACGAAATTGGTTCTCGAAGCAGTTTCGAGAAATCGAATCAAATCTATTCGAAAAAAGACGGTTTCCCGTTCAGACGACTCTAGCGAAACGTTTTTAAACTGTTTAAATCGATTCCAATGCATAGTATGAACGCAGCTAATATTTCTCATACGTATGTCATAGAGCTAGGGGTTTGTACAACGTAATCCACAAATATTTGGATTATCCGTTAAATTATCAGTTAAATATTTCGATTACATTTGATTTATCATATACTTCTCGTGGATAATTTCAATCCCGGACCTCTAGTATTTCAATAAAGAAAACTAATAAATTAAATTGAAATGACAGTTTTCACTAAATGACGAAATTTACGTCATATACCTCACTCTTTTTAAAAGGAAGACTAGATATTCATACGCGATGGCTATAACTATCCTTTTCTGAGAAAAACAACTATTCTTATGGTTTACAACGGTTTACAAATTATGATCATAAAAATATTAATTTTCACGCGTTTCTTCCTTTAATAAAAACTTTTCAAAATAGGCCTCATATTCGTTGTGTCGTCGGCATAGTCAATGAAGTTACCATACATGTAATTTTCGTCTTAGGAAGAAAGGCCTCAAAAGATAACTATAGCATGTAATCGACATGTAATGCCATTAAAATCGTAGGCAGGTTGTCGCGAGCTCGAAACAGTGCCTACGACTGGTTCCTTGAGTTAGGGCACAAGTAAATCACCTTTCAAGTTTGTAAGACGACATACTGCTTGTGATAATGAAGAGAGTCCGATTTTATCAGTTCATGGTTTCACCCTAAGTATTCCTAAATGTACAGAAAGGCGGCGAGGCCCAGTATGTTCTTTGAGATTCTTTCTGAAGGAAATCAGACTCGAAATCGCGACGGCCGGGCGAGACACTCTCCTTCGTTTCGCGAAAGTTGTTTTCCTTCGATACATCTTCACCCCCGTAAACGTCTAGAAAGTTCGGCGCAATATTAGCTCCGGCTACTTAGTTCCAATCTCAACCGCTAGAGAGGGCAATTTCGAATTCCATATCTCGACCGTTTAGAGTTTTTTTTTTCTCTCTTCTCTGGCGAAAGCTCTGAAAGTTAACCACATGCCAATCATAATATACCTTGTTGTAAACTTGAAGTATAATTTACCTGTGGTTAGGGCTATATTCTAACTCTCTAAGAAGAGACGTGAATTTTCAGCACTGTAATTATCTACCATATTCTTGGCAAAAGATAATTAAAATCGAATGAAAATGATCTTAACAAAGAAATCAATCTCGAAAGCAAAATTTATGTTTCCATTAAAATGTAAATTTCGTAAGAACTTGACATTCATTTAATATTCTGAAAACTAATTAAAGAACATTTTCCGCATTCATTGTCCATGCATGATTTTTACGCAGTTAAAATTAAAAATATAAATTTATTCCTCTGTAGATTATAAATTTAAAGTTAAGATTTTTCCAATGAATGTGATAAATGACCTCTCTAGAGGAAGTTTAGATATAAAATCCTGTTCAAGGACGATTTGATCTACTTTTGACACCTACGCGGGCTAACTTTACGTATTAATGCGCGTTAACTTCCTCTATTTTGCAAATTTCTTACGAAATTGAACTTTCGTGATATCATTTATATCAAAAGCTCGAAAAAAACATGCCCTTTTATTATCGTCTAAAGATTACGATCTAAATTAATACGCGGTTTCGCTTGTCATTCGAAAGTTTCGACATCAAACAAACCAGATATATTAAATTGTAAAAATAAGATTAGTGGTCTAATCCTGACATTGAAACTAATTTAAACGCGTAAATCAATAATTACTCTGTCAGAAATTTTTGTTTTTATAATCTTTTCGCGTTTTTAGTTACTCAAAAACTTGTTTTTCGTTTCTATAACGATCATGCTCTAGTCCGCCGCTAGAAAAAAAATAAGCTTCCGTTCATTAACAGGATAAATTATCATTTATAGTTAAATACGCTTTCGTTGGAAAGAGAACATGCTAACCAGGCTGGGAAATAAGTTTGACCACAGTCACAATATTTATTCTGGGAAATAAGTCGTGAAAGTGTAGAACAGAGAATTTTATTTAGTCAATTTCAATATTTATAATAATATTAAAATAATTTTTGAGACAGCTACTACATGGTTTGAAGAAACAGTTTATTAACTAAACGTATCTTTAAACCATGCAGTAGCTGTCTCGAAAATTGTTTTAATATTATTATACGTAATTCACACCATGGTCAACAATTTTCTGTAAAGAACAATTTCAATCTTATCTTTTTTAAGTTAAATTCTCAAGGAAAAAAAAAAAAAAAAAAATAGAATTATTTAACTGGCCACAAGTCAGTATATCCCCAAGCGTTTAATTTTGAAACTGCATGACCCATATAATTTGTAAACTGGACATTTGTGTAACTCTATGGCCCCACCCTATTGGCTTTCGTGTATCCATCCCTAATACATTTTGTCCATCCCCACACGATTTTCAAACTCTATGTTTATTATACTAATAATTAATCTTTATTTAAAACAGCTTAATCTAATAACTAGGCCTTTTTCAAATCAGTATATTGAAAATATCAGAGGTATATAATAACCCCCTTCGGGGGGAAGTATGAAAGGTAGGCAAAATCGACGAACAACAAGTGCCCGGCGTAAATCGCGGCGGATCGACACACCGCTTTACTCCCAAAAAATAGTTACACCATTTTGAACCTCACTAAATTTTCCCTGCGCACGCTTCCGGAACTTGCGAGCTGAAGTCAACCTTCGACTCCAATTTAACAGACAGCCTGACTCCTGAGACAGGAAGTTCTAAACACAAATCGAGCCGTCTTGTTTATACAAAGACCATTTACTAGAGTAGCGACATTGAGAAGTCCAGCGCGAGCTAGTGGCCTAGATAGTCAGCAGCGGGCTCTTGTTGTTCGTGATTTTTAGCATTGGTAGTATAGGGGCTTTCATACTTCCCTCCGAAGGGGGTTATTATATACCTCTGAAAATATCTAAACATTAGGCTTAATTTGAGAAATAATAAAAAAAGACAACGGGATATCTGAAACACGTGTATGCAATTTATTGGCGTTAGAAGTTACATATTTACGATTTGAAACTATAAAATTTGAGAAAAAGGATTTTTTTTTAGTGATTATATCTTTTAATTTGAAAATCTAGTTTTTCCGCGTGGTAGCCGGACAACATCATTAGACATTTAGTTACGTATTCGTAGGCCATGGGAACGGATAAGCCCAACCATACACCCAAATACCCACCGAGGTTGCTAAACAATTCAATGTTCTATAAAATTAAAAAATAATTAGTACACTTCTATAATTTGTCAGAAGGTAAATTACACGTACCGTTATTTGTGGTTTGTGATTGTACAAGTAGTGCAAACTTCCTCTCAATTCAATATGAATTTCGGTTAAATTTGCGAATTGCTCCTCTCTAAAGATTGAAGGAATATTAACACATTATTTTACTCATACATATATATTTTTAATTTCGAGGTTCATGGAAATATTTGTTTATCCCACATAATTCCCAATTTTTTTGTGCAAAAATGTATTTTTTGCGAATTTACGAACTTGTCAAGCGCCATAAATGATAGGACCTTCTCGTCAGGTTTTACTTTTTAAAGGGAATGTGAAAATAAAAATTAAGAAATTTTAATATGGATTCTGCTCGTAAACATTTGGTTTAAACATTCAGGAAATATCTCTGAATTGAAACAAAAAATCCCATTCAAAAGGAGAACCTCCGACGAATCAAAAGAATCTTTGGCTTATTAAAATCCCCGCTCGTCATAGCATTGTCGTCGAGCTATTGTCGTAAATTCCTTATCTTTGCGGCGTTTGATTTCTAGGTAAATTATGTAATATTTTTGGGGATAACTACATATTTTCATTTTCCTCTCAGTGCAATATAAACATTAAATCATCCCTATTAAATATTTCGGACAGATCGTGGTACCCAAAGGGGATTGCTTATAAAAATAAATCCTGGTACTTGTCTCCTTGTTGAAAATTAGTGACAAAATAGAAACTTACGTAATTTTTCGGTTTTCCGTTAATACTGATTGGTACATCTCGACCCTGTGCATAGAAAAACATGAGTAAATTACCTTGATATTTAGTAATTAAAGCTTCTAGAATGAGGCTTAGGCCGGTCTAGTTCATTTTTGGTAATATTTCTTTTTCACCCTACCTTATATGGATTCATTTTACTTACAAACAACTAATAGGACATTGCGATTTACATTCTTCTTCAATTTTCACAAATCTAGCAGCGTTTCTATCTGCACAAAATGAAATGAATTTTTTTTCCCGAAATTATACAATTATACTCCTGTACGAGAAACAACGTTTATATTGTATATTTAAATGATTATGTTACCTTCTTCCGTGGAATTACAAGCCCGGAACCCCGACTGTATCGTATAATTTCGAGAGACGCAACCGATTTCGTTTTTTAGACGAGGCCATAAACAGTGATATACGCATTGCTACAAGGAAACAAAATATGTTGAATAAGTAATTCAATTATATTGCGCCATACGTCTCAATAGTGTCCTAAAATATATAAAAGTGATATAAGAATAGTCTAGCTTTGAACTTGTTGCAAACTCGTTAAATGGACTATTATACTGTCGATAATAAATTATTTAAATTTGGTTGGTTAATTATATAAAAAACTTCCTCTAACCTTATTCTTTCATACTTAACAAGGACACGCCTTGAATCGTCGAATTTAAATATAATTTATCGTGACATTGAATTAACCCTTTTAATATTAATGTTCAATTAATATAGGAATACATTTTGGTTTTATTTAAATTACATTTAATGTTTCCTGGTTAAGATTAGTATCTTTTGATCTTATTCACCTTCTCTTGTTGAGAAAATTACCTTATTAACTCTATGCGAGTTAATTAGTTACAATAGAAATGGTCAATTAAAATAGGTCTAAATTTCAACTCATTGTAAGTTTTTATTTTACTGTAAATGTTCTGTTGCTTTATGCAATATAGCAATTTTTTTAGACAATACTACACCCATTTAAATAGTTTTAGATGAAATTTATATTACTTCGTCTTATACCCTCTTCAGACAAGGCGTAATTAGCAGTGGTTTAATTAGTTTTAACCGAGGTTTACGTAGCCTTCACAGTTCCATAAACCTCGGTTAATCGTGATTAAACCGGCTTGTTAAGGTAAAGTGCAATCCTATCTGGATCTTAACATTCTACTTCTGGTTTCATTATCCCTAGTCAACAATTATAATTAGGTAAAGTGAATTAAATATTTACCGGTTGACTATGTGGACCATTCGGTTTAAATTCTAATTCCCTCGTGTAGTTTCTACACATTGTTTTGTACGGTGGTTCCAAATATTTGATTGACGTCTATACATAAAGAAAAGTAAATCCATATTATTTTATACATATTATATAATCATTATTTTCTATACTAAAAGATAGTAAATCTGATATATATTTTACTCAAGCTGCGTTCATACTAAACCTAGGAATCGATTTAAACCGTTTCAAAACGTTTCGCTTTAGTTGTGGGAACAGGAAACAGTTTTTTATTAAATCGATTTTATTCGATTTCTCGAAACTGCTTCGGGAACCAATTTCGTACCGATAGATGAAGCTACAATAAATCGATTTATAAAGATAATGCTTAAAACGATTCCTGGCGATTTGAATATCGGTTTGATTTTACAGTTTCAAATCGATTTAGAAATGCTAGTGTGACCGTAGCTTTAGTAAAATGAAAAACTCGTATCTACTCAATCGATTTAAAAGCACTTAACAGAATTTACATAGCTTTTAGTGAAACGGCTTTCTTGGCGTGTGAAAACATCGTTATTATATAATATATTCAATAGCGAACCATTTTAGCAATCTTATAGGGGTTTAAATTCGCATGAAATGTAATTTCGGATAAGTATGGGAGATTTAAAAATAAGTTAACAAAAGGCTATGGCAAGAGCGCGTTAAATGTATATATGTAATCTATAAGAATGTTCTTGGTTAAAAGGTATTTCATTTTCCTAGGTCAGACTCTCTTGATTTCGCTGTACACCTAAGTTCACTGAGTTCAGCTTTCAAAGTGTATTGAAATCGAACTCTTATGAACTCGGAGTTCAGCTTTGATAGTGCAAAGAGTCCTAAAATTTTGTACACCTGAGTTCGCGAGTGTCAGCCCCATTCCAGAGACCACCATCATTATTTCACTTCATTTTCTTCATTGCGAACTGGTACTAATTCTGCCCGAACCCTAAACAAATTGGCAGGGGTATTCGATACTCAAAAATCTTATTAAATCAGGTCACTCGATGAAACCTGCTATAATCTAACAAGGTCAAATATTGAGAACGGTAAATTTTGAACTTGATTTACTTTGGTAAAAAGAAGTTTATGTCTGTATCCAGTTTCTATCCGATATCCTGGAATTGTATTTGTAGGCATTTCGTAGAGACTGTGTAAGAACAGGATTCCTTCTCTTTGTTGTAGTCGAGACAGGTTAAAATTCAATTTTAAGACAAAAACTAAAAACAGGAAATATATAAACAGTATCATTTCATTTGACTTTCTTTTTGGCCGATGACCCATTTTGGTCACGCATTTCTGATCTAAGATCGCAGTTGCTGTGGGACTGACCTATGTAAAGTCTCGTATTATGTTCGGAATTTCCCATGAAAATATCGATCCATCGCCTGTGAAACGACCAGCAGGAGTGGGCTCCGGTATAAACCCACGAAGAATGGCTAAATTTCCAATTGAAAAATTTATTACGATATAAAGCCTCGTATAAAAGTAATTGGGCATTTAAAATCAATTCTTTAAAACCAAATTCCTTTAACTTACTTAACGCACGAATGGGTGATGTTAAAATACTCGTTTCTCGAAGTTAAGAGTCCGCAATACTGTATCATAGCCTCTTTGGGGAAAACAAAGTTTCTCATGTTGCTAGCGGTCACTCGTTTCACTTCAGGACTGTCTTCTTCAATGTCGTTCTAAACCAGTAATTCATATTTATTTAACGAAGATTTTGAAAAGTAATTTTTTGACAAACCTTGTTGCAAAACTGTCTAGACGCGTTGCACAACTTATCTTCATTAAACCTATATAAATAATTATTAAGGATAGTTAAACAAAAGTCTAAAATTCTACCTGGTGGCGTTAAGCAAATTTTATCAAATTAAATCGATAACAATGATGAAATTAATATTTCATATTATTAGCCTATCAGGAGAAATTAATCAAGGCCAAAATTTTATGTGAAGAATTATTTCTTGGGCAGACGGTGTACCCTAACATTCGGGCTTAGGTTACAATAGGAGACTGTTCACCAAAGTTGCGTTACGAAAGATCGACTGGTATAGAAGATGAACAATAGATTTAAAGGGATAATTCAACACTTGAACATTTTTTTTTTTTTTAAATTGAAGTGTTGAACCTATAGAAACTTCCAAATCTGTTGAAATTTTTACAAAATTTGTTATTAAACTTCAAAGAGAAGAATCTCGGATGCGCGAGGTATTTAATTTCAACGGATTTTGTATTTTCTAAGGGCAACACTCAAGGTAAAAAATATTGTTGGAGCTTTTACGTATCACTTAATATTCTACCTCTGTTTTAAGCACACTGTCGTTCATCTTTTGAACCATTAGAAACCATAAAATATTGGTTTTTTGTATCGCGATTTTTATTACATAGTCGTCTGGTATGTTACATTACATACCAGGAGAGCTAAAAAATATAATTGGTCCTACAGACCTTAAAGGTAATAGAAGACTTTTCCTTTACAGAAGATCCCCATTGTTTTAGGTATGACCCCGATGGTTTAAGTGTAACATTGTACCCGATTCAGAGAAAAATTATAATTTTACTAACAAATACTAACGAATTCTTGAACTTTAGTTTGAAGGGTATTTCCTCTCTAGACCCCGAATTAGATAACTTTACTTTACCATGTAGATGTACTTACAATCTATCAGAACACATTGTTATAGCCGGCAGATCACTGAAATTGGAATGTTCGATGTGAACATCAACTGACGTTGGGTACGAGGTGTATTGGCCAATGAAGGTGCCTGTCTGGTACAGGCATACGACGGTACAAATCAGACAGGTCATAAGGTACAATCGTTCCCTGATTTTAACTAGCCATAACGGCAATCTTGGCAACGAAATGGTTTTCGGTCCGGACGACGTATTTCGATCGTTCCTGTTAGGCGTCACTATGCTCTTTTGTTGTTGCTGTTGTCGTTGCGGTTGAACTGGTATAAAGAAAGGCGCGTTTTGCGAGGCCCTAGATGTCAACCATTTCTCCGATTTCAAAATATTTGTGTTCGACGGCATACTTTGTGTTGAAGTTTTGCGACTTCTTACGGACGCCCGGTTGTTGGAACTGGTAGGTCGACTGTCCGCGGCGGGCAGATCTGATTCCACTTGGGTTAAAGAGCTTCTACGACGATTTTCTTCGACGAAAACCACCTCCACTTCGGTTTTTCCTCGACGGTAATTAGGTGATTTTACCGACCACCTTCTAGGAGCGTTGCCCCTGGAAAATTTTCGGACGACTACTTTAAGCCAACCGGTAGATTGTTGTCGTTTGTAATTATTAGTTTCACGGGGAAGTTCATGACACTCTTCGGGGCTACTGCTGACGTTCTTGTCGGCGCTCATTACGGCAGCAAGTTTGGTGCTGGATTGGTGTATCGGAATAATTTGCGATCGGTGGCAAGATCGTGACTCGGTGATTTGATGAAACCTGTAAAGACGTTTCTACTTAAATAATCGTTGATTGGCCGCCTGTTCAAGGCCCTTTCAAGAAAAGTTTGTTAAACCTATCTTTAAACAAAGCATACATATTATTTATGCTCATTCCATCCTTAACAACTATCACTCATAGACCCAAACCGCGTCATATTACGAATCTTAATGCTGGTAAACTTTAGGTTGTGTCCAAAAAGTGGGAGAATAATTTGCTCTTATAAAACATTTACTCTGAGCACGATAGAATTATTTTTATATGGCACAATAGATGGAAGGTTTGTGATATAATTAAAATTAAAAGCATGAATTGGAGATAATGCAATTAAGAAATCAAAATCTATAATATGACCCCATTATTAGTTTGCCCTACGTGTGGCGTTCATCTTGAACATTCTACGGATGCACTCTTAATTTTAACGGAGACATATAATGAGTGTGAGCGATTCAACTTCCACTCATTGTTACACATATAGGTTCACATAATCTGTACCCTCTAAAAATTATATCGTGGCGTAGTCAGTGAACAAACATGTATCTTTGACTGTAGTAAAGTGATTACGTAACTGACTACATAATCTATCTAAAGATTTTACGAAAGTGATTACCCCTCGAAAGCTCAATAAGATGATATTATTCTCCCACTTTTTGGACGGATCACAAAAATGATCAAATTATCATTCTCCTTTATGTTGTTAAGAAAACTGCGAATAAGTAACTTAATTACATGTTGATAGACATTAAGATCCAACGAGTTGCTACCGAGAATCGTTTTTGATAATTCTAATCGCGCTACTAAGCAGTTTAAATCATACATGGTTCAACGTTAACCTGTGGGAAAATAAACTCAATATTCGAAACCCTTAGCTAAAGCAAATCAAATCTGGCTTTCTGAGTCTTCAGAAAGAACAATGAAATGAATTTCGATAAAAATGTTAGAATTTCTCTACCACACCCTGACGTATTTAAATGTTGCGTGCGATTGAAATCTTAATATATTCGCACTCTCGGATGGCTGAAGGATCCCGTTAAGAGCAAACTAAACGTTTATAACGCCAATTTTTTGCCATAGTCATATAAAAGGTTAAAAGGGAGCGTGAAAAAGATTTTGTATTGCATATAGGACCGTATTTCGAATGACTGCCATTATTAATTACCAATATTATTTAAATTAAACTTAAACCTCCCTGACAATGAACAACTATTGGAACTTGCTTACGAAACGAGTATATAACGATAGACGCAAAGGGTAATTGAAGACCAATTTAATTTCGAAACAAGTGCTGAATCAATCAAATGGGTCTCTCTTGTTCCATTTTACCTTTAACTTCGATTTCTCAGGATTCAAATCCTTATATAAAACAATTTCACCGATCACTTTTTTTAATTTGAAACTCTGCTAAGCTCTTATAACTCAGTCGCATGTGTTAAGAATTCATATTTAATTTATTAAATAATCACACATCAATCAGTGTTTTAAGGAACTATTTGGTTCTACTTTAAGAATAGATAAAAAATAAATTAATTTTTCCTTTCCACTCTCCCATGTATTTATAAATATATGTTCAACGCGTTTCTTCCATTGTTTGAATATAGTCTTTATTATTGAAACACTCGAAAACGATTAAACTAACCTTTAACCTATATTTCTATTCGTGAGGATTGAAGATTGAAACTTCGATTTATTTATTTAAACTTTTTTTCCTTATGGATAAAAAATATGTAATCCAGAAGCGTGTTTCCAGTTCAAACTATACTACTTAAGAGTCCGCTTACTGCTCACGAACTAAACTCTAACTAAACTCGATAAGTGACCGAAGCAACAGAGCGTGTGTGGATGGAGAGTATCCAATCAATATTTATCGAAAAGAAAAAGTAATTTTTTATTTATTTGTTAAATCCATACATAATATAACGATTGATATCGACGTAAGCTAAAGATGACACTAAGTATTTAACGGAGGCTATATAACTATTTTCGTATGGTTAGGCAAGTTGGAATGCTCTTCATGTGACGTGATCGGACTAAGAAAGGGCACCTCAGTTTTGAACCTTTCATCAACCAGTCAAAAGGGGCGTTCCCGTTTAGAAACTTTCCCTGACATCCTATTTTAAGGGGACCATTAATACTGCCTCCCTCTCCCGCGACAATGGTTTTAATACGGACTTCATACTCATCCAAATGAACGAGAGATACTTATACAGTAGGCGAGAGTTTCTAAATGTTTCTAGTTTTTCTGTTCTTGGCGTGACATGTGTTCTCTGGAACTAAAACCTCCAATGATGTATTTCAACTATACATGGTAATTTATATATTTTTTTCTTTTCGGAATTAAGCCGAGGTTTAACGTATTTTCAAAATTTATCCAGGCTTTAAAAATTGATTGTGAATATCCCAAGATCCTCAACAATTCGTGTTCACTACGATTAAAGAAATCATTTGTGATATAAATTACAATTTTATTCGCATTATTTTGTAAGCTTATGAGCAATTGTATTTCACTTGTCCCATTGAAGGCGGTTCGGAGAGTATCGATTTAGCGATTTTAGCCTTTGTTTCCGCGCTTATTAGATACCCTACAAAAATGTTCCTTTTTTCGAAAACGTTTTTTTAGCCTTTTCCGCCGAATAACGCCCTTTGAAAAACCTTTTAAAACCAGCTTATTTAGTGACATTTTGCGTGACCCCTACATAATGGTGAATTGTTTACTTGAGCTATTGCTGCTATAGAGACCATTCTACTTGCGCTCAAATCGAATCCAATTAAGCATTTAAATTTCATGGGAATCAAGAAACCGTTTTAGATTTGTTTTGTTTAAGGATAGAAACTCCCTCCAATATCATTTAGAGTTAGGCACTCATTTATATCACCTTATGATATCGGCGCACGACATCCTAGTTCGTTCTCGTGTAAAAACGTAACACCTGTTCCGTTGAGTATCTCAATTTTCACCCGATATGATAGGTTTAAAATGGATCGACGATTATCTAGGGAGTGTTTACAGGGAAAATGGATATCCCACAGCAATTTTCAATACATAGCGTAACAAAAGGGCTCGGGTGATCGTGCTTTAATTGAGTATGCTTGTCCATTGTATTGTTCCGTTTCTGTTTACATTTTATATTTTGAGGAATGGCACGTCTCTGGATTTAGAATGTGATCGAGTTCATGCAAAGTAAAATAAGGTGCTGTTTCTCTAGATTTCCTTTTGCGTCATAAGTTTATTGCACCATTATATTAAAGGGACCTTTAAGAGGAAAACTAAGTGGTGTTTTTAATTTACTCGTACTTTAGGCTTCTTTAGGGACATCCAACGCTACGAAGCGCTCAGCAGCGCCAAAAATACGAAGATATGTAATATGCGGAGCAAATATTTGAACCTTCATGCAGTGAGGTATGCAGTGGTTCTAAAATCTTAGAAAGGGCGTCAAATCGATTCCAAAGTGTGCCAAGAGGCAAGCGTATATCAATAGTGCCTATCAAAGTGGCGCCAAAAACAAATTTATGCCTCCCAAAATCGAAAATGTTCCTAGGCCTTCGTTGGCTGTAAAAGAAGTGTCCTTCGAGCAATCAAAATGTTTAGTTTTTTAATTTACTATTAAACAAATAGCTCGGTCACTGATTATTGATTAACTAATTAACCCGAGGTCTTTTCGTGGTTTAAAGATTAATTTAGGATGATGAAAATCGATTAAAATGCGCTTCAATTTACGTTTCATTTTCTCTTTAAATAAGGAGTTCAAATCAATAAATGAAGGTTGGATTATTATAAAATTTTCCAAGAAGAAAATAAAATCGAATGCATTACCGATAACTTATAAAGCTTATCCTAAAGGTACTTTATTAAACAATAATTTGATTAATTTTATTATACTATATCGAGAAACCTTTAGGTGTGGCTAAAAACATTCCTTAGTTAGATCATGAACGAATAAATCAAGTCAACCATAAAACCATTCAAATCATTTTGACGATGGGGTAGACACTAAGCTCAGTTGTACAACATTTTCGAAATCTTTGCCCAACCAAAGTTGAATTAAAGAGTTGAAACTGCATGAATTCATTGTCAAAGTCGAACTCCGGTGTACAGCGATTTGAAAAGACACAATGAGCTCAGTTGTACAACATTTTCGACATCTTTGCCCAACCAAAGTTGAATTAAAGAGTTGAAACTGCATGAATTCATTGTCAAAGTCGAACTCCGGTGTACAGCGATTTGAAAAGACACTGTGAGCTCAGTTGTACAACATTTTCGACATCTTTGCCCAACCAAAGTTGAATTAAAGAGTTGAAACTGTATGAATTCATTGTCAAAGTCGAACTCCGGTGTACAGCGATTTGAAAAGTATCTACCCCTCTCATTTTGATTATTGGTGAAATATTAAAGGGGTCCATACGTAATAATTAATTTCAAATCTTCTTTCAACAATGCCGACATAATTAAGTTTGATTTTACTTCAACTTACCATATCAGTGATTGAATTCTTTTATGACAGACGAATGAATGATGCGAGAGATTTTAGACTCTTCCTTGTTTCTCTTTTCCAGGTGTATTGTTCTCCTGTTGGTTTGCTATTAAAGAACGCTGAAACCGAGCTAGTCTTTTCAAAACGCATCATTCCGCTGGCCACTATGACTATATTGATTAGCATTTATTAGAATAGCAAAACTAGGAAGACCAAAGACCATTGAAATTGAGGCGTTTCTGTGAGATAAAATCGCATGAATCGCACCTGGTTTTTAGTGGCGTGCCTCGTGGCCTTCCCACCCATAAGCTAAAATATCGTTTTTAGTGCTATTAGCCTCAACTTGCTTTCCTATACACAATAACAATTTATCAGAGACGTGTTCACACTTTGAAAGTTTTATAAGAAAATATACAATTATTATATAGACCCATAATAAAGCCTACTTAGTAGTTCGCTACTTGATAATTTAGATCTTGAGAGATGATATCCGTTATTTAGGGATGATCCCCACAACACACCACTAACTATCGAAAACAAACCTAATTAAATTACCCTACTCTATGTGATTTTAACATTTTTCTCAAACTTCCATTGATCGGAAATTTTTTTAATATTTTTTCAGAACTCCCCAGATCTTAATTAGACTACAACCATCGTTATTTGGTGAGGGATTGGTTAACGGGACTCTCCCCGGGATTTCTATTCTACTAAAAATACTAATAATATTGACCTTAATATGGTGTTATGTTTATGAATCCAATTGTTTTTATAATATAAGAGTTTAAAAAAATCAAATCTGTGATTAGGTAACTGGTTACAGCTTTTGATAATGCTAAATACGTACTCAGTTACGTAATGACTTTAGTACAAACAAAGCTAAAAGATTGAGCATCAATTGGTGATCAGCCCCTCGATATAAATAATACGAATAAAAATTCTCTACCAAATTAGTCAATATTTCTAAAATTAGTCAAAATTAAACGACTGCCATTATTCCAATAATTAATCTTATATCGAGGTCACTTTTAATCAATTTAATTGGCTAATATAAGTCTTCCCAAAAAACCTCGAGTGCAAAATTTCACATCTTTAAACTTTCACAAGAAAATTACACAATGTTTTAAAATCGGATCTAGAACAACGTATTTAATATATTTCATTTTATCAAAAACCATTAGTGATGAAACGGTATACGGGTTTTAAATCAAAATACAATTTAAATAGCGAGTAGAAAAATTTAATACGAATTATTAAATTCGATTATCGAAAAATGTGAACTAGCCAATCAAGTGGCATCAAAACGTGATTGTAGATTCTTCGAGCGAATGTTTCGCATTATCAGAAGAAAATATATATTCTTCTGGTATTGTCTACTCGCCGCAGTCTTTTTTATTGTTTAATCAATAATATTAAATTATTAAATGAATTTCTCTCGTGTCACACCCAAAAATGAAGCATTGTCATTGGACTGCAAGTTTTTGACGTTTTTTTTTTTTTTTGTGAGATTTTCGTGCCATTTATGAAATATATTTTATAACTGTGTGAAAGTATAATTTATTAACGATATAAAAGTTTCGTGTGAACATACTCTTACAGTACTAATTGTTTGCAAATATATGAAACAGTTTTAATCATTTTTAATTGACTTCTGTAGTAATATATCATTAAATAATTTCAAACAATCTGTTTTCGGAAATCATTGTGTTATATTCGTAATATTCGCTTTTGTTGATTTGTTTATGAGATTTGAAAATCCCGCTTTTTCTCTCCACCAAGTGGTACTGTTAAGAAGGCCATCTGTAGAGATTAATGAGTACAACGAGCGACAATGTCATTGTCAGTCGTAAGACGTATTAGATGCAGGGAAGATATGGCCGATGCCGGGCCTGGATCGATTTTGCTACTTTTAACATCTTCCGATGGTGTTGTTTTAAAAAATGACATACCACGTCTAATTAACTCGATATTGCAAAGGTAATTATCATCAAATTAATTGAAATGATAATTTAGGCTGTGTGAAATGATATTGGATCTGCTGCGTCACTAAGCCTCGGTTTCTTTGAAGTGATCGCAGTCTCTTTAATTAAAGTTTAATATTACTCATTATTATTTTACTATCGTGAACTTTGGCATTAAGTTTATGTAGTTAAATATTCTTAATCAGTATAAGTTTACCAAGATTTAACATTTTTTATATTTGTTCAAAATTATTTTTATAAAGCCTTAAAGTTTCTTATAAAGTTATAACATTTCTGGTTAATTTATATTTTTTTATACGCCCTACTTAAATTTTGTTTACTTTTTAAGGGAGGCATATATATATATATATATATATGTATCTTAAAATCTTATAAATTTTACAGTGAAGCCAGCCTAGCTGACCACGAAGATGTAGATGACAGCTTTTATGGCCCTTACGCCGCCTTAGCTGCACATTTCATAAGCAGCCATGCTAGTACCAGTATGCTCATTTAAAATTATCAACCTACAAATTAAATTCATCCTTAAAATCTTTACTTATAGTATCCAAAACTAAAGTTAATTCTGCTGCTCAGGCATGCAAAATTCTTATGAAATATCTTTTACGGAAATTAGAGAAACCAAATGAACAATGTCCTCTTTCACAAGTAAGTTATAATATTTAAGTCTAAAAAGGACTATAATTATTAGTAAATAATCTTTACTTTTAAATCAAAGTTGCAAATCGTAACTTTGATTCAAAGTTGCTGCGCAACTTCAAATGGAAATGGGTTAAGTACAAATGATGTTAAAACCCTTATCAGCCTTCTTAAAGAGGCGGCTGTACCCCTAAACTTCGCTAGCAGAATGGTTGAATCATCCGGTAAGATAAATTTAGTTTAAAATCCCCGCGGTTTAGCCTAGTTTTAAGATTCAAAACTAATACAGGCGTTCCAGATGAAGCTAAAGAAGCGAAGAGACCCAGACTCGACCATAACGCTATAATGATGGAACAATTAATGGCGCCCATCTTTGATATCAGCGTGCCATCCAAATCCGAGGCGCCAATAGAAAGCGCTGTTGATCCTGATAATGATTCTACTATAATCTTAATTCCTGGACCGGGTTTAGAAATTAAATCGGTTCTGTTGGCCAAAAACTCTGGGAGTCTTCAAGCCCTTCGTGGAGCCGAGATTCTCCTATCAGTTTGTCAGAATTTAAATTACATAAATCACTTCAATAATCTCTTAACCGAGACGTTAGAAGGTGGTAGTATCTCTTTACCGAGCACCCACAGCGAATCGACTCAAATTAGTAACATGTATAAGAGTATAATGGCAAATGTGACTATCGTATCTCGAGTTCTTTCTTTGCCAATTTTGGAACCGTTGACCGAAGATCGTTTATCTAAAGTGGTTAATATTACGTTGAGTTGCTTGTATGGTTCTGTGGCTGTGACAACTGCTAGTAGTATTCAAACTCTGCTAAGCGGTTCTTCCTCGAAACAGTCCGGTAGCGCTTCAAATGTTTCGAAAGACGATGATGGGAATGAACATACTGCAGTTTCAATTGTTGAAACAACTGTAAGCTTAAAGAAATTTTTAAGATATTTATGGTTCTTAATGTTTGCTTATTAATTTTAAGCTTGAAACGTATAATTTCATTGCGATGGTCATTAAAAAGTCAACTCGAGCTGGAGGACAAGCCCTTCAAAACTTGCACATGATTGGTTCTTGGCTCATTTTAAGCGGATTAAAACATCTATTGGGATTAACCCCTAATACTGATAAGAAAGACCAGCCGCAAACTAGCTCAACCAAAACTAAAACTAGCAGTTCTTCTGATCAACAACAACAAACACCGACCAAATCGAAAGATGGAATTGCTAGAAACTTACTTAAAAACCAACCTGCATTTGGAGCTTTATGCGTTGCATTATCTAGTCAAGCTTTAGCAACTATGACATCATTATTTGACGATGTTAAACTGGAAATATCAATGGAAGAGACTCCCATGGAACAAGACGATATGGAGGAAGACTCTGTTTTTCAGCAACAGTCACGCCTGTTATCTTTAAGCAATATAGGGAAATCCTCCACAGCTTGGGCCCGAATCGAGAAACTAAAAGACTTGGGTTTGACAAACTTGCTATTCAGTTTAACATCCGCTAGTTATCGAAAAGCCGGTATGTTGAAAAAGATCCAAAAGCATCCCGTAGACGGAGACAATTTTAGCACTTCCGACTCCAATACGTATTACGAAGATGATTTTAGTTCTTCTGAAAGTAGCGGCGATGATGGTACGAAATATAATCAAAGTCGTAAAAGCCAAAGCATGCTCATGTAATCCTTTTATCTTACCATAGATGACGATAGCGAACATATTTTAGGATTATGGTTTGAGGAAACTTTAGCTCCTAGAGATTCGGGATCAACAGCAACCACTCCTCCCCCCGCGTCTGGCGAAGGAGGTTCTGTCAGTGGAAAATCTCCGCAGCAAATGCCAGAGATAAGATCTTTAGTTCCGGAGAGAGGAGAACCATATGGTTACATTAAATTAGCCACCAAGATTGTTAACTTCATGAATAGCTATTTTCTCAGCTCTGACAACGAACTCTTAAAAAATTACTTCAGCGAAACGTTGCAAGACCAACAAATGGTGATCTTAGCCGGAATAATTCGAGATTTGGATAAAGAATCATCGCGATCGGATAAAGGAACCATTAGTATTTACTTCGGAGCCACTTTAGGCCAGTTGTACGACGAATTTTCATCAGCTTTAGCCAGATTTTTGCATAATCTCCTAGCTGTAGGAATTAACAACGAAAAACTAGAGGTTAAAAATTTTGATATCTTTAAAGGGATACTGAAGATTTTTAATCCATTACAGGACCATTAGGAATGTTAAAAATGGGTAAAAACATGATTAAAACTGACTAAAGCAGGGGGACCACATTTCCTACATTGTATAATTTCAATGTGCTCCTTTGAGTTCATATTATTTCATTTAGGAATATTATTTATTATAGGAAATAATACATTGTATGAAATTATAGGAACACGTTGAAAATTATAATTTTGACTATTTCCCCTTTTTCAAGATTTCATGGCGTCCAAAAACTACAAAAATTAAGTGAAAAGTTTTTGGGAAATTGAGTCAAGTGCTATCAGCTTGCTTTGTTTAGTTTTAGAATGAGAAATAAGGCAGTTTTCCCCTTGATATTATTGAAACCAAATTACTTATGTTGTCCTATAATTTCAATATATATATTTCTGAAAACGTTATTTCTATAATTTACTAGAAGTCAATGAAAAATTTCCTTTAGGGTTTTTGTTGTGGTCACATTTAAAGGTTTCTCCTAAAGCACACGTGACTTTTAGGGCTTAGTTACGTATTTCTTATCATTTTTATTAGTCCAAAAATTAAATCAGGCATAACTAGACTTAAACAGTGAATTAATTGTTAGCTGTAATTCATCGAGATGTAAACGGTGAATTAACGAGACTTCATTCTACACTATTTTATAACAACCTTTCATATAAGATCAATTTTTTTCCCCTTTAAATAATGGATTAAAAATATAATGTTAGTCCTCTTCATTATCCATTAAGTTTAAAACTTTAATGGAAACTTAATTTAATTTGTATAACAGAATGGATTGTTAGCACAATTGGGTATTAGTCCTTGGACGCAGGAAGCGTGGCCACTACAAGTTTATTCTCGATCCTTGGCAGTTTTGGCTCAAATTCTTTTACTACGATTACAAATGAACAAAAAAGAGCTTCATGTCAGCACGAGCGAGAAAACTTGCGTTCTTATTTGGAAATTAGTCTTGGGAACTTTGAAAAATTACATTGTAACCTCCAGTTCGACTTCGACTGAAGAACACGAAGATATAAACGTTGAACACGCCCAACTTTTGATCTTTTTGTTTCACAACCTTCAATTGATGCAGAAGAAATTCATTTTACTGTTAACGGCCCAAACTATAATTGAAGTTTCTGGATCGTTGCAAAAGTAAAAAAATACCCTTGAAGTTTTAAGTAATGTAATTGCTAATTATTGATTCTTTAATCATTATAGAACCATGACTGATATTCAAATAGTTTATCTCTCTCGGTTGCTTCATTTTTTCGAATACATGATGAAATCTCTTTATGATACTCCTTCTAATTTGATCGAACAAATCCATTGGAATCTCTTCAACACTTTAACTAATGGCAAAGGACCCGCAAATGATAAGGAAAACACTCGAGGAAGCGACAAAATATATTTTCCTTGTAAAGAAGTCGAAGATAATTATCAGAAGCATCGTTCAAGTGACGATTCCCACTGTAAGTTTTATTCATACGTTTTATTTAGGGATGGGTGAATTGCATTTTCTGATTATCAAGTCTAATATCAAATTGATTTAAAACCTAATTGGACTAGAAGGAATACTGTTTTTGTCTAATAGTAGATAATTGAAATTCGGAACTTGCGCTTAGAGTATAATTTAAAACCGCGTACTTAATATAAAAACTTGCTCTTCTATACTCAATGTAGTTTGAATGGACTATTTTTTCCCAGTGGAGTTTTACATTGCATATTAGTTCAGCCTCACGTTTAAAGTTTAATGTTATTAGTGTCCAACCAAGAGACATTCAGACAGACATTGATACAGAGACAATTAAATATTTTAGATTATTTATTTTAGACAACTATTGGCCCAGCCCTAGTTTCAAACTTTAAATAAACAAATAATAAAATGTTGTTATATTACTAGCACCATCGGAGAAACCAAAATTTTACTTCCTAATGCCTGTTGATATCAATACCCAAGATAATCCTAAGCTGGATGGATTTGTAGGTTTATTTTTGGTTTCGCATCCTGATATTTATTAAAAAAAATGTTTTTGTTAGGCTTGCAGCTTTATTTTGGGCTCGGCTGAAACTCTTAAATATTCTGAATTTTATGAAGCGATACTATCTTTGACTAAACTAGGAAAACAATGCGATAATCGGCCAAGTGCTGAGAAACTCTCTTATTTGGTAAAACATTATATTTCAACTCTACAAGTCCTGTGTTAACACTCCTAATATTTATATTTTTAGGGAACTTGCGCCATTCAGTACTGTTCCTCCGTTTGTTTTCGTCTAATTTTGCTCCTCCCACCTTCAGTCGAATCTTTAGAACGCCTCGCAGATTTGACTAGCATCTCGACTTACCCCGTTAATGTTCCAGAAATTCTTCTTTACCTAATTTGGGTTCCTCGATGCGGGCATAAAGTATTTTGTGGTTGGTTGAAAGACGCCTTAGTCAAACAGGGTTTGGTCACGGCCAAAGCCGAAGCTTTACTTCGCAAGACTAAACACTTAGGAACTGTCAATTGCGATGTTGAATTAGCGAAATTATTCATCAACCTTCAACCGATTAGTCAAAGTAAACAGGATCGCGGAATTCTTCCAGGATTTTTAGATTTGGTTCTATTGGAATGTCTTTTGGCGAAAGTTCAAGTTTCCCTCGATAATGGTCTTTCTAAACCTTCGAATAATGATTTATCGAACGAAGCTACGAAGAAAATTGCCGAAGAACTTCTTCCTATAATTTTGAAACTCGCTGAAAGATACCGCAATTGTATAAGATGGAATATCTTGCATCAAATGAAAGAATCGGCTGGTATCGAATCCTCAGCTTCATCGACTTCTAGTTCGTCATCGGGCGAAGGACATTCTCAAAGTTCTCACTCAAAATGCTCGAGCCCAACTAGTCCTAAAGCTTTGGAAGCTTACAATGCTGCGCTTCATTTTGCTTCATCTAAGAGCGGGAAACTTTTGAACTTTACCGTTTCGATAAGTGATTGTTTACCGTCATCCTTGAGATTTCTTCTCGATCAGTGGAATGCTCAGGCGGTTCCATTTACAGCTTGGGTGAGGAAAAGCCTATTTTTTTAAGTTTTTTCTCATTTGGTTTATCTGAGAGTTGCTGAATAATTCTAATTTTAATTTGCAGCGTAATGATTGTTCAGCCGATATAATTCCATCAGAAAGTTTTATATCGACTGTCTTAGCAGCGCACATGACATCATTATCAAGTTGGTTCAATTTTTGAACAAATTTTTGCTCTAATTCCCATCAATTTATAACTTAAAATTATAAATTTTTGTAGATCAACCTTCCTTTAATGTCAACTTCAGTCTTAAACGAGTTCTACAGAGTCTCGTTAGATTTTCAGGCGATTTAGTCATGTAATTACTAATTAATAAATTTTAAGGCAGAAATCTGGTATTTTGAAGTTCACGAAAAATAATGTAACGGGAATTACAAATTTGATGATAAATCTAGTATTTTAGATTGGAAGTCTCAAACAGATCAGTGCAGAGTTATTTATATTCCTGTTCGTGAAAATTGGTTATTTTAAATCAATATTTCAGTAATACTAATAATAATTATATTTTCCCCTAAAATAATTTGACATAACCCAAGAAATAAAATAACTGTCCAAAAAATAATTACGTAGTATGCCCAAAAACGTTATAAAACTTCCACAGAATGAAAAGTAATCAAGATGGTAATGATTTTTGGAAAAAGTTAATCGGTTTTTGTATTCAAATTTCTTTTTTCGGAATTTTTATTTTCAGCAACGTAATTTTAAGCCATCAAAATATCAGACATCCGCCTTAATTAAAAATAACTTTACTGTTTCACACAATTCTAATTGAAGTTTTTTTATCATGACAATAGATGGTTTGCTGACAAAATGTCTAAAGAGATATTGAGCGTAATGACCCCAATGTTGCTTGACGCAACAACTGAATATCTAGTTGACTATGTAGGTTTATTTTTTATAACCTTCAAAAATCTCACTTGACTTTAAAATTACTTGTCCATTATTATTATATATATCCAAATTTTTTTTCGTTCTTTTTTTTTTTTTAAGATTACTCTTGCGGTTGATAAAATTGTTGGAGCACCCGATACTGACGAATTTCTGATTAATATATACGGAGAAGCTTTAAAATGGATCTACGAGTTATTAACTGAGCATTCAAATAAAGAAAGGTGAGATAAATCTTATTAAAATGGGACTAACTAATACATTTTTTAACGAAATTTTTAATTTATAGCAATCTAAACGAACACATCTTCCACGAGTGTCTCAAATTAATGGAAAGTATGCTTGATAAACCCGCTGGCAAGAAAGCTTTGGAAAAATTCTTCAGTGAAAATGAGGAAAAAGATATCATAGATATTTTACTGTCAGCAGCCAATGGAAGTCTTAGCCCAACCTACGGAACTTGCGTTCTTAAATTTTTTAGTCGACTTTTCCAACAAAGTAAGTTCAGGTTTCGAGATTATATCTAAGTTTAAACTAATTAACGCTTAAACCAATAGCTGAGAAGAATCCCAATGATCGCAGTTTGGAAAAACTCAGATCTTCTTTCAATCGCATGAGTAAACTAAATAAAGAAGATTCAAATGTTCTTCAAATGTGGCTTAGTAAAGTTATGACTGGAACGTCGACCCAACAGGGGGAAGATGGGGGCAGTATTCAAGAAAATCGCCTCCTACTTCAAAGTCTAACGTCGTATATTGTGAAAGAAAATAGTTCCGTTGATGAGGAAGTGGCACAAACGATACTTTCGGCTCTTATTCCTATGGGATCCCAAATTTTGTCTCCAGCTTCTCAAGGAATCGGCTTTTCTGAACTTATGGTGATTATGGCCACTTTGGCTGGAGCTGGATCTGGTTATGGACACACTCAGCTTTTTAAAGCTTCAACCAGTTGGCTGGAATTGTGTAATAAGTACTTATCGCAAAAAGACGTCTTAGAAAAGCTTGAAGAAAATATTGTTGGTGGAAAACATCAAATTATGATGGAATCGGCTTGTTATTTGTTGTCATATGTAGCCGATCTTGTTGGATCTTTGAAAATTCTCAGAGAAAGGAGTACGCAATCTCCGAAGACTCGAGCTGTCTCGCCTCCTTGCGAAGGTGAAATGATGCACACAGACATGGATTCCGATTGGGTCGAAGAATTGGGACCCGATGACGAAGAATCTCCCGGAGAAGATTCGGACGAAGACTCTTTATCGAACAAGTTATGTACCTTTACCGTCACTCAAAAGGAATTCATGAACCAGCATTGGTATCACTGCCACACTTGCAAAATGGTGGATGGAGTTGGAGTTTGCACTGTTTGCGCTCGAGTTTGTCACAAAGATCACGATTTAACATATGCCAAGTACGGATCTTTCTTTTGCGATTGCGGGGCCAAAGATGATGGAACCTGTCAAGCATTGACCAAAAGAACTGTAGCGACGGCTACCGCTTGTGGTGCTGCTGCCACAACTACTAGTTCAAATAACGCCGCCAACGCTAGCGCCCTTAACGCCGCAACGTCAGTTGCTTCCAACATCATGCCATTTTTATTTTCAAATTCGGATATGAATTTGATTCTACCAAGTTCCTTGAGACGTAGACCTTCTTCCCCAACCGGTACCGGGGCGAGTGGAGCCGGTAATACTAGTCAAATGAATTCAGAGAACAAGAAATGCTTGGACGAATCATCGAAACATAAACAAACATTGGCGTCGCAATTGGAAGGATCGAGTGAAATGCTGATTTCTCATTTGGTAAGTTTTTAATATGCCATTTGATAGTGAGAAAAAATATTCTCAAACTATACTTTTCTTTATTAGAATAACGCAAATGTTATGAGTACAGTTTTGGGATTACTTCAATACTTAATGCCGGCGGTGGTAAATATGTGTCACCGGCATTCCCCAATGGGCAACTCTTCCCGAATACAACAATCGCTGCAATTACTTCATCAAGGAGAGAAGGCATTCGAACAGACTGATCAACTGATGGTTCCTACTTTAGGATCTCAAGAGGGCGCTTTTGAGAATGTTAGGATGAATTACACGGGTGAACACGGGCAGACGATTCGACAGCTAATTACGGCTCACATGATTCGAAGAGTTGCCATGTGTTGTTTGGTCACTCCTCAAGGCAAAAGACAGCATTTGGCCGTCAGTCATGAAAAGGGGAAGATTACTTTGTTGCAACTATCAGCGCTGTTGAAACAAGCGGATTCGAGCAAGAGGAAACTTACACTAACTGCAAGTCTTATCTTTTTTTATATTCTTTTGTGTTAAAAAATACTCTAAAAAGCTGGATTAAGTTCAACCTCTAAGTAAATGAGGTAGAGTGAAGGTAATTGGTAGTGCATCATCTAGGATGTGTGAAGTCTACCAATAATACATTGGGTCTGAAAATGACAGAATGTATTCCTAAAATTATCTTCCAAACCTCTTTTTAAATTATAGTTTAGCATGTATTCGACCCATTTGTAGCTAGATCACTTCAATTTCTATCTTAGCTGGATATTTTTACCTACTGTAGTAGTTTTTTTTTTTACCTTTGGGTTGGCAATTTTTTTGATTTTTTTTTAAAAAAATCAAAAAATCGATTTATTTGATCTGATTTTTTTTTTATTTTATTGATTTTCAACAAGTCAAATTTAATTATTCAAATTAAAGATAATTTCAATGACTTTCAACAATTGCCCTATTCAAATTTTGAATCACCGGTCCGTAGTACCTACTAACTTTACTAATAACTTGCGCAAGTTTTTTTTTTTTAAACTTTTTAAGAAATATAAGCAATATTATTTTTTCATTGTTTGTCACATGTCAGTGATAGACAGTGCAAAGTTAAAAAAAAAAGATTAAAGAGCTAAAGTCTATTAAATTAAAAAACTAGCTCAGTTAACTTGCGCAAAAATATAGTTTATTTTCAAAAAGGTAGAAACAACGAAAGTTTTCTTGTGCCCAAGCGTTAAAGGTTTAATAATAAAAACTCGACTGCAGTTTCGGTAGCCTTCATGGCACCATTATCAAGAGTAACCCGTTTTACAATATGGTTTGAGAATTTATACAAAATTATTTAGGTCTGTAAAATAATTTTATGAGTAATTTTACGATTAAGATCTAAAAAACGTTTCCAGTAGGCTAAAAATTCTGCCCCTGTCTGTCTCTATTTAAAGAAATTTTTTGTTCTTTATTTTATTTGATTAAAAAAGATTCACTAATATTTAATTCCAGGTAATTTAAACACTCTTTAAAGTGGCGTTTTGCCAAAGTATTTTATGTTTCGATTTAGTAACGTGTTCCGCTAGGGCTGATTTTTCGATTCTGTTGTGTTTAACGTCCGCTTTGTGTTCTTTAAATCTAACGTTTAATTGTCGTTTGGTTTGACCAATATATTCTTGGCCACATTCGCATGGGACATCTAAAGTCTGTTTTGAAGGCTTGATAAAGTCTTAATTTACTCCTGTGATCTGCTCCTTATAGACTTTTTTTTTTAAAATACTCCAAATATCTTCGAGTTAAATCAAATAATTTTTTAAAAAATCAAGTGATTTAAATCAAACTGATTTAAATCACCAACCCTCATCGAGGGGCTGATTGATGTACAAGCCTGTATCTTTCATGGTACTTTACTGATTAATAACTGAGCACGTTTTTTGGATTAGCCTAAGGTTTTCATCAGTTTCTTATTGGCATGATTGTTTTAACACATTGATTTTAATGACTTTTCAGCGACTAGGTTCGGCTCCCGTACCATTTACAGTCCTTTCAATCGAGGGAAATAGCTGTAATGAAGACTTTCTGGCCGTATGTGGTCTTAGAGATTGTCACGTCTTAACTTTCACCAGCACGGGATCTGTTGCTGAGCATTTGGTCCTGCACCCTCAGTTAGAATCAGGAAATTACATAATCAAAGCCGTATGGCTTCCTGGTTCTCAAACTGAACTGGCTGTGGTAACTGCCGATTTTGTCAAGATTTACGACTTAGCCAAGGATACATTAAGTCCCCAATACTTCTTATTGCTACCCAGTGGCAAGATACGCGACTGTTGCTTCGTCTTTACTGAAGAAAGTCAATGCCACTTAATGATCATGTCCTCGGCTGGTCATATTTACGCTCAACCACTTGCTGATGAGAGTTCTGCCAAACATGGTCCCTTCTACGTCACTAACATCCTCGACGTCCAACACCCAGAAATAAAGCATTCTAATGGAACTGTCAACGGTGGAGGTGTAGCCATCTACTATTCCCATTCGTTGCAAATCTTACTATTCAGTTACGTCCAAGGCAAGAACTTTCTGGCACCATTTCCAATTGTGAAATCAGAAATTACAACCTTATTTTTGATCCAAATGAAGACTACTACACCCACCACATCTTCGGCACCAACACCATCTTCTATCGCCGCTAACAATGGCAATAACTGCAGTTCAGGCACAAATAAACCAGGTCCTCAACCGTTATGTCAGTTTACCGAAGTCCCTCATCATCCGGGACTTATTTTGGCCCAATTACAAACGTCAAACAACACTGTTATCCTAATGGTTAAGCCGGATGTAGTTTTGGTACAGGAAATAAAATTCCTCAGCACGAAATCAAAAATTACTGACATGGTTGCTGTCAGACACGTTACCTCTTCAGGGGAGATGAGAACAACCCTGATTTTGCTCTGCGAAGATGGTAGCCTTCGAATTTACATGGCTTCACCCGAACAGACTAGTTTCTGGCTAACCCCTACATACCACCTGGGTGGAGCTCCAAACAAATCATCCAAAAAGAAAAAATCAACAAAAGTCGGAAAACCTTCAAGTTCAGTTTCGTTTCCTGTGGATTTTTTTGAGCATTGTACGGCCATGTCTGATATAGAATTCGGCGGAAATGATATCCTCCAAATTTACAACAGTCAACAAGTTAAACATCGTTTAAATACGGCTGGACTCTACATTGCCAGCACCAAACTTGCTGGATTCAACGTCGAAATAGTCAACACTGATAACTCTATGGTTATGGTAGGAGTACGTATCATGGTCGGAAGTCAAGACATAAACAGAGCACCGTCGTATATAGAAATATTTGGGCGAAATATTCAAGTAAATTTGACCAGAAGTCGTTGGTTCGATATACCATTTACCCACGAAGAATCGCTCTCGGCTGATAAGACGTTCTCAATCTTTTTCGGAGTCAGTGCCGACGCTTCTGGAGTCACCATGGTCGATTCTATCAAAGTTTATGGTAAAACTAAAGAGTCGTTTGGCTGGCCCGACGACTCTGAAGATGTTGCTGCTGCAACTGGTACCAGCGCGGGAGGACCCATTGTCTGTATGGACGCTGAAGGGATACCAACAGCCCCCTTACCGTTAACTCCTCTGGATAGACTCGTTGGAAGTAGTCTCGAAGTCCTGGAAGGATGTTTCTCAGTATTTAATTCGTCGACCAATACCCCAGAAGAGAATAATCAAATTAAAGGGGCCGCTTTGGACCTGGCAACTCAGTTGCTCATACTCCCAATACCACCAGGGGTTCAACAACACGTTAAGAACGTATTGGCCGCTTTGCATTCTACACGAACATCTTACACAAATCACAAGGATGAAGCTTTGCTATCCTACGTCATAAAATCTTTGAGAGGACGAACAGCGGCGGCTGCTGCGAACGAAAGTGAAAACTCATCAAATGAATTGGATGGTGAAGCCTTTTACCGTTTAGTATCAATCGCCAGAGGAGTGGCCATAAATAGACCTACCAATCTAGTTAAATTCGCCGAAGGACAGCAAGACCAAGGCGAAAACGGATCCGGAAAGCATTTTATGGTTCGACTGACAGACTCTTTTTGGGCCTTGCACTCACAACGTCCTCAAAACCCGGCCTTGGCTCCTGTGTCCCGATACGGTTTATTTCATATCGACGCGACCGTTCAAGCTTTAGTCGAAGTCATTCACGCTCTGACGTTATCCAGTTTGGACTGCGTTCCCTTAGCTACCAGCCTCTACGCTCAACTTTTATTGGCGAGGGACACGACTGTCAGTTTTGCCGCCAAACAAGCTCTCGTTCGTGTTCTGAGGTCCAGAACTAGAAGGAGAAGAGTGTTTATCCCATCTCCGCCTCATTGTAGTTCTCCAGGCGAAACCCAAGAGATGGAGATGGTCTCCCGTATGCCCAACATCCCTCAATCGGCTTCCCAGGGCAATGTCGCTGCTGCCTCTTCCAATCATCCCCCTCATCACCAAGAAGAAGCTGACGCCCAATACGAGATTGTCGAAGCATTGGAACCCATGGTTTTCCTTTCCGGCGACAGCGTCGAGCACTCGGTCCCGCCTAATATCGAAGCCCTAATTGCTGGAGGTTCCGGTTTTCATTTATTGGACATACCACCAGACGCTGATGACGAAACGATGGTAGAATTAGCCATCGCCTTGAGCTTGCAAGATCAACCCAACCGACCCGATAGCTTAGGTTCGAGAGGACCTCAAAGGGCGTCTTCGTTAGAGGGAGGTCATTTCTCAGACACTACCGCTTCGGCTAATGCCAGTGACGACGAAGGAAGTACGGCCGCAACCGATGGATCTACTTTAAGGACATCTCCAGCCGAACAAGGAGGTAGCGCTGGTTCAGAAAGCGGAGGTAGCGGGGTTGATTCTATCGGAGGAGATCCGACTGTTAGCGGACGTAGCAGTATGTATGGAGATCATTTACCCGAAACAGCGGCACCTAGCGGAGTTCGATCCGAAACCAGTTCGGTCGGTGCACCCAGCACCACCCTACCCCAAGAAACCGAGTCATTAGACGTAGATGTAGATCAAGATGCCTGCAGTAGCGGTAATAGTAGCGGCGGAAGACTGCATAGTTTGCGTTTAGCCGTTTTGGACAAGCTTTTGACTTACATACCTAAGCTGAGAGGTTGTGGTGGGGTAAATGCTGTACCTTTCATGCAAACTTTGCTGATGCTGAGTTCTGATTTGGATGGTGAAGATGAGAGAGACAGATCGAGCTTGGCGACTCTGCTATCCACAATTATCTCCGAATTGAACATGTCTAGTCAGGACGCAAACAAAGTTGGGGAGAGAACGCCACAACATGAAGTTCAGTTAATTCTAATGAGGTTTCTCAGCATCCTCATGTCCAGAGTTAAAGGAGGGAGCGGAAAAAGCGCCAGTGGAACCGATGTTTCAAATTTTTGCAGCACTCATACAGCTGTGGTACTCTTGTCATCGGGTAAGCCAATGTTTTTTTTTCGGACGTTGTATCCCATTAAAAAATTATCATAATAGATTTAAAAATTTTGAGTATCAAAATCAAGCACGATTTTTATTTATAATGGGAAACGAACTCTATTACGTAGGTTTAGGATATCCATGGAGCGTTTTGAAAGTGTTAATTATTAATGCATAAAAGTTATGTTTAGGATTGAGCATATTATTTTTTTACTGCTGAAGTGAATGGTGGAGATTTTTTCCAAGTACCTCCTGTCTCTACCCGATCATAATGGACTCCCATCTTTGAAATAAAATTAAGGTTTTTCGTGAACTAAGACTGTCGGAAATGGCTTTTGAATGCATAATGTTTTGTAAATAAATTGCGAGGAAAATTTAAATCTTTAGCCGTTGCAAAACATCTGGCGACCCCTGCAATCTAACCATATAATTAATTGAAAAAAAAATAATAATAATAATAATAATAATAATTCGCCAGTTATAAATTTATACAATTTAACGTGCCGTATATTTAACTATTCTCAATGATTATTTCGTACGAACCTTTATTCTTTAGATTCAAATTAGAGTTAAGCTTAATCGTGTTTGTTTTTTTATATTTAGGCGTAGTTGACTTCTGTTTGTCGATGCTCGAAGTACTACTTAACTACTGGAAAAACTTTAGAAATGACGATAAGTTAATGACTGTGGGAAACGCCCTGTTAAAACCTCACCCGGTAGAACCCTTACCCGACATGTCGCCATTTTTCCTGAAACAATACGTCAAGGGCCATGCCAGCGACATATTCGAGGCATACCCTCAATTGCTTACTGAAATGGTCCTCCGACTTCCGTATCAAATCAAACGCATGTTGAGTACCTTGCCATCGGCCCCACCCTTGGTCTTCTCCCAGACTTGGTACACGCTACTCTGCGAATACATGATGATGCAACAAACTCCTTTCGTCCGAAGACAAGTTAGGAAACTGCTGCTGTTCATTTGCGGCTCTAAAGATAAATATCGACAGTTGAGAGACTTCCACGCTCTAGATGCTCATATGAAAAATGTCAAGGCAGTTTGCAAACAAGGAGGTGTGCCAGACTCGGTTTTCGAAACGGGTAGTTCTTCGAGAAGCTTAACTAATTCCGGCTCCTCGAATGTCCCGACGCTATCCCTAACCTACGACTCTCTGATCGCGGTCATAGAACACTTGAAAGCCTGCACCGAAATCGCCACCTCTAGGATTCACAATTGGCAAAAATTCTGTCAAAAAGACGAGACAGTTTTATCGTTTTTGATGAGCGTCAGTTTTCTGTTGAACGAAGGAGTTTCGCCCATCATTTTGCAACTCTTGCAAGTGGCCGTTTGCGGAAGTAAAGCTGGCCAAAACAGCGGAGGCACGACGCCTCAGGCAACCAGTTCGCCTACCAAACATAAAAAGGACAAAGATAAATTGGAGATTGAAGAAGAGTCCACCCAGAAATTGGACGACTCCCTATGCGGAGTACTCGCTCAACAAATAAACAAGTTCGTCGATAGAAACTTGTTCCTGAGTTTTCTACAGTTCTTCCTTCTGGAATCGAATTCTACATCGGTCAGATGGCAAGCGCATTCCCTCATCTTGCACCTATTTAGAAATTCAAGCGTTGGTCAGCAGGAAAATATATTGGACTTGATGTGGTATCTTTGGCCTAGACTTCCAGCTTACGGACGCAAAGCTGCCCAGTTTGTCGACTTAGTGGGATATTTCACTCTCACCAGCCCAGAATCTAGAAAAGACTCCGACTATCTAGAAAAAGCCTTGCAAGTACTGAGAGATCAGAACCAATTACTTATGAATCATCCCAATTCGAACATCTATAACTCGTTGCAAGGATTGGTTGAATTTGACGGATTTTTCTTGGAAAGCGAACCCTGCTTGGTTTGTAACAATCCCGAAGTCGCTTATTCCAACATTAAACTATCCTCGATCAAAGTTGATTCTCGATTCACTACAACCACTCAGATAGTCAAACTAATTGGCAGTCATTCCATCTCGAAAATTACTCTTCGTATCGGGGATTTGAAGAGAAATAAGATGGTTCGAACCATCAACTTCTACTACAACAACCGATCGGTTCAGTCTGTGGTCGAGCTCAAAAATAGGCCGTCCATCTGGAATAAGGCGAAACAATGCAACTTAACGGCGAGTCAAAGCGAGCTTAAAGTAGAATTTCCTCTACCGATCGTTGCCTGTAATCTCATGATCGAGTATTCTGACTTCTACGAAAATATACAAGCTTCTTCCGAAACTCTTCAATGCCCTCGATGCAGCGCTTCGGTTCCGGCCAATCCGGGAGTTTGCGCTAATTGCGGAGAAAACGTTTTTCAATGTCACAAATGTCGGGCCATTAACTACGACGAGAAAGATCCCTTTCTCTGCAATTCTTGCGGATTCTGCAAGTACGCCAAGTTCGACTATACTTTGACCGCGAAACCGTGTTGCGCCGTAGACCCCATCGAGACCGAAGACGATCGAAAAAAAGCTATTACAACCATCAATAATCTCTTGGAGAAGGCTGACCGAGTTTACAAGCAACTTATTGGAAACAAGCCCATGTTGGAACAACTACTCTTGCGAATTCACGAGCACGGAATGTCCGATAGACTATTGGAAGAAGGCGGGGGAAGCGTCTCAGTCGGAAGCGTCACCAGTTCCGTTGGTTCAAACAACGTCAATCGCGCTATCCATCAGCTGGCCCAAAGATACTGTACCGATTGCAGAGCTTCGTTCGATGAACTAAGCAAGTTGGTTCAAAAGGTACTGGCGTCGCGTAAGGAACTAGTAGAATACGAACGTCAAAATAATGAAAGTAGCAAAATAATGGCTTCCGCGCAATCCCTCGAAACTTGGAACAAAAATAACGAAAATACTCCCCCTGTGATTCCCATTATGCAAGGAAGATGTTACGGCTGCGCTAGCGCGGCCGTGGAGCAATGTATCACCTTACTAAGAGCGGTGGCGACCAGCAATCGTTACCGCCATCATCTTTGCTCTCAAGGTCTCATCAGGGAACTAGTCGAGTACAATCTTCATCGAGGAACAGTACAAGTTAGGCACGAAGTTAGACAACTACTCTGTCTTTTAACCAGAGACAATGCTAAAGCCACTACAGACCTAAACACCCTTCTAATGGATAAAATAGCTACCGCTGTCAAAGGACATTTGACCAGTCCCGATTTGGCCATCGCGGTTAGACACGAGGTAGCCCTCTTGGCTAACAGTTTGCAAAAAGAAGATTCCTGTTGGGAACAGAGACTCAGATGCGTCATGAAATTATTTCTTATGGGCGTGAACGCCAAGAGTCCTGTTGTAATGGAAAGCATAACTTTACCATGCTTAAAAATTCTGCAAATGTTAATCAAGATAAACATCGATTCACAAGCCTCAGCTAAAGTCGCGACTGAAAAAAGTAGCGGTATTGAAACTTTTGGCGTCGGGAGAGCTTCGTGTAAGTTTCAATTTTAAATTCATTTAATATAACAATTAAAATATTATTTAATCTCATATAGCTTCTTTAGCCATGCAAGTACATATTGACTTGCAAAAATGGTTAAATGGTGACCCGAATCACACCTACCGTCATTGGAAGCAAAGAGTACCCACAAAATCCGGTTCTACACCTAGTGCCGAAACGCCAACCTCCGCCACTGCGACTAGTCAACCTCTGAAGAGAGACAAAAACGAGGTGCGCCAGATATACCTTATGGAGAAATATGGATTGAGATGGCTGGATAAAATCAAAGGAGTCCAACAGGACATAGAACTGCAGAAATCTAATTGGCTGCAATATGCCATGTTCAGTTCCTCTTCGCGAGCAGCGAGAATGGTAGCTTGTTCTTTGGTAGAAGCGTTATGTCAAGTACCAGTTAGGAAGAAGGCTTTCTTGGATCTCCTAACAACTTACCTCACTGAATTAGGTACGGCTGGTGAAAGCGCCGCAGAGTTTTTGACATTGTATCAAAATTTGATAAGTCCCACGCCTTGGAAGTATTATCTAACCTTAAAAGGTCTACTACCACATCTCGGAGAGTTAGTAACGAAAGAAATCGAAAGGTTAACCCATCTAGAGGAAACCACGCTTAGTTCCGATTTATCTCAAGGCTACGCTTTGAAAATGCTGACTGAACTCTTAGCCTCATTCATTGAAGTCGATAGCATTCGACAACTGTACAAGTCACGGTTGGTCGGATGTGTCTTAAACGGCTATCTATGTCTGCGGAAACTAGTGGTTCAAAGGACCAAATTGGTTGATGAAACTCAAGAAAAACTCTTGGAACTTCTGGAAGATATGACGACCGGTACCGAAGTTGAAACTCACGCCTTCATGTCGGTTTGCGTAGAAACCATCAAGAAATACAATCTATCGGATCTGAGAACACCAGTTTTTATCTTCGAACGTCTCTGCTCTGTTATCTATCCTGAAGAAAATGATATCGGCGAGTTTTTCATCACCTTGGAGAAAGATCCTCAACAGGAAGACTTTTTACAAGGGCGAATGTTGGGTAATCCCTACAGCTCCAACGACGTTGGTATGGGACCTTTGATGAGAGACGTCAAGAACAAAATTTGCCAAGACTGCGAACTTGTCGCCCTGTTGGAGGATGATAATGGCATGGAGTTACTAGTCTGCAATAAAATTATTAGTTTGGATTTACCAGTCAAAGACGTTTACAAGAAGATATGGTGCAGTGAGAATGGGGAAGCGGAATCTATGAGGGTTGTTTATCGTATGCGTGGACTTCTGGGCGACGCCACCGAAGAATTTATACAAAACCTGGATTCTAAAGATAACGAGGAGGTTGACAATGAAGAACTCTTCAAATTGGCCGGCGTTATGAGTAAATGCGGAGGTTTAGAAGCAATGTTGGAAAGATTGGCAGCCATTTCGGATCTCTCACGAGGAAGGCCTTTACTCATGGTGCTATTGAAGCTCTTTGGTTTCTGCATTAAAGTCAAAAGCAACCGACAGAAGCTAACAGACCCTTCCATGTCAGCCATTTCGGTTTTCCTCAAGACACTCAAAATAGCCCTGACTTGTGAGAATCAGGAGTTGATACAAGGACCTCCCGGTAGTTCCACCATTCCTGAACAGCTTTTGAACATAATGGAAAGTATTTTAGTTGAAGCTAGCCTGGAACCAATCGAAAAATACGCTACCTTCTGCGCGACTTGCGGTACCAAAGAAGATATACACTTTTTCTTGTCCTCTATCACTAACACAGTGGTTAGGTCCACCGCCAACTTGCAGCAACGGCTAATGAGGGTTATTCCATTCCTGACTCTCGGTGATAAGGTAAGATTACTTTCAAATATGTTAAGTCTATTGGATATCTTTGGCCTAAGACTTTATTAATCTCAACTGTTTCAGAGGAAAATGTCAGCTCTCATAGCTTATTTCGAACCTTATCTGAATTTCAACAAATTCGACTACGAACACACTTCAACCGATTCCTTGCACTTGGAATGTTTCTGTATGTTGACGGCCGGCATCGAAAGAAATCATAATGGCAATCAGTTAAAAGATTTGATGGTGACGGCTGGAATAGTTGATAATGCCATGAAATACTTGACCCTTCATTCACCACCCATCAAATCGGCCCTATGTTTGGTCGCCTTTGACGACTGGAAAGAATTTACATCCAAGCCCGCTCTGAAATACGTCCTTCGCTTATTGACTGGCCTTAGTCACGGACACGAAAGCACCGCATTGTTAGTTAGTGCAGAGTGTATACCGATATTTCATCGGTAAGTCTCATTTTTTTTCCATAGTTTCCAAACAGAATTGATTTTTAGACTTATAAGTTTAATATTAATTATTCTTGTTTCCATAATATTTTATTCATAGCTTGGAGCAAGTCTCTAGCGACGAAAGAGTAGGTTCCTTAGCCGAAAACCTCTTAGACGCGATTAAAGAGAACAAAAGTGTAGCTGAAAAGATAGAGGATGTCAGGAAACAAACTAGAGACGAGAAAAAACGATTGGCCATGGCAATGAGGGAAAAACAGCTCGGAGCTCTCGGAATGAGAACCAACGAAAAGGGGCAAGTAACAGCTCACAGTTCATTACTTCAGAAAGTCGAAGAATTGGGTGACGAAGTCGGATTAGTTTGCATCATATGTCGAGAGGGTTACCGTTTCCAACCCACTAAAGTTCTAGGAATCTATACTTTCACCAAGAGATGTCTTCTTGAAGAGTTTCAAAGTAGAGCCACTAAAACACCCGGCTACACAACAGTAACTCACTTCAACGTGGTCCACGTTGATTGTCACATGGCCGCCGTTAGACACGCTAGAGGCAGGGACGAATGGGAAAGCGCGGCGCTACAAAATGCCAATACGAAATGTAATGGCTTGTTGCCTCTTTGGGGCCCTCAAGTTACCGAGTCCGGATTTGCTAGTTGCTTAGCTAGGCATAACACCTATCTTCAAGAAAGCACTGGTCATCGTGACATTGGATACGTTTCGACCATTCACGATTTTAAGCTTCTATTGCTAAGATTTGCCCAAGAAAAGTCATTCAGTGAAGAAAGTGGTGGCGGTGGACCGCAGAGTAACATCCATTTGATTCCGTACTTGACTCATATGGCTCTTTATGTTTTAAACACGTAAGTCTTCAACTTCTTAGGTTTCCTTTTTTTTTCTATTTGCAGTTGCAGGAAAATAGACTAATATAATGTTTAAAAGTACAGAAAATTTATTTTTTCCAAATCTTTATCATCAATATTAAACATTAATCGATATAGCATGTCAACCAATTGGAAGTTAGCATTTTAATTGTATCTATGTCAATTTGTTTTTACAGAACTAGAAGTGCACCTAGAGAGGAAAAGAATCTTAACACCTTTTTGGAAATGCCACCTAATTGTTGGGTCGAAAATTCTTACGAAGTAATTTTAATTAGTCAATCAATTAGTACACTTTAATGTTTTTTCATGTAACACGAGTTAATTTGGAACATTTTTGATGATCAGGTGGAAGGTGTTTATTATTGGATGAGTATGGCTGTTCATATCTTTCCTCCCTCAAAATGGCAAGAACACCGTTTGTCTTTCCTCCGTCGTTTGTTAATCTTGGCTCATGTCAGAAGTTTAGGCAACAGTCCCCATCAAGGCGTTATGTTTGATAGGGAACCCAAAGATTATTCGGTTTATAAACCAGCTCTAATCTTCTATGGACTTATCGATTTGATTTATAGTCAATTATTTAAGGTAAGTCAGTAAACTTAAATAACATTTGCTTTCAGTTAAAACAATTTTTTAATCATAGAGAGTGACTGTCACGCTTCCCGAATCATGGCCTACCTTTTTAGCCGATTTCATTCGACACAATGATCAACCTCTACTTGAAGCTGGAGATAAGATGTTACTAGCTTATCAAGAAGAGCTTTTACCTTGTCAATCTTTGGCAGAGTTTTGTGACGTAGTTGGTATGTTTTTAAAATCATTCAGTTATAAAGGTTACAGTTTTAAATACGTTTTCATTAAACGTCATACTTTCTAATAGGAATTGTGGGAGACATCCCGGATGCTGATGATTTCTTGAATAATACTTTACACATGCCAGCGGCTTTCTAGAAATCAATTTGCTAATTTAACGCTATTTAAATTATAGTAAAGCTTCTAAGTCTTTCTTAAGTTTAGGCCGTTGCCATTAACCCTTATAAAGAAATTGGTACCAGATTGTATATCTCCTTATTAATAAGTCTAGTATTAAAACTTATCGTAAAAATTTTAAAGTATACTTTTACTTAGAAACTTTTACTTAGCAAAAGATAAAAGGTCTCATTGAGATATCTTCCTTATGGATTGGCCCCTATGACCCTTTCAATGGAAAGAAATTCGGGATCTTCATGAATCCAGCTAAGCCTATTTTCGGGGTAAGTTTTAAATTTATTTCTATTTTAATATTTGTTTGTTATAAGCCTGTTTAAACCATAAGAAATCGATAAAAAAATCACTTGTTGTTAGGTTGCATTCTCCCGTCCCCCAACTTAACTTTTGTGCTCATTCCCGACTAAAATCTCACCCTGTACGATCCCCTAGTTTATACTTCCTTTAATTATTAAAATAAGGTACTTTTTATCTCGTTCACAACCATTTAAATTTATTTTAAACACTGAAGTTCTCTCAGTTTTTTTTTTCTTTCAAAAACCTAATAATAGCTTTACATTCTCAAATTCAAAAACATTTAGGAGTTTAAGTCAATGATTGAAAAGATAGCTTAAATTTATTTTGGAATAAATATCTTACCAAGTATGTAAAAAAATTATGCTAGATATTATTAATATAAACAGAAAACGACGCAGTTTTGGACGTATTCAAAATTTGGACCATTTTTTTTTTTTTAAGTTTTTTTATAATTCTCTTCTAAAGGACAGTTTCCTCTAAAATTAATTTTTAATATTTTAAAATTTCTAACAATAATTAACCCAAAATTTGACACATTTCTAAATTCTAACGTCAAGAGGGATTAAATTGTTTTATAAAGGTTTAGCACCTTTTCCTTATAGTTTTTTTTTTTTTTAATTTATTAATTAGTAAAAAAAAGAGAGAACAATAAATACATATCTTGAGTATTTTCTTAAAAAAAAAAATTAACCCCTGAGTTTTGGCAATAACGCGTAGAACTTTATTTGTACTGAACTAGAGCAAAAAGAAGCGTAATCTTTATTATTTACAAGTTACGTACAAACGCTAATAAACTATAATTTAAACTATATACAAAATATAGTCCATTCCTTAGTAGTCAGTCGTATGACAAAATAATATTCTACACTCTCTCTCAATTTAAGTAAATACGAAGAAATTTAAACTCGTCGGGGGAAAATTAGCACTAGTCTACCGACCAAAACAAACTTTGTTTTCTTTTCTTTTATATTTTTAATTATTTTAACCGCAAAACAGTCTTTTGTTTAGTGTTTACCATAGGAAAAAAAAAATACTGATAACTAAATTAGGACTAGTTTTACCCTAAAATGGAAGCCTAATACGTTGTCTGCTTAGTTTTCCTTGTCTGCTTAGTTTTGGGACATTTTTTCTAAGCCTATTTTGCTCTTCATTTTGCTTAGACACAACTTACAACTTAAATTTTAGTTTATAGAGATAAATATATTCAAAACCTAACAGACTACAGTTGGCCCCATTTTGAGGTGATAGCCCCAGTTTTAAAAAGGTTTTTACCCTAAAATGGAAGCCTATACGTTGTGGGAGACATTTTTCTAAGCCTATTTTGATCATTTTGGTTTCAAAGAAAGTCTCTCTTAGACTTACAATTTAAATTTTAGTTTATAGAGAAAAATCTATTCAAAACCTAACAGACTACATTTGACCACCATTTTGGAGTAAAAGCCTTACATTTAATTTTTTTTTTTTTTTAACTAATTTTCCACGTAATGATGGTAGTGATGGTGTACGTGTTCATGCAGATGATGATGTTCGTGCCTTTCAACGACTAAAGGAGATTTTCTGGAGGGTTTGGACGGATTAACTTCTTCCTGATCCATTCCCCCTAAATGTTCCTTTTCGATCCAATTTGCGACTTGTTGCATAGCTCTTTGATGTTCCCTCTCTCTGTGTCGATGTCGGTAATGGTGATTAGGAGAAGAGGGAACACCGCGACTCTGATCTTGTTTAGTCGCGTTTAACGAAGGATTTCCCAGGTTAGTAAATTGTCCCATTGTTGGTTTAAAGAGCTTTTGTTTGGTCCGGGGTGAACCTAAATGATTTTCTACCTTCTTATCGTAAATATCGTAAGATTTTGATCTACGATGTTGTTGAATGTATTCCCAATCAAATTTTTCGTTGGGAGCCAAATCGCACAAATCAAAGTTTACGTTCAACAAGTCCTCTTGATGTTGTTGATGCCTATTTTTGTAAATTTGGTATTTCAAGAAAGGGGACGGATGATCACCGCTCTTCTCTTGAACGCACGAAGGATGAAACCTTTTCATTTCTGGCAAACACTCGCGATGTTGACCATTAGGAAAATTAAAACCGACTCCGCGACACTGATTATGCGCTGGTCTATCCATGATTCGACAAGGACACGCGTAGTTTGGATTTGGCTGCGGTTGATGAGAAACTGGAATGGCGTAGGGTGAAGTGAAAGAATCCATTTTAGGGATACCCCCGCAATTTTCCACACCCACTAAGTCGAGATAATGATTTCTACGTTCGCGACATTCCGAGACGTGGTCTCTAGTTGTAGCCAAAGGTATGCCGTATTGATGACGATGATGATGTCTATGTCGATGCTGAACCGCAGGATCTTTGGGTTCATTATGTAAATCAGGAATCCTGCGAAAGAATTAAACGAAGAAAAAATATTAATTGCTTGATAATATAGTACAGTCGTAAATAAACTAAATAATAGTAAACATCTATATTCAAAAATTACAACTGATTACAAATAAATCATATCCCAGAAAGAAAAATTATTGATTTGGAATCATTTGGAATATTGTAACGATCTTGCTGACCGAAATTGTGATTTAGAATATAATTTCACCTCTTGAATAATATCCTTTCACGACATCCATCTTTAGACATCTCCTTGGTCAACAAATTCTCAACAGGGTGTTTTTTAAGCGGCGTATCTTGAATAGGCGGGCTCGGGGGTTGAATCGAAGGAGGTTGAAGGTGAAGTTTAAAGTTTCGACTGGCGCATCCGTGAGGACAGTTAGGAGTTTCGGAATTGACGATTTTTTCAACCGTGGAACTAATGTAAGTTGATAAGGTGTGAACGCTGGGTTCGCTGCCTGCTAAATTTTGTTGGCAATTTGCGTTGAGGGTGGAAGTAAATGAACAGTCTTTGGTTCCAGTTTGTCCCTTGTTCACCGAGAGCATATCGGCTTGGTTTTCGGCGCATTCTGGCATTTCCAAATTGGCGGTGGGACTATCGGGCGATACTGCTAGATGGACTTTGATAGTTCGACTACCGGACGGAGGCAGTTTTACGGACCTTCCCAGGGCTTCGTATATGGATCGAACCAAACCAGCCACGTCCTGAAAAGAAGTAGACCCCTTTCGTAAAGCCGGATCGGGTAAGTAGAGAATTTTGTTTCCATTCTCTCTTACATCTTTCGTCACTTTGCCATGACCGTTAAAATCATAAAGCGTAAAAGAGAACTCTTGTTTTTCCAAATCGTCGACTGATACGTCGCAAGATATCTAAAATTAGATTTAGATAAATATTAACATACTGAAAATCTATTAAACTTTGTCATGTTTAATATAAAGGATGGACCATATTTGTTATAAGGAATTTTCTGAATAATTTTTGCTAAAAATAATAGATCTAATATGAAATTAATTGTCCCTGGTCTAATTTGAAGTATACTTCTGGACATTTTTCTTTGGACTAATTTTGAAGAAATTTGTATATTTTAGGGCTAATTTCGATATTAATTAATTATTCTGGTTGACCTTAATGTAACAGACTTCCAAAATTTACAGTTCTAAGTAAATTTAGTTTATTACCAATTAGTTATGGTATTATTTTCTTGTAGATCTTATCTGTTTGACCTAATTTATAGTGTATTCTAATAGGTTATGTAATTTTGACCTAAAACTAAAATACCAAACTTATTTAGTCAAATCTAATCGCAATTAAGAGTGTGATCTCTTACTTTTCCTCCTCCTTTCTTGAGCCTGGACTGTTTCTCTTCTTTTTCGCTCTTTTCTTCCTCGGCTTTTTCTGGACGGCCTTCGTGATCCTCTTCGTCTTCATCTTCTTCCTTGTGCAGACCCAAATTGTAATTTTTTGTCATTTTCAACGTTGTTGGGTTTTCTTGAGGAAGTAATACTATAGGGCGCGTGAAGAAAAATAAAATCAACTTATAATACGTAAACTTAAAGAGAGGGTGAAGATGGAAATGAAGTGATATTTTTTTGATTCTGCTTGGAAACATAATATATGTTGGAGTATTAAAACATTCCGGAGTGTCTTTGAATTGTACAATAATCTGAAACCTTCAGATTTTGGCATTGATTCAATGATTTCAAAGAATCTATGGCTAGTCAAAAGATGGCCCCCACCTTTGGCTTTTTAAAATACACGTGCCGTGGCTTACTCTTGGAATTGAGCTAAATCTCGTTCTTGTCTCGGATATTTTAAGAAGCCAAAGGTGGGGGAATCTTTTGATTAGTTGGTGGTTCTACTTTCAGTTCAGTTAAATGCCAAAATCAGAATCTTTACTAATTTTTTTCACAATTCAGAGACATTTCCGAAATGTTTTAATACGCAAACAAGTTTTATTTTTAATAGTAAAAATCGATAAAAAAAAACACATTTTCTACTTCATCCTCCCTTTAATAAGTAAGTAGAGGCCTATGCCGAGTAGCCGGCTCTCGACTCGCCAGTTTCCTTTTGGGGTAATTTACAAGGTTTTATTTCGTTCGTTTTTAATGGCGTTAATTACCTCTAAGGGGATATTTCTCCTCTTCATTCCCCACTTTTTGATTCATGATGATATTATCTCTAGATATGGACAGCGACATTTTCTAGAAAAAAATAGAAAGAGAGAGAAAAAAATATGAATAACTTAATAACCTTAAGTATAAAATTACTGGTATTTAATTAAGGTTATTATAATAGTTAAGAATTACTCGTATATTTACGACAGTTTTATTATGCGAAAGAGTTTCAAATAAAGTACCTTAGTAGTAGACTAGTAGTATATACTTTATTTGAAAACTACAAGATTTGCAGCTCGAAAAATGCACATTGAATATTTTAAATAATAGATAACTCTCTATTATTTATCTAAAATTGCATCAAAGTATTAGTATTTAATTATTAACTAATAACGTACATTATAAAATATATTTTCGCTAGCAAAATTAGATTGTTTGAATCGTTTTTGATCGATTTTTCAGAGTATGCTACTTACATTCTCTTTTAAACTCGTATAAATCTATGACAGCTTCACTTTAAGCTTCTCAAAGTATTCAAAATATCATAGTGAAAGATATTCACTTTATTTCGCTTTATTTGTAGATGCATCTTTATTTGTAGATGCACACGACTTTAAATTGGACTTGGTGTGATCCGTATGATTAACATTTTATACAAATTGATCTTAAAGGGATAATGAAATAAAAGTTATTTTTATGAGATTAGGAGCGTTAAAGTATTCATAAAAAATATGAATGAAATACACCAATGGTTTCTAACTTACAGTTAATTAACAAAGTTGCCCGCTAAGCCAATCTCCATTTCATAAAAATTACGACAAATAGCTAATTCCACTGGGCCACTATCGAAGTGCTCTGAATCTTGCTGAAAACATAATGTCTTGCTCTCACTATCGAGCATCGGAGCAGTAGAACTTAAAATTTTCAAAATGTTGAACCACCAATCGAAAAAGACAAAGCAATTAAAGTTGCCCCAATCGAAAAGTTGCTCAACAATCCTCCAACAACTTGCTCTCAGAGTTATTTCTCTTGTTCTAGAGCACCCGATGGAATTTGCTCTATAATGAGCGTGCGCGAAAACTCGCTCGTGTGTTTTGGGGATTGGCTTACGCTACAAATGTTTTAAAATGGTCTGATTAGTTGAAAATTTTCTGATATTGTTATTCATATTTTTTATCAATCAGTGTCACCTACACTTTAATATAAATCAAATAAATTCGGCCTACAAATGTGTAAGATGTGTCGCGACACCCCAAACTTCATTGAAGAAACCGATATTAAAATCGCAACCGAATGGCTAAATAATTATGTAGGGATACAAGACGTAATATCATATTTTGACTCAGAGGCAAAAAATGAAAAAAAAAAAAATATATATATATATATATTTATATATAAAAAAAATCAAACCACCAGGCAAGGTGGAAATTTCCAGGAAAAGTAAGAAGGGAAAGAAGGTCTTTTTGAATTTTCAACAAGAACAAAACTAGGCTATCATTTATCTCCATTAGATATAGTTCGGTGAACCTAGGTTTGTCCTCGCTGAAAACTTGGAACTGATTCCAACTATAATACATAACTCCTGTTACGTGATATAGCCAAGTATACCGTAAACCACTCTTAATTTTCAATATCCATTCAAGTACAATCTATAAAATAAAACTAAATCTAAGCTACAGTCAGAGAAAGGTATAGGATCGTTCGTATTGTAAACACACCTTGAATTTATTTTAAAGCAAAATATATTATATTTCAGCCCAACTTTGCAGTAAGTCTAATCTCAATCTCTTATCTTTATCTGTAGTATAAGGATCCCTAATCAAAGTAGGGATAACTTCGTATATACTATAAATACACCTTGAATGTAGTTTGATCAAAATACCGCGTATTTCATCCCAAATTCGCAGTTGAAAAGAATCTAAAATCCATCTAAATCTTAGCCTTAATCTAAGTACGTTTCTAAGTTGAATAGTACTGCCGAGTTTACATAGATACGAGATATAGGAAGATGAGGGTCCGATCGGGATTGTAAGAAACTGAAAGGGACTGAACCTTGCCGAAGCCAATCTTCCATAGAAATCCCCTTTTAGGGATGGAGGGGATGTCTAAAAAGTCTGCCCCCTCCTCACCTAAACAACTTTAGAAGTATACCGACAAGGCCACACGCCTATAAAATCTTTTTTTTTTTTTTTTTTTTTTTTTTTTTTTTTTTTATTCTCTAAAGTTTTTCCTTTCCTCTACTTTTTCGTATATATATTAAAGGGGACGCCGACTCTCCTAGCAGAGCCATTATTATAATTTTCAAGCCAAGTAGAACCGCGTACTATCCCAATGTAAAAAGGCTCTAACTCCTTAAATTGGGATATTGATTTCATCGATACAAGATTAGGGAAATTCCGATCATTTGCAAAACTTTCAATTTTTGTTTTAATGATTTATATTGTGTTTAAATTGTCGAATTTTTCAAGATAATTTTATGGGTCCTAGACCCTCATCCTAGCTAAGGTAAAAAATTAACTCCCACAAAAAAATAGTTATCTATGGCAAATATAACTCTTTCTAGAGTAGATTTCCAATATAGCGTCATTTGATAGCAATAATTTTATGACAACAATGACGTAAAGATGGAACGAGATGGAAACATCTCTTCAATGGTTCCATTGGAATACTTTAGATTTGGCAAACCTATAATTCTCTCATCGCGAGATTGTACTCTAGCTTCTGATTTGTCGAAAAGCCATTTCATTAAAATATAAGCCCAGTGGTAAACCCAAAAAGTTTCAAATAATATTTTAATTGAAATAATTGATCAAAAGTTGTCAGAGTTTATCTTTAATTACTAAACACCAGGAAAAAATTTAAATCGCTACTAAAATTTTTTGTCAATGGTCTTCCTTCAGAGTTGGGCAAGATAGAGTCTAACTTGTCAATAACCAATTTTCTGTATTAATCGGATTTAGAACGTTTTTAACCCGAGTATAAAACACGGTAGAACTCGGGGTAAAAAGCGAGAGACGGGCGGGACACTAGAGGGGATGCCAAGAAACGTAGTTCTTGGAAAAACTAAACAAAGTTAGACACAGCGGTTGATGGGGATGTAAGAAAGGGGGTTGACGAAAATGAAGGGGGGCTAAAACGAAATTCAGAGGAGAAGAGAGAACGAACGCGGCCCGTAACAGATGCGGAGATAGCGAGGAGTTTGACTTGCCTCACCGCCGGCGGCATCCCTTTGATCTTTGACGATGCCGCCTGACTTCTTCCCATTTTCCCTTCCCCCCTTTAACGACGAACCCTAGTCCCCCTTCCCCCTCGAAGAATTTTTTAGGGCTGCTTTTTTCCTAGGGGTCCCTCATAAAGTACGTCGAGTTACAAATAAACATTATTTGATTTACACCCTCTTGTTTATTGAACGAAAAATAGAAGAATTCACCTTATTCCGGAAGTTAGGCTTAATAAATTTGCGCGAAATACGTTGCCAAAGGATCGTGAAGCGACGAATCTACTTCGGGAAGTTACGCTAATTTTAAAACAGCCTTATCCTAGCTTTGTTTTGTTTATAAAATAAACAAGTTAGGCTTAGGAATTTTTACGCAATTGGGGCATCGTGAAAAGATAATTTATAACCCAACACTTCCTCGAAGAAGATTAGCGATGAAATGGTAAGGATAATTTAATGTGTTTATTAAAAAGAAATATAAAAAAACAAGAAAGTTAGGCTTAGCGAATGTCAAAGGATTATAAATTTGATTAAAATCTGGAGTTAGATAGTTTAGGCTTATCAAATATAAATGAAAAATAAGGGGGACAATTATCGCGTCGTCTGCTCAATTAAATTCGGTAAGTTAAGACAGCCGAAAATTTAAGCCTAACCGCCCACAATCCTAAAATAAAATTACGTTTATATATAATTAACCACCCACTCGAATAGGAAGTGGGTCATGAAAGTAAAACCCCCTTTTTTGTCTTTATAATCAGCTTAATTTAAATATAAACCTTTCTTTAATCGGACGACTTATTTTAAACCCTTTTTTTTTATAAACAATAAGCGTGCGTGCATGGCGTTAAATCGTAAAAACTGTCATCGCAAAATCGATAGATCCCTTAATTGGTAAGCAGTATCTCGTAAATGCATTAAAATTAAATGTACATTATCAGTTAGGCCTAATCAATTTTTATATTCGTTTTTATGTATATGGCAGAAGAAAATCTTAAAAAGAAGCCCCTTTTTATTTGACTACTTTAACAGGGCTTTAGATAAGATGTCTTGGGTATTAAAAAAAACGTATTAGCGATAGCCTAGAGGCCGAAAAAAGAAAGAAATATTTTTCAGTTATATACAGGTTATCCTGAGTTCTAAATCGAGAATATTTTTTACCAAAAAAAATCTTAAATACTTTAACGTTATTTTTCTTAAAATTTCCGCCAAAAATATTTTGATGATTTCAAGTGGGGGTTACCCTTTTTTTTTTTTTTTTTTTTAAATATCTGGATTAAAACATTCTGATAAAAAAATTTAATGCGTAATGGGGAAGATTATTATCTTCAACTTCAGAAGAGAAATAAGTTTCATTATATCAAAAGTAACCTGATTAAAATAAGTATGACAGATAGATTTGAGAGATATTTTGAATTTAATTTAAGGCAACATTTTATACATAATGGATAACTTAAACTAGAAAATTAAAAAAAATTGGTAATCATTGCAAAAATTTCGTAATTTAGAACAAAATAGTGTCCATGATTTGAATTAGAATTGAAATTAAATTACAATTAACGTTTCACAAAACTATTTAACTGTAGCATAAAGTTTCTGAGCTTTTTTGCTTTCAAGTTTAAGGTTATGAGGCAATTTATGTCACTAAACTAACCTCCAATTAAGTCGATTTTCCCTCATTAAGAAAAGTTACTAAAAGGTACACTTGTATAATATATATATTATTATATATTACTTATGTTAATAAGTGAATGTCCCTGGGTTGAAAATCTAGAATATATTTTCTCATATATGACGTTGCCTTTTTCTAGGGAGGCCCCTTCACGAAATTTTAAGGGAGGGTGGACCAGGGAAGATTTCTTTTTCTTCTTTTTAGGGGCTTTGCAATAGAAAATGTTTTATGGTCCTTTTTTTAAAGCAGTTTTATTACTATCTTCTCTTGAATGTAACCCGGGGATAAATCTATTGTTGCTCTGATACTTGGATTTTTAGGGAATGTCGCGGGGAAAAAAAACGAGCAGAAAAAAAGTTTGAAATATATTTAAAATATATATCTTACCGATAATCCTATATTAGTTTTCGATTGTTGATCATTGCTAGAAACGGTTGTTCTACTGATTTCGTCGAGTTGGTGACAAACTGGGTTGAAATGGGCATTAACTACGAAGCAATCGCCTGTTTCAAAAGAGATAATTAGATGTTAATTGGTTAATTTACTTAATCTAAGTGTCATAACCCTTTTTTATGTATAGAATCGAAGTTAATATAATCTCAAAAATTAGCCCAGAACTATTTTAACTCCAATGATAATTTAAAGACAATATATTTTGCCGTCAGGAACCAAAATATCCGACCATCCTGACGTCAAAAGTCACATCAATATTTCCAATATTATATAATTTAGCACGGTTCGTTTATTTTTAGAGGGTCATTATGACTCAGATGGAGTAAATAGGGGCCATACCTAGTTTCTTTAAAAATTCGTAACTTCTTTATTTATGGGTCATTTTTTGCATAATTACTCTCATTTCGAAGCTATAATTAATCTCTATCTGATTTCGTAACTATACCCTAAACGGAAGAGTAAATTTAATTATTTAATTACCTTTGCTTTGTACTTTTCCCATGTCATCTGGGACGGATTCACTTTTATTTGTCGGCACATCACATCGGATGTAACCTTTTTAATTTCAAGTTTTTAGGCCCTAATTTCCAAGGACTTTTCTCTCATATATCACTCGAATATATACGAATAAAGCTCGTACAGTGGTCCCTATTATTATCGCTCCGGATCGTAATCTTTAACGCACCGACGAGGGGTATTTTATATAAATCCGTAAATCAATAAATTGGTCTAATAAACCACGTCGAGAACCTCCAACATTTCGACCCACGGCTTCGCGTAAAATGAGGAATTTTTTCGCGGAAAAAACTTTTTGCGCGCCCGACTTTCTGGTGCCCGTTTACGCGCGAAAACTCGGCATTCCTTTCCTTGATTTTTTTGGCGCGATTCTCACCGTTTAGGCCTTGTAGCGTAGTAACTACGGATGTTTATTTTCTTTAGCACGAATCTTGGGGTCAAAATTTTGTTTTGATTCACTCGGTGGACCGTCTCTCCTCCGCACGTTTTAACGTTATAAAGCGTGAGCCGCTTTGGCTTCTCGTTGTACAATTTTTTCGTGTCCCTTACGAACCTAAACTCGTAATGTTAAGACTCAGAATAGAGAGGAACTATAGTGGGTGTGGCTTTTAACGCGCCTTTACCAATGGGAATCCTCGTGGAACGGTTCATTTTCATTCTCCGAGGGAAAGTCGTCAGGATGATGATAGAAAAGGGGAGATGGGATGGAAGAGTGATTACAAGATGGTAATATCCGTAATAATGATAGGGTTTCTCTTTAATTTAGATCGATTGAAACAAGCTAAGGTTAATTCTGTTCCATATATTTAAGATCATTATTTTTAGCAAATAATAACGCGTTTGACAAACTTACGCGCGAAATTATGTTCTACGCCTGCAGCAATGTCCCTATCGTTTGACAGCCGTGTTCCAGGAAAGGCCTAACTTTAAGGGGAATTAAGTCTTACGTTAATTCTATGGGCGCCTGTAGAAAGGTTTTTCCCACCGTTCTTCGTTAAGCTTCAGCCCTTTTTTTTTTTTTTTATCAAATACAATTTTTATCATACAACTCTCTATGTAACAGTGTCTGTCTGTCGGACACTAACTGTAAAGTTGAAACGGAGCTTTAACAAAATGAGAAAAGCTGACATTAATCGCGACTACAATCACGACACGGTCTATTGAAATAGTTAAGCATTTGTAAGTAACTTGGGTTGAATCAAAAAAGTGCGCGGCGTTCAATCCTCCATGGTTCAATCTATTGTCGGCGAAATTGGCTTTGATCTTTTCGTTATGTTATAGTAAAAGTTGGGTTATCGCGATTACCAAAGGCGCATAACTAATCTTGAATGATGTTTAAATTCGAAGAGAGAGAGAGAGAGAGGGGGGGGGGAAGAGAGGGATAGCAAATCAAGAAGGGAAATATTAAGAACTTAGGCCTAACCGCTACCGCGAGATTATTTAAATAGGGGTATATCTTAGGTCTTTTAAGAAATATAAAGTCTGTATCAAAGGGATGCCGCGAATATATATATTTTTCTTCTTAAGACACGTTTATCAGTTTCGGGTCTAAGGCGATGTGGCGGAACCAATCATTTTAATTTTTCAATTAAACGTATCAATTTTTTTTTCTTCGAGCGCGCTCGATCCCAAATTATGTACAACCGTACCATAATATACAGCTGCTGCCCATATGACGTATAGTGTTATACCTCTCTGACCGGTTTCCGAGGCTATTTTTCTGATCATTTTAAAATTTTGGTAGCTGCATGGACCCCTCTTTTAAAGAGATAGCTTCGTGATCATTTGAATGAAACACGGATAAAACTCTTTAAAGCTTCAAAAATATTGCAAAATCAAAATTAATAAAATAATTCTCATGTTATTTTAAAACTAAAGTGCCATGCAGAGTTCACATGGTCCACGAAATACATGTAAAAATTTGAAAGATCATTGAAATTTGAGATAGATTTGACATTTGACAGTCTAAAGGCTCGTTTTCAATCAATTAACCTTGGTTAGATTCTTGGCCAAAAAATCTTGATTGAAAACGGGGCTTGATGAACTATGAGTTCAGGTTTTATATTGTAAAGAGTTAAAAAACGTTTAACACCTGGCTCCGAGCCTGGCTAAAAAAGGGCCAAAGAAAACGAGTGAGGTTCAGGTAAAAAAACTGTTTTCCTGAAAAAAATGTTTACATCTTTGAATGTGTGAATTTATTTCTTCCATTTTGTTTCAGTATAGAAAATTCAGTAAAAAACTATGTTGAACTATTGCAGTTTTTATTAATTTGCTTATAAAATTTGGTTTGAACATGACCTAATACATATTTGGTTTGAAACTCCAACATCTTATAAACGATAAATTCCCGATCGATTTTGTATGTATAATTTTAAAATGTGGGCTTTAAATAATCAAAAAACTTAAATCAAGTAAAACCGATAAGAGATGGTTCGAGTAGTGAAAATCCATCTTTATAAGCTTTGAAAGTGATGCTGTCTCTAATTTCGGAAAGGTCTATATAAAATTGATTAAAATTATATATTTATTCATATACCATGAGAAAAATTATCACAACGAGCTCCTTGAATTTCCTCGGACTAAACCAGAAATCGTTTATTCCGGTTGGGACACTTCTACCTCTTCCCCACGCCTCTAGACTCAAAGTGAAAGAAAAAGAAAATTTTTATCGGCAATTGTACTGTTAGGTAATTAATGTTCTTGCTTTTTCTCAAAAAAATATTTTTATTATTAAACGTAATTAATATATTCAAAATATTACAAATTTGTTTCATAGTGAATCCAGTTATTTTAAGATTGGAAACCATTCTTATACGTCATCAAGCGGAAAAATTTAAATATGTATTTGATATTTTACTTAAGTTCTTTATAAAAACGTTAATTCAAACGTGTCAAATTTTGAATATAGTTTATTTAGTATGAAAAAGATAGAAAAAGGTGACACAATTACTTTAATTTGAAAATTCCCTGACCTTTTCGTGTATTTCATGTATTTCAGGTATTCGAAAACTAAAACTTTTATGAAACTATTCCTTTAAATCCGAAAAACCGAACCCACTACCCGGTATCTAAGTACTAATTATTTGGCACCACTTTTTCTCCTCTGCCTCTATATTTTCTCTCTCTTTTTCTCGTGTGGCATTTATTTCCAACTATACTCTCCTATCCCTCTTTCCACGTATTCCGCGCGCGGCGGTCACTTCAAAGGAAGATTTTTAGACGGTGGAAAAAAAAGTAGAGGGGATGGGGGAAAGGAAAAAACAGGACGAAGCCGACACACGGCGGCATTTTCCTTTGAAGTGGGCGCGATATTTAGACCCCTTCTTATTTTTATATTATCCCCCTTCTCGATTCAAAACACCCTCCCTTAATTTCCAACCTCAAAATTTACGTCTTGATTTTATTTTTATGTCTCTCTCCCCCCCTTGATTTAATGAAAAATAGATTACAAAATAATTTCTATATTTAGAGAATTGTTGTGTCCAGATAATCATTTTTTAGTCTGGAAAGTTTTTGACGTCACGGTGAGGCCATACCTACGAGTGGGCCAAAGACCCGTGAGTCGCGACCATGGATATAAACAAGTTACCGCATTATAGTTTTCATTGTTTTACGAGTTGAGAGTTGGACCATGGTTGGAGAAAGTGGAGAGTGGGTTATGTATTTAATTAGATTTAATTTAGGAATTTGAAAAATTCAGTTTTTGCATTGGCCATTCGTTTAGTTTCTCAAAAAGCGTTTTTGTTTTTGACATACTGTAAAACTTTCATATCGGTTTTCATTTAACTCGGAAATTTTTTTGTTTATTCTATTTTAATGGAAATGTAACCGTAACTATATTATAAACCAAATTTGAAATTCGCGCTTATATTCAGCGCCATCCCTCTATGGCGCCATCTGTAATTTAAATGCCAGGCCCTTCTCTGACAACTTTGCTTTTCTCCGCTTAGTCCGCTAACTCCGCTTCATTCTTTCTTCGCTTTCTTCTTGGCTCTTGCAAAGTTGCAACGAGGATTTGATTTTAGTCGGTAATTCAATAATTAATCAAAATGTTAAGCGAACAGGATTTTGAAAAATATCCGAAAATACAAATTAATAACATAAATGAAAAGATGACCAGACTTGACATCGATCAAAGATTTGGAAAATATGGAAAAATTTTAGGTAAAAATATTGTCCAAGGCTTAGAGGCTGGCTTTTTTTACTGTTTTCTGTTTTGAACTTTTGATTCTTTTGAACTTTTGGTCTTAGGAACTTTGAATGGTTTCATAATTCATTTTTAATATTTAAAGGAATCAATATGCAAGCTTCTTTCATACAAGTAGTTTACGATCATGAGGATTCAGCTCAACAAGCAATTCGTCACGAGCATTTAACTCAACTTCGTGAAAAAAGAATAGGTATGCAGCCTATACAATCTGATAAGGAATTCTCCAGCTTTCACATTTAGTATCAATTGGCTAAATACGCAATCCGTTTTAACCTCAACGTACAATATAGAAGAATTTTATGTGCTAGAGATGTACATTAAGAAATGCTAGCATAAGTAGGAGAAAATATTTACGATTTATGACGTTTTTTTTTGCACTAGACTTAGGGTAGTTATCTAGGCATGAAGAGGCAGACTGACCTCCATGCAGTGGTGGGCAACTCGGGAGTGGCTTTTGTACAGCCAAGCCTGAAAATTCGCCAAATTTGCCCGCCACTGCCCCCATGCCTTTTTCCATAATATGTTGGGCGCTTCTGGTTAAATTCATGGGGTCAGTCTGCCATCTTCCCTTCATCTAGCTGGTGGAGCTATTGTAAAAAAGTCCCTCCAATTAATACTAAATCTGTGGGCCTTTAAAATGTTCAAAACTAATCCATATATTTATATTTCAAAATCCCTTTCTTAGAGGTTGTAATGGCGGATAAAGGTTTAAATCGAGGAGGTGTAAATAACAGTATGGGTCGTGGAAGGGGATGGCCTGGTCCTGGCGGCGATAGATTTGGTGATAGAAAGTTAGTATTTTTTATTTGTGAAAATTTTATCAATTGGGCTTTCTAGGGTTTGAAGCGTAATCATTTTATTTATTTACACGTAGTATGCCAATGGGCAGAGGAGATAGTTTCCGAGATTCTGAACCAAAAGGAAGAGGTTTCGATGATGGTTTTGGTAGAAGTGGACCAATTGGTATAGGAAATGGTCCACGTGGTGAGGGTGAACCATTTGCTAAGCAAGGAAGATTTGAACCACTAAGAGACCCTCCCATACCACCAAGGTAACGTTTATAGAGGATTAATTAAGTAGTTAATTCGATAATTGAATTTGTTTTTTGGTATCTTTGTTTGTAGGGGTGTTCCTGATGCTTTTGGACCTCCCATTATACCTGATCCTTACATTGCCGGTCCCAAAGTTAATGATTGCGAGATTCTAGTTATGAGCAAAGCTCAACAGTAAGTTAACAAAAATATGTACGCTAAATACGATGAATAACTTAAATTATAATTTGAATTCAAAAGGGTTTACTCTGAACTAATTGAACAAAGGCTTAAAAACATTGGCCTAACAGTCGATTTGATGTTCATGAGGGATGAACTTGCAGTTATGAGAGCACTAAATGAAATGGCTAAGAAAGGAACCTTCTACGCCGTTGTTGTAACTCCGGAGAATGAGGTTCGTGGATCACTAACTCTCAACATTCTACAAGGGCCAAAGCCTCAAGGTAAGCGTGTTTTTTTATTATTATTATTATTTAAATTTGCATGATATCTACAATTATGCAGCTTTAATACTGAATTTGATCAAAAAATGTAAGTTTAATTATTTAAAACTAGAGTTAAGTCTTTCGTATTGAAAATATTCCTTAATATTTACGTTAACTTACTAAAAAAGTTTAAAAAAAAGTGGTATTATAATTTATAAACATGATGAACCATCGATTCCATAGCGAAGCAATCTTTAAGCATTGGTACTTATTATAGGGGAGTACTGTTACGGATATTTGGTTATTTGCTATTTACTCCCCTAATACTCTGTAAATAATCTGTTATTCCATAAAATCTAATGTGATATAACATCTTGGACAGTAATTGAATACTTCCTAGATATATCACTACCCCAAAAATGCATCCATCATTTTTTCCCATAACTACTAGCGCGATCTAGAGGCAGCCGTTGCAAGGGAGAGTGTGACATAGGATTTTGGGGGTACAATTTTTAAAATCAACCTGACATAAAATGTAAAAAAAGTATTAGAGCCTTGAAACTACTTATTAAAACATAGATTAAGCTTCCTAATATACGAAAAATAAGTTTATTTTGGGTATTTAGTCCTTATGAATGGCACAAAGAGCGTAAATTTAAACCCGTTATGGGAAAACCGTGGCAGACTTGTGCCACAAATTTAACGTCATAACCGGGAAAGGGCTTTGATTGCGTTTTCCCTAAATTTTCTAAGGAAAATCCTGATAGAATTAGAATATCATACTGAAGGCTGGCAGGAGTGATAATCCAGGAAGCATTCAATTTTTTATCTGAGGTTACCGGTAATAGGTTATTTGCTATTTATTTACTCCATTAAAACTCCGTAAATAATCTAGTATTCCTTAAAATCGAAACATAAATTAACTTGGTACACAGATAATATTAATCTTTAAAGTTTAAATCGTACTCGTTTAGCTTAAAAGAATACTTAAAACGGTAGTCAAGAACTCTTTTAAAGTGAGGCTGTCACAATTTTTTTCAAGTTCTAAATAGAATTTGAGTAAAATTTTTGGAAAGATTGCTAAAAAAGTTTAAAATATATAAACATATGCCATAGAAAAATTACCACAACTGTAAAAGAATTTAAACCCGTTATGGGAAAACCGTGGCAGACTTGTGCCACAAATTTAACGTCATAACCGGGAAAGGGCTTTGATTGCGTTTTCCCTAAATTTTCTAAGGAAAATCCTGATAGAATTAGAATATCATACTGAAGGCTGGCAGGAGTGATAATCCAGGAAGCATTCAATTTTTTATCTGAGGTTACCGGTAATAGGTTATTTGCTATTTATTTACTCCATTAAAACTCCGTAAATAATCTAGTATTCCTTAAAATCGAAACATAAATTAACTTGGTACACAGATAATATTAATCTTTAAAGTTTAAATCGTACTCGTTTAGCTTAAAAGAATACTTAAAACGGTAGTCAAGAACTCTTTTAAAGTGAGGCTGTCACAATTTTTTTCAAGTTCTAAATAGAATTTGAGTAAAATTTTTGGAAAGATTGCTAAAAAAGTTTAAAATATATAAACATATGCCATAGAAAAATTACCACAACTGTAAAAAGATATACTTTATGATCACCATCTTTGAAATTTTTCAAAAATTAAATTTCCCCGCAATAGTATAATTCATTACTATGGACACGTTACTTTTATAGTAATTTATTTTTGCTCGTTTGGCCAACTTGATATGGTCAGTCTCTTTCAATTAAAGGAAGATTATTAGGTTAAAATTCAGAACCCTATTGATTTTTTTTCTTGATTCTATATAATTAAATATAGCCTCCTGATTTTTTTCACATTTTTAAAAAATATTTAAAAATAAATTTTTTAAAACTTGGTTAGGCTTAGCAATGCGTTTGAATTTTAGAAAAGTGAACTGTCTGGCCCAGTCAAAGCCAAGAGCCAATCCCGTTCTAGAACTAAAATAGCTTCTAAACTTAAAAATGGAGTATTTAAACCTTGGCTTAAATTTAAGATTTTAATTTGATTTTGCCATACAATTTTTCTTCAGTTGAAGACTACGCTTCACCAGTTAAGGAATTCCGTTAATTTTGAGGATAATAATGGTTATAAATCTTTTATAAACTTCAAAAGTTTTTCTATAAATTACATGTGAAAAAACGTAATTTCTACTAAATCTCCAAATATTTGTTTGACATATCAATACTTACCTAGCAGAATCAATAAAAACAAATCTCGAAACTTTTTAAATTTCAAAGCAATTCAATGGGTCAATCACCATTAAAACTGAGTTTAAAGGCGCTTGCTCCATCAGAGCGGGGCTCCCAGAGTACCTATAATTCCCAGGTGGCTCTATAAAAACCTATAAAAAGGTTTCCAATAAAAAAAAACTATGGCTTCCAGACTCCCATTGCGCAGTTTGATCGCACTGAATTGTCACTTGCCTCCCCTACTTGTAAATATTTCTGCAGGCGACTATGGCTCAAAAGTACCTATCTTTTCAAATTATCGAGAAAATGTGGGGTTTATATTTAACTATAAAAATTTCAAGTAAAATTGTTTAGTAATTGTTACACTATCTACCACTAGTCCAAGTACCAGACTTCTAAATTAAATAATTTTGAAATTATGAATATTTAAAAGCTCTACTTTTGAATATATATAAAATACTTCCTATAGAACTCTAATATTTCGTTATTTTAAACACGTAAAACTAATATAACATAATATAATTTTGGTATTTTGGACCTATAATACCTTTTACTTTTTGTGGACTTCTGGCTATCAGAGTGTAACCATTTCATCGTTCCCGCCAAAAGTGCGCCTCCAACTTTCTTTACTTTCAAACAGATTTAGTCCTAAATTAGTCTTAGTGTAAAATCATCCAGGTGAACAATTTTCTGGGTAATAGCTAGAATAATATAATTATTTTTCACTTGGTTAGATCAGTCTATTATAGTTATTGTTTATTTATAATTAAATATCTAGAAATTAACTAGTCTAATTAGCTTTTTGATAACTCATTAAGTTTAAGTGACTAACCATGTTCCGTGAATTGGCTATTGAATTGCTTTTCAAAATGGCAAAATCTACCTTCATTTTGAAATTTACTAATTTCTTCAATAAACGCGTAAAATTTTAAATATGGGCGAAAAAATTAAAAATCTTACTTATAAGCGTATGGAAAAAATGATGGCAGCCTTACTTAAGCTACTCGATAATATTTTTGTTAAGAAAAAATGAGTCTTTCTCGTCCCTAAGTTTATAATATATTAAAGTTCTAATTTAAAAATATATAAAACTGAGTGTAGGTTGTGTCAAACTTAAATCCCGTAATATTCCTCAATATATATACATGTATATATATATTTGACGTTTGTATATCTTTTTCGATGTATCAGAGCATCGTAATATGCCAATGGATGACGCTTTGAAGATGGTGGCGCGTACTTTTGCGCAAATGCGTCAAGAGAAAAAACTCGGGTTGGGAGGAACCACCCCCATTGATCGCGAAATTCATTTCATTTTGGGTCTTTTAATGAATGGGAAATATCTAACCATTCCCGAACTGGATCGCGTTTTGAACTTTGTTCAAGATCTCAGGGATCGCCAAGCGATTGCTGAAAATATTCCCGTTAGTTCAAATAGACCCACGTCTACTACCGCCTCTGATTCTATGAAAAAATCTACGGGTAAGATATATATTTCAAATATAGAGTTACGTCGGTCCACTTCCAGTATTAAGCACTCCTTAGCTTTTTGTTTTAAGCTAATGTATCGAAGTAAATTGAACTATAAATAACCAAAGTTTACTGCTAAACCCTGGTATAAGGTAAAAAAGACGGTTGTAAATTTGTGAGAATAGTGAAATTAGTGGATGTTCAACCAATATAAAGAGAAAGCGATGTTACAGCCTGGAAAATTATTTAAAATGGGAGCAAAAATGTCGGAGAATTTTTTAATTGTGGCAAAAGGTCATGGGCAAGTCACGGAATATAATAATTGTGGCAAAATGTCATGGACAAGTCACGTAATATAATAATTGTGGCAAGAGATCGGAGAATTTAATAATTGTGGCAAAAGTAATGGACAAGTCACGGAATTTAATGAGTGTGACAAAATCAGGGAATTTAATTATTGGCAAAAGGTCGGAATTTAAGTGTGACAAAAGGTCGGGGAATTTAAGTGTGACAAAAGGTCAGGGAATTTAAGTGTGACAAAAGGTCAGGAAATTTGTGGAAAAAGGGCAGGGAATTTAATTGTGGCAAAGGGCAGGGAATTGGATAATTGTGGAAAAAGGGCAGGGAGTTCAATAATTGTGGCAAAAGGGCAGGTAATTTAAAAATTGTGATAAAAGGTCATGGAAAAGATGGGGAATTTAATAATTGTTGCAAATGACCCGGAAAAAGCCAGGAAATTTTAAAGTTGAGCAAAAGGTCAGGAAAAAGTTGAAATTATATATTTGTGCTAAAAAGTTAGGTATTTTAATTGGGTGAAAGTCTATTTTTAAGCAAACGGATAATATATGAAAATAATTCAGTAGATCTATCCAATTAATAAAAGTTATACAAATTACGAGCACCATACGTAATCGATATAGTCACGACGTAATCGCCACCACAAACGTTACATAATCGCCACCTAATCTTCTAAATAACCTTAATCACTTGCATGATAATCGTAATTATGTGCATAATCACTGATTATGTAGTCGGTGTAGATCGAGAAAAATATGAATAGATCAACCAATCGGCATGCCCCCATTACCTTTCTATATACTCTTACCCTATTGCTTGAGACCAAAGCCAGTGCAGAAGGATATTTTAGGTATAAGTACTAAAAGAGTGTTTACATTGACCACTTTAAATGCCCAATTTTGAAGCTACGCGGTTGAATGGTTTATTGTGTATATGCTCCCGAAAGATCTGTGGGTTCATCCCTAACTTGGAGGTCATACTTGTTTTAAAGGTTCTATGTACTTAAGAATCTGCCCATTGAAAATCATCTCCCCACAAGCATAGTCTAGCTTTAGACAATGAAATTTTAGTTCAAAAACGTCTAAGCATCAAAAGAAAGCGACTTAAAGGGCACAAAATACAACTATGCTAAATTCCAGCTTTGCCGAGGGAAAGGTTTAACACGGAAAAATCGTTTCTCTGCGAAAAATTGTACATGGGTAAAATTAGTTTATTTATTTCACAAGCCAGCGCTAAACAACCTACCTTAAAAGTAACTTATTAATCAAAGACTTACAAGCCCTGGTCTATCACGTATATCCCCTCGAAGGTTTTCCACCTTCTAAGCTCCTTATTATCTCCCAACCTCGAAAATAAACCCAATAACTAAAATAAGTCAAACGCCGTTAAGAAAACCCTAGTTCAAATTATTTAATTCCTTATTCACGAACTCGATACATTTGCCAAAACAACGAGTGTTTAATTCTGGAAACCATCAAAGAAACGAGTCCTAAAACCAAAAAACCCTGCGCGAAAACTTGGGTTATTTATAGAAACAACCGTTGACCCCATGACGGAGCAACAAAACTTACAACAGCGCATACTGAACATTATCTCAAATCAAAGCAATACTAGCATGCCCCAAAACGCGTCATCGTCCAACCTAAACATGAACCAACAACAACAACAACAACAAAGCAACGTCGGGGGATTGTCCTTGCCATCGAGTAACCCATCGACCATGACTCAAGCCACTAACAGCGCAGCTGCAAATACTCCCAACACCTACATTAACTTTGACAATCCAAGCGTTCAAAAAGCGTTGGACAGTTTAATCTCCAGTGGACCCAATTTGTTGAAATCTATTTCTATGGTCAGCGGTAGCAACTCTAGCCCTTCGACTAACAACGCCGTTAATACGAACTCTTTACTCAACCAAATGCCAAATCGTAACACCAATCCTAGCGGTCAACAAGCTCAGAACAATTTTGCCGGACAGTCGAGTGCCGGAATGCAAGGAATGCAAAATAACCAAAATCAGTTCCAAAACCAAGGCATGATGGGAGGAGGAATGGCGGCCAATCAGCCAGGATCTGGAGGATATCGTCATCCTCTAATGGGAACCCAAATTGGGCCCAATCAAGGACAATTTTTCAATTCTCGCGGAGGAAGTGGCATGAGATATTAAAATCGCGATACATGGCAATCTACCAAAGGTTTTGGTAACCCCTATAATTTTGAAAATCTTGAAAAAAAGTTGAGATATTATTCACCATTGCTACACATGAAGTTCAAATAAATTCACATTTTACTTTGTTATTTCATGTATCACTGTCGTAATAAATACTTTTAAATCTTTTCAAGCCTATGGAAACGTTTCACCTACAACATAAAAAGGGAAAAGGGGGTGGGATTTTAAATAAATTAGGGTTTTGTTTTATTCACAACGAAAGTTGTAGGATTTTTATGTGAAATTGAATATAGTCGCGTTTATCAAGAATACTAGTGGCTCGAGGATAAAAAATCATAAATTACGAAGAAAAGAAGACTCCAATGTGTTGCGAATTTTCCTTCATCCAAAAGTTGGATCTTGGATGGACTTGACTGCAGTGGGTTCCTCATGTCTTTTATGAAACACAACTGTAGCGCCTTTTGGAGCCCTCAGTGACGGAAAAAGAAGTTTGGAAGTACTTTAAAATGTACTGGTACGACTAGCGGTAGGGGTAAGTTAACTAAAAACAAAACATTTCGTTCGCGTTTTAGAAACCATGTGCTCCTACACAAAACGGCTGATAGGAACACGTGCTTTTCGACAGTTTATATTTGGCGGGGAAAATAACGCGCGTGACACTAAAATGGCGCGCGGCATGACGCGATCAGTTTCGGTTCGAACTCGCAGCTTCGAGATCTATTTTTTTTTTTTTTTTGTTTTTTTTTTTTGGGAATTTTAAAGAACTACAATAGTAGTAGTTAACGTTTAAAGTAAGTAGGAAAAGAACTTGCATCTTTTAGAAGGGATTAAAACGGTAAGATAAAATAATGCTATAAAGATAAAGAATCACCGACTCGGGTACAATATACCCACGCGGTTTCGCGCGCGTCGTGAACTGTTCAAAACTAAAAATCTGCTAACGGTTTACACGTCTTGTTTCCTAACGTAACTTTCACCGATTTTAGAGGACATTTGTTAGACGTAGTGGAAGAAATCTCAAATTGTAACTTTGACCTTATAGCCTTGAGTTTCATACTCCCTTTAAATCTTTCTAGCCTACTCTAAATTTCAACATAATCGCGATCAATTTAATTTGATATGTAATACTACAGTCTTCGTGAGGTTTATCTTTTTGTGTCAGGCCTCTTCAGCTTTTTCCATTACGCCAACTTCTCTAGAACAGACAGTGGCGGATTAAGACCTTTGAGGGTCCCAATTTGATCCTCGGGGCCCCCGAGGCATTTTCCTATGTGCCTTGTTGTTAATACTGCTCTGATTAACAGTAGTATAATACCAATAGTTAAGAGATTAAATCTGTTGTAAAGCATTTGGCAGCGCACCGTTCACTTATTGTCCCCTGCTATTAAGGCCATGTAATCAAAGTATTACGATTTAGATTAAGAATGAGATAGATAAATTACTCTAGAAATACCCGTTTCTAAAAATAGCCGAAGCAACCGATCGTAGGTGGGTTTTCCAACTCGCGACCACAAGCGTTTGTAGCTAATGATTTTGTGAAGCCTATATGGCGTGGAGTAACGTTTGCGAAATGAGTTGGGATCTACCCAGACTGATCGTCTCGTGAAAAGGCTTCAGCTTCCGTGGGCATTGTCTAATTATCTAACATATTATTGGTTATTTACACAATCTAGTGAAACCATATGGTAATTATGGGGACGACTAACTTTAGGACCCTTTTTGTTTTTCTTTTATATCGGTCTTAGTTAATCGATTTCAGGTAGGCCTATATGAATGTTTCGTGGACTCTATTTCGGTATCTGACGCGTCATACGCGAGTTATTTATAATTTAGGCAGTGTAACTAATTATGAACGTGATTTTTAACCAGGAAGACAACTAATATCCAAACTTGCTATACTTTTTACCCATTTTTCTATTCGTACTTATGTTTCTTTTTAAGTTTTAGGGGGAAGCCAGTTTGGCTACCTTCCTACAGGGGATTATTGGGGGGAACAGTTCCTGAAAATGGCATATCTCAACAGGGGCTCAATCGCAATACTCGGGTGTATTTACGTGGCGTTCGGATCTTTCTGACCATGAAAACGTACATTCTTTTTGTTAAATCAGTGTATCGCTATTTTTAAACCACGGATTTTTCACGGTTGAAGAAACTGGGCCAGTCCTCCGTCTCCTTGGAGACCATTGTTGTGGTCTTACAGCTGGGTCAGTTCGCGTGATCGCGAATAATTGGCATCATTTGCGCGTGATTTCTCGCTAAGTGGTTCGCGGTTTTAGCCGGGTAGAGACCTAAAAATGTTTCCAAGTCAGATTAATTCAAAAATCGATTTTTAAGTCCTGATAATTTCGTTTGTTTGGCGTTTTGCTTTTCCAGAAGTAGTCTTTTGAAAGACCACAAATGCCTGTGCGTAGACGTAAGGCGTCTTTGGAGAATGTTACCACACCGCTGTTATGTCAACCTCCGCCTTCACTCAACCCAGGGGTCAGCGTCAAAGGATTGGCTAGATTGGCGCGGAAAAAGAAGCCAGACGGTTGGGGAATGGTCTCTTTGGAGGTCAGAATACATTTTTTATCATTTTGAAAAATTTAGTACTTCATCCAAGGATTTTAATTCGTCCAAGGGGGGGGGGGGGTGTTACCCCACTCTAAATTAACATTGTACTTGGTGAAAATCATTAGCAAATGATTTGGTTCTTTACATAAAACATATTGACCATGATAGGGTTAAGCTATTCTAAAGTGTTTATTATTAAGTAGCAGTTTTGTACTAATCAACGCGTCATTTTTGTTCTTTTCCCGGGAAACAGTATTCACTATTTAGCGAAAGAGATATTCAAGGTTTAAAACTTCAACTTTTTTGAATAAAATATAATAATTCTGTTACTAGCTGTGTTGTGCTCGAAAGCTCCAGATAAATTTATGAAAATTGTTTAGGTTTTAAACCATAAAATATCGGTCTCGAAAATAAAAGTTATTTAAATTTATATTTCACCATGGTTCCATGGCTATTAATATTATTAAATGTATTCAAGGTTATCATTTCTAGAGGTTGTCGCATCGTTCTTAAAACTATAGGTTTAATAGCTCAATCGTTTTTTTCAAGCGCTAGACTCTTAATTCGTGAGACTAGCCATCTCAACTCGGTAACGTCAAACGAGCGAAGAAATTAGAGATGTAAATAATCTAATCTTAATGACGTCAAATGCAGGGTGACCACTTTTCCTATATTTCCTATTTTTTCCTATATTTTCACCTCCTTCCTATTTTCTCCTATAATTGAATGGCAATTCCTATAATCTCCTATATTTCTACTCAAAATCTCTAGTTAAGGGTAAAGTTATAAATCATACTGTCAGCTGTGGCTGTATAAGATTATTTTAGCTTAACTGTACATTTTCCAGTTAAAATAGTCTGTAAAATTCCCTACTATTTAAGCAATTGGATCATATTAATACCGTGTTTAAACCGGTGGCGAGAATTGTGATGCAATAATAAACATGATTCCTATTTTTAATTATTTTCCAATTTTATCTTATATTTTACACTTATTTCTTCCTATTTTATCCTATATTTTACATAAAATTCTTTCCATATTTTCCTATATTTCGCAAAGAAATTTCCTCTATTTCCTATATAGGATTTTCAAATTTTCAGTGGTCACCCTGCAAATGATTATAGGTCTTTCTCTCATCGGGGTTCATGTAAACCTGGAAATCTCAGAAATAAGTTAAAGACTTAAAAATTCAGGGAAATTAGTTGAAAAATATTGGTGAAATTCAGGGAAATTAAAAATATTGGTGAAATTCAGGGAAATTAATTTAAAAATATTGGTGAAATTTAAAAATCTTGGTGAAATTCAGGGAAATTTAAAAATCTTGGTGAAATTCAGGGAAATATAAAAATCTTGGTGAAATTAAGAGAAATTTAAAAATATTGTTGAAATTTGGGCATATTTGTTCTAAATGGGTTGTATCATCAAATAGATATCTATATTACAAGTCACCTAAATTAAACATTTCTGTTATATACATTACCAAATTTCTGTTTTTTGTTTGGTTTTATCATAATATATTCGGTGATCTTGGACCTGGAAATTTCAGGAACATTTTTTGTGGAAAAACTTGGAAATTTCAGGGAAATCGGTTTCGCAAAAGGTGTATGAACCCTGGACATAAGAGGAAAAATCTCGAAAGCAATTCTGTAAATTTTTATACAAACACATGACTATTCGAAAATCAAAAATATTTCTAAACTTACTCGGATAGTGACAGGAAGAAGTTAGAAAGAATCCTCAGCACCAAAAAAAAAAAAAAAAAAAAAAGTTTTTATTCCTTAACGTTAATTTTAATGATTAAAACCGATACCCTAATTCGCGAACGACTTTAGAAAGCTCGCGATGGACCGTTTAACTTTAAAACCATCCCTACCATTCAGACACTTAAATTGTAAAGAATAATAATATGATGTTAGAAATATTTCTAACTGGCTGGCAATAGTTATTTTTCAACTGTAATTTAAAAATCTACGCGCGAATATTTTTCATTAATACAGGTTACGGGAGTCTTAGTTATTTTGATTATCTTCTATTGTTCGTACTACTACATGGAACATATTCACTTTCATGCCGCTAATTTCTACGCCCATTTGGGACATCCTAACGCCCAACATCTCGTCGCCCACAAGTACATGGCCGGGTCGGGTGTTGATAAAAATCACACCATCGCCTTCCAGTGGTTCAGAAAAGCTGCCGATCAAGGACATCCTCATTCGGCGTATAATCTTGCAGTTGGACATATGCAGGGATTCAGGACGGACGTTAAGAAAGGGTACGCCCTTAGATTTGGCAACGCGTTATACTTCTGTTCAAGAGGATTTTGCGTAAGGAGAAAAGCTGTAGGGGGTTGAGATACAATATTAAACGCGTGTAGAAGACAGCAGTCTACGCCAATTCCCCTTGAACACTATAGTATACTGGAAACCCAGATCTGATCTACATAATCTCTTCAATTGGTTGTATAGGGAAGCCAAGAAATTACTGAGATTAGCAGCTAAAGGTGGTGTTGAATTGGCCAAAGATGTTCTGAAAAATACTTGTCCCAAGGGTCACTGCGATCATTAATTTTTATGCCCATCGCCACATGTTTTAAGGTTTTAGTTGTGTATAGTGTTACCATTAGTATCAGTAAATAAATTTTTATTCAATTATATTCATCTTAATTCGTTATGTTTCCCATAAAAATTTCAGGATTATGGAAATGTTAGAGAATATGAAGTTTTGAAACCCTGGAAATTTTAAATTAATCTAAAACAGAGGTGCCACAAGTCAGAGAAAACTTCGGAAGGTCAGGGAATTTGAAAATTGGCTAAAATTCAGTTAATTAAAAAAGTTTGCTTCTACCAGGAATTCGTATATAAATATAGACGGTATGTTTAGTCCCCGAACCCTGGAAAAATTGGAAAAGTCAGGGAGTTTCAATTATTAAATTTTGTAGCAACCCTGTAAAAGATCACCCTAAACTGTGTGTAAAACTCTACATCCCGAAACCCTTGTACAATTGAAAGGGAAAGTTTGGTCAGGTAATTTTTTTCCATGATCAGTAAAAGCCCGGAAAATACAAATATAATATATCGCAATGTACTATTTTTATATCCTACTGTTATTGTAAAAGTTATTTGAAAAAGTGCTTATGCTTAAATTTACGATGAATAAGAATTATCACTGAAAAGAAAAGAAAAAAAAAAATTCCAATCCAACAAAGGAGGATGAATTGTTAAAAACAATCGAGAGTTGATGCTATATGCTACCTAAAATAAATGTTCTGTGAAGAGTAATACGTCAAATAACATTCAGGTCATACACTCGTTCGCAACACCTGCGATCCACCAAGCGTTGAACGTTTGTATATTCTACATCTATTATAATTTTCTACACCCTTACTATCACGAGGTTTTGGAGTTGTACGGACGCCATGTTCGTTTAGGTCTTTCATTAAGAACGCTTAAAGGTTTTGACGATACTTAAAAAAAAATTTAATCACCATTAAAGATGGGTAGCTTATTTCGAAGCGAAGAAATGACTTTATGTCAATTATTTCTTCAAACGGAATCGGCTTACGCGTGTGTCGCCGAACTTGGAGAATTGGGATCATTCCAGTTTAGAGACGTAAGAAAATCTTAATTCCAAATAATTGTGTGAAGTTTTATTCGTGCTCTCACTCTTAATTTAGCTGAACATCAATGTGAATGCTTTTCAAAGGAAATTCGTTAATGAAGTCAAAAGATGCGATGAAATGGAAAGAGTCTTAAGTAAATATGTCGATTTCTAGGATTGAATTAACATTGAAATAATTTCTAAACCCTTAATAATAGGCCTATGTTTCAATATTTTAATTGGCTAACTCAACATTGTCTTGTAATTATTTTTCAAGATCATTTTACTAAACTAACTTCTAACGCGAGGTGTTGTAACACTGTATATTATCTTCTAATTTAAAAATGATTGTGTACTGTATATTAGTACTAATGATATAGTCAGGTCCACATTGAGTTGGCAGCACGTACAAGGCTAAGCTAACCGTTATCTCTACGGAATAAAAATATACAAATGGTACTTCTTTGAGACAGTATTTAATTTTCAAAAAGAAGGCTAAAATGTGCATATATTTATTTGGGGCGAATTAAATTTAATATCCCTTGTGTACTTAGTCTGATTGCCTAGTTATACATATATAAATGTCCATGCTAATAATTACAAGCAGAAATGTCTATAGAAGTTCCATCTTGTACGAGCAAAAAGATAAGAGGGAACCTGACTGTGGACGTGATGAAATCTAGGAGGATATAGGGGTGATGAAATTATAACCTTATTCTGACTTTACAAACTGCTCTTGAATATAGGCATAGTTCCAGACCTTAAATTTATATATGATACAGACGAAATTATACGTCTTTTAGTTGCATACTTGAAGCTTGGATCAATAATAGAAGCTACCGCTTCCAAGATAAGCCTTTATTTTGAAGTTGGTGGGCTGAACAAGTTGGTTAAAGCCAAATTATATGTGGATCAGTTACTTCATCAATTGAGCCCACCCTGTCCTTCCGCTTCCGACACCCCTGTAAGGCATTCGGGTTTGCGCGGGAAGAAAGGGAAATTTTTCACAACTTCATGTAAAATTGTTAAGGTCGCATGCGCGAAGTTTAGCCAATCAGGAAGCAAACAGCATGCGTGAAAAATACACGTTCTTCCGGTTTGTTCCGTATGATTCAAAATAATCCCACAACGTGCTCTGAAGTATAGATTATTCATCCAAGCTTGAAGGTAGGTATATTTTCCAGTCGAAAAACTATGTTATAGGATTCTATTTCCCTTTCTTAAATTGTTAACTAAAGTCGCTTCACGCGTGTTTATCTATAATCAATTATCGCCTTTTAAGAATTCATGGATAGGGAAGCTAAACGTGAAAATATTCCACTACCGTCCAGAAACGACCATATTGAAGCTCCTTTACCCAAGGAAATGATAGATTTAGAGGTTGGTAATAGATGTAGAGGTTGGTATAATGAATGCAATTTGCTAAGAAAATATTCTTTCGAATAATAAGGTAGTAGTATATCAAATACTAAAGGCTAATTTTCACCAAAGCGATTTTCGTAGCTAAAATATTTCTTTACACCAGCGAAACAAAATTTGTTTTTGCTTTACAAAATTGTTAAGGCAGTTTAGTATTTTTCGCTATCTTTGCGGAATTTTTTTTCGTTTCTGCCAAGAAAATTTGCCTTAACTAATGGAAACTTAAGTCTACTCATATATTCTGTATTTGCCTACAATTTTTCGTTGTAAAATAAATTTTATTATTAGGTTTAAAAGTAGCTTAGTTAAATTTTTCTAACATTTAATATATTATTATAGCTAATGAGAACCTATTTTTTTCATTTAAAACACAAAATTCGTTTTTCAGAAAGATCATTCGAAACATTTAGTGTTTTGTAATTTCTTTGCTAGAAAATTGAAGGGATACTAAACCGATTAAAACTAATAATAATTTAAAAATCTTAGGCAACATTCGAACGTCTCGAAACTGAACTTAAAGATGTCAACGCCAACTCGGTATCACTTAAGAAAAGTTTCTTGGAGTTGACCGAGTTGAAACATGTCTTACGCAAAACCCAAACATTCTTCGATGAGGTGCGACTCCTTAAATTGTTATACTTCTGTTCAAGAGCAGTTCCCCTATGAGGTTTATTATTATTTATTTCACAGCCACAGCTCTCACTAGTTTGAAAACTGCTCTTGAACAAAATTGTATCTTAGGGACTCGGCAATAGTGTAATGGGCTTTAGGTGGGGCCATGCTTTGTTCCTTACTTTGGGAGCGTTTTCTGTAGGCTTTCTGTTGCTGGATGAAGGGTAGAGGGAGAGAAGGAAAAACATTACACGGCGTAAAGGTTTAAAAGGTGACTGACGTCACGAAAGCCCCATTATTCCAATGGCCGGAAAGTAATGGAGGAGCTCAGTCAGCAATAAGTGCATAGCTCACAGAAGGGAGACGAGTCTTGTCACATGGTAAACACCACTCATGCCTCTAAGAAAGGTCATATTTAATCATATTTAACCGAAGTTTGCATAGCCTTCTAAGTTCAATAAAACTAGGTTAATTTTGATTAAACCTCGGTTAAATCTGATTAAACCGGCTAATTAGGCCTCGTGTGAAAAGGGTCCCCTAAAGGATCGTCTGAAAAGAAGTAATCCCCTACGTGCTGAGTCCCTATACCTATAATATATCAACCAAGAATGAGTCTCATTTATCCAAATATTTCCTACAGCAAGACCATACCAATTTTGAGACAGAATCTAGTCAAAAATATTTGGTATCATCCTCAGATCCTCAGAGTAATCCTTTGAGGTATCGTAATTTAAATATTAGTGGTTTAGTTTAGGTATACATAATTCCACTTTGTAGTTTCGTAACCGGAGTTATTTTGCGAGAACGTTTGCCGCCGTTTGAAGTCATGCTCTGGCGAGTTTGTCGGGGTAATGCTTTACTAAAAAGAGCAGATATTGACACGCCATTGGAGGATCCGATCACTGTTAGTTATTTTAAGGAAGCCTAAAGTTGACGATGCAGGGGCGGAGCCTAGTTAATACTATATATGTCTACTTGATAATTTGATATTGTATGTCTTTGATTGTATAAAACAAGTCCCGCTCCTTCATACTCAACTACGGATGACATTAAATCCAAGTTAAATTCAACTAAAAACATTTGACCACGTTACTAACAGGGCGACGAAGTGAACAAAAGCGTATTTATTATATTCTGCCAAGGGGAGCAATTGAAAAGCAAAATTAAAAAGATATGCGATGGGTAACTAAACCAAAATGAATTCAAAGACAAACTAAATGCTGCATTTTTTTTTTTTTTTTTTTTTTTTTTAATTATTCTGGTGTGATTTAGCTTTCGGGCCGTACTCTATCCTTGTCCAAATTCACCAGCAGATCGCAGGGAAATGGCTAATGGCGTTTGTACTCGGTTGGAAGATTTGAAAATAGTCTTGAAGCAAACCGAAGACCATCGCCGTCGTGTTTTGATCGCATCCGCCAAACATCTTCATACTTGGTTCGTCAAAGTCCGTAAGATAAAGGCAGTTTACCACACCATGAATTGCTTTAACATCGATGTCACTCAAAAATGTTTGATCGCTGAGGGATGGTGCGCTGTTAATGACTTGAACGATATACAACTAGCCTTGCAAAGAGGAACGGTCTGTGTATGAAGTGTTTTAACTTTTGAATAATTTTTTAAAAGTTAAAATATTTAATAAAATATAGGATTCTAGCGGCAGTGCGGTTCCGTCCATCATTAATAGAATGACTACCAAAGAAAATCCTCCGACTTTTAACAGAACCAATAAGTTTACCAGTGGATTCCAAGCTATTGTAGACGCTTATGGTGTGGCGGATTACCGCGAAGTTAATCCTGGTATGAACTGTTTTACCTTTGGCAGTCTGCGCTTATCAGTTCAGAGTTGGAGTGACCATTTCCCAGGATCGCAATATAGTTACATGTGACTTAATTAAGATAATGTAAATTAAATTTACTTCATTTAGCACCGTTCACTATCGTCACCTTTCCCTTTCTGTTCGCCGTCATGTTTGGAGATTGTGGTCATGGACTTATCATGGCTTCCTTCGCGCTGTGGATGGTTCTTAAAGAAAAAAGTTTGTCCTCTGAGAAAAGCAATAACGAAGTAAGAGTTTTTTAAATTTTGTCTTTCATGGCAAGTATGGTACCAAAATCGTATACGTAATTTTTAGATCTGGAATACGTTTTTCAATGGTCGTTACATCATATTATTAATGGGTACTTTTTCCATTTATACTGGATTAATTTATAACGATGTATTTTCCAAATCTTTCAATATTTTTGGATCATCTTGGAGTGTTCCACTGGAGTATGAAACCTAATATAAAATTATATTTACAATAATGATCTGTACATTAATTTCTTGGCACTTATATAGTACTCCAGACGCCACTTTGCTAGTTTTAGATCCAAATAAGACTTATTATGGACATCCATATCCATTTGGAATAGATCCTGTGAGTTTTTAAGCTGAGTCGAAACTGGATATTGATCCTAACGTAACCTTTTGACCTTGTATAGGTTTGGGCTCTAACTGCCAACAAAATCTTATTCTTGAATTCTTACAAAATGAAAGTATCCATTGTACTTGGTGTGACTCAAATGGTTTTTGGTGTTGTTTTGAGCATATGGAATCATTTGTAAGTAATATTTTCATTTGGTACTATGATTAAAAAGCTACGTTCTAAGAACCTAATTTACTCGAGGTATTTCAAAAATCACTTGAACATAATTTGCGAGTTCATTCCCCAACTGATCTTCTTGTTGGCCATCTTCGGTTACTTGGTCGTCTTAATCTTTCATAAATGGATTTACTACTCTTGTCTTACTACTCAAGAGGCTCCCAGTCTTTTGATTCATTTGATCAATATGTTTTTGTTCAGTTATCCAACGTCACCTCCTAGTCTAGCTGCCATTTATCCTGGACAGGTATAAAGAAGCCTATATCATTTACACAATTTACGTGTCTTCAGCAAACATTACTTACAACCTATAAATCTATCGATTTTACAGCAAATTGTTCAATCCATTCTCGTAATTTTGGCCGTTATTTGCGTTCCATGGATGTTATTCGTCAAACCATTCGTGCTTCGATCTCGAGCGAAGAAAGAAGAAACTTACTTGGTATGAGCAGAAGTTAAAAGTTCTTTGAAGTTTACTATTCCCGAGTCTATAAAAAATGGTTCACCCCTCTAATATTTTAAAGCTCCATAACGTTCACGTTGTAAATGTGCCTGAAAACGGCGAACTTGTTGTGAATGACATTCACAGTGACACGGAACCCATCGATGCTCAAGAAGACTCCCACGGAGGTCATGGAGGTCCATTCAACTTCGGTGACATTTTTATACACCAAGCTATCCACACGATCGAGTACTGTTTGGGTTCTATCTCGCATACCGCGTCTTATCTTCGATTGTGGGCTCTGAGTTTGGCTCATGCTCGTAAGCCTAGTGTTTCTATACTTTTCAATTAGGGAATTATATTTGTATAAAATTTTGCTTGGGTTTTAGAACTGTCCGAAGTTTTATGGACCATGGTGATGATTCAGGCCTTTGGAACTACGAGCTATGTTGGTTGCATACTGTTCTATGTCATATTCGCGGCCTGGGGTTGTCTAACTATTGGAATTTTGCTTGTCATGGAAGGTTTAAGCGCGTTTCTTCACGCATTGCGACTGCATTGGTACGATATTATCTTTAAATACTTCTATCCGGGAAACTTGTTTTTCAAATATACTCTAGAAGTTCCTTGGGGAGACAGCAAATTGACATCTTTAGCTAAATTAGATTTAGATGCTTAGAATTATCTTATTTTTGGTATTCTGTAAAATCCAATAACCCTAGTTAAGCTTGTATCGGGGAAACCTTTACTTATCAACTTCCTTAAAAAATTATAGTTAATTATTTAGTTTTTGGCTTAACTAATGGCACTGGAGAAGCTAATTCGACCTTCAAAGTTTCCCTTCTGAATTTAATGCCCCCTGTTAAGCCTGTAATAGGCGAAACAAACGGAGACATGGGAAAATGATAACGACACAACAATATAACCTTAATATTTCGTATATAGGGTTGAATTTCAAAGTAAATTTTATGCTGGATCTGGATACGCTTTTGCACCATTTTCTTTTAAAGTTTTCATAGACCAAGGCTTGAATGAAGAATAAATATATAAATTCAAGTTCAGATAATATTATATAAGATTATATATACGGTTAGTTGTAAGGTACTTGGAAATAAATACGTGAACAACCTAGTAAAAAAATAAATTGGTCAATTTTTTAACCAATGGACCGTAACGTAAATTTTTGATTGATCTTCAAAGGTAATTACTTTTTACTATTATTTTTCACAATAAGACTGACTACGATCAATAGATAAGTTTACACTGAATGTAAACTTGTAAAGAATAATGTGCACCTTCTGTTTGTATGGTATCTTTGTTATTTATAGCATTTTATCTTGAAACTAAAAACTCTATCCTATAATATTTTATTTTGGTCTTTATACTAAAACCAAATCTTGGAATAAGTTGAAAACTATACCACTTCTGACGATGCATTCTTCTAAATATATGTCGTATATCAATTGTTATATAATGTTAGAGTTACAGGGATAAACAATCTTTAAAAGAGACCTAAATTTGATGAAAAACTGGTTATCATCAAGAGATTTTCACAACTACTAAGGCTGCCAGTGACTTGTTGTTGCGACTGCAGTCCAAAATGACTTGTAATTCATCCTAGTTGAAATACAATAGAATTGAAATAGATTTTTTTAAAGACATTGTTGATAGTTATCGTAAAATATTTCGTTTGTCCATAGATTTAGAAGCAATGAAGTAAAATGGTTTCGTAAAAGTTTGTAGCGAAATCCCTTTCATAATAATGAAGACCAGTTTCTTTAATACTCTATCATAGTCACAAGTTATGAGGACACGTTTAAAGACACTCATTCGCCTTTAGAAGAAATTTTTGTGTTTTTTACATCAAAAACTCATGAGTTTGGGTAGCAGAGAAACGCGCAACATCATGGCTCTATTGATATTGTATCTGATCACTATCACCCTTATCATTTGCGTTTGGTTTTCGTAAGTTAACTCTATTTAATTAAAATTGAACTCTGTTTATGATTAATTAATTTTAACGGTACACACGGTGTATAGGAAAAGATTGAAAAAATTCCAAATCTTTGAAGATTTAGGTATTCCAGGTCCTAAGCCTAATTGGATTTTTGGAAACATTTTAGAAATTGATGAAAAGGTATAGTTGGTTCTTAATTTTCTGATTTATCTGTTAACCTTAATGTTAATTACGTAATTACAGACCACACCCGTAGCTTTAAAAGAATGGAGAGAGAAATATGGCGATTATTTTGGGTTCGATATTATTATTACCTTTTGAAACTTCGGGGTTCTAGTATTCAAATAAATTAATTTTTTCTTCGTTTTAATTGATTATCATTTGCTATTTATTTGGCATTTTTTATAATAATTAAAACTGGGAAATATGTTATGAACTTATGACAATATCAAAACTAATAGGCTTAAGTTTTCTATCTTAGATATTTCGTTGGTGCTCATCCTTACATGTTCATCGGAAATCCTGACATCCTTAAGCAAATACAAATTAAAGATTTCAATTATTTTAACAACCGACCAGTGAGATTATGATAATGAATCATTATTAAAATGCGGATGTCACTTTTTTTTCGAATGCCTATGGATTATATTTTTAGTTCTATCATTGTATTAAAACACCATATTCAAAATTTTATACCCGTGGGTTGACGCGTTTTTAAGAAACTAAGTATGACATAGTTTATTTCTGGAACGTAATTAAAGATAATTTTCGAATGAAAGGTAGGACTTTCTGAATTAAGTACTTTTTCGAAAAATACCGCACGAAAGCGACCATATCACGTGCCAAAACGCGCAAGAATCAAATATCGGCTCTACAATAGCCACGCGACCATAGTAATGACGTAGTAATAAATTTTGGAAAATGGCGATTATAAAATTTATATTTTTTTTCTGTTGCGGTAATTTTTTCTATAATCGTTTTTTTAATGAGCTTTACGGAAATGCTACTCAATTTCCCTTTGGAGTCCATGAAAAATCCGTGATAGCCTCACTTTAATGGAAAAATACACAAGAAATAATTTAATATGTAAAGGACTATGGATCAGTTTATTTTAGATAAAGATCGCTATATAGCTTTACATTGATTTTACTTTCAAGAAATATTGCATTAGGTTTTCTTTCAAATTCTTGTAAAAACATATTAAAATATTTATTTTTCATTTTTTTTTTTTTGTTATAAATTGCTCGTTAACTTTCGGTTAACTACCCCCTTAGAAACTCTCACCAGGAGGGTTCCTTGGTGACAGCAAACTAGACACTCATATCTTATTTTAGATAAAGATCGCTATATAGCTTTACGGAAATGCTACTCAATTTCCCTTTGGAGTCCATGAAAAATCCGTGATAGCCTCACTTTAATGGAAAAATACACAAGAAATAATTTAATATGTAAAGGACTATGGATCAGTTTATTTTAGATAAAGATCGCTATATAGCTTTACATTGATTTTACTTTCAAGAAATATTGCATTAGGTTTTCTTTCAAATTCTTGTAAAAACATATTAAAATATTTATTTTTCATTTTTTTTTGTTATAAATTGCTCGTTAACTTTCGGTTAACTACCCCCTTAGAAACTCTCACCAGGAGGGTTCCTTGGTGACAGCAAACTAGACACTCATATCTTATCCGAAGAAGACGAAAACTGGAAATTGCAACGCACTATTATGACCCCAACCTTTACTAGCGGCAAGATGAAGAGGGTATAATTCCTATGACCATCATTATGAGCCTTTGGTCTTAAGTAGACCAGCTGCTGGAGAAAGAACTACTTGATTGGTTTCTTCCCTTCTAATTGGTGAACGTCTACTTCTATACGGTCTTTGCAATTTGGAAGAAAGGACCAAATACACAGACGACACACACCAAGTGTCACGGAAGAAAAATTTCAAGGGCATATATGGTCTCGTTATTAATATTTACTTATTTTGGTACAGATGATGCCCCACATGAACGAAGCTATCGACACTTTCTTGCAAAATCTCGATGATCAATGCGGTAACCAGCAAGGCTTCGATATTTATCCTTTATTTGACGGCGTTGCGATGGACGTCATTTTCAGAACCGCTTTCGGTGCCAAAACCGAAGTTCAAAGAAATCCAAAGGACCCCCTTCTTGTTGGTACGAGGGAACTGGTGGCTGGTGGTATTTCTGGGCTGAGTTTACTAGCTCGTAGGTTTTGTTTTCGAAAATCAAGTGTATTCTAAATAATGACGTCAAGTATGTTTTGCCGAGTTGCGGTTCCTACTCGGACAATTTAGGAAAATCAATGTTATCATCAAGGGATTTCTAGGCATTAGTCAAATTCGTACCATGTACGATAAATGTGCTCAAGTCGTTCGGTGGAGAAAGATCGACGTCAAGGTTCAGTTTGGTTATAATCATATAGGACCCTAATACTCTGAAATAAGCAATCAAAATCAAAATTTTTTTGGTATTTTATTTCGATCATCCATTTGAATTTAACTACATTATTTGCTCCAACTGGCGTATCAATGGGGGGGGGGGCGAAGCGATGGGGGTGCCGAAATGTTTTCCGAAGGGCGCGGCAAAATTCAGAGACCACCCAGGGCGTCAAACCCTCTAGATACGCTACTGTTTGAGCTCCCTCTTATCATTAAAGGATCATAGCTTAATTATGATAATAATAACAAAATGAAAATGGATTAATCAAAATGAATTTTCAAATTTTTTTTTAATTTTGATTGAAAATATTAGAGGATAGTTTTTCCAAGTCTGCATTGAACCACGGTGTAGCAGGCATACGTACATACCAACATGTGTGTTTAATTTTAGAACCGGAAGGATGACTTACTACAGTTTTTAATCGACTCTGAAACACGTTCAGAATCTTGCGAAGTGACAAATGAGTTTTTGACGGCTGGTAATGTTGAAAACGATTTTCAAGAGAAAACTAATGGTAAGGGCATGTGACTCTACTTTGAACGAGAAAATAAAGAGACTAAACCCTTCTGTTGATGATGTTTATAAGGTGATACGAAGTTACGACTAAAAAAATGTTTGACGGAAAATCAAGTGGTCGCCAATACAATTATTTTTCTTTTTGCTGGGTATGTTTTTGACGAGTGAAACTAGAATTACCAGGGTAAGTTAATTAATATTGGTTTTCACCAAGGTACGAGACGACGAGCACGGCGTTGGCCTTCACCGCACATATCTTGGTAAACCATCCAGAAGTTCAAGAAAAAATTCGACGAGAGGTTTTGGATATCGAAGCACAAGATGTAAGCTTCCTTGACATTATTTTCATCGAACTAGAAACTTAACGAAACTCAAATATTCTAAAGGGAAAAATCGATTACTCCAGTTTAGTCAAAATGAAGTACTTGGACTCTGTCTTTTGCGAGGTTTTGCGTTTGTACCCACCTCTTCCGACGTACGTAGCCTTTAACTCAAAAGTTCAAAGTTTAAAAAAAAATACATATTGAACTTGTTGCATAGCTTCGTAACAAGAGTGGCCAAAAGGGATACTTTTTACGGAACTCTCATAATACCCAAAGGAGTTTCGGTTATGGTTCCCGTAAGCATTCTCCAACGTGATCCGCGTTTCTGGTCAGAGCCGGAAAAGTTTAACCCCGAGAGATTTTCCCCTGAGAATCGTGGTCTAATTAATTCTAATTTTGCTTACCAACCGTTTGGAGCTGGTCCTCGTAACTGCGTAGGAATGAGATTTGCCCGAATGGAGGTCAAATTAATCCTGGCTAGAGTACTGAGGAACTATAGGTTGCTTCCGTGTCCGAAAACTGAATTGGTACGTGTGTTAATCAAATTTTACCAAACTAAATTCGGAATCGTTAGTACTGTTTTTTTTACAGGGAAATATTGAACTTCAGTTCAAAATTGCCATTTCTTCACCAAAAAATGGGGTTTTTGTAAAGGTGGAAAAAATTTAAAATGGCCTAATGGTTAGGCATAACTTTCATCACTGACATTCGAGGGTCAATGATGTTACTGCTAATTAGAAGGAGTTACATAATTGGTTCTTATAGAAACTTTATTGTGCAGTTACTGTATAGCATTAAACCTTTTTAATTCGGTCATATAGCCACAAACAACATTTCTTAATTTTTAAACCATTATATCCTATATGTTCATGAATTCATAAATATATTTGTCAAGTTTTATAAAGTGAGTGTGCCTCATAGTCCACGACCCCACGCTATGATATGAGAAAGGGTAGGAAAGAGGTGGTGGGTCTTATTTTGCTTAGGCGAATCCAAAGTCGTGTTTTATTTTCCTTAGGCGAAACCAGGTACGTAATCAGGGCAACTTGTTTTTTTTTTCCACTCCCATCATAATTATTACGATTCTCAAGTAAGCATACGCGACTACTTGTTTTTCGTCTTTTCCAACAACGACGATTATACCTATTGTGCTTAAAAAAGGGTAGGCAACCCACTGAGCTCATGCACTGTGACCATGACCAGAGGTATATAATAACCCCCGAAGGGGGTTATTAAATACCTCTGCCATGACGTATCATTCCCCTTTTCATTTGTAATTCAGTGGGATAACCTACACCCCATACTAATAACCTCCTAATTCAGAGGAGGCGTAATTAACCGGTTTAATCAGATTGAACCTCGGTTCAATCTGATTAAACCTGTTAATTACGCTTCGTCTGTAGCTCAACGTATTTTGTTATAAATTTTTAAGTCCATCATTTTTAATTTTTGACGGTTAATGGCTAATAATTCATATTTTTCAAACTGATTAAAAAAAAATCAATAAGTGGTAACTAGCTTTTCGTTAGTGAATTCTTTAATCAACGAAGAGATTGTTTCAAACTATTACAAGAATGAGGAGTTAAAAACTTCCCCGAAATAGGTTTTTATAGACTTCTGGTGTCTAGAGTTATAGAGGTGTTTACAACAATTTCATTTCACTTTGTGATGAAATACTGTGACACATTATTGATGTTCTATTCAGTAGAATTTAGAAATAATTAGATAAGTTTCAGATGTTTATCCCCCTCCCCTGCGAACTTGCCGAAGATATTCATGGCATGCTCAAATTTTTAATCAGGGTCTTTCTTGCAACAAGCAAGTAAGTCAAAATTTCTCAGTTTCTTATTTTTTATTACAATAGAAAAATAATTCTCGTAGAATTAAAATGTAATCGTTCTTCTCCTTAACATCTGGAGTATAGTCGTCTTAGCGGATTTTATTTCTTGGCTGGTCTTATTTATAAAAATAATTAACCCTTATACAAAACAAATGGAAATTAGTAGTAGAAATTGGGGCGTATAAACTTGGATTTGACCGCGCTAAAAGTTTGGTAGTGGGCGTTTAAAATCTGCACGGAATGAATTAAACAACTATAAAATTACGTGTTGAAGGTCGAAATTGAATCACAGATAAATGTTTTTTAATTTACGTGTTTTTGAAACTCAAAATATTTCACAACTATTGCGCCATTAATAGGTGCAATGATCTTATAATCTCTGTCCACAATATCTTTTCGATTTTAAAGAAATTTAGCCAACCCCTGGCCTTGGATTAAGAATGACAGAAAGCAAAGGACTCCACGTGTTTCGTACATGCGCTCCGCTCCGATATTTAATTGTAGCGGCGCCTATACTCTGTATATAAAAAGAATTGAGCGCATACCGGCAAAACCTCTAGACTCTACTAGAAAACTAGATCAGACGCGTTTACAGTGGTGGGCAAAACGCGAATGACCTTCGCGGTGCGAGTGATTTTCTCTCATTCCCTCTTACCCACTCCGAGAATGACGAAAGAGATTGGAGAAATTGGATTTTTCTTTCCCCTAAAACGAATTTTCATATCATAGAATGAAACGCGGGAGTCCCCCCAAAAAAATTTTTTCTTCTCGAATCATTATTTTCTCTCCCCCAAAAACCGTTCCCCCTTCGGGAGTGAAAAAATCACTCTCCAGCATTTTCACTCTCCGAGGGCTCCATTTTGAGAGTGGGAATGATCTCCAATGAGAAAGACATTCTCATTCGCGTTCTGGAGATGCACCGCCTATCCACGCTAGATGGCAGCTGTGTGTAGTTTTTAGATCCTCTACAACTCTTCGGTTCAAGAATACTTTGCAGCAACTTCTTTTTCTATATGTTATTGAACATTGTATATCAAACCGCCTCAGCTTTAATCATTTTGAAAACTTTCCTTGAACCATAACATTTCTTATCAACAGGCGTTAGCGTAATTGTAAAGTTTGACAAGGTTGGATACACAATGTTAAATCTCCCAGAGAAAAAAATAGTCTGTGCAAACTTTTCTTGAACGTGAGTATAGATAATTTTAGAAATGGCTTTTAGGGGATATTCCTTCAGAAAATATGCAAATTAATTTATAACGTACATAAATATAATAAAATTTTATTGGTATCCGTACATATATGTATCAGTTGTATTAGTATTAATACTTAATATCATTGCATATATGTATCAGTTGTATTAGTATTAATACTTAATATCATTGCATATATGTATCAGTTGTATTAGTATTAATACTTAATATCATTGCATATATGTATCAGTTGTATTAGTATTAATACTTAATATCATTGCATATATGTATCAGTTGTATTAGTATTAATACTTAATATCATTGCATATATGTATCAGTTGTATTAGTATTAATACTTAATATCATTGCATATATGTAACACTTGTATTAAAATTAATACTTAATATTATTACATATATGTAACACTTGTATTAAAATTAATACTTAATATCATTACATATATGAAAACAAATATCATTAATATATGTAAACAAATATAATTAATATCATTACATATGTATGAACAAATATAATTAATATCATTACATATGTATGAACAAATATAATTAATATCATTACATATGTATGAACAAATATAATTAATATCATTACATATGTATGAACAAATATAATTAATATCATTACATATGTATGAACAAATATAATTAATATCATTACATATGTATGAACAAATATAATTGATCCTTCATTTGTTTAAGCATATTTAATATAACTTTTCTCGTTTCAAATTAAATATTATTGATATTGTTCCATTTATGTAACCAAATTAAATATAATTGATATTGTTCCATTTATGTAACCAAATTAAATATAATTGATATAGTTCCATATGTTATGTAAGCAAATTAAATATAATTGATATAGTTCCATATGTTATGTAAGGAAATGAAATATAATTGATATCGTTTCATATATGTTACCAAATTGAAAATAATTTATATCGTTTCATATATGTAACCAAATTAAATATAATTCCTATTGTTTCATAGTCCAAATATAATTGATATCGTTTCATAGTCCAAACATAATTGATATCGTTTCATAGTCCAAATATAATTGATATCGTTTCAACGGATCTTTTGGTTTATTTTGAGGTTGGAAAAAGTATAGATAATCCTATACTTTGACCAATCTTTGCAGAAAAGCAACATCTTCAATAGAAACAGGCTCTTATTGGTGGTATATGCAAGGTTATTTTATAAAATAGACTATTGACAGAATGCTAAAAAACGAACCGTACTGTAGCCTAGCTTTGTACGTGCTATTAAATGAGTAATTTAAATGAGTTACACTTCAAGCTGGCAACAAGCGCAGAGCTAGGCGTTATCTTTACCATGGAACGTTGCTTTCATATTCTTTGACAAGTTTTACCTCAAATAGTGAGCTCCAGGTTATTGCTTCAAATACCACCCGTGACTCAAAATTATTTTCTGTATTTAGTTTGTCTAGCTTAGCAAAATGCTTTGTTCTGTAAACTGGCAAGGAGTCGAGAGAGATCCTGTCGAATACAATAGTTTATACTATTATATTGTTTATATGGTCGTAAGAGGTATCACGTGACTTGACGCCTCAGTAACTTAAATGGTAGCTCCATGACCCTGCCCATAAAAAACCACCATGCGACCGGAAATTGTTGTTGGTAGTAAAGAAAACATGTAGCTACGGAATTTTATTTCATTCTTCTTCAATTTTAGGTAAGTTTGCTTGTTTTACTTGATTGAAATGGTATGCATTGAAAGCGTTAAAAATGGTTTAAGTGTATGAAAATCTTACAACGTTTAATGAGACATTGAAAATCAATTTGAAAACGTTCTACAAATTGCATTTTGTTAAAGGTTATTCAAGGTCAAATGTTAAGACGTCCCTTTTTTGATTATTTGTTTTAAAATATGTAGACAAAAATTCAAGTGTGTGGTAAGCGTATAAATTAATTTGAATCAGTTGGAGGTTATTTAAGGTTCAGTTTATTAGCAAACGAAAATGGTAAAATTCACATAATTGTGGTAAGAAACGTGGAATGATCTGGCTCCTCGCTCAACAAACTGTTTGTCTGCAGACCCTAGAAGAAGGAAAAACATGTTGGGAAACCTAAAATTTAACCCCCCCCCCCTCTGCACCAAGTCAAAAGGTAAACAAGAAGAAAATAATGTTAATGTTTTATTATTTGGGCATTTTTTAAGGCTTTAGTGAGGACTTTCGATCAGTAAATCGAGATAATTTTTGTGTACTCTGTAATAGTCCCGGCACCTACATATTATAGGCTATATCACCGTGGTTGCCTGCTACGTAGTAGCAAAATAACAAAGTTAGAAATTACAATTAAATTAAAAATGGTATTATTATACAAGAAGACTAAATCCTAATTAATGTTTAAAAAAAATGTCGTATTAAATTAAATATGGTATTATTATACAAAAAAATTACATTAAGCATAGCCTAATTAATGTTTTAAAAAATGTCCTATTAAATTAAATGTGGTATTATTAAAGGCGCTTCCCCTAATTACATTCGTTGTTCAGTTTGTAATTCAATAGAGAGGCCATAGCCTTTGGTGCGTAATTGGAGCGCTGGTAGCGACTTATGCTCCTTGCCCTTTCTACCGCCAGATTCATAACTCCGGATGAAACTGGCAAGGAGCAATAAGTTTTGGCGAGTCTTGCCAAGTTTGGATAAACCACTTGTTTTTGACGCCACACGTCCAACGCAACCTGGTTATTCTTTTTATCCACATTTTGTGGAAATGCCTCTTTAAGATAATTGTGCACTTCAAGTGCTGTTGAAGCGCAAGAAGTTGAGGGGCGCGATGAGATCCCATCTTCAGGAGCGAGACTAGGGAAAAACTCGTCACCCGGTTCTGGCCTTTCTAGGACTTCATCCTGTAAGCTGCTTGCCATATTCGTCAGATTATTTTCAACCAATTTGACGACCATGTCCAGACTTGGTACTCGAAATTCGGGGAATTCCTCCATCCATTCCGGTCGCTGGAAACGATCTACCGAATCAGAATGAATAAAATTAGTACATTACCCGGCAATTAAATTGGATAAATTTGGGAACATATGCTAACCGGCAAATAAGTATCCCTTTAGTCTGGGATCAAGAAAACTAGCTAAAACATATTTTTCGTTCTTAAGAACGCTTTCAAATGTTTTGGCAAACTCGTTAAGCAAGTCTTTCTTTAAATCAACGCAGTTTTCACATGGAGCTTTACGTAGCTGGACGAAGGCGGCATAAATTAGGCCTATTGCTTTGGAGGCAATTGGCTCGTCGCAGCAAAGTTGTTTTGCTGCCTCCCTAATAGGTCTATATAGTCCGAAAATCTCCTTCAGTACTTCAGTCTCATATGGTGATTCTTCGTATTCACAGTTGCTGCAGCACTGGATCGCCAATTCCATGCCTTCCGAATTCTGTGTTGAAAGAGCAAGATTGATCTGTAGTTAAACCAATCTTAACTAAAAGTTTGGAAAATTATTGTACCTCAATTAGGCATTCAACTGCGTCCCAGATTGATTCCGAACGGAACGCTTTTACTTCAAAAAGTACTCCTCCTGGAGAGCATCGGCGAAATGCCTTGGCATTCGCCGGGGTCCTTAGAAAGTTTAACCACCCCCCAATCGTCTCCAGGAGGTCAGGCAAATCAAACTCTTCGGCCCTTTCCACGCATCGGGAAAGTACACCATATAGTGCGTTGGGTAGACATTCTACCGACGCCCAACTGACATCAAACCCGGCTTCACCGTGAACCGGGGTCCTATTAAGACACTCGAGGGAATTGAATCCTATAGAAAAAACAAAACGTTGCAACAATAACCGACGCCGTCAGAAATGAAATTCAAAGCTGTTAATAAAAATTACCATTTTATACTAAAGTATTTAAAAAAAGCCAGGGATGCTTGAAGCCCTAAAGAACACAATTTTATTGGCCCAGGCTGAAGCAAATGGTCCCAAAAAACTTCCGCTGCCTCGAGACAATGATTTGCATGTGTTAAAAGAGTTGTTGCAGCTCCTTCGACCATTCAAGCTGGCAACGGACATGTTTCAATCGCATGCGCCTGTAGCCTCCAGGATGATCCCAACTATATTCCGGGTTTTCAGAGAAGTGAGGAATACAGAAAGCCCTTATCTCTTCAGACTCAGAACCAAATTACTCATGTTAATGGCAGAACGTTTTGAGGAAGAGGTTTCTGATGAAGATTACGTGGTGGCGGCTCTTTTGGACCCCAGAAACAAAGCTTCGATTTTCGAAGGTAAAGTTTAAGACATTAAAAAATTATTGCTTTGCTTAGCCGTTCCTTTCTTTAAATTAGAATTCCAAAACCCTGATTGGAGTCGGGATTACCCCAAGTTTAGGTGTTGGCCGAAGAGCAAGGCTCTAGGCACTCTCACAAAGATAGCAACGGCCCTTGAGGAATCTATTCCTGCAGACCTTGAATATCTGCGTGAGATGTTCCCAGGCCTAGAGGAGGAACCAGAATATCCTAAGCCCAGCCAACGAGATAACATCGAAGAATATCTGGCGGAGCCCCTATTGGACGATAGGGACCACTTTTCTCCTTTAACATATTGGAAAGGGAAGGAGGACCGTTTCCCTTTGCTAGCGAAATTGGCAAAAAGGTATCTTTCCATACCAGCTTGCTCTGCGGATGTGGAAAGAATGTTTTCCATAGCGGGATATATATTGAGAGCCAGGCGTTCAAGCATGGCATTCCAAAGAATTGCCCATCTATTGACGTTAAGAGAGTATGGGTACCTTCTGGAAAGAAAATAATTAGATCAGGTGACTCCGTCGTGTCCCTTATTGCAAAAAAATGATTAACACGAATACTAATTTTCTTTTCGATTTTCTTTCAGGTGATTTATCAACAATTAGTTTTGTTGAAAGAGGGAATTATGGGTATTGGCAAGACCTCCCTGAGTGAAGCGTGTACTATGTACAGTTCCTCAAAAACAAATGCGCGTCCTACATCAAATACAATTATTCTTAAGAATGTCTAAAGTATTTGATTCTGTTGTACCTCCAGGGTGAACGTAGCTCATGTCAGCTGAAACGTCGAATATATTTTAGTCACAAGAAAGACACCTTCGCGATTAGAGCCTCGATTATAAATCGCTTTTACCCCACTACTATTAGGCTACTATTTTATACTTAGTTGTGTGTAGTTTGAGGAAAAGACTAGGCGAAAATGACGATAAACAAATTGTCACGAACGCGTTAATAAGCAGACAAGTCGTCGCGAACGAGATAATAAGGGAGTCTATGCGTGTTGGGTTTTAGACATGAAGACGTGATTTCACAAACATAGTTACGAAAATATGCCATCGATCATTGAGAACACCCTTATAATTTCTACTTAATGGTAAGCGCACCTGGCTTAGCGCCTAATAGCGACGGCGCTGCGATATTTTTGGATCCCGAAATGTCTATTAACCCAAAATTATAGAACTTTATAGGACATTTCAAGGAAACATATGTTGGAAAATTTAGGATTTTATAGGAATTATAGGGCCACTGGGCTGCCTGTAAAATTCGGACATGTTGAATAATTGCAGCAAAAACGTGGGGCCATCATCATTTTAGTTTGAATTAGACTTTTTTCTGCTTAACAATTGTGCAATGTTTAAAAATAAATTTCACAATCTTTTTTATCAAAAAAGGAAAAATTCATTCGGAAAACAATTGCACATATGATTGTAAGCTATTAGATGTATTGAAGTTAAGATATATTTTTGTATTAATTAACGCTTAAACCATCGTTACGTTTTTAACGTAAACCATTTCAATCAAAAAAAAAAAAAAAAAAAAGCAAGTTGCACTAATACCAGAATTATGCGAAATTCATAATTTTTGTCTTATAAACTGACTTCTTAAACTTAAATAACCTTTAACAATTTCAAATTAATTTGTATTCTTACCACACACCAATTTCTTTTATTGTATTTTATATTTTTAATTTCAAATTAGTTTCCAATGCTTCAGTAACCTCCTATACGTTATAAGATTTAGTTTTGTGTCAATAAACACTAGAAACATTTTAACTTTTCTAACGAAAACCATTTTAACCAAGAAAAACAAGCAAGCTTTGATTACCTTCGTTTGATGATGAGCTAATGATCCAGTAATTTCCATGGGCAGGATCAAGGTTATTTTATAATACCAACTATTATACCAACACTGAAATAAAATATATTTTAGATGACCTTAATTCCAATGCGTTAACCTTCAGGTAGTGAATGCAGTTGAAAGAATACATTGAATTTACTTCCTATCTTTAACTTTGAAAATACCATTTGTGGGAGCCGCGCTCGAAAAAGTCCTTAACAGCAAACACGTTTTACTGTAGGTGATAAACATTCGAAGGTAGGGACGCTGTTTAGCGTAATAAATTACACCACCCAGCACGCGCAAACTTCCTGACGCGCCATTGTCTAAGGGCAAATGTTTAAAGGGAAGGCGAATAGGAAAATGATGTGACTTTTTTATCTAGCTAAAAATAGAACAAGTTTGCGCAATAAAACTTTCAGAAAGTGTCTCCGAATTGTTCAAAAAATCGAAAACAGTTTGATTTTGTGATTCAATTAAAAGAAGAAGCTATGATCAACAGACTTCAGTTTTCTTAATAAAATCCCGCGTCACTCGCTGCGGCACCCTCTTTGAATCGCGCTAAATCTTGTTCTTTGTTATTTTCACACGCACAATCGCGCGTACAAAAGCGCGTGTCGCGGATATTTTACGAAGCCTATTGATTATTCTCCTTTTAGTTAAATGCCAAAATCTTTTTTAAATTTTTTACACAATTCAGACACATTGCCGAATATTTTAATAAGTAAACAAGTGCTATTCTTATTAGTACAATGTAAAAAAACTATTTTCATCTTCATCCTCCGTTTACACTATTTATTTTTGTTATAAAGCTGGATATTATTAGTTTAAAAGGAGACTATTGACGAATTCGAAATTTCCATACTCATAGACCAACTTCAAAGGGTACAAATATAATGATGAATTATCACAAAAGATGGCACGCCTGCGCCTCACTATCTCTCGCTCTTGTACACCCGTTGCTGTAGGAAATGCGTCAAGTCTCGAAGCGCGAGGGGAAGGCTTACCGCCTATTTTGTCTCTCTCGTCATAGTTTAGCCAATCAGTATAGGATCAGAATGGGAATTACGATAGCGGCATCTCTTAACAGAACGGAAACAAATATGATTTAATATTATGTTTTAAAGTAACTGTAGTATTTTTTTTTTTTTTTTTTTCTCCTTTAAAAAGACGAGCTAGGGCTTGTAAAGCCTTACAGCTCCAAATTACAAAAAAAGATGAAAAAACATATTTAAACTCAGGGTTGTATCGACAAATAAACTGGGTGGTGGCGACAATTAAACTGATGGTAGTACAAGTCATGCAGCTCCTGATATAGACTAAATTTGCAGATGCCCACGAAGTTTAGATTTAAATTGGCTAATAGATCGAATAGTAATTAATTTCAACAAATTTTCCGTTTCACCCGCCATCCTTCATGGCCAAATTCGATGCTTTTGACGCGCGTATCTTTTCTAAGCTTAAGGCGACAGGTGATTAGACGAGAAGTGTCTACTTTAAAAAAACTTCTCTAATAGAATAAGTACTTTAAAAGTTAAGAAAAAATTGATTGGGGGACATTTTTACATAAAGAAACAATTAAAAGGACTTGATTTTCATATAATAGTACCCCATTATGATGACTTAGTTTAGGCTAACTTAAAATACATATTTCGTTTACGCCGAGATATTATTTTTAATCTAATTTTTTAACTCTACAGCACTGTTTATATAAGATTATTTTGGGGCGAAGTTGAGTAAAATTCTAAAAACTATAAAAGTAAAAGTCCCAAAATTCAATGGTGTAAAAAACAAACTATTTACTAAGCTGCTAAATCAAATTTTTAATACATATTAAGAATATAGTAGTAGTAAACCAACTCAATCTGCTTATTTTGCCTATTTTATACCCAACCTTAAATAATTATAACCTTTAATTAATTCGGTTTTACTCTACTAAATCACAGCTTCCTATTCTATTAAAATAATAATTAATCCAGCCTAATTATTATTCGAATAAATGTTATTGAATATACCATTGCTTAAACTTTCAAGACTGAATTTGTAGGCAAGATTAAAGTGTTATGCCAAAACAACTTCAAGCCAAAACGAATAAGACTACCTTGCTAACTTGCTTTTCGATATTTTAATACAAATACACCTTACTATAAAGTCCCCTAGAATATTTTCTGAAGCTTATCGCCATCTAGTGGAGGAGAGAAAAAATTCTTCCAATGAAATTCGAGTTTGTCGCCATTGTCGGGAGTGATTTTCGTCAATCTTTTGAAAATCACTCCCAAAACTTCCCCTCCAAGAATGGGAAGGAAGAGATAAAAAACTTTCACTCTCTATCCTAGAGTGAACCTACAATTCCATGGTTCCTTCTTTCGGGGGAATGAAATGACTCTAAATCCCCCTCATTCCCATCGCGAATGAGAATGACTCTCGCGGAAAATTTCATTCCCACTCGCGAGAGTGAGAATGAGAAAATCTTTCGGTAAGAGTTTCGATTTTTGAGTGAGAATTTTGCCCAATGTTTAGATTCGCGAATCTGCCCACCACTGCGCGTTTAGCGCGTTGTAGGTTTTCCCGGATTCTTCGATATCGGAGTTTCTATCGTGTTTCCATAGTATTATCATAATTTATTAGTGTGTGCGTGTAAAAGCAGTGCGATAATGATGTCTTTCAATGCCTTTTGCGGAAATTCCTCTTTTTGGGTGAGTTTTTATTACATAATTATCAGTTTTTCTTCCGTATTGATAACCAAGGCTTAACGATCGGCGATCTTAAGGAGAAGTTACGTCAAAATAGGGTGGGAAATAAGCAGTGGGAGTAGATTCGTTTTGTAATATAACCAAAAAATTAAGCTTAAATTTTTTAAAGGAGAAATTTAGTATATTCGAAACACAGTTCAAATGTGAATCTCAATTAACAATTTAACAGTCAAATGAATGTTGGTAAACAATTTGCTCTCCAAGACCTACCGCACATGTACATGTGGAGAAGTGCGGGTGTATTGCGCAAAATTGCGCTTCTTTGAAATGGTAGAAATGTTTTAAAAGCCTATTTATTGGTGTTCAAAGTTCAGTCATTGGCAGCATTATACCAAGATTAATTTTTTTTTCCAAAATTAAATAACTTCTTTAGTCTAAAATATCTTTAGTGTATTTGATTTCATTTTAAATACTAGCTAAAATAAGATCTGCTCCTATGTCTTTAAACTTTCAAGGCCACAAAATGCTTGCCTGTACGAACTTGCCAAACTCCTTTTGTGCAATCAAATTTTATCGAGGACGTATATCCAAATCCTTATTTTCCATTTATATTATTTAAAGAAAAAGTATTTAAATAAGCCTATCATTAGATTTATTGAATTGAATTTTTTATATTCAAGACCCATTTGATATTTCTAAGTTAAGTCAAACTGGCAAAATAGCTAAGAAATCTATTACAAGTTTGAGTCTTTATCATAATTTTCCATAATTTTGCATGAAAGCAAGAAGAATTACAGTTTGCCAATTCTTATTTGTTAATTATCATTTATCTCAATTGGTAATCATAATAAGTCCAATTTTTTAGTTGATCTAATTGTATGTCTGGTGTAAGAAGTTTTATATTCAACACGATCTTCATAACCCTTTAGGTTTAAAATACAAAAGATGCAATAATAAGGGTTTATTTTACTAAATTTAGTAGTCCAAATTTTTTGGACATAATCAAAAATTTTCAACTTCCTTCTTAACTTCTAAACCAAAAAAACTTTCAGGTTGGTTAGTACCCGTTAAAACGGCACTCGTCCGTGAAAAAGATGTTGGGTCACGTGTGGGATTTGGGTACAACTATCTCTTTGAAGGACTAGTCTCATTTAAATTCCAAGTTTTGTTAGCGGTTACCAATATCCTGTAACAAAACAACTTAAATTAAACTTGTGGAAACAATTATGGCTATACAGGGCGACTATAAGCAATTGAAATATCGATTGAAATAGCACAAAATCTAAAGTTTAAGAGTACTATACTTTCCCCCCAAAATGTGTGAATCATAAATAATAATTTTCAGGACAATAAATTCTCGTGGAACACTACCAGTCCCGAACTAAGTAATTGTTTCGAGTCCACCGTTCTCATATGGGTCCCATGTACCGTCTTTTGGTTATGGGCCACTTATGAAATGTCCATGGCTTATCGCAGCCGCAAAAGGCCCAACAAATGGGCGTGGCTTCATATAACAAAACAGGTACGAAATAAAATAAAAAGTAGTAATGATAACAGGTAGTCTTTTGTTTTAATACAAAGAAAGTGGCAATTATAACATTCTTGTCATTTCAATTGTTCAAAACTGTTATCTCTTCTAGTTATTAAGACCTTCTTCAGATTTCAATTCTGTTATTATATATTTTTTTTAGATTTTAAATATGAGTGTATTTCTCTTATCAGCTATAAAGCTTATCAGTTCTTTAGTAATTTACACCAACGAAGACAAAAGGGATATTGAATTATCCAATTTGATAGGAGATGGAATTGTCACACTCACCTATGTACGAGTAATTTGGTTTATATAAGCTAAACGAGGGTCATATTACTTTTAAGTGGTCCCGAAAACCATTCTATAGTGGCGAAACTTGCGATGGTTTAATTAAAACTATTTAATTTATGAAATTGTGTTCTTGACAATACATAATGTTTTATCACACTTTAGAGAGGTCAAAAAATTTAAAACTACTAATCTATTTGGAACTAAATATTATTTATTGTTAACTTAAAGGAATAGTACATTTTTTTACCACGGGCATTTTATATTTTAAAAGTGTAGGGGCTCAAAAGACATATCGAGGTTGTTATCCTACAACTTCCTGGTTTGTTTTACCATAGATAAAATAGCTTGGGCCTCCTATAGCAGTTAAAAACCTGGAGAAGTTCGGTAGAAAAGATTTGTAAAATTTTAGTTTAAGCAATTTAAGTGTAATTATCTATCATAATCTTGATAATATTCCCAATAAGAGAAAACATATATTGGTTTATTATAAAATATAAAAAAATTACAAACGTATTCGTAAATTCGCCATACAAATATTTTAATATACATGTATATACAAGTGTGTAAAACCAACAGCTGAAGATATAGTTTTATTTGTCAATGACAAAACCAAGAAGAGGGTAAGTCCTTGAATTTTGTAGCAGATTTACAATATTGGAAGTCAGGGTGAAATAACTAGTTGCGTGCTCGTAACCATTTTATTATTATAGATAAATTCTTGTTTAGGTATCATGCCCTAAAATTTAAAATGAATAATATGACCCTCGTAAAATAGACTAGATTTGAATAGATTTTGCATAAATTTAACACAAAATAAATTGATCTTACAGATAATGGTATTATTTCTAACTGCTTATTCCAAGCAAAAAGGTATTTTAGTATCAAACGCGTTACCAGCCTTTTGGTTACTACAATGCGTCTCTTACGCTGCCATAACATATTCAAATTATAGAAGAAATTTAGTAAGAATCCATAAACTATTCTCGAACACAAAAGGAAAGGATCAGGATAAAAATGATTAGGCCTAATTAATTAGAAAGCCCACATTTCAATACGTAGAAAATCTTACAGTTCTTGGCCATCAAAAGCGTTCATATTCTCTTAATGTTACGCTTTAACATTAAACTTATTAACCATGGTGAATTATAAATGTAGTGAACGTTAATTAATGAGACCGATACTTCATGGTTTAAACACCTCAAAATTTTAATATTTGGGGAGCTTTCGAGCACACAACGCTCCTTTTCAGACCCCGCTAATACTAGCTAATAAAAGTATTAGCTGGGTCTGAAAAGGAGCGTTGTGTGCTCGAAAGCTCCCCAAATATTAAAATTTTGAGGTGTTTAAACCATGAAGTATCGGTCTCATTAATTAACGTTTACTACAATTACAAGCGCTATTGAAGGCTAAAATAATGATTGGCCCGAATTTATATTTACTTGAAAATTTACCAAACTTTAACACCAAAAACGTGTCTAAAAATTGTGAAAAAATCCTCAAATACGTTTTCTGGCATTGTGATTCCGAAAATGAATTCAAAAGCTGTTCCATTTTTTAGCTCTAGTTTCCCTTTAAGTTTTCATTAGGATCGAGGGGTTGCCAAAAATGAGCCATAATTAATCGGTGTTTATGTTTTAGCTTTTTCTTTGTTTTGAAACTTGGCCTTATAATATATTTTAATCGTGATCCTGTCCTTTAATCTAACCAAGGAGGATCAGAGAAGGAGAGGAAATGTGGGGACGGCGCGGATCCTACTGCGTCGGCCTAAACTCCCACTCTGGGAGAACGGGGGTAGAGACGTTTCGTGGTAAAATGTTGTCGCGTGGGTAAAACGAATCCTTTATGAGACGCGCTAGCTAGCGACCACGTGACAACAGTTTACCTCGAGAATTTCATATCCCCCTTTCCACCCGAGTGGGAGGTTGGCTCTTCTCTCTCTAACTCAACGCAGCCCCACATTTCCTCTCCTTCTCTGATCCTCCTTGATCTAACTTAACATTAATATTTTCATCTTTAAATTTCTAGAGCGATACGAAGTTGGAGAGGTTAAATAATGTTATAGATCTAATAGCCGTAGTAATAGCTCCAATTCAATTAATATTTAATTCATTTTGCGAAACTCCGTCGAGTTTCGAAATTCTAAACAATGAAGAAGATATTCAGGTAAATTAGATTAGTTAAGTTTAAATGGTTTAAATTAGGCCTAACAAATAATAGTATTTAAAGGGAATAAAACCCTCGGTTTTCTCACGCAAGTTAGCTAGCTCTTCATGATATTTTCGTGATCAAATACTAGAAATTTTATTTTAAAATTGTATTTTAAATAATTTTCCATCGATAGGAAAATTGTCCGGCTAAAAGAAATTCTTTGTTTGCTTTTATATCATTTTCGTGGGCTACAAAGTAGGCATTATTACAATAATTTAAAGTAATACCTCCCTATATGAGTAATTAACCATTTTAATTATGATAATACTAAAGAACCATCATTAGCGGGACGAAACGTCAGTTGGAAATCGAGCATATCGACCCATTATGCAAAGATATGAGGTCCGCCGTTGTAACTAGAGTTTATGACGCTGCATTCCAAGCAAGTGCCAGGTTAGCTTGAAAATAACTGGTCCGTTTTCGAGCTTACTGACCCGATTAAAATTTGATTCAAAGAGCGATTAGGGATAGAGATAATCTCGATCCAGAAGTCGCAATCCGAAGGCCGGTGAAATTAGCGCTGGTGCGCTCATTATGGAGGGTTTCTCGCTGGACCTTTTCGCTTGGAGCCTGTTTCGAATTCGTATTTGTTATGTTGACATTTGTACCACCTTTTCTACTCAGGTACATCCCATTGATCCCATCAGGGTACCATCATTTTGAGGAGCGCCTAAATCTTCGGCGCTTTTGTAATGTAGATATGTCTCGAAGTTTTTAACTCCAAAACATTTACGGAAACGAAACATATCCTTTCACACAAAAGCGTCAGATATTTAAGTATCTTCATATCAACCAATCGTGTCTGAAAACTCTTCCACAGTAAACTTATCAATTTTGTGGAAACACCATCCGAAGTAACGTGGCATGGTTTCGTTTACGCTGCTGCCTTTTGGTTTGTGATATTTAGTCAGTCCATCACTAATTCATTGTCCATGTATTTCTGCATGGTAGCGTCGATCCAAGTCAAAAACGCCTTGATTAGCGCCGTGTACAGAAAGGTAAAGTTCTTATAGCTGATGCGGAAATCTTCTTCAATAAAATCAAATTTTAAAACTATTCACGCAGATTATGCTTATAAGTAACAAGGCCAAGAAACAATACACAGCTGGCGAGATTGTGAACTTAATGGCGATTGATACTCAAGAAATCTTTGAATTTACGCGTTACCTTTACGAGTTTGTTGGGATACCAGTTCGCACTAGTCTGACGTTATGGTACTTGTACTCTTACTTGGGTCCATCCGCGTTCGCCAGTTTCGGGGTTTTCGTAATTTTGTCTCCGTTGTCTTACTTGCTGGGACTTAAAGTCGATTACTATCAGGTTTGTACCTTTTATAAGCGTAAATCCAACTTTAATCCACCTGCTAAGCTAGAAAAGAAGGCGACTTTACAGGGGATTTGAAAAAAGCAGTAACAAATATATCTGAAAAAATATTTGAACTCAATGAATTCAAATTGCAGGATAAAGTCATGAAACTCAAAGACAAGCGACTAAAACAAATGAGCGAGATTCTGAATGGCATCAAAGTGCTAAAACTGTACGCCTGGGAAAGACCTTTCATAAATAAAGTCTTGGAAACTCGAAATTCAGAACTAGGGTACTTACAAAAAGGAGCGTACTTGGAATCCTTTTTCGCCTTTCTGTGGATAGTGGCACCTTACTTAGTAAGATTGGAGGAACAAAGATACATGGGGTTCTCAAATATACTTAACCAAAATATTATAAATTATCTAATCAGATTTGCATCACCTGTTTCGCTACTTTCTTATTGTCCAATAGCGCGAACGTATTGACCGCTGAGATAGCGTTTGTTTCCTTCTCATTGATCAGTATGCTAAGGTATCCTATGGGAGTTTTGCCCGATTTGCTGACTAGGCTAGTGAAAGTGAGACACTTCATGATTCGTTTTTAAAGTTTTTTCTCGCCTTCCATTGCCAAAGACCAGGTCGTCTATCTGGTCTTTGGAAACAATAAACCAATGTAAGACAAGATGAAACAAGCAGAGGACGTTAATTAAGCAATCAGCGACGACTAATTTTACCAAGAGATATTTTTCTAACAATTTGTCCATGTAGTCATTAGTGTCTCTGCGACGTTTGAAAGATTTTCTCTTCAGCGAAGAATTAAATAGCGCGACAGTAGGAGACAATACCAATACTGGTAGGTGATAATATTCGCGTTAGGCATCGCTAAAACTGTCGTGACTTTAAGATTGATTTTAAATAGGTGATTCAATAAATATCAAAAACGCTTCTTTTGCGTGGGACGAATCGAAATTGGTCCTCAAGAACATTAATTTGAATGTTAAGAAAGGCTCACTGGTGGCCATTGTGGGGCCAGTTGGTTCGGGAAAGACCTCTATATTGTCGGCTATTTTGGGAGAAATACCTAAAAAGAGCGGCGTGATCAATAAAAACGTTAGTACTTATACTTTGGAAGCTAAATTTTGGTATATGGTAGTTAATAGCAGGTGCTTTTAATTATAATTTAATAGGGCAGTGTGGCTTACGTACCCCAACAAGCTTGGATACAAAACGCGACTTTACAGAAGAATATCATCTTTAAAAAGGCGTACAGTCAAAGACGCTACACAGAGGTCCTAGACAACTGCGCGTTAAAAGCTGATTTGGAATTGTTGTCTGGAGGTGACCAGACCGAAATAGGCGAGAAGGTAACTTCAAACAAAAACCACCAATTGATTTGAAAAGCGCAGTCCATGACGTGAAAAACATTTCAGGGTATAAATCTGAGTGGGGGGCAGAAACAAAGGGTTAGTTTGGCCCGCGCGGTATACCAGAATGAGGACATCTACCTCCTCGATGACCCCTTGAGCGCGGTGGACGCCAACGTTGCCGCCCAGCTCTTCAAAGGCGTCATAGGTCCAACGGGAATGCTGAAGAGAAAGACGCGAATCTTGGCCACGCACAACATCGCGTTTCTGTCCGAAACTGACCACATTGTGGTACTGTCTGACGGCGAAATCGCGGAGCAAGGAAGTTACGAAACGTTAATGAACGACAGAGGGAAGTTTTCGGAGTTCCTGAAGGAGCACACCAATCAAGAAACCAAAGAAGAAGGTGAAAATAGTATAAAATCCCTCGATGGTTCCGCTGCATCGCTAATGGAAAGGTAAGTTTGTATCTATTCTATTGCTAAGTATGATGTTCCTAAACCTATGGACTATTGATGCAGACAAGCATCCGTGCTCAGCCACGATTCCAGTCCAACGGATCACAACCCCACCATCGTTGATCGTCTAACGGAAGAGGAAAGTATGCAGTTGGGAAAGGTACGTGCCATTTTATTTTAGGTCAGTTATGATTTAAAGGACCCCAAAAACATATTAATTATACTTAAATTTATATTTTATAGGTTAAATGGGAAGTGTACTATTCATACATTAAACATCTTGGTGTAGTACTGTTCATCTTTATATTTATATTCAATATCTTATCAGCTTCATTGGAGGTAAGTTTGGTACATGACCGTTTCACACTTCTGTCCCAATGTACATTGCCGTGGTACCCAATGGTCTCATGTACTTGTTCCTAATGGTCCCTTGCACTCATATCGTTCCTCGAGTCTCTTGCATTCGATCGTTCCTCATGGTCTCTTCCAATCGTTTGTTCCTCGTGATCTCTTGCACTAGTTCTTATGGTACAAGAGATAAGTTTACATATTGGGCAGATCGAGGTGTAGAACTTTCAACTTCTTAAAAACATACTTTGGAAGTTGTAATTTTATTCTAATTTCTTCTTAGACTGGTTCGGGACTTTGGTTAAGTCATTGGGCAACTAACACTGATGGCTTATCCTCCCAAACAGCTGGCTTGGGAGTTTATGGCGGTTTCATTATGACTCTTGGTAAGTAAATATTAAAACTTATTTCTGGGTAATTTAGTAGGGTAACTGACAATTGTATTGACTCTCTTTATCAGCTTTAGTCATCTTCGCCTGCTACATTCTCTTGTTTTACGGAGCAGTTACAGCCGCTCGTAACTTGCACGTTGAACTTTTGGATTGTATCATGAGATGTCCACTTTCTTTTTTTGATACAACTCCATCGGGACGCATTTTGAATAGGTTTAGCAAAGATATCGAAACGGTAGACGCTCAACTACCGTGGTCCATGGGAAACATGCTTAACACTGTCTGTTGGCTGCCTATGACATGTATAATTATCTCCTTGTCTTCTCTCTATCTTCTGCCCTTCATGCTTGTCACTTTCATCATTTATATGATCATCCTGGTGAGTTCTTAACACCTGAATATTTTAAATTACTTGTTAATCTATTTTTACAATTTTTATAGAGATTCTACTTGCTTACCAGTAATCAGTTGCGTCGTTTTGACTCCGTGACGCGATCACCAGTTTACTCTAACTTCACCGAAACGATTCAAGGTACCTCCAGCATTAGGGCTTACAACGCGCAACAATATTTTATCAACCGATCTCATCAGAAAGTTGACGACAATATTAAGTGCTATTATAGTAATCAGATAGTTTCAAGGTTGGTATAGAAAAAAAAATGTAGCTTCGAGGTCTTTGTCTTAAGGAATCTCTTGCATTTGGATGTTCTTCACTTCTGATCTAATGTTCAAAAAAACCCTCGCATTTGATAAGTATTTTTTCCAGCATACTTATCCTAAACATTTGGTTAATGTCAGTCAATACAATTGTGACTAAGCAGTATAGTTCATGTCCTTTACAGTGAAGATATATCCTACAGTAATTGTCCATCATCCACATGGAGTAAGAAGTGAAGAACAGTCTCGTATTTCACCATAGTAATGATTTTACTCATGTTACGTAGGTGGTTGGATGTGGTTTTAGCCATCTTAGCCAGCATTATCGTCCTGGCTACAGCACTTATAGCTATCCTGAATCGTGACACGCTTCACGTCGGTGTCTTAGGTCTAGCTCTAACTTATTGTATAGAGGTAATTAATTTAAATATCTTTTTAAAATACAGTCAAACATTATTACAATGAAACACCATTTACTATTCTAAATGATTTTTTATTATAATTTTGATTGGCAGTTGAGCGATGGTATGGGTTGGTTAGTTAAGGTTGGATCTCAGCTGGAGTCTCAAGTAGTTGGTGTCGAACGGATACGGGAATATTCAGAACTGCCACCAGAAGTATGTTTATTAACTTTATTGGTAGTTATAAGCCTAATTTCCTATAATACTAAGAGATTTAAGCCCCTACTACTAGGCGGAATGGGAAATTTCTGAAACGAAACCACCAATCAGTTGGCCCAACCAGGGCGCGGTGGAAATTTCAAACTACACAGCTTCGTATAGAGAGGGATTGGATCCTGTACTTGTTGGAATTGATTTGAATATAACCCCTGGGTCAAAGGTAATTGTCAGATTTTTTTTTCGGAAAGTGGTGAAATAAGGCTTAACGTAAATCGGTCTCTTTTCAGGTTGGAATTGTCGGCAGAACCGGCGCTGGAAAATCGACATTCATTTTGTCGTTGTTTAGAATAATCGAACCTACAGTTGGATATATTAAAATAGATGGACTGAATATACATAAGCTTGGAACTTTTGATTTGAGGTCCAAGCTTACTATCATTCCACAGGACCCCGTTTTATTCGAGGGAACTTTAAGATTGAATTTGGACCCTTGGAATGAACATAGCGACGACGAGATATGGACGTCATTGGAAAGGTCGCATTTGAAGGACTTTGTTAGCGGTCTTGAAGATGGGTTGGAGCATACAGTAAACGAAGGAGGTGAAAATTTAAGGTAAGTTAAATTTTTACAAGGAAGTTATAGTTTTTAGGTCTAATTTGTTGTCGTATTAGTGGTGGACAGAGGCAGCTGGTCTGTTTAGCAAGGGCGTTGCTACGTAAAACGAAAATTCTGGTTTTGGATGAAGCTACGGCGTCCGTGGACTTAAACACTGATAATTTGATACAAGTTACTGTTCGAGAGGACTTTGCCGACTGCACAGTTATCACAATTGCGCATAGACTGAATACCATAATAAACAGTGATAAGTAAGTTGACTTTCGAGCCGAATGTTTTCAAAAAGCTCATCAGGCTTCAAGCTCAAAGCCTAAAGCTCATCATAATTTGGAGCTTGTAGCCCAACCACTTATAGGTATAATGGGAGAGCTTAGGTTTATATCTAGTGACAAATGAAAGTGGAAGATACTTTTTGAGACACCTGTGAGAGAAAAAATAACAAAGCCTTCATCCCCCCCTCGTAAATGTTATTAGCCCTTATTTTTCTTTACCCTCTAATTTTTTTAATAGGGGGAGGATTGGCTCGGACTACTGTACCATTAGTTATTGTTATCTCGCCCAATTTCGTTTTTCTCTCCCTGCGAATTTTTCCCTCCGAGGCCATGTGTTGGCTTAAAAGACCTTTTGACACTAGTCTTAAAGATAATTTTGGCAAAATTTACGCTAATCCTAATTTAGAACTAAATTAGTTTGAAACTAAAGAACGTTGGCTTTCGCGAAAGTGTTGCTCGAATCTTTGACTTTGAACTATTGGTTTTTATATAAGCTTGAAGCAAAATCTTGAAAAACATTGATTGAAATGTGGCTTTAGGAATTAAGCTTGCCATAATTAACTCTGAACATTTTAAATTTGTCACCAACCTATCTTCTTGGAAATTTTGCCTCGATTTTAACGTCAATAAGTAAATACGTAAAGAAGTGTGGTTGGCAGATTTACTTTACAAAGTATAGATAAGTAATTTATACCATTTGTTTTTATGATTTCTAAATTTATTTTTGCTACGCAGGATCATCTGTTTTGCAAACGGTAAAATTGTAGAGGAAGGAAAACCTGAAGAATTACTCGAAGATGTGGAGAGTCATTTTTACAGCATGGCAAAGGATGCCGGATTGGTATGAAACCACAGTCTATGATGGAAATTTGTGATAAAGCTATGTACGGTTAGGAAATGGTAAACGGTAAACCAATTACCCCTTATACAGCTAAGCATATTCTAACTTAATCAAACCCAAGTTTTGTAAATGAATTAATTAGACTTTCACCAGTGTGGGTTGGTTTACTGTTTTTTTGTTTTTTAAACAAAATATTTGAGAAATTACTGGGAAAAGGAGTTTGCCTTCTTATAATATTGTGATTTAAACATCATTCAAATTCCCAATGCATTCATATTTCTTTAACGCTACAAAGACTGTAGTACATTTTATTGTATTTTCAAATACGTACTTAAAAAAAAAAATAGATCCTACATATTTTCATTATATTTATTGAGTGTTATTTGATCGAAGTAATGTATTAAATAATTCCAATTACAGAAATATTCTTAAGTCTAATTGGTAATTGCCAATATTTAAATAAAGTTAACGAACAAGTTTATATTTTATGAGAAATCTTTAATTTTGACTCTTCAATGGGCAGCCTTGCTGTAACTGAATGCCTTTGGTCTTTGTCTACAAGTTCACTCAAAGAGGCAAAAAAATTACTAAATTCTCTAATCGCTAAACAATGGTAAAACGTCTCCAAGGTCGTTTTTGAATCACAAATCCATGTTTTTTCTTTTACGCGCTTTTAAAACTTAATAAAAAAAAAAAAAAAAAAATTACACAACTATTGCGCCATCATAAGCTGCCTAATCTCATCTCATCCACAATATCGTTTCGATTTTATAAAAATTAAGCTTATAAACTCTGGCCTTGGGTTATGTGAATGACAGAAAGGAAAGGACTCCCACGTGTTTCATCTGTGTGTTGTAATATTTAAACCTGGCGGTGCGGCGCTATACCCACAAAAAAATTATTTGCGCATACCGGCAAAACCTCTAGAGCCTATGTGACCGAGCTGAGCTCAGAGCCTCAGACGCGTAACGTGTTTAAAGCTTGATAGGAAGCCTTCTTTGATCGCGAAATTTCTATTTCCAGTATTATCATAAATCGATACGCGTGTGCAATAATGATATCTTTCAACGACTTTTGTGGAAATTCATCTTTTTGGGTAGGTTTCCCTTTTCTGTATTGACAACCAAGGGAGTATAAACCAAAACGAAACATCGTCCGCTAACGCGTGACTTCCTCGCTTCTACCTAGGGCCTGAAAATTATTCTCCCTTTAAAGGTCGGTGATCTTTAGGAGAAATTACGTAAATAAACGGTGGGTAGTAGGAGTAGAAACGTTTTGTAATAAAACCAATTAATCTTCAAATTCTTTTGGAGGGTAACTTTAGTGATCACAATTTTAATATGTCTGTTCAGATGCAAAAAATTAATTGGCTACATCCCGAGAATAACTACCCCGTTTTAAAAATTAAATAAGTTGTTTAAATAACCTTAGTGTACTTATCTGTGTTTAAATCGTTTTTTTTTTCTTTTTTCATAAGGAATTTTGTATATGAGCGCAAATTAGATCTCATGTATCTTTAAATTTTCAAGGTTACAAAACGCTTTTTACCAGTACACTAGCTTGTACAAATGTTATTTTTATCAAGGGCATCCTTTATATATCTTTTTATATTGAAAAAAAAAAAAAAAGGGGGGGTAAATATATACCTTTAGCTTTATTTAATTTAACTTTGTATCAGCAAGACATATTTAATATCCCTAAAGTTTATTCAAATTGGCAAAATAATTAAGAAATCTTTAACAAAGTTCAGTCTTTATCATAATTTTCGATAATTTGCTAATTGTTTTTTATTGTTTAATTATATTTATCTCATTTAGTAATCATATAAGTTCATTTTTAATAGTTGATCTAATTTTCTGGCATAATAAGATGTTTTAAATGCATCATAAACCTTAGCGTCTAAAAAAGACGCAAAAAAGAGATTGTTTCACCAAATTTCGTGGTATCTAACCATTAAGCATGAATTTTCAAATTCCTCGTAAATTTTAATATTGTTTAGAGATATTTTTAAATTTAACCAGTATTTTACTGTACAGTTTTGGTATAGAGGTTTCTTGTTGGTACCCGGCAACAAAACAAATTAAATCATGCATTAGGGAATTATTATAGTCACCAGAGGGTGACTAAGCAATCAAATTAAATAGCACAAATCTTAAAATTAAAGAGTGTGAATCGTTAATAATAATTTCCAGGACAATAAATTATCGTGGAACACTACCAGTCCAGAACTAAGCAATTGTTTCGAATCCACCGTTCTGATATGGGTCCCATGTATTGTCTTTTGGTTATGGGCCATTTACGAAATCTCCGTGGCATACCGCAGCCGTAAAAGGCCCAACAAATGGACGTGGCTTCATATAACTAAACAGGTACGAACAAGAAAGGACAGAAGTTATACTGGGAATAAAGGGGCTGCGTTCCACTTCGAATAGTGTTTGTGGCTTGCAAACGTTGTGAAAAGTCATTGACATCGATAATTAACGAATCTCAATTTTTAACGGCCAAGCGTTTACGAAAGATAACTAGATTAAGATAAATTATGTGTATGTTTTTGCGCTACTTACATTTTAAGACCTTTCATTCGTTAATATATCCAATAATAAATAGTTATTTGCACAATAACACCCTTTTTTTCCCTCGCGACCCAAAAACCACTTCAAGCTTGAGAATTGACGCTACTAAATTTTTGGCAAGTCTTGGGCGACGTTGATGCTAGCAGCCAATCAGGGGAAAACCGTAAAAGACGCAGTGTTCAATATAATATCTATGCTAATAAAACAAAACTACCCGCCCCCAGTTCAGAAAATGATCCTATAGAATGGGGTTTAATATATGAATTCCCAGTGTAACTATCCTTTCTTGGTACGAAATAAAATAAAAATAATATAAAGATGACAGGAAGTTCAGAGGAGTCTTTTGTTTAAAGTTAATTCAAAGAAAAGAGCAGTTATAGCATTCTTGTCATTTCAGTTGTTCAAAAAGAAATTTATCTCCTCAGATTTCAATTTTTTCTTTTAGATTTTAAATACGAGTGTATTTCTCTTATCAGCCATAAAGCTTATCAGTTCTTTAGTCATTTACACCAACGAGGACAAAAAAAATATTGAGTTATCCAATGTGATTGGAAATGGGTTTTTAGCACTCACCTATGTAAGAGTAATTTTGTTTATAAAAGCTACGAGGGTCATATTACATTTTAAGTGGTTCCGAAAACCATTCTAGTAGCGAAACTGACCACTCTAACTGACGATGGTTTAATTAAATTAATTCATGATACAGGTTTCGTCAAAATACACGTTAACGTGTTCCAAAAAAAAATTGATAACTCTAATTATTAACCATTAAATCTTCGAAACTGTTAACTAGTTAAAGGGAGAATGCAACCTATCAACATGTGATTTTGTTTTTTATTCATTTATCGTTTGAATATGCCTAATCCACCATTAAAAAAATATAGACAAATAATAAAGTAGAAATAAATTTAAATCTTACCAGGAAAATAGACTTAGCTGGATTCATGGAGATCCCGAATTTCTACGCTTTTAAAATTCAGAATCTCCATGAATCTAGATAAGCCTATTTACCAGTTCAGTTTTAAATTGATTTCTAGTTTCATATTTGTTTGTAAAAATATTTACTAGTTGACTAGGCGTATTTAAACAATAAGAAATCGATAAAAAATCATTTGTTAGGTTGAATTATCCCTTTAAATCTCATGTACAAAAGCAGATCTTTTTGGCGTCCTCATTTAACAGCATTATAGTTTATTTTTTAGACCTCCAGAGACTAGGTCACTTGAGAAAGGTTATGCCCACGGAGCCTTTACAAGCGCTGGCATCACGAAAAAGTGATAATAGAAATATGCCCCATTTGGCTACTTAGAGGTTTCCTTTATTTGTGATATTATTACTCTTAGGAATGGTTTTCATATGCACAGGTTTACAGGTTTATTTTGCAGCCGTACAAAGTACACCCCTTTGAAACGGGGCGGCTCCCCTAGTTGGGGGAGCTCAGCACATGATAAAACATGGACCTATTTCAAGGAAACCGTCGCGAATGGTTCGCATAATAGAGGTTTAGGTATTTCGATAGATTACACTATAGGTTAGCATGGCATATCGGGGTGTGGCTTCCCTTTTATGTTGCAAACTTCTCTTGAACTTAGGGAAGTCCAGCTTGCCTACCGTTTATTTACCGATGAAAAGGTCTTTGTATTCACTTTTTAGGGCGACACCCCATTTTCTCTCTAAAAGACTAAAAGGGGCTGACATTTAAAACTTCGGTACGAATTTGTTTAGCTTCCTTACTGAAGAGATGGTCCTCGGGCTGCCTATCCCTATCCGAAGGGCGCCATGAATTTTGTAGATTTACACTATGGAAACAATTTACAATTTATTTATTTATTTATTAGGGGATCTGCGTACAAAAAGCCACAAGGGCCTCTAATGCAAATATAAAATAATATTCTTATATCAACTATTTCAAAACAGATGTTAACATTAAATCAGAGTTTTATATATATATTTCATCGTAGCTGCACGAGCATATGCTAAACTGCCTTGTCATTAGATCATACATTAAGGTAATAATTACGTGATGCCAAGTTGGCGTGAAATATACTACAGTTAAGAAATTAGTTTCATGCTCATAAGCACATAATTAATATTATTATAGCTAAATTCACGTTGAAGTATCTAGCAAAAATTAAATTGAATAATATGACCCTCGTAAAACAGACAAGATTTGAATAGATTTTGCATAAATATAACATAAAAAAAATTGATTTTACAGATAATGGTATTATTTCTAGCTGCTTATTCCAAACGAAAAGGTGTTTTAGTATCAAACGCGTTACCAGCATTTTGGTTTCTACAATGCGTCTCTTACGCTGCCATAACGTATTCAAATTATGGAAGAAATTTAGTACGAGCCCCGAAACTATTTTCGAGTATTAAAGGAAAGGATCGGGATAAAAATAATTCTACATAATAAGAAAGGCCATATTTCAATACCTAAAAAAAAATCCGTTCAATTTTTATTATTATTATGAACAATATTTTTGTGTATTAAATAAAAAAAACTACTTTAGATGCTATTTCGCTGTTTTACGTCACATGAACATTTTCTCACTGGCTTCGGGTAGCCACTACAAAAGTTTATCGATCGATTTCAAAAAAGGAAAAGGCCCTAGAGCCAATCGGCGGTTGCCGATAATGTCCCATAATCAATTAGTTTTTTTATATTTTAGCTTTTGCAAATCTCTGAAAAAATATAATTGAATCGGGGCCTTTCGTATAAGATGAAGAAAATATTTTTGGGGTGATCCTGTCCTTTAATCTAACTTAACATTAACGTTTTCACATTTAAATTTTTAGAGCGATACGAAGTTGGAGAGGTTAAATAATGTTATAGATCTAATAGCCGTAGCAATAGCTCCAATTCAATTAACATTAAATTCCTTTTGCGAAACTCCGTCGAGTTTCGAAATTTTAGACAATGAAGTTCAAGATACTCAGGTAAATAAATTATAAATTTTTGTATTCTGACCAATTATAATCAAACTTCGAAAATTCTTTATATTCCAACCGATTGCCATCTGCTCGTTTGAAACTCTTATGAGAGATCTTAACGAATTTCTTGTAATCAACCATAAACATTTCTTTTAAAATCAATTTCCATCGGCAGGAAAATTGTCCTCTTAAGAGGAATTCTTTGTTTGCATTTATATCCTTTTCGTGGGCTACAAAGTAGGCATTTTAACAATAATTAAAATAATCGTATGCTCTATGAGTATTTAATAATTTTAATTATGATAATACTTAAGAACCATCATTAGAGGAACGAAAAGCGAGCTAGAAATCGAGCATCTTGACCAATTATGCAAAGATATGAGGTCCTCAGTTGTAACTGGGGTTTATGACGCTGCATTCCAAACAAGTACCAGGTTAGCTCGAAAACGACATATCCGTTTTGAGCGTACTGACCCGATTAAAATTTGATATCTAAGAGCGATTAGGGATAGAGATAATCTCGATTCGGAAGCCGTAATCCGAAAGCCGGCGAAATTAGCGCTGGTTCGCTCATTATGGAGGGTTTCTCGTGGAACATTTTCTCTTGGAGCCTGTTTCGAATTAGTATTTGCTATATTGACATTTGTACCACCTTTTCTACTGAGGTACGTCTCTTACGCCCTTCTTCGTAACCAAAATTTGTATTATAGATATTTCTCAAATTTTTAACCTAACTTCAAAATATATAATAATAATGAGTCGAAACCAAACCTGTCCTTTGACTCTTTTATCGAAAAAACGTCTCTTATCTGGATTATTCCACAGTAAACTTATCAACTTTGTGGAAACACCATCCGAAGTAACTTGGCATGGTTTCGTCTATGCCGCTGCCTTTTGGTTTGTGATATTAAGTCAGACCATCACTAATATATTGTCCATGTATTTCTGCATGGTAGCATCGGTCCAAGTCAAAAACGCTTTAATTAGCGCCGTGTACAGAAAGGTTAAGTTCTAATATTTATGGAAGAAATCGTCTGCAGTAAGATCTAATTTTAAAACTTATTCATTCAGATTATGCTTATAAGTAACAAGGCAGAGAAACAATACACAGCTGGCGAGATTGTTAACTTAATGGCGATTGATACTCAAGAAATCTTTGAATTTACGCGTTACCTTTACGGTTTTGTCGGGATACCACTTCGCACTAGTTTGACGTTATGGTACTTGTATTCTTACTTGGGTCCCTCCGCGTTTGCCAGTTTTGGGGTTTTCATAATTTTGTTTCCCTTGTCTTACTTGCTGGGACGTAAAGTCGATTACTATCAGGTTTGTACCATTTATAAGGGTAAACCCACCTTTGCTAAAATATACATTAAAGGAAAGGTATACGGAATTTTTTCTTAGAGTTAGAGGAAAAAATAAACAATATTTAAAATTTTAACTTCACATGCTATTAACAACTTCTAGACAACTAATAAAATTTTAGCCTTTGTGGGAGGTTATTATATCAATTGGAAAGTTAGTTTGGCAAGTAACGCGGAATTCCCAACCAATTAGAATGAATATTGAAAAAGCGATTTTTTTCAATGGCAATAATATGTCATTTCGACGCAAGCTCTAAAATTAAAACGAATATTAAGCTTGTGCCATTCCTTTAAGTAATTAAATTTAAATGAGTGTTAACACTGAAAAAATACTTTAACTGAAAAAATTGCAGGATAAAGTCATGGAACTCAAAGACAAGCGACTAAAACAAATGAGCGAGATTCTGAATGGCATCAAAGTGCTAAAACTGTACGCCTGGGAAAGACCTTTTATAAATAAAGTCTTGGAAACGCGGAATACGGAACTAGGATACTTGCAAAGCGGAGCGTACGTGGGATCCTTTTTCGGCTTTCTATGGGTTGTGGCAGGTTATTTGGTATGATTGGCGGAACAAAGATTCTTGAGGTTCTAGCACATACGTAAACCTAATCTTAAATTAATCTTATACAATAAGATTTGCATCGCCTGTTTCGGTACTTTCGTAGTGTCCAATAGCGCGAATGTATTAACCGCTGAGATAGCGTTTGTTTCCTACTCATTGATCTGTATGCTAAGGTATCCATTGGGACTTTTGCCCGAATTGCTGACCAGGCTAGTGAAAGTAAGATACTTTTGAAACCTTTACAATTAGTTTTTAAATGTTCAAAAAATTCAAGTTTTTTTCCCTGAGCAGTTAAGCTAATTTAATCTCGCCTTCCATTGTCAAAGACCAGAGAAAGGATAGTTGTTTGTCCATTTAAACGTAGTCTATCTGGTCTTTGGACTCTAGAGACCAATGTAATACAAGATCAAATAAGCAGACGACATTAATTGATCAACCAGCGACGAGGAATTTTACTGAGCGTTTTTTTTTTTTTGTAGTCTTTAGTGTCGTTGAGACGTTTGAATGATTTTCTCTTCAGCGAAGAATTGAATGGTACGACAGTTGGGAACAATACCAATACTGGTAGGTAACAATATTTGCGTTAAGCAAAAACTGGAAAGACTTTGCGATTAATTTCGTCGATTTAAAATAGGTGATGCTATAAATATTCAAAACGCTTCATTTGCTTGGAACGAATCGAAATCGGTCCTCAAGAATATTAATTTGAATGTGAAGAAAGGCTCACTGGTGGCCATCGTGGGGCCAGTTGGTTCGGGAAAGACCTCTATATTGTCGGCTATTTTGGGAGAAATACCCAAAAAGAGCGGAGCGATCAATAAAAGCGTTAGTACTTACTCTTTGGAAACTATTTTTTATATGATACTTTTAATCATAATTTAATAGGGCGGTGTGGCGTACGTCCCCCAACAAGCATGGATACTGAACGCGACGTTACAGAAAAATATCATCTTTAAAAAGGTCTACAGTCAAGCACGCTACACAGAGGTACTTGATAACTGCGCGTTGAAAGCTGATTTGCAATTGATGTCTGGAGGTGACCAGACCGAAATAGGAGAGAAGGTATGTCCAATCAAAACCCACCAGTTTATTTGAGAAGCACAGTCGATGACGTGGAAAACATTTCAGGGTATAAATCTGAGTGGGGGACAAAAACAAAGGGTTAGTTTGGCCCGCGCGGTATTCCAGGATGAAGACATCTACCTCCTCGATGATCCCTTGAGTGCGGTGGACGCCAACGTTGCCGCCCAGCTCTTTAAAGGCGTCATAGGACCAACAGGAATGCTGAAGAGAAAGACGCGAATCTTGGCCACGCACAACATCGCGTTTCTGTCCGAAACTGACCACATTGTGGTACTGTCTGACGGCGAAATCGCGGAGCAAGGGAGTTACGAAACGTTGATGAACGACGGCGGGAAGCTTTCGGAGTTCTTGAAGGAACACACCAATCAAGAAGTCAAAGAGGGTCAAAATAGTATAAAATCTCTCGATGGTACCGTTTCGCTAATGCAAAGGTAAGTTTGTATATATTTCATTGCTAAGCATGATGTTCCTAAACATATGGATATTGATGCAGACAAGCATCCGTGCTTAGCCACGATTCCAGTCCAACGGATCACAACCCCACCATCGTCGATCGTCTAACGGAAGAGGAAAGTATGCAGTTGGGAAAGGTACGTGCCATTTTATTTTAGGTCATTTATAATTTAAGGGACCACAAAAACATGCTAGAATTTATATTTTATAGGTTAAATGGGAAGTGTACTATTCATACATTAAACATCTTGGTGTAGTACTCTTCGTCTTTATATTTATATTCAATATCTTATCAGCTACATTGGAGGTAAGATATGTACTTAACATTTCCGGTGGTTCGAAATGATTTCTTGTACTCGTTCCTAACGGTCTCTCGTACTCGTTCCTAACATTTGTTCTCTGGTACTCGTTCCTAATGGTCTCCCGCATTCGTTCCTAACATTTGGTCTCTTGTACTCGTTCCTATAATGGTCTCTTGCATTCGTTAAATTTTTCCTAATGGACTCTTGTACTCGTTCCTAATGGTCTCTTGTACTCGTTCTTAATAGTCTCTTGTATTCGTTCCTAATGGTCTCTTGCATTCGTTAAATTTTTCCTAATGGACTCTTGTACTCGTTCCTAATGGTCTCTTGTACTCGTTCTTAATAGTCTCTTGTATTCGTTCCTAATGGTCTCTTGTATTCGTTCCTAATGGTCTCTTGTACTCGTTCCTAATGGTCTCTTGTACTCGTTCCTAATGGTCTCTTGTACTCGTTCCTAATAGTCTCTTGTACTCGTTCCTAATGGTCTATTGTACTCGTTCCTAATGGTCTCTTGTACTCGTTCCTAATGGTCTCTTGTACTCGTTCCTAATGGTCTCTTGTACTCGTTCTTAATAGTCTCTTGTATTCGTTCCTAATGGTCTCTTGTATTCGTTCCTAATGGTCTCTTGTACTCGTTCCTAATGGTCTCTTGTACTCGTTCCTAATGGTCTCTTGTACTCGTTCCTAATGGTCTCTTGTACTCGTTCCTAATGGTCTCTTGTACTCGTTCCTAATGGTCTCTTGTACTCGTTCCTAATGGTCTCTTGTACTCGTTCCTAATGGTCTCTTGTACTCGTTACTAATGGTCTCTTGTACTCGTTCCTAATGGTCTCTTGTACTCGTTCCTAATGGTCTCTTGTACTCGTTCCTATAATGGTCTTTTTCATTACTTCCTAATGGTCTCTTGTAATCGTTGCTTAATGAACTCATGTTTAGATATTGGAAGATATTATTTTATATTGTAATTTGGTCTTAGACCGGTTCAGGACTTTGGTTAAGTCATTGGGCAACCAACACTGATGGCTTATCCTCACAAACGGCCGGATTAGGAGTTTATTTCGGTTTCATTATCACTCTTGGTAAGTAACTATTAAAACTCTGTTCAGGTAATTAAGTACGCTAACTTATAATTCTATCGACTCGCGTTATATCAGCTTTACTCATCTTCGCCAGCTACATTCTCTTGTTTTACGGAGCAGTTACAGCCGCTCGTAACTTGCACGTGGAACTTTTGGATTGTATCATGAGATGTCCACTATCTTTTTTTGATACGACTCCGTCGGGACGCATTTTGAATAGGTTTAGCAAAGATATCGAGACGGTAGACTCTGAACTACCGTGGTCTATGGGAAACATGCTTAACAGTATCTGTTTTATAACTTTGATGACATGCATAATTATCTTCTCGTCTTCCCTCTATCTTCTGCCCTTCATGATCATCATTTTCGTCATTTATATGATCATCCTGGTGAGTTTTTAACACTTTAATATTTTAAAGTGCTTGTTAATCTATTATTTCCAACATTTTAAGAGATTCTACTTGCTAACCAGCAATCAGTTGCGTCGGTTCGACTCCGTGACAACATCACCGATTTACTCAAACTTCACCGAAACGATTCAAGGTACCTCCAGCATTAGGGCTTACAACGCGCAACAATATTTTATCAACCGATCTCATCAGAAAGTTGACGACAACATGAAGTGCTATTACAATAATGAGATAGTTTCAAGGTTAGTATAGAAACAAACAAAGGCGTCGCTTCGAGCTCTTTGTCTTAGGGAATCTCTTGTGTTTGGATGTTCTTCACTTCTGATCTAATTTTCAAAAAAACCCTCGTTTTCCCCCTCGTAAATATGCCGATAATGCCAATCCATACAAGTTTTGCAATCTAACTTTAACTATCCAGTATAGTAATTTTCCTCTACAGTGAAGATATGTCCTACAGTAATTCTCAATCCAAGTAAAGATTTTATTCTCGTCACTTAGGTGGTTGGACGTGGTTTTAGCCATCTTAGCCAGCATTATCGTCCTGGCCACGGCACTTGTAGCCATCATGAATCGTGACACATTACACGTCGGTATCTTAGGTCTAGCTCTGACTTATTGTATGGAGGTAATTCTATCATCTTTTTAAAATAAATCACGCTAAATAACATATATCTAATAATAATTATGATTGGTAGTTGAGCGACGGTATGGGTTTTATAGTTAAGGTTGGATCTCAGCTGGAGTCTGAAGTAGTTGGTGTCGAAAGGATACGGGAATATTCAGAACTGCCACCAGAAGTATATTTATAAACTTTATTGGTTGTTATATGCCTAATTTCCTATAATACTAAGAGATTTAAGCCCCTACTACTAGGCGGAATGGGAAATTTCTGAAACGAGACCACCAATCAATTGGCCCAACCAAGGCTCGTTGGAAATTTTAAATTACACAGCTTCGTATAGAGAGGGATTGGACCCGGTACTTGTTGGAATTGATTTGAAAATAGCTGGTGGCTCAAAGGTAATTGACAGATTTTTTCCTTTACAAGGAAAGTGGTGGACCAAGGCTTAACGTAGATCGGTCTCTTTTCAGGTTGGAATTGTGGGCAGAACCGGCGCTGGAAAATCGACATTCATTTTGTCGTTGTTTAGAATAATCGAACCTACAGTTGGTTTCATCAAAATTGACGGATTGAATATACATAAGCTCGGAACTTTTGATTTGAGGTCCAAGCTAACTATAATTCCTCAGGATCCCGTCTTATTCGAGGGAACTTTAAGGTTGAATTTGGACCCGTGGAACGAACATAGCGACGACGAGATATGGACGTCATTGGAAAGGTCGCATTTGAAGGACTTTGTTAGCGGTCTTGAAGATGGGTTGGAGCATACTGTAAACGAAGGAGGTGAAAATTTAAGGTAAGTTAAATATTTACGAGGACGTTATAGTTTTTAGGTCTAATTTGTTGTCCTATTAGTGGTGGACAGAGGCAGCTGGTCTGTTTAGCAAGGGCGTTGCTACGTAAAACGAAAATTCTGGTTTTGGATGAAGCTACGGCGTCCGTGGACTTAAACACAGATAATTTGATACAAATTACTGTTCGAGAGGACTTTGCCGACTGCACAGTTATCACAATTGCGCATAGACTGAATACCATAATAAACAGTGATAAGTAAGTTTTATCTTTTATCTAGATTTAATTTAATAATTAAGAGTGTTAAGAACTTAAATACGTTTTGCGTTTAAAAACAAAAAAGCACGTGGCGTTATCAATTTGAAATTCGCGGGTATAAAATTGCATGGCCAACTAGATCAGCTAGTGCAACCGGAGCTGCAGATCTAAGTTGGTAATAGGATTTTAGGCCACATTTTAAATGGGCAAATGAACAGGAGGCAGATCATCATAGTAATTCTGTCTGTCGATCGCTAATACCAAAAGGGGATAGGGACTAACACTAGTTAGCATAATGACAAAACCTTAAGTGAATTGATACACTATGTTAAACTTCACAGGGAAAAAGTAGGCAATGTAAACTTTCCCTGAGGCCGGTTTTAAATTAAAATCTAAGCGCACAAATTAGAGTTTTATGATTGGTCTTTCATATTTAATTTTTTTCGCGTCCGTCGCAAAATTCACTTGATAGGAGTCAGTAAAAACGGACCTTGAAGGAAAACTTCATCATTTATGTATAAAAAGTAAAAAATAACGTTTTTTCAATTTTGGAATATTTTTTTCTGTTCTATGACGTCTATCCTTACTAAAGAGTAAGGAATTAGGCTTAGCCACAAGCCTAAGTGAAACATCATGACTGTGGAGGCTTTAAATTTAGCGCCAACCTTCAAGTCACGTGACTATAACTTGACTCGATTTTAGCGCCATAATTAAATACGTATAGAAGCGTGGTTGGCGGATTTACGTTATAATGTTTATAAACGTAATTTTATACCATTTTTTTAAGATTTCTAAAGTAATTTTTGTTATCCAGAATCATATGTTTTGCAAATGGTAAAATTGTTGAGGAAGGAAAACCCGAAGAATTACTTGAAGATGTGGAGAGTCATTTTTACAGCATGGCGAAAGATGCAGGATTGATATGAAAAACAGTCTACAATGAAAATAAACCTCTTTCATGGTGAAGTATGGTAAAAAAATGGTAATCTTAATCTAATCTAAACAAATCCAACTTTTATTAATAAAATTAAATAATGGTTTTACATAAAATTAGGCTTTTCCCCAGTTAAATATGAGTACTTTAAATGTAATATTTTATAAGTTACAGGGGAAAACGAGTTTGCCTAGTTTCGTTTTTTTATAACTTTGTTATTTAAATATCATCCAAAATTCCCAACACTAAAGTTTTTAAGATGTCTGTATTTCATTATTTGTTATTGCTTTCCCCTCAAGCTTAATGCTACAAAGACTGTAGTACTTTTTATTGAACTTTGGCATACGGATCTATTTTTAAAATATTCAGTTTCCTTCATGTTATCATTATATTTATTGAGTTATTTAATTACAAAGAAATGTAATAAATAATTCCATTTACAGAAACAATGTTAAGTCTTAATTGGTAATTACCAATGTTAAAATAAATTTTAGTTAACAAAGAAGTTTATATTTTATAAGAAATCTTTAACTTTGACTTTTCGACGCACAGCATTGGTATAGCCTTCTTTAAATCTAAACCAAACGTGTTGTTGCGCCTCTGGCCTGTGGTTTTTGTCTACAATTTCAATTTTCTTTTCTATCTTTCTTCCAAAAAAGTCTTTTACATCAGTCTCTTTAACTAGGACAGCTTTTGGTTTTAATTTTTGCTGAAAATTCGGTATAACTTTCTCTTCCTTCTTGGCTTCCGAAACTTTGTTTTCAACTTCTTTAAAAGTTCCATCGCTACGTCTCATTTTTTCCATTTCCAATTCTCTTGTAATAATGTTTTTTGTGGCGTAAGATAACGAGTAATTTGGTTTGGATCCGGAAAATTGAGCGACTTCTTCGATATTCGGTTCTAAAATGTAATTGTACAAGCCATCCGAGGAACGTTCTTGTCGATATGTCAGATTATAAGCCAACATAACTTTAATTACTTGTTCTAATTCAGCCTTTTCGCGTTCGCTGAATAATTGTGTGTTGATTGGTCGAAGTGTGGGTTGAATTAAAGCCGGTAGATATGGCAGTAATTGCAGGATCAAGCCTTCGAAGTTATTGAAACTTCTTATCATGGGAGAGACGTGGTTAGTCAGAGATGCTACGATGTTAGTGATCTGATTTTGACGAGTTCTGCATTCTTGCCACGCTGAGGGATACTTTAATTTTGAAGGGTTGATGCATGCGAATAAAATATGGCTTCTGACAAGAAAGTAGGGCATGTAACGCATTATGGAATAGATTTGACTTTGAGATATTCGTTTTTGAAATAAATCCATGTCGCAAAACGCGTCTGTGCCCGCAAAAATGTTTTCCATCAAAGGATCTTTGAAATTCATTTCGAGATAGTTTTCAAAAACTCCTTGAGTCACTTTCTCGTATTCCCCGTAGCCCTGGACCATTTTTAGTACCTTATAAAATCGGCCCGTAATTGTAGTTTCATCTATTTTTTTGCGATCGGTGCAATCCTTCAATTCTAAGGAAGGCATTTTCTTAGTCGGTCTTGGTATTTGAAACACGCATTGCCATACCTTGAAAATACTTTGGTTTATATCCTTTTGCCCAATATTATTCATTTGGATATCTCGCGTTCTGATATTATTATTTGTGGTATTTCTTAAGAATTGTAATGTTGAGAGGCAAGAACGTATATCGTTGTCAGTTTTTTGACATAAAGCCAACATAGCATTTCGATCAGTTTTAGTATTTTCAATTGCCGCGATTGACATTAATCTTGTTGCCAAACGAATTGAATCAGTTGGAGGGAACGTTAGAACGCAAGCTAACTGACGTAAAGGTCTGAGGGATGCCGTATATAAATCATTGCAAATGCAAATTATTGGTCGTAGTAACACTGTAGTTTTTTTCTTCCCAGTTCGAGTGGCTTTTATAAAATTAACCAGAGTATTTATAGCTGGGGCAGGAGCTCCATCAATTTCATCTATGATTAAACAATTTGGTCTAGGGTCACTGCCTATGACAGCTCTCATCTGAGTCGAAGCTTCTAATTGTTTTTTAAATATTTCTGGGGTTCTATCGTCACTGGCATTCATCTCTACTACATTATACCCAGCGTGTTTGGCCACGATATAAGCTAAAGTTGTTTTTCCTAGGCCAGGAGGTCCACAGAGCATTGCGATTTTATAGAAAGGTCGGTTTAATTCGTCTAAGGTTTCAAATTGTTTGTCTTGTTGGTTTTGGAACCCTGCTTTGTTGTTATGGAAGTTTTGCTTTCCCCTCTGTAACATCTTGGCCGAAACCTCTCGCCCAAAGACAATTTTATCCCACTGCTTTAGCCAAACTAATAAATTTCGATTCACACCATCATCGCTTAATAATTCTGTGTACTTTCTCGGTTTAAATTTCTCGACCCAAAGAAGTTTACGTTCAGTTTCTTGATAAAGGCCATTTTCTTTAATTTCATCATCAAGCAAGAAATCGCTAAGGTTATCCGCATCAAAGGGCTTTACAGTTTCGCAATCTTTGAGTAGCTTTCTTTCTCTTTCCCTCTCAATTTGGTCAAGGAGGGTTAAAATTGGTACGTCTAATAAGTTGCCCATTTGTTTGGGTATAATAGGATCATCAATACCTTTTTTCAATCTAAGATAAACTCGACTGCCATCATAGCCAGTCACAGGGAATGAATCAACGCTGAAAGTTCTTGATTTAAAGATAATTTGAGCGGAGGTCACCCGGCTCCGTGGTTGCACTTGTTTGCTTGTTGGGGTTGGTGATTTTTCGACAGTTAAAGGTATGTCTTGAATTTTGGCTTCCTTTGGGATCAGAGGTGGTGCAGAATTTGTCAAGTCTGAGTTAGTTTCTTCAGAAAATTTGACCGGCTTAGGGACCAAATCATTGTTGGCTGTTGGGGTAGGTGAATTTTTGACAATTGGAGGTATATCTTGAATTTTGGCTTTCTTTGAGCTCGGAGGTGGTTCAGGGATTGATAAATCCGAGTTAGTTTCTTCGTTGTTCTTACTTGGGTGATCAAACTCAAGTTTTCTTTTGTGTGTTTGTTTGATACTTCTCAATTCCTCCTCTTCTAGTTCTTTCAGAACATCAAATTCATCTTGAAATTGTTCTTCAAACTTATCTTCTTCGGTTTCATAATAATCTTCGTAGAAATCCATGTTTATATTTAATTTAAGCTAATTTGAATAGACTGGCATCACTTTCGTCTCGTCATGCTTCTTCTTTCGCGCCAAATTGCATTGTGATGTGATCATGTGAAGACTGTTTGGACACGTGACGAGGGTCACGGCCAGCTTCGCACGTTTCTTGGCCCATGGCTCACCTCATTCAGAGAGAGAAATTAGTTTATCAAAGCTGGCCTTGCTAAGTTAATAGAGCATTTATCTAGTAGAACTACCGATTAGTAGTTCTACCTAATATATATCATAAAATTTTTAAATAATAAGCTAGTCTTTGGAACCAGTCACCCTCACTTTTTGAATTAAAAAAGTCCAAGTTATTAATGAACTGGTTTTTGACTTATTATTTCTAAGCCTGTTTACCATATGATTACGTCGTCGACTCGTCGTCTGCTCATTCTTAGCGGGTTTTCGTGTCAGTACGCGTAGTGTGCTTCTTGTGTGTCCGAGTTTTAAGTTTTAATTACCAGGATATGATTAATCCTAAACAGTAGTTATATTTATGGTAGTTAATTAATCACCTATTGGTGCTGAAATTCGGCAAGAATCAAAATCTTCAATGTAATGGTGATACTAAACTTTGTTGGGAATACCTAAGCTTTCTTGGGAGTTTTGAAGAATAGGTCCCGGTGCCAAGGCTTAGCTTGGGTTCTTTATGGATATTAATACGAGAGGTAACCTAACCTAACCTACCCTACCGGGACCTATTCTTCAATTTGCCCGCTTTCTTCATCGTTCTCAAGATTTGTCAGTTTGTGAATAAATACAAAAAGAAAAAAAAAATTGAAATGGAATTGAAGTGCCAGCATGGAATTAAATGCAAAATGACTCTTGATAATCGGGAAGAAGATCGCAGTGCTTCAAATAGATGTACTGACAGTAAATCATTTTGTGATCTAATTAAGGATCCGGGTAAGTACGATCTCATTTTCATAGTCAAAAAACATCGGTGTTAAAAGCCAGGCTTTGGGATTATTCTTTTCCTGAGTTTTTGGCTTGGGTTTTATTTAGTTTTAAGGCTCATTATATGGTACTTGAACAATTTAGATGTAGTGCGAGGTACCAAGAATGATTGGCTAGGCGATGAAGACTTCGATTCTTCTCAAGATATATTTTATACCTCAGATTCCGAAGAATCGGAAACTTGTAATATTACCTTACGCAATATCGATAGTGGCACCGAAAGTACCGATGGTGATTTGGTTACGATAGAAGCTAGCCAACCTGAAATTTTATCTAGTTGTCACGATGAAGAATTTATTTTATCGCAAAAATCTAACCAGAGTGATAGCCTTTTAAACGATTTATACCCATCTACTGTGAAATTAGCCCCTAAAACTACGCAGCATGTGGGATGGAGTCCTACTACCAATTATAAAAGGTGCGATATAATACAACTAAAATCCCACACGGACTCTATAAAGATTTGTTTTAATAAGTATCTTTATTTAGTGTCAGTACACCTAAAAGGATGAAAATAAGTTTAGGTGCTAATTATTCCAGTAACTCAGATTTAGAATGGAGTGTATCCATGCAAACGCCTCATAAGTTAGTTAATGCTAATGGTATCTCCACAACTGAATTGGATACTATTAAGGTATTAATACTTAACTTAAAGTTGATTCCTGTATCTTTAATTAAATAATTACCCTAATATTTAGATACATGGTGAAACCCCTGTAATAAACCCAAAAATTTCACCCAACACTAAAGATTTAGAAAAGAAAATTAAACCTAATATAGAAGTTTTAAAAACATCTGAAAACAATAAGACTCTTACGGAAGATATAAACCATCCTAGCTCAACTTTGGGATTGGAGTCCCCAAAAGATTTGAGTAAAACCTACACCATGAAGGAACCAATACCAATCCCGATTCAAAAATGTGATAATATATCTTCTTTCGTATTAAGAGTTGGTTTAAACGAAAAAACAAACACAAACGAACTATCTTTGAGTGAATTCTTCTCTGGTAGTATTTCACCAACAATCTTAGATGAAATATGCCAAGTTTCGGAAGTTTATGACAAACTTAGTGACTGTTGTTTCTCCGATGAAGAAATTGACTTTGAACCAGCAGCTGGTTGTTTAACAGCATCAACGCCAGTTTTAAATAAGAAATTATATTCTAATAAGCTTACCACCAGAACTCCATTGTCCCCTGTCGCTAAAATGAATTTTTCCGAAACTCATTCCCCTGATAATACTGAAACAAAATCATCCAAAGTAAAAGTCGACGTTACTACTCCCAAAACTGGATCAAAATGCAAACCACTGACGGCTAATTCAACGCCCAAACAAGATTCAATTTTCAAAGGGAAGAAGCCTGCCAAATTTTTGTATCCTACTAGTTCACAAATTTTAAGAACATCTCGAAAAAGCCCCGGTGGTCTTAGGAAAATAACATTTGATCCTGGGTTACCTTCTATAATCGAAGTACCTAGTGAATCTTCTTCGAATCAGTTTCCATCCGACACCCAAGCCTTTGATGAGTTCCCCGTAACTCAATCGACTTTAAAAGAATTATCGAATTTGATGGAAATTGTAGAAAGCGTTCACGCCTGTAAAAGTTCCGTAGATAAGGGTTCTGGATATACCCAATTTGATGATTTAAGTCCCGAAGGTTTGTTTTTTGAGAAAACCCCCCTCGCCATTCAAAAACAACTCAAGTCCATGATTATTAGAACACCTATGATGGAAAAAGTTAAAAATCCTGGTTTATCAAAAAGACTTTTTAATACTGAATCCAACAATTCGGAATTAGAAAATAATGATTATTTTAAAACTGCTTCGGGAAAGGACCTACCTCCAACATTTGATAAAGTAGATGCTGTTAAGAAAACCGTTGAACTCGACACGTCAATAACGATGGATATGTTCGAAGGAGATTTTGATTACTGTAGTGAACCACCCGAAGTTTTAATCAACGATGAAATGGATGAAGCCACGAATACAAATGAAATTACAACCCTTAAAGCCAATTACAGTAAATTTCCCGGCTTTAGTACAGGGTCTGGAAAGCCCATCCAAGTCTCGGATGAAGCTTTGAAGAAGGCTAAAACGTTGTTAGATAACGACCACAATCCTTCAACTTCTGACCTTTCAATATCCACACATTTGAATCCAAATACTACATCGAAGTCCTTAGGGTTTAAAACAGGATCATGCAAAATTATCAAACCCTCTGATGAAGCTTTGAAGAAGGGTAAATGTCTGCTAGATGAAATTCTTTCAGTGCCAGAAGTATTTTACACAAATGAGTCATCAACGTCTAATGGACACGGTCTGATAGAGACCCAGAAATTCATGGGGTTTAGTACTGGATCAGGAAAGACAATCAAAGTCTCTGATGAAGCTTTCAAGCAAGCTAAGGTTTGGTTGGAGAAAATTACTTCAGAACAAGATATTTTTGAACCTAAACCTTCAACTTCTAAGGAAACTGGTCAATATGAAACACCGAAGTTCTTAGGGTTTAGAACTGGATTAGGCAAATTTATCAAAGTCTCTGATGAAGCTTTGAAGAAAGCTAAATCTCTGTGGGATGATATTCCTACAGAACCAGAAATGTTGTTCCCCAATAAACCTTCAACTTCTAAGGAATCAGTTCTAAATGAAGTACCAATGTTCATGGGGTTTAGTACTGGTTCAGGAAAAACTATAAAAGTCTCTGATGTCGCGTTGAAGGAAGCAAAATCTCGGATGGATGAAATTCCCTCAGGGGCAGAAGTATTTGACCCAAAAAATGTTCCAACTTGTAAAGAATCGAGTCTAAATCAAGCACCAAAGTTCATGGGATTTAGCACTGGATTAGGAAAAACAATCAAAGTCTCGGATGAAGCTTTGAAGAAAGCTAAATCTCTGTGGGATGATATTCTTTCAGAACCAGAAATGTTGTACCCCAATAAACCCTCAACTTCTAAGGAATCAGTTCTAAATGAAGTACCAATGTTCTTGGGGTTTAGTACTGGTTCAGGAAAAACTATAAAAGTGTCTGATGTCGCGTTGAAGGAAGCAAAATCTCGGATGGATGAAATTCCCACAGGAACAGAAGTGTTTGACCCAAAAAATGTTCCGACTTGTAAAAAATCGAGTCTAAATCAAGCACCAAAGTTCGTAGGGTTTAGTACTGGATTAGGAAAAACAATCAAAGTCTCGGATGAAGCTTTGAAGAAAGCAAAATCGTTCTTGAGCGATACAGATAATACTTTTGGTTCTAAAATCAACATTGACGTGGCGAAACCTTCAATCTCAGTGGAACACCATCAAAAGGAAACTCCCAAGTTGATAGGATTCAATACTGGCTCAGGAAAAACTATCAAAGTTTCAGATGAAGCCTTAAATAAATCTAAATTACTTCTGAATGAGGAATCGGCATTATTATCATCAACTTTTAATGACCAAAAATCTTATCCAACTATACCTAAGTTCGTAGGGTTCAGTACTGGATCAGGTAAAACTATTAAAGTCTCCGACGAGGCTTTGATTAAAGCCAAATCTCATTTGGACGAAGATTTAACGGAAGCAATCCATGAAAGTTTTGGGTTTAAAACGCCATTGGAGGCGGATACAAATACTTCAAAAATTTGTAAAGGTTCGATGGTAGATAGTCCTCAACCTGGATCAAATAAATTCTTGGACCAACAAGTACCAACTTTTCTCGATTTAACGACTGGTTTGGGAAAGAAAGTAACTTTGTCTGACCAATCTCTCTGGAAAGCCAAATTTTTCTTGTCAGATGAAGTAACTAATGACAGTGGAATTGGGGCTTCAATAAGCTCTTCCCGTAATTCAACAATCAGTGGTTTCTCATCAGCTTCGGGAAAGAAAGTTCAAGATTGTCAGAAATCTTTGATATTGGCTAAACAAAATTTCTCCAAGGATGATGCTGATTGTGATAATAACTTTTTGATATCAGCCACCAACACCCACGAACTTAATCTTCTGGCTAGATCAATTGATGAAGGAAAATACGATAATATTGGATTTAAAACCGATACTGATAAAACAGTTTCGGTCTCAGAAACGGCATTAAATATGGCCAAATCTTCATTACTGGAAGATATTATTTTAACTAAAGGTGAAGCTTGTTTAAATCCTTTATCTTTCGGTGGATTTAGTACCGGTACTGGTAACACGATTAAAGTTTCCGATGAAGCTTTGAGCAAAGCCATGAAACTTCTAATCAGTGTTGAAGAAAAGGCTGAAGTAAAACAATCGGAAGAAATGAAAAAATTGAGTAACAGTCTGAAACCAACTTTTCCATCGCCTGTTACTAGACCAATCGGAAAATCTCAATTTCAGTCAAAATTAAATTCATTTTCAACGCCTTTTCGTCTTCCACGAATGGTAGGCAATTCCGCGAAGAGGGAATACCCAAAGAACTCGAAATTGGAAACCCAACCAGATGCTAAAAGAGCCAAAATATCGGATAATATCTTAGTAAAAGGAAACGAGACCGAAAACAATTCGACTACTGAGAAAATAAATATCAATGCCAAAATGATTAAACCTGGAATGTTATGGAATTCAAAATATAAGAGTTTACAACATAGAATCAAGTTAAAAGATTTTGGTCAAGAAGTTAAGTCTTATTCGAAAGAAGAGGTTAGTTTTCCTCACATTTTGATGACTTAATATTGTAATCATTTTTTTTTCTATGACGCAGTTGCTCAGGTTCGGTATTAATCCAAAAACTTTAGATATTAATGGTACAAATTCGGAAGATTATACTTTTGAGAAGATTGGTGAAGCCAATTCGATTGTAGTAGTTGGAGACATGGTATCGGTGCGACTAAGCCCCAATGGAAGTGCTGGGAAAGAAGAAATTTCCAAGTAAAACTAGTTTATTTTATCATGCCACCATTTCCTAACTATTTTTTTTAAGGGGATTTATGACATTATCGTCAGTTGATTCGACTTTAATATCCGAAAAGTGGATTTTTAATCACTATAGATGGATAATTTGGAAGTTAGCTGCTATGGAAATATTTTTCCCTGACAAATTAGCCAAAAAGTATGCAAGGTGTAATAAATATTCCTAATTAATAATGTCTACAAAATTACGTTTAAATATTTTATAAATTTCAGATACTTAACTTTGGATAATGTTTTATATCAGTTGAAACTAAGATACGACAGAGAAATAGATAATAGTCAAAGGTTGCATTAAAACATTTTTCATATTTAAGGCCCGAAGCTATACGAAAAAACTCTGAATATCTGAAACCGGACTAATACAAATAAAATAAATAAATTCCCACACGGTTCTATTTAAATTGTTTTCCGCTTCGCAGATACGAATCTACATTTACTGAGTCTTATTAGCCTAGATTTTTCTAAATTTTCTTTAGCACCTGTAGAAGTGTTCCAACAGTTGCGCTTCGGTGCTCATGGTGAAGTCGACATTTAGTGAATCTCTGACAGAGTGGCCTCCTGTTCACCTAACCAAGTATAATTGATTACTGATATGTCTCTCTGGCAAAATTGAGGGGGAAAATACCAAAATTTCTTAAACAAATTTCAAAAGAAAAAGAAACTTTCAAATTAAAGAAATACCTTTAAAAATCTTAAAAATTCCCTTTCAGAATTCCAAAATTACAAAATTCAGTCGATTTAAAGTGCCAAAATCCCACCCAAAATTCCGAGATGTGTTTCCGAAATGCATGATAAAATTCCGAAATAACTCAAAATTCCAAAATACGTGTCAAAATCCCAAAAATACTGACAAAAAGTCCAAAACTCCAAAATCTTAAAGAAATTGCCCAACCCCTTGGAAAAAATTAAGATATCATTTTATAAATATGTTTGAAAACAATGCATTTCGCGAAATATTATATTAAAGTAGTTAAATTTAAATGGGTTAAACTTGGTTTAATTTTAATATCATTTGTTTCATCCACAAATATTTTCGATTAGCTCGGACTCGATTTTTTTTCTTTTTTAATTTAAAGTTCTAACTATTGAAATTTTGCAGATTAATTATTAAATAATCTAATTTTGCAGTCAAAAACTCCCACATAGATCGCATTTAAAATATACAATAGTAAATTTTATTCATTTCGAAGACACCATAAATACCGAAGTACTGCACGTTTTAATTCCCTGTTTTTTAACCAATCCGGTTTCAAGAGTCTTTTCGTATATAGTTTGAGTGAAAATGTTCACAATCTGAGTTTGCTAATCCTCAAATTTGATTAGATGCTCTTTGAAAAAAATTATGGAAAGAGATGATACTCCCGCAAAAACCATGATTCTTTGCGTAGCCTCCATTTCAACAAAGACAATAAAATCTGGAGATTTTTCGGAAACTATTACAACAGTAAGTTGGGATTTAATTGAAATTTCATCTTAGACTAAACCAAACGCTTTGATTTGCGCAGTTGGAGCTAACGGACGGTTGGTACAGCATCAAAAGCATAATTGACTCGGCTCTCATTCGTATGGTTGAAAACGGGCGTGTTAAAGTTGGTCAAAAACTGATAATCCATGGAGCTGAGCTTGTTGGTAGCACTGAAGCTTACGACCCACTTGACGCCCCATCAGATGTTGCTTTAAAAATATCTGCTAATTCAACACGAAGAGCTCGATGGTATTGTAAACTGGGATTTCAACCAAGACCTCAACCTTTTTCCATTCCTTTATCCTCGGTTCTAAATGACGGAGGAATTGTTTCGCAAATTACTTGTATAATAGCGAGAATCTATCCAATTCAGGTAGAGTTTAACGCCCTTACTAGGTTATACCAAATAAATTACTCTTAATTTTAGTATTTAGAAAGATTTCCCGATGGTCACACTGTATCCAGAGGAGAGAGTTCAGAGAAAAAGATCTCGATGCGTCACGAAAAAATGAGACAAGAATATATCGAAGAATTGGTTTGCAAAATTCAAACTGAGATGGAAGGGAAAGAAAATACGAACGTATCTAATTTTAATAAAACCAAAAGAAAAGATTCCGTGGGTAAAATTCAAGCCTTATCGACGGGAGTAGAATTATACGAAGCTATGGAATCATACCCTGATATTATGAGTTTTAAAGTACGTTAACTTAATTTAAAAAATATTATAGTTATAAGTTCTTTACTTCTAGTCAATGACTAAGCACGTATAACATAACGTTAAATTACAATTATTTGTCCTGTTAGAACAATTTTTCACCGTAGTTTAGTCGTTTTAATATCAAATAGAAGCGAAAATTAAGAACAGATTTAACATATATTTTACTATTAAATGGATTAACCATGGGGAAATTTGAAATTTTAACAACTTTAATTACGACCACCAAGTATCAATCTCATTGATTGAACTTGTTCTAAAATATTAATTTAATTATGGTTTTAATTTTAGGAATTATTAAGCGAAACTCAAGTACAAATGTTAGAAGAATATTTAAGACAACGTCAAGAATCCAAACAGAGTCATATGTGTTCAATGATTTCAAATGAAATATCTAAATTAGAAGATTCGTCTAAAGTAGGCTTAGCTCCCAAGACTATTCATTTTTAAATCGTTAAATTAATTCTAATTTCTTAATAGTTTCCTAAAAATAGAGTTGTAGTTCCACTTCTAAGGGTCAGGCTACTAAATCTCTCCAAAAACGATGAAAAGCCAGATTTTTGTAAGTTATTTCTGCAACATTTTAGTCTAAAATAGTTAAATATTATCTTTGGCATATAGCTTGTATTTTGACTATATGGAGACCTGACGATAATTTATGCGAAACTTTGAAAGAAGGGGATGCTTATTCTATCTTCCAACTTGTTCCGAGATCGAGCAAAAATTCAAACTACGAACTTCAACTAAATTCGACAAAGAAAACGAGATATCAAAAAATTAACTGCGTGAATTTTAATCACACTTTCGTTCCTAGAATGGTGAATTTAATTTTGAAAGTTGTAAGTTTCAAAAATGAAATTATCTAATTAGCAATTGTTGAATTTATTTTACAGTTAACACCCTTTTTTAAATTTCGGAGCAAACATTTTAGTTCCGCTTTCAGCGAAGCTGATATAGTTGGTTTCATTTTTCAAATTGAAAGAAGGTCATCAAATGGGGATGTTGAGAAGATATTTCTAGTCGATCATCGTAACGTGGTCATTCAAATAATCTTTCTGGCTAATCCTCAAGTATGTGAAAGGACTAGATAGTATTGCGCGATTGCGGAAATCGAATCCAATACTCAATTATTTTTCAAATTCCAAAATCCCCATCGAGTATTAGTTAGTCAATCCAACAGCATCACAGTTGTGCATAACAATAACTTCTTCGCGAAGCCTTTCTGAGATTTAATATATTATTATAGCATATGATAAACTATTATTTCATAAGAAACCCAAATATGAGTGTTTTAAAACGAGTATTCGTAAAATTACGAATTTCGATTTCTTTGCCAGAAAACTAATCCAACCATTAGTTTTAAAGGGACTCAAGCAAAGCCGGTGAACAATTTTCGAAAAAAATCATTGTGAGTTCATAAAAACTGGATTGAAGTTACTTCGTTCATTGTTAAGTGACGTCCCAAGGACGTTTTTCCGCTGCTTTTGCTTGAGTTACTTTAATTATTTTATTCATAAGCAAGAATATGATAGAAAATTACACTAGGAACGTTGCCTCCGTAATAAAATTACGGAGGCAACGCTAGGAATTCCCAAAGCAACCGCATGAGCCAACTTACCAAGCAACTGGGCGAGTTCAGAGGCAGTTAAACTCTTTTCCACACGCTAGGCTTCAGAAGCATTTTAGATGTAATATTCTGTATTAAAAACGGGTATTCCTAGTTTAATTTTCATTCATATTCTAGGTTAAAGGGATAATCAACTAATAAAAATTAGTGTTCTAACAATTTCATTATCCCTTTCATTTTTCATATGATACTTTATATTTCAAATTTAATTGAACCAGCTAATCTGTGGAGAAGATGTTCTTAAAGAGGGAAACATTGTTGCTGTTACTAATTTAAAGATGCAAAGCCAAAATCTAGTCTTGTATGCGACAGAAGTCACAAATATAACGTGTCACCCGAAGAAGGTTTATTTACAAGAGGGTGTAAAAGCTTTAAAAAATAACATTCCGGTAATTAAATCATAATTTAAAATTTTATAAAAATTTGTTTTATAATATTATCTTCAATTAGGATCCTAAGTCGTTTGTGAAAATTTCTCTGGAAAAATTCACCCAGTCGAAAGAAGCTAAGCCTTTGTCAACTCCGGCGAATGATAAAACTCCAATTCGTTTACAATATCCAGTTTATAGTCCAAGTTGCATTCAAATGAACTCTAGTTTCAACCATTCCTTCGTCTCTCGACAACCAAAGACTAATCGCATCCCCAATGATGGTTTATTGATTAAAAGCCCGCTTTATATTGAGCCAAATTCCCCGGCAGATCTTGTGAGCAAAAGGACGAAAGAGAAAATTTCTCTCTTAGAAAGATACAGAGAACCATCTATTGATCTGCCTGGTTTAGTTATCCCTGTTTCGGGTAGAGTGAGAAAACCATTTAAAGTTCCAATTTTAAAGAAAGATTGACTAACAGTTTGTCAGTTTGATTCCAAATAGATATATTTTTGAAATTAATAAAAATTTTAAAAAATCATTTTTTATTTTGTAAAAAATTCTTTTGTATTTTTAGTAAAAATTACTTTGAAGTTTGAATATAAATTATATAATTCTTATTTTTTAGGCTCCTACTCCTATAAGTATGTTTGAATTTTGCGGGCTGGTTCATCAAACCAATAAGAAGTCTTGAATTAATTCGTCTGCTAGAATCGGCTGCTGTAAAACATTTGATAATTAAGCAGATGGACGTTGTTCAGCTTGTTCTTGTTCATTTTATCCTTTTAATTGGATAAAAAATATTTAATGTAAATAAATTATTAATTAAACATGCCACATCAACGATGGGGAGATTTGCCTGGCACAGAATCAGACACGGAATCAGGTATAGCAGCAATCGAAAGGGAACAAATAACAAAGCCCAGGCCTTTGGAAATCTCTGGTGCAAAATTACATCAACCAGTTAAATCGGACTCTACGCCTAACATGTCCGTAAAATTGCTGGTCGTTTTATTTCAACGGGATATATTTAACCCCTTTTAATTCTATTTATTATATATTACCCTTAGTTTAACCGCAGAGCAATGCTCTATAGATCCATTGACATTGCATACCATACAGTTGATACAACATTTGAAAAAATTAACTGCCGCTGTAACTCAACCTGATACATCAGTAAGTTAATCACCCATCCAAGTCCATTTTATTTAATGACATTAAATAAACTTGTATGTTGAATCCAGGATGGGGACTCATCTTCTAAAGTATTGCCACCCATTCCTGAATTACCCGATGGTGCGATTAAAGATCGTAAACCCGGTGATGTCTCGGCGAAACAAGGACCCAGGTAAGGAAAAGCTTTATTATAAACTTGTTTTTTCTGTTTCAAACTCTCAATGTTTTCAGTGATTTTGTTCTTGGCAAGAAAAAGATTTGTCCGGAAATACAGTCTAATGTTTGCCGACAGCTATTAGCCAAGGGGGTTGCGGCAGTTTGCGCTCACGCTGGTTTTGATAGTAAGATAATTATTTTCTGGATATATAAATACGTAAACTGGAGGTAATGTTATTACAATTTTCTTTAGCTGCGGAGCAGCATGTTTTAGAAACTCTGGTAGATGTCGTTAATGATTACTATAAGAGAGTATGTAATTTGTTGAGAGTTGCTGTAGATAGGGAAGCTTTAACAGGAAGCTGTGGATTTATTGACGTTATTGAACGAGTTTTCCATGAAATTGGATTGGGAAGTGTTACCAATTTACACACCTTTTATCAAAATCGAATCGTAAGTTATCACCAGAATTTATTGCGACAATGTCAAGAGTTGGAAGAAGAATGCGAAAGACTCAAAACTCCAGAACCAAAAGTTGTTGTTGATAGCAAAATCAAGTAAGTTTTTGCTTTAGTTTTAGTTTAAAATGCGTGTTCTTTTTATAATTACCTTTTCTCTTACAGAATTAAAGAGGAGGTGGTATCTGAGATTCAATTTCCAGAGAATGAAGTTGAGGCTACAGGGGAACAACCTCAAACACCACCTCCATTGGAAGAATTACACGGTGCCCTTCAAACTCTTGAAAAAGCTGGAATTACTAATTTAAAAGATGAAGAATCCATGAAATGGTTGCCTGGTCAAGTTCCCATTAAAAAGGAGGCTTCGTAAGTTAAGTTTTAACAATTTTCACAAGCCGTTCTAAAATTTTGAAATGTGACACTACCCCTTTAAAGTTTAAGTCTCAGCTAGGCTTAAAGCAAGTGTGAAACAAATTATTTAAAAATAAGGCCACTAACATTTCAGTAAGATAAGTAGGTCAATTTTGAAGAGGCCCGAATCAAGCCTAGTTGTTGTCTACATAAACCTGAAGTATGTCACTAGCCCTTTATGTTTTTTCACTCATTTTTATGTTAAAGGGCTGATGACACAGATTTTTTTCAACCTAGAGTGTACTCAAAACTCTTTAGAATAATTTGAGTTTATTTCAATTCAGGGCAACATCTCCAGACCCTGATGATGAAATAATTAACGTTAGCGATTCTCCAGATGCTAATCTTACAGATCCAGAGATATCTCAAAGTATTTCTTCAGTTTCACTGTCCGATACAATGTCTCCTGGTTTAGAAAGTGGAAAACCACCCAAAAAAAAGTAAAAACCATAATTTAAACTAAATATTTAATAATAATTTTAACAAAACATTTGTTACAGGAAAAAAAAAATTTAGAATTATTTACAATTACTGTTAAGTTTATTCGTATTAGCCTGTAAGGTATCTTCTGCCATATGATTGGACCTTTTTTTCAAAGACTGGGGACTTAACTGGAGTGTTATGTTCATAGAATGGGTTTAAAGCGTGCTGAAAAAATAGTTTTGTTAAAATTTAACCTTAATTGATGTTAATAAATGTAAGAATTTAACCAACTTTGATGTATATTTCATAAACATCCTGAAAAAAACATTTTATCCCATCCTCGTTTTTAACATCATGAAGCATTAGAAATCTCATTCGTGAATAATAAAATTAAGGTATTTTAATAATTTTGTGTTTTTTTTAAGTGTTTCTTTAAAAAGGATATTGCTTGCTGTGACAAATGCTGACACGTACCATTCATTAAATTTGTCAACAATTTTTAAATACATGTTGTTTGTCATCCACATATGCTCATCCACAAGATCCAATGCTGCGTGAGCGATAAATTGACTTAAATGTCGATGATCTTCTCTCTAATTAAATTAAATTTTTTATTTAAGTGTGAGGGGGATACTTTTCCCCCTTTCGTCGCCCAAAGACAAACCAAGGCTTATAAGACGCTAAAATTATTAAATAATTAAGCCTACTCTGTGATCCGCTTTGTTGGATGGATAGAATTCCATTTCAAATACTGGATTATCGTTGTAACCTACTATTACGAAATAATATATTCCGGACATCGCGATTATTATAATAAAATAAAATAATTTTCTAAATGTAGAAAACTAGAATCGCACTTTTGTATATAAATTTTTTATCACATGATCACAAATGACGTCACTGATTAAACGTTGGAATTTTTATTCCGGAATCCGAAGCCGACTAGAAGAAACGCGCTCAGTGTAATTCAGAAATTGGTATGCTTATAATTCATTTTAATCGTAATAAGTTAATTTAGGTTTGTGGAAATGCAATATAAACCCCCCGGTTTTTGATATAAATCATTGTCATTACAGGAGAAAAAGTAATTGACCATTTATTTATAATCTTTTTATAGCCTAGGCCTTGGCTGTTATCTTGGTGAAAGTTGGATTACGGTCCAGGATTACTGGATTAGTAGTAGTATCATTAGTTGGTGTTGGTTCAATTATTCAATAACAAAGGCTTCTTAGATTTGCACAACTGTGCGAACTACATGTACAATTTTATTAAAAGCAACAGGTATGTTATAATTTTCAGTATAACGTAAAAAAAAATGAATGTTCCCTCTAAAATTCTCGTTTTAAATTAATAGTTATGGCATCGGGTGGGCATTACCCAAACCCAAGAACACAGATATCTAATACTAGTGCACCAGCCAACAATAGACCCCGTGTAGACAATGATGGTGAAAATGAAAATCCTGGACCTCCTTGGCTTTTGACAGCCAATAATTTGGTAATTCTACATGTTCATTCATTTTTTGTTTGTTTGTCAAAATACACGTTTGTTGATGTTGATGTGTTTTTTGCATAACACTGGCAAAATCATAAAAATATGAAACATGAACTCATTTTTAGCCAAAATGTAAAATAGTTTACTATATTTACATAATCAGCCAAAAAAGTCCTGTTAGTAATTCGATAGCTGGTAATTATAGATTACCCAATTCCTGGCATCTCCACCTGAGATGAAAAAAATAACGTGAGAGAAAAGTTCTATTTTTAGATTCCCCCCCGAAAAATTTACTCTTTTGGAGAGAGTTCCGCATTGAGTAGTCAAACCTCGTGGCTAGTTTATCTTAAAGTTTCATTATTTTTGTTTTTGCTTGAAAAAAAGTACTTAAAATTCAAATTAATCATATTTTCAAGTGAGTCGCTTATTCACTGCTGTTAAAAATAGGATTACTCCACTATTCAGCTAATAACGTTAGATATTTAGGGCTCCTTCTAAATTAAGGCCAGTGATGCAAAGGCCAAGGGTTAATAAATTTCCTTTTCTCTTGAAATTAAATTTAGAGTCTTCATACATCAGCTGCTGAAAATAGATTATCTAAAAAACAACGCAACAAAACCAAACCCAAGCTTATTCCAGTAACGGATACTTCTCCGTCTACTGAGTCTTCGCCTCATCCTTCTGGAGGTCATAGATCTGGCCCGAAACTTTCTCAACCTGTCAAGCTTTCCTTATATAAGAAAGATGACGTTGGTGAAAATAGTCGCTATTCCAAGATGCCTAGTGATTTGGATCAAGATGGATCAGATACTGACGAATCTGGAGCTGAACCTATAAGAAATTTCAAGTATCCCGTTAATCAGAGACGTCAGAAGAAAAATATTCATAACGGGTTAATCACCAAGAAAGCTGCTGAGAATTTTCCGAATATTTCAAATAAGCAGGATAATACTAACAAATTGGTTTGTTTTTGAAATTTTTTTACCACTTGATAAATTTCTACTTATCAAAAGAATGTCTCGTGAATTTTTTTATATTTAGTCATTAACAAATTTTGGCTAACAAAAAAAATAACAATTTTGTATTACATGTATTTGAAAAAAAAAAAGACCAAATTTTTGACTATATCAAATTTTTCACAAAACTTTAAAGGGTTGTTAGACTCTTATAACAAGTAATTTTTAATCGATTTGTGTTATAAAAGTATGCGTAAAAACCTTATAGAAACTCACCAAAGATCTCGCAGTAATTAACAGTTAATTATCAAAAGAAATTTTAGATTGGAACAATTCTTGAGAAACCTAGTTGCCAAATGCTGAAGCCAATGAAATATAGTATAAAAGTGAACAAATTTAAAACAAACATCTCTTTCACGCTCCATTTCAGAGATGAACTATCATTGGCATCATCAATTGAGTCCTTTTGAAGTAAATCTGAAATTTCTTCAAGCCTAGCTACAATGGGCCTAGCTCAAGTTTTATGTTTTAAGTCTAAATTGATTAAAAATAACTTGTTTCCAGACTCTTGTATCCCTTTAACCCATAAATGATAAAACTTAAGTCTAAATTTTAAAATAGGCTGATACGAGCATTCTCGTGGAACGTCTTATGCACTTGAGAGATTGTATTAAGCAAGTTAGCACAATCATGCAAAATATGGAAAAAGCCGATGGACCTGTATGTCGTAATAATTCATTACATATGTTTTCTATTATAGTTTAGGTTTAAATTTGTAACATTTTTGTTTTTTACGACAGGTTATGCGTAGCCAGTTGGGTAATCTCGAACAAATGTTGGAACAACTAAAATCCGAAGAATCAGAGCAACTAGAACTACTTCAACAAGTTTTAACAGCTAGGGACGGAGCATCCGCCATATCGACTGTATCTTCATCAGTTCTTAGAAATGAAACTCGCGCTTTAGATTCTTCCAGTTCAACAATCGAATATGAACCCGAACCTGAGCAACCGAACGACAATGAAGACGAAGAGGTAGATGAGGAAACAAGCGAAGCGATTGAAAAACGAAACGAATTACTTGAAAAAATGGTGGCTTCTCAGAAGAAGTTGGTTGCTCTAAAAGAACAGCAAACTGCGTTGTTAAACATGCAAAAGAAAGCAGAGAGTCGGTTAGCCGAAGTTAAAGCTTTTCACGGTAAATTCTCCTAGTTTGTTTTTCTTAATTTCATTTAGATTTGCTCCTAACCTTTTTTTTTTTTTTTATTTGTATTTTAAGAGCAACTTTTAGAAGCTGGTCAATCTAACGATGTTGAATATAATGGATTACTAAGTTTGATTCAAAATGGCCCTGCTCCGGTTAATGGCGATGTTAATAGGTCGAGAAATTCTTCAGCGCCCACATCATCGCGGGTTAGTAATGGAACTCCGGAATGGGATCTTGCTGTTAATCAAAATTCAACGCAAGTTGCGAAAGGAAACAAATTGCACCGAAAGGAAATAAAGAAAAGTAGTAGCGGCGGCAGTGTTAATCAAGCCTTATCTTCGATTAATACTGGGGAGATTCAATCTCTACATGGTAGATTGAAAGCTTTGCAAGAATTTGCTAATAATCAACCAATGGTAATTGTATAAAATGTCAATTTTTGGATCTTAACTGAAAGGGGCGTCACTCATAAAGTTTTCATACCATCAATATGATTTAAATATTAGTCAAATAATTTAAATATCAGTCAAATAACTGAAATTAGTCAATCGAATCATTTATATTTTAGTCAAATCATTTACAAATGACAAATAAAGTAAATTAAATCACTCGGAACATTAAAATAAGCAAGATCATTCAAATCATGCACAGGATTGCCACGGGTCAGGGAAATTGAAAATTGGGCTAAAAGATCTAGGAATTTTATTACAAAACTCCCTATTACTGTAAAGATGGGTAATGCCAGATGAAGTCGTGGAAAATAAATATATTCATTTGGTTTTGGTAAAACCTGGAAACGTCTGGGAAATTGAAATGCAAAGTTTTGTTTCAAATAAACCCTGATCCAAATCTCTCAAATCCTTTATTAAACACACTGTCACTGAAATCAGTCAAATCACTAACCTGACATTTCAGACAAATCACATATATATCAGTGAAATCTTTACCAAGAGCTGAAATCACTATTAAAGGGACTCCAGCTAAGGCAGCAGTTTTTTTTGTAAAACTGTGACATCTTAAATTGGGTCTACAGCGTTAGCTTGAGTTCCTTTAAATCTAAAATTTAATGACGGCCAACTCGGTCTAGACCCTCTATATTAAATAATTTTGTTTTAGAAGGACGAACCTAGCTCAAATCCAGTTGATGAACAAGCTGCTGCCCTTTCGGATTCCCATAGAAAAAAATTGGAAAATAAACTAAGAGAACTACAAGAGAAAAAGAATCAAATGGATAATTTATTGGCCGAACTTTCAATGCACGTTACCACTCAAGTTAATCCAGTTTCCGATGGTAAACAAGTATATTTTTATTGATTTTTCTAACTACTGTACTGTAACTAAAATGTACAAATAGCTACAGTTGCTTTAGATTCTAATCAAACAAGCGCAATAAATATAAACGCGGAATTTTCCCCTGAAACTGATAACGTTATTGCTGAAGCTCGACAATATATTGAATCTGTCAATACTGGAGAAAAAAATAGACAAATGGATGGTCTTAAGAAAAAAATTAAGCGGCTTAAACTCTTAACCGAAAATATCGAAGCGACTGCCACTTTGGAAGATGATAATCAACCCCACTCTGATAATAGTCAATGGAGGTATTAAATGACACAAAACTCATTGAAGCTGAACGATTTAGCTTTCAAACATTGTTTTAAATTTTTAAAGGGGAAGGTACCCAGTTAACAAAAGAGATAAAAGTCAAGGCCCAGTTTTAAAATCTGATAATCTTCGACGAGATCATACTGCTCCAGGATTTCCCGCTAGACGTCATTACGAAGCTGAAGGTCGAGCTAACGAAGATGGAGATAATACTACCCAAGCTCCTGCTGCTGCTGCTGTTATTAATACCACAGTTTCTCCTTCAACTCTCCTAACTTCTTCTCAGGAACAAAGTATTATGGAAGAGCATGCAGAAATCGAGGATAAAGTAACGTAAGTATTCCCCCAAACTATGTTTAAGAGGATACTTCTCTAGAAAACAATATTTCTTTAAATATTTGGCGATGTTTTTTTTAAATATTTGATGATAATTATATATTTGACGGTATTTAGATATTTCGTTAGATATTCAATGATACCTCGTTAAACATTGAACGATTTCTCAATGAATATTTTTGATTTCATTGATGTTTTTTCTTAATGCACATTTTTATCAGACCCGCTTGAAAATACCTTAACTTGTTTAAAGAGTCGATCTAATACCACTTTAAAGGGAGAATAAAGTTGGAGATGTTGGTTGTCATTTTTCTTAAACAAAATTATTATTGAATTTTTTAGTAAACTATTGGTAGCCAAGAATAAACTCGAGAAACTTCAAAGTTTATTAGGAGCTGTACATCAGTTTCGACAGTCTGGCGAACCTTTGCCTAATGACATAGTTCAATTTATCGCTACTTTACAACCCGGTGTCGAAGGATTGAATGATTTATCACCAGCCGATGGTAATCGCACTATGGATGACGACGATTCTCGTAGAAATGTACCCAATCAAGACCTGGTCAGGCTTAACGATGTTGAGGACCTACTTACTAGGCAGCAAAGTGAATTAGATCATTTAGCTGACGAACGCAAGAGACTGTTGACCATGCAGGAACAATTAAGAATTTTACAACAACACCAAAATGCCGCAGCTGCTGCTAGCAAAAATAATGAGCAAAGATCCAGCGGAGAAGGTGGGAGTGTATCGCGGAAGGATCGAAATTCATCCAATTTATTGGCAGCAGCACCTGTTGTAGATGTTAATAGGTAATTTTTAAATGTTTTGGTAAATTTTGACTATTCTAATTTCACTTAAATATTATTTAAAGGAATATTATCTGAAATGAAGAATTAATTTCGATTCCTTTATGTTAAAATATGCCCCCTAATATTTTTTACTATATTAGAAAAGCAAATTCTAAAACAAAATAATTATATACCCTAACACTCGTTTGAATTTGGTTTACATTACCAGCATGCCAGTCAAATATGAGATTTGCAAACTGTCATCTCCGTTATTTAATTTCAAGGAATTAGCGGGGAAATTTAATTTGTGAAATTTCTACCTAATAATCTTTAATTGAATTTAACCAAATTTATATAGAAGTTCCAGAACTAGAATTGCTCGAGAAGATAATTTACAACGCAGTAGAGCTTGTTCGATGGAAAATACTCACGCTACTAAAGACACTAATAGCAAGGCCGCTAATTCTGTCAATGTATCAAGAAATCATCCGGTTAAGTACGAATCTCAACCAGAACGTATCGATGAACGTAGTTTGGCCCAATTACATGACGAATTGAGTCAGAGTTTGGCTTTAAGAGACGAACTGCAACACCAGAAAGTGGTTTTGCAAGAATTACTTCGTCAGGAGCAGAGCAAACAAATGGGATTCTCGCAAAATCAAGATCTTCGAAGTCAAAGCGGTTCGTCTGAAAAATCTGAATTGGTTGAAGCGGGAAGTAGCGTTTTAGCTCCTGATACGACTGTAGCTGCGACTTGGGGAGGATCGAGCACTCAAGATAATTTGGATGACGAAGTTGAGGAGGAACCTTTGGAAAGTTTGGAAGAACAGGATGAGGATGAAGGCAGCGATACCACCGAATTGAAGCAAACTGACGCCAGAGTCCAACAATTGCTTCGACCCTTCGTAGAGGAAGAAAGTATGATTGATTCGGAAACGAATAGAGAAAGGAGAAGCGTTAGACAATGTAGAGTTCATGGCTATAAACGTAATTTTTTTTTTCCGAAGCTGTGAACTCTTAAGGTGCAAGAACAAAACTAACGCTATTATATTTTAAAAAGGTGTACTATTGAATCAATTGAGGAAGAATTTTCAACTTCCTATGGCCAATAAAAAGAATGAGCAGCCCACTTATCAACAACCACGACAGGAAGTAAGATTTTGATTGAACTCTAATAATAAGTTACCCTTTATTTCCGAATGGAGTGCCACCATTTTACCCGGCCTAAATTAGAAGCTTAGGATGGCAAGGTTTACCATATCAGAGCTATAAATTGCTTATAATTTTTAGAATTCACTTTCACATTGCCCAAAATACCTACCTGAAAAAAAGTAAACGTTACAAGAAAATATTGTTTTAATGTAACATTTTGACTACTTTTTGTTATAACCAGTTAGATATATGCCTTGTTTTTGCATGTAGACAAACTTTGGTTATAGCAAAATTAACCTTATTTCTTGACTTTCTCCTTATAAGCAGTGACTTTTTTTATAAAGAAAAATTTCCAGCGAATTCCATTGGGTGCTCTAGATCAAGAGAAATGACTAGATTGAACAATCTCAATTGATGGACTGAGCATGCATATGGCGATTAAATCCCTTGTGTAGTTTACTATTAATTTATTTGATTACATTTTCAAGACCATTCAACCCGAAGCTGTTTCGGTTGAAGATCCAATCGAACCAGCTAACTCGGACGGACGCCGGAGGCAATTCACTAAATTCTTTCAACAACAGTTGGATCAGACCAACACCCTCTGTCAAAATGTGTTGAAAGATCAACAAGCTCTTAGTGGAATGCTGCTTTCATGCTCCGTTTCAAATCAACCAATGTGTAAGAAAAATATAAAATATATATAACCAGAGTCCTTATCTTAACTCGAAAAACATTAAACTGGTATGATTTTAAAAAAACATTTTGGTAGTGGCTGGTCAAGCTAATCCTCCTGATATGATGCGATATTACTCTCAAATGTTTCAACAACAACAACAATTGCTATTATCGCTGAGTCACTGCTATCATCTACTTTATTTGCAACAACTCGAGATCTTCCAATTGCACCAATACATTCAGCAGGTAATTTGGAACTTTTGTAATTCATCTTCTCTCAGGATTCATACAAATATGGAAATCCTGGAAATATCTAAATTTAAATTATAATGTTGACCCAAAAAAAAAAAAAAAAAAAATCTGGGAAAATTTTCCATATGTTGTAAAGAATCCTGTAGACTTCTTCTTTTTTGAACCAAAAAGGCCTAAATCTATCTCTTTATCACTTTCACTTCCTTCACTAACGTTGATTTGTGAAACTTGATTTTCCTCAATATTAACTACAGAATTATAATCTTTTGATGTAGAAATAAATTATGTGTTTAACAAATTAAATCTCTCAAAACTTGAAGGCCATTAAAGGGTTACTAGTCTCTGATAGCAAGACATTTTCTTATGCGTAAAATCTATATCAAAGCTCAGCTAAGGTTTCGCTGTAATTGACAGTTAATTATAAGCCTAAATCAGTAAATCCATTTAGAAAAAAATTTGTACTGGCAAATTCTTGAAGAAAGTGAGTTGCTGATGCCAATGAAATATCATTGAAAAATGGCACACTAACCCGCACTATTTCTGACAAACATCTATTTCGGTCCATACACCCTGTCAAAGACTAACTCTCATTGGCCCTCAGCAATTGAGTCATTTTTAAATAAATCTGACTTTCGAGTCTAATTTCGCAAATTTAATAATTGACACGACATTTTTAGCTTGATAATGTTTTTACACTATTACAATCTATTAGTCTATAAATTTTTTAAAATCTAAAAATAATTTGTTTCCATAGTCTAGTATCCCTTTAAATATCTTAAAACTTTTATTTTAATCTTTCTTTAGGTTCATTATTTTACTATTTTCGTTAAATCAAAAATTAAATACCTCTAAACTTCTATTATTAGGTCTTTTTATTTTATCACGAAACTTCCATCTTCATGCCTTGTATTTTAGTGGCCTTAAAACTCGACTAACCAGTTTATATCTAATTTTGGCTTGTACCTCTTGTTTTTTAATTCCCGGCCTGGTTTTTATTCCGCATTCGTTTTATCAGAGTTCGGAATCTGAAGGCACGATGCCTCATTTGTCTCCAAATGATGAGGTCAACTTCCGTCCCTGGTGCATGACCCCCTGGCTAAATCCTCCAACCTTGCAGACGCCGTTCATGCCTCCCATTACTACGCCTTTTTGCTTCAATCCCCCTCCGCACCCTAGTGCTCCTCCACCTTCTTTCCCTTTGAATAGCGGCGCATCCCAAGTCACTCCCACTGCAGCCCAAGATGAAAGAGGAGCCACCGAAACTCTTAACAATCAGGTCCGTTAATCAAAAAAAAGTTTATCCCTTTTCTGTACCTTTTTTTTTTCATTATTTTACAATTGATTGAACGATGATAGTTTTGATTAATAGGTTTGCTCTATTTTGATTTTAGGTTCCTCCTGGTTCAAGGGCCAATAACTTCTTGGATAATTTCCGTAGTTATTCACGACAAAATTTGCTCTCCGGGGCTCCACCCACAATTCCTACTAAAAGTAACGAATCTAGCGTAGCTAGTACTTTAGTAACAACTGCGCCTATGCAAATGAAACCTTCTTACACTTTCTGCGCAACTTCAGAAAACCCTAGAGGTCGTGATTTACCCAATTTTCCTGGTTCTTATTCACTTCCATCGATACCAAGTAGTGGCGGGTAATTTTTAATTTTCTTTTAGAAAAAAAAAAAAAAAATAAATAAATAAATAAAATAAAATAAAATAAAAGGAAGTTTAATATTTTGTAGGAGAAGTTCAACTTCTACTACCTTGCCCCAAGCTAATAATAATGGCGCCAGACCAAGGACCAAACGACCTAATCTTAATCAAGAACAAGGAAACGGAAATCGTAGAACTCCGGCTTGTCTTAATTTACTCGATGCTGGTGAAACTTTGAGACAAAATTCACGCAGCTCTTCGGTTAGTCAGGATCATTCTCACGCTGCTAATTTGGCATCAGTAATGCCTGAAACATTGATAACTTCTAGGCCTTTGTAAGTTTTAAAACATAAAATCTAATTTCAATTTGAGTTTGTGTTTCAAGTGAGAATGAAGCTTCATCTTCCTTTAAACCAATTTCCTTTGGAATAGGGATTTAGAAACAACAGTGCAGCCTGAGAATTTGGAAACTTTAAGAGATTCAATTTATATTGAAGTTACTTCCTTAATATCAAACTATGAACAACAACCAGAGATGCTGGCAAACTTACTTAAACAATTACAAAAAATTGGAAGTTCGCCGAATAACCAATCGTGGAAGGCCTTGACTACGATCAAGGAATTAATGCAGCTTCGAGATGTCAATAACGCATCATCGGGAGTTAAAAGAAAGGTAAAGAATCTTGGCTCTCAACCTTTTATCTCTCTGGTTGTAACTATATTTTTGATTATTTTTAGGGAGAATTTAGAAACAAAGTTCCAACAACTCATAATCTTATGTCACTATCTGAATTTGCTCGAGCTAGACTACCCGAAACATTACCTTTGTCTAACAACAATATTTTTACGGGGGATAATGTTGAAAGTACGGCTGTCAGACTAGCTGAGCATATAAATGAGGTAACTTTCTTAGATTCAGTTATTGATATTGATACTCTACTGATATATTGATTTTGCGTCCAAATAAACAATATCCTTAGATGGATGATGCTTGTGATGTTAGTTTGTGGAGGAAAAATTTTAATTTCCAGTAAAAATTTGAATTTTGCTCCAAACAATTTTAGTTTGTGTTCTGAATAACTATTACATCGAGACGTTAATACCAAAAATTTCAGTATTGGATTTGATATTACAATTTAAATTATTATATGTGCCAAGAAGAGATATGATATTGGTGTTAGATACCGAAATCAAGGTTTTATGTCTAAAATACCAATATTTTAATATTTAGTCTCCTGTGGACGAATCTTCATCATCAAGTACTTCTTGGCCCAAAAATTCTTCAACAACTGGGGCGATTCAAAAAAAATATAGCCGTCATTTTGTTAGTTCAGCGAACAATCACGGCTACAACGCCACTGCCGCTTCGGAATCTTCCTCGCAAGAAACTAGTTCGTCTTTGGATCATCAAGTGAAACAAGCCATATTAAATCTAGTTCCCTATTTGCAAAACCACCTTCACGAAGACTGCACCCTACATTTGCAAGCGCAGTTATGCGGCCACGTTATGAATGCCCTGCAAAGTTTACCCGTTCATCAGCAATCTCTAAGGTTTTTTAGAAGTCAACTATTGCAAACAATGCAACAGACTCTGGCGAAATATTTGGGAAAACGTGTGCGAGATTGCGAGGAAGATATGTTAATGGAATTAACCGAAGTTGTACTGAAAGAATTGTCCTTGCACAAAATTATGAGGAAGAAAAAAGACGAGAGTCACGCTGATTGGATGCCCTCTCAGTTGGATAATAATTCTTTATTAAATCGAAATGAAATTCCGAATCACGGAGCCTTGCATAATTCTGAAAGTGTCAGTGGAACTAAAATGGTAAATCTTTTGATTATTGACTCCAAAGTTTTTACGATGATAATTTTAATAATTAAAATTTTGGAACTCTTCAAGGAATTTGATTCGCCACACTCGCACGAAGGTCGCTTTCTGGGCTCTGAAGGATTGTCGGAAAATGAATTATTTCATAATGAAGTGAAGAACATTGTAATGGATCAGAGGGTTGTTTTTTTCATATTTTTCTAACTTGTTATTTAATTACTAATTATGTGTAATTTTTAGGATTGGACTGAAGTTGCTGATGCGCATCACGGTCAAGCCTCTGAAAGTAGCGTAGAATCCTCGAGTCAAAGATCTCACTTGGATATTCAGCCAGAGTAAGAGAGGTTTTGTTGAAAGGGATAGTACCACGATTGAATTTGGTCAAAATGTTAATTGAGGCAAAAACACTCCTTTTACAACGGACATTAAGATGGTTGCCCCCTCAATTCTTGTGCACTTTGTATTCCTGGTTAATAACATTCTCCAAATCATGTGGTACTATTTAATCAATTTTTTTATTCATTTTGAGGAATGTGGAGGGTTTATTCTCTTTGTTCTATAGTAGGCTGGATGTAAGAGCTGCCCCAGATGGTATAGCGGCTGCTCCTGCCTTGGTCTTGCCAGTTAGCCCACGTCTTTTGGAAGAAGAATCTGGCTACGATTGCGACGCTGAAGGTGAAACTGAACCTGAAGTCGAAGCTGAAAATGATGATACAAAAAATTTGGCCGAAGCTGATCAATCTTCGGGACAGATAGCATCACTGAATGACAGATTACCACATTGCTTGCGTGACAACATCATTGGCAACGCTTTAAGTAATTCTAGAAATCCTCTCCGATCTTTATCTCCACATAATGCTCTGAATGACGAGCGACACGATATTCACTTACTTAACGGAGAGATTGTTAGTATGCAGGATAATGGTGCCACGGGAGCTGAGGCTCTATGTCAGGGACAAGTAAGTCACGATTTTACCCATAAAGTCCACTTAGTACCTCGAGTCCTTTACAAGAATAATTTTAAGTTGATTATGATCATTTAAATAAAATATTAATAATTAAAAATATGAAACACACCAGTTAATTAACAGAAGGGTCTTAAAGTATGTTACTAGGTGAAAGTGGATAAATCAACTAGTAATGTTATTTTTGGCTCAATTCAAGTTTTTGTTGTTTAAAAATTGATTTTGTGAATATCATTTTTTATATACATATTTAAAACAAACCTCAAAATCAGTAACCGATATCATACTGGTTTGGACCCATTACTAGTTCTAAATTGATCATTAAAAATAAAATTTTAGCCAACTTCATTATCCCTTTTAATTTGGTTACAAAATTTTCTTTCTAGTCTAGATTTTTGAAATTTTTTATATTTTAAGACTTCAGCTGCAGAGGGAGAAGAACTGAGTTTGGATGATATTCCCACGAAGTTAGAGACTTTAACCCCTGTAAGTTTAACCAAAATGACATAATATTATCCATATTTACAATAATTGTTTTAAAACTTTGTCATTTAAGGATGAGTTAAGAAGGCAAATTGCTGACGAACAGGCTTCCAATTCAATAATACACGAAATAGTTTCGGATAGCCAGCACAATATTGTTGGAGATAAAGATGATGCCAAAGACCCAGGTAGAAGTTAAATCCCTAGTACCCTATATCCGATTTTTAAGTTAATTTGCGTTTGTCAGGTGCCTTGTGAAATTTAGTACACCTTTTTCGATTTGTGATGGAATACATCCTACAATCGCCTATATTTCTCACTTTGAAACGTTTTTTCCTAAAATAACTTTAAAAACACAGAGGTAATAAATTACGGACTCTTTGAAAAACATTTTTCATTATATATATATTTTTCAAATTAACCTAGTTAATTTTACATTAACTTTAATTATTCAATTTTATTATAGTGTTTTTCGCCAGTTTTCTGTTGATAAGCCTTTTTTTATTTAAGCTTATGTTTTGTTGTTTCAATTAAAACTGTCATATTTTTCATGTGAATAAATAAAACTGATGGGTTTAACTGAATATAAATGATTTCCAGTTTTATTACTCCAGTTCCAAAGTTAGAAAGTTTTTTAGCAAGGACCCCCATTAAGGGGATACTAAGGCTTTACAGAGTATTTTAGTTGATTTTTTTTAGATGACTTGAAAGGTATAGTCTCACAACAACCAAAAACTCAAAAAAAAGTCTCAACCTTCCCAAAAAATCTTAAAATCTTGGAAAATTCTGAAATCTTGAAAAATTTAAATAGCCTCTAGGGGTGGACTTCGTCATCTTGTTTGTGTTCAAACCTAAGTTAACCAGGTGGCAAAAATAACACAGTATTAAATCTAATCCCTTTTGATTTGAGTGATTTACAATTGGTAATCTCAAAAATTAAAATTTTGGTATTAATTTTTGTGAAATTCACTTTCCAAATAGTATTACTTCGATAGCACCATGGCTGCCCCCCCCCCCCTTTTTTTGTGTATATGCAAACGATAAAACTCATAATTTTTAGTTAATGGAGTCTAGATCTAGAATCTAGGATTTAAAAATTCTCAGATCTGTTTGTTACACAAATTAAACCCAATTGGTAATTTTTCAATGATTTATTTCATCAATTATGGTGAACCTACTTTATTTAAATTAAGGGTAAATAAAAGTTTTTACTCCAAAAATACAGTAAAAAGTTAAAACCACAATATATTTTAGGTTTTTTCAAGAACTTATAGAAGTACACAAGAATATTAAAAAAATTTCAGAATGGAAATTGACCAAGTCTTTTTAATATTATTAGGGATAACTCCAGATTGAGAATAAGGGAAAGGGTAACAATTTTTTTAAAATCATGATATGTTGCTATAAACTGATTTTTTTTGGGCATTTCCAATTAAGTAGAAGCAAACGATCCTCATGTAACATCGTGGTATCAGTTTATATTTCAATGTTTTTGTGTACTCATATTAGTTCTTGGTTTTTAAACGTAAAACTCTGTTGAAGACACTTGGTGTAATTCGATAGTATGCCCAGCATTATTGTTGTCAATCTGTAATCTAGGTCTATGTAAAATGGGCGTTGATGGTCGTTCTTCCTCTGCGATTAGCCCTTGCAACGATTCTGAGATGGAAGGAATACGTTGTGAATGGGTAGAAAACTGGGCTATGATTTCTTGGTGTTTCAAATTTTCGTATTCGGAAATAACGCATAGAAAACAATGCACCTATAATGAATGCTATAATGTTATTCAAAGAAGAAAATTTGAAAACGTATTTGTTAGTAATTATCTTAAATCTTACGTTAAATGCGTAGATTACTATTACAGCTAACAAGCCTGCAATCACTCCACCTATGGGCTATTGAATAAAATTAATATAAAATAATTGAAATTATTTTTAATAATTATAGTACCGCTTTTGACACTACACCGATTCCACATAAAATTACTATCACTGAGTTGCCAAGCAAGTCTATGACGGTGCAGATTAGCCAGGGTAAGATCATGATATGTGATTCCTATGATTTTAATTAGTAACCTTAAATTTTACAAATAAATTTGCTTTAAATCCAACTAAACCTTACTTTTAATACACCGCGTATCAAAAATACACCAGCAGCTGCGAAAAACAATGAAAACACCACTATCCACAAGAATGTACCTCTAATACCTGAAAAATAGTCAGAAATAGTTTTATTACTTTCTGATCTAGTTTAGGTATCTTTACTTAAGAAAATAAAATCAATTTAATTCGTTCTTCACAAGGTTATTTGACCACGTGTCGAAGATAAACTTAAAATATCCCGCCTTTAAGCAACCTATGATGTATCCAATCACGGCCAACTACTGATCTAGAGACTAGACAGACTAGAAAACTCCCACACATTCGATTTCAATAGTCAAAGAAACCGCGATGGAAGGAAGTTCGTGTTTTGGTAAATATTAGTATTTTTTATCTAATTATTGGATGAGATAATACATGATTTCTAGGATGAGTTATGTCTAAATAGTTCTAGGACGTTCGTACATCTTATTTTATAGTAAAATTAAGTTGTGTAGCTAAGGCTTACCATTTCAATTGCATGATAATTACATCATGGATGTATAAAGAACTAGTTCTTTATACATCCATGATTACATCATGATCATACCATGGATGATGGATGATAATTTAGGCGGCTATGATGGATATGAACGCTAGTTCTTTATACATCCATGATCATACCACCATTCATAACTTCGTAAGACATGGTAAATTGGTAAGGCTAATGTAAATTTTAAATTGTCATCAATCTATACAAGTTTTAATAATAAACCATTAATCCTTGTATGTGCATGTGATTGATGTCATTGTCACAGACAGTGTGACATCACGATTGTCACAGTGTGACCGTGATTATTGTAATGGTATCAAATTAAAATGTATTATTAATATTATATTGTGGATTTATAAAGATTATAGCTCATTGTTTTGTTAATCCAAGTCACGGTTTTTAATTGCACTTACTTTCCATTGGAATGTGTGAAAAAGGATATCCAAGAATTATTTTCACCCTTTCAGAATGGGTTGTACAGAATGACGCAATTATAAATGCAGTTGCCCTTGTGATCTAAGAGTAAATTTTTGAAATTAAGGAGAACCCAATAGAGGCAAATGGAGCTTTAAAGTATAGCATAATAGCTTGTTCCCTGTATTAATTCGATGGTGAAAAGCTTACCAGAGTATACAATCCAATCATCAAACTACCATCTTTCACGGTATTGAAACAGCACCAAGCCCGCAACATTTTCTTGTTAGATAAAAGTACGCAAGTACTACTGCGATCTTGTACTTCAATATAGTTTTAGTTTCTTTCTCAAATTATAACTATAATGCCCCTGATGTGATGCCAATTCGTAAACTGGTGGTTGTTTTTAAAAATAAACAAGATATTAATAACAATATAAGCAACTAATTTGATTATTTCAAATTATTCCATTTTTTGCTACCGAATACTTAGAATTAGGCATTGTTTCCTCTTTCAGTTTTATCTTTGTATTATAGCGAACCTGAAGTGTTACACAGAATTAGGGTTTGACCTTATCTTAACTTTCCTTATCAATAACATTGGGTTATATTATAAAGTTCTTCCACATATATTATACACCTGTCTAGCTGCTATTTTGTAGTGATAAGATTGAAATAATATATAGCCTTCTAAAGGAGAAAATTCTAAAAATATTACGTTGTTTTCAGAAATTTTGTAATTCTCATGAAACTTAGCAAAGATGTTTCGAATTAACCTAATGAGGTTATCAAAATTCATTTCGAGTTCTATACCTGGAGCATATTTAAAATCATCATTGCTTCAAGCGTATACACCAAAGATTTTAAAACATAGTTTGTTAGAAAGAAAACCATTTTATCTGACATTTTACGCAAACCAATTGAATAAACCAGTTAGGTTTTTTAAAAGATTTTTCCGAAGTAGCGCCTCTATATATGGATCTTTGTCACTAACTTACGCCATTTGTTACAAAGTTAGCGAAAAAGAATATGGTAGGTTGTGCTAGCTGTTTCATAGACCAACATTAATCTTAAAATTGAATCTGAAGCTCAAATTTATTAGGGGAAAGATTTCTACGGGCCGCTAAAATTGGAAATGATGAGGAAATCAAAAGGTTATTGAAAAGCGGCGTAAACCCCAACCATAGACACGAATTTGGATGGACAGCTCTTCATGTTGCGGCTATGAATGGTCACACTAAGTATGGTATTAATTAATTCAGAATTAAACTTATTGTCTAATAATTTTTTGTCAGTGTTGTAGAAGTTTTAATCAACGCCGGTGCTGATCCAAATTTAGGAGACAATTTCTCAAATGTATATCAAACTGCAAAGGAGAGGAGAGTAAACTCTCTAGAAGGTCAAGAAACCAGTTTTTGGAGTAAAGCTTGACCTTTTTTTATGAAACTCCCATTTTCAAATCGTTTCATTTTAACAGTCTTGGTAGTTCGAGAGGATGAATTTTCGGATAGATTAAATAGTCGGGCCTCTTTTCGAAACTGTACTGCGCTACATTACGCAGTTTTAGGCGATCATCTTGAAACCATAAAATGTCTCCTAAATAATGGTAAGTTGAAAATTGAATTTTAAAGTTAGTTTTTATTAAATTCAAAGGTGCGCACGGCTCTTCAATTTATTCAAAGTAAGTAGTCTTCACTATGGATGGTGAATTTAGTCTACTTGCTTGGTAAAATTTTCCTAATGGTACTCCAAGAAGAGAAAATTTTTTGAAGGGGCTAATTCTCGAACCATGGGCTTTAAAACTTCTTTAAATAATTTTTTTAATTAATGTAAAACCCAGTTGGGCAGCCCAACTAGAAAGGAAGGCTATTTGTGATGGATATTGCAACTGAGAATGGGTAGATATTAAATAATGCCCTATCTGCTCTAGAATTAGCCCTTGAAAAATTATTTATGCACGCAGCTTAGCTTTGACTGTTCAGTTTGTTATGGCCAACGTAGTCTGCTAAGCAAGAAAAAAAATCGACTTTAAAGTGTCTCTCAGATATTCTCTTTAAAGGCCAGAGTTTTTTGTTTGGCTGAATTGTACCAATCTAAAAATTTAATCTGCCATTGCCAAAATAAATTGTACAGTCAAAGCTGGGGTGTGTGCATAAGGGAAGAGCATTTTAAATTGGCCTTTCAAAAGTGCGGATCCGCCTCAATAATCCTTTAAAAAGCGCAGATCTCTGATATCTGATCCTTTTAATAAAATTAATACAAATTTACAATATTAAAATATCCCCTATATTAACCCTCTAAAATATCCATTTCAATATACCTTTAATATATCCAATTCGATATAACTTTAAAAAATCTATTTTAATGTCCCTTTTTAAATAGCAAATTACCCCTTTTTCTATATTTTTAGGATGCTTTTCTATATATTTAGAATGCATTTCTATATTTTTAGGATGCATTTCTATGTTTCTATGATGCTTTTCTATGTTTTTAGGATGCTTTTCTATGTTTTTAGGATGCTTTTCTATGTTTTTAGGATGCTTTTCTATGTTTTTAGGATGCTTTTCTATGTTTTTAGGATGCTTTTCTATGTTTTTAGGATGCTTTTCTATGTTTTTAGGATGCTTTTCTATGTTATTAGGATGCTTTTCTATATTTTTAGCATGCTTTTCTATGTTATTAGGATGCTTTTCTATGTTATTAGGATGCTTTTCTATATTTTTAGCATGCTTTTCTATATTTTTAGCATGCTTTTCTATATTTTTAGCATGCTTTTCTATATTTTTAGCATGCTTTTCTATATTTTTAGCATGCTTTTCTATATTTTTAGCATGCTTTTCTATATTTTTAGCATGCTTTTCTATATTTTTAGCATGCTTTTCTATATTTTTAGCATGCTTTTCTATATTTTTAGCATGCTTTTCTATATTTTTAGCATGCTTTTCTATATTTTTAGCATGCTTTTCTATATTTTTAGCATGCTTTTCTATATTTTTAGCATGCTTTTCTATATTTTTAGCATGCTTTTCTATATTTTTAGCATGCTTTTCTATATTTTTAGCATGCTTTTCTATATTTTTAGCATGCTTTTCTATATTTTTAGCATGCTTTTCTATATTTTTAGCATGCTTTTCTATATTTTTAGCATGCTTTTCTATATTTTTAGCATGCTTTTCTATATTTTTAGCATGCTTTTCTATATTTTTAGCATGCTTTTCTATATTTTTAGCATGCTTTTCTATATTTTTAGCATGCTTTTCTTTATTTTTAGCATGCTTTTCTTTATTTTTAGCATGCTTTTCTATATTTTTAGCATGCTTTTCTATATTTTTGGCATGCTTTTCTATATTTTTGGCATGCTTTTCTATATTTTGGCATGCTTTTCTATATTTTTGGCATGCTTTTCTATATTTTAGCATGCTTTTCTATATTTTAGCATGCTTTTCTATATTTTAGCATGCTTTTCTATATTTTAGCATGCTTTTCTATATTTTAGCATGCTTTTCTATATTTTAGCATGCTTTTCTATATTTTAGCATGCTTTTCTATATTTTAGCATGCTTTTCTATATTTTAGCATGCTTTTCTATATTTTTAGCATGCTTTTCTATATTTTTAGCATATGCTTTTCTATATTTTTTTGCATGCTTTTCTATATTTTAGGAATGTTTTCCATTATTTATTTTAAGTTCTTCTGTGTAGGCCATTTTTTTTATTCTTTAATATTTATGTTGATATATTTCAAAAACTTTAGGGGCAGACCCAACTTTGGAAAATGATAGTGGAAATAAGCCCGAAGCTTACGCTAGAACGACTGAAGTTAAAAGTTTACTCAAACAACATTCGGAAATTGTAATTATTTTTTTTAAAACCTAGTTTGTTAAATTTCAATAGTTCATAGTATTGCTCTTTAGTATTTAGACAAGCAGAAATTACGCGAAGCCGAGGAAAGGCGCAGATTTCCTTTGGAGCAAAGAATTAAGGAACAAATTGTGGGGCAAGATGGAGCAATAGCGACAGTGTCTGATGGTGTATAAAATCAAATAGATTTAAATCATAACTATAAAATAAAATATTTTATTTCCTTAGCAATACGACGTAAAGAAAATGGTTGGTGTGATGATGAACATCCTTTGGTTTTCCTATTCCTGGGATCATCTGGAATTGGTTGGAAAATTTTAATTGACTATTGGATCCAAATTAGAACTTATTAATGATGTGTATTTAATTTTAATTTTAGGCAAAACAGAATTGGCGAAACAAATAGCGAAATACCTTCATAAAGAAAAGAAAGGAGTAAATAGTTTTTACCTTCGAAAGGGAATAGAACTCCTTAGTTCTTGGGCTCCACATTGTTTTGAAATATTTATGAAAATTTTAGCAATGTGTAGGGTTTTGTTAAGGCGTCATCCCTAAAATTATGGGAATCTACCATAAAGAGAGCCTTGTAGAAGGCTTGTAGGTTCAATTCCCTTTTAAAGACAATGTCTATTTTTATAATTATATTACCTACTCCAAAAGAAATTTTCATACTTTTAGAGCTTCATCAGATTTGATATGTCTGAATTTCAAGAAAAACACGAAGTAATTATTATTAATTATTATTAACTATCCAATTAATTTTTGGAATTAGGGCAAAGTCGATTTTAATTTTGGATATCATTGCTTGAATGTTAAACCAAATTGTGATTTAATTAAATTTTAAGTTATATTAAGTATTGGCGAATAGTTGTCTAAATCTAATAATTTAATACCAAGACGATTTCTCGATAAATTTTCTTTTTCTCGATAAATATTCGGCGATTTTCCAATAAATATTCGCTGGTTTCTTGATAAATATTCGCTAGTTTCTCGATAAATTTAAATAAATTTTTCTCAATGAAAATTTTTTCAATTCTCAATAAAAATTTATAAATTTTAATTTTAGACTTAAATTTATAATAATTTTATGAAGATTTATATTAGAATTAAACAAAATCACATAAATTATACCAGCTCATTGTTCTATACAGGTTGCAAAATTGATTGGTTCTCCACCAGGATATATCGGTCATGACGAAGGAGGTCAATTGACCAAGAAACTCAAAGCATATCCCAAAGCCGTGGTTTTGTTCGACGAAGTTGATAAGGCTCATCCTGACGTTTTAACTGTGCTTTTACAACTCTTTGACGAAGTGCGCTTGTGCTTGGAATTATTTTTACAAGTTTCGTATATAATTCCGGATCTCTCGTTCCAAGGGCAGGTTAACCGACGGAAAAGGTAAAACTATAGAATGCAAGGACGCCATATTTATTATGACGTCAAATTTGGCATCAGAAGAGATTGCTCACTATGGCGTTAAACTCCGAGAGGAAGCCGAACAAATTACGAAGGAGCGATATAGTGAGAATACTAGTAAGATTACAAATTTTCTTCACTATTAAAGGGAAAATGAAGCCAAACTACGAGTAAATTTGAGTTAATCAAATTACTCATTGTGTAGAATGTAGAGTAGCAAACTGATTTAGTAAAATGAGTTCCTCTACCCGAACAAGTAAATCTTTTAGCCCCTAATTATTTTTGTTAAAATCAGGTGATAAGGAAGTTGTGGAGAAGATTACTATTTCCAAGACATTCAAAGAAAAGGTTGTTCAGCCAATTTTAAAAGTAAGTTTGAGTATGGTTATTTGAGTATTTTCAAAATATTTTGGTTAGGTCTGGACATGGCTTAGTTTTATTATTTAAATATCTGGTAGAAGGAAGTATACAATGTTTATCCCTAGTCCATAACAGGGCTCCCACCAAAATCTTAAAAAAAAAAAAAATAGGGAAATAGGGGATTTTTCAGGCTAGAAATAGGGTGAAATAGGAACCAAAATTTTTAAAATAGGTAGTAAATAGGAACCAATTTAAGAAGAAATTGGATCTTAAATTTTCACAAAATGACTTTTAAAGAAGGTTTTTTAAAAGCATTTTAGCACAAAGCTAACTTTAATTTTATCCCATTTTTTTCGTGATATTATATCAAACTGACTTAGTCAGTTTTTCTCGCTGTTAGTTTTTAATTTGGGTTCAATATTATAGGACGACGGTACTTTTAACCAAATTTACTAGAAATCTGGTGATTTAGAGACCAAAATCACGATTTTATGGTGATTTAGGGACCAAATCAAGATTTTATGGTGGTTTAGGGACCTCAAAAAAAGTAGGGGGTTTTAGGTATTTTTAGGGACCTGGTGGGAGCCCTGCCGTAAGCTTTCCCTAAAAAAAATGGGAAATTTGAGGAATGTTCATCTCTGCATGTTTTTAATATTGACCCTTTTCATTTAATTCCATTTAAATGGTAAGCAGCTTCAAATTATAGATTTAATAGTTTTCGACTTGTTTTCTTAAGCCTTGAAGCGTTCGGGTTTATGAATAATGACTTGAGGAGTATGTAAGAAACCCCAAAGAATTCTAACTCTGGCGTTCACATTTCATTTCTACTGGGGCTAATTCCCTAAGTTAGGCCTTGTAGTTAAACTACTATAGTTTTGGATTTTACTATTTTTATTTGAAATCCTCAGTATCAAGTATGCGAGGATGGGTTTAGAATATCTTTACCCACATTCTTAGGTACATAAAATGAGTTCTTGGTCATATTTAGTAAAAAGCTGGAGAATCAGTTTCTTAAAAGGTATAAACCTAGCCAAGATATTGAAAGGTTTGACTTTTATCAGAAGTAAATAGATGAAAGTAACCCCTTAAACTATAGTGTAAGGCTAATTCCAAATAGGCAAAGATACCAACTTCACATATTTACTTCTGCTTTTATCTGGTAAATTAAATATATTTTTCTTTAGCAACATTTCAGGAGAGATGAATTTTTGGGTCGCATCAATGAAATAGTTTATTTCCTGCCATTTTCTCGATCTGAATTGCTGCAACTAGTGCTAAAGGAACTTCAGTTCTGGTCTAAAAAGGTACATAGTTGAAAAATATTTATCATTCAAAATTGCTCACTTCAAAGTTTTGGGTTTTAAAAAACATTTTAGGCCAAAGAAAAACATGATATTGATTTGTCATGGGATCGGAAAGTCATAGAAGTTTTGGCTGACGGATACAATGTTTACTACGGAGCTCGTTCAATAAAGCACGAGGTAGGAAGAAAATATTTGTTTTAACTGTCATTCTGAATGAAGTTAAAAATGTTTTTAAGGTTGAACGAAGGGTGGTAAATCAGTTGGCTGCTGCTCATGAAAGCCAATTGATAAAAAAGGGAAGTTCTGTTCATATTACAGTTGAAATAGATGATAAACAGTCTATTTCTGATAAAGATAACCGAGTATCGTACGCTATTAAATTACAACTTATGGAGAAAGGTAAAAAGGGCAAGTCATTATTGCTCAACTTACCATTAAGCGATAAAGCGCCAATAAATACTTCATTTAACTTGTCAATTTAAATTAACAAATATAAGTTGTAATATATTTAGCATTTTTTAAAATAAATATTAACAAAGTTCCTGATAATTAATTTCAAGTTTTATTTTATATACAGCAATCTAATACTATTAAATTAGATCATGACACGAAAGTTTCATCAAACATTTAATGGATAGCTCCACCTTCTTTGCGGTTAAGTCGGGTATGTTCGGTCTTGCCCCAATCATAAATTAAATAGCCACCGATGAAAGCTATGTAAAATATAATTTTCCAATTGAAATTCTTTCAATTTAGTTTTATTTAATGATTATTTAATCCTTACGGGGAACTACGATCAAGGCTTTGGAAGCAAAACGTCGGACAGTGTTAGGGAAACCTTTTGATAAAAAACCTGCAAAGGTTTTTTGTTCAAAGGGGGATAGTCTGTAATAGATGATTCCTCGGACTTTAGCGAGGTTTCCGAAGTGAAGTCCCATGGTTATCTATAATTTAAAATTAATTACGAAATTTTACTAAATGTTCTGAAAAGTTAGAGGTCATTGGAGCGTAAGGCTTAGCTGCAAAATTGATTAAACGAAGTTCATTTATTGAAATAACTATACTAATAATTTATATATTTATCTTCAATAATTAAATGAACAATTATCAGAAAATAATACCTTTTAATTGCTTTGATTTTCCCAAAAATGACCAAAGATTGTTGAGCGACCGCCGACAGGAACTCTGACAGGATTCACAGGAATAATCACGGAAACACGGATTATTTCCGAAATCAATCGAACTTTCCGAAGAATGCGTTCAGAGTGCCAAGGACTTTCAACACTGATTTGTTTAAAATACGCTTTTGTAGTCAAACTTGAGTTGAGCCGATTATTCTAGTTAATAGCTCTGAACGATTTTTGGGAGTCTAGCGTCGTCTGCTCTTTATTGCAACTTTATTGGAACTTCTTTGCTCAGTTTGCTGCATCATTCACATGTTTGCTGATCACTAGAAGGTTCACGGGTGGCTTGTTGTACTTAATAATAGTGTAATTAAGGTTTTACGCTATGTCGAAAGGAATAAGGAATCTAAAGAAAATGAAGAAGAGCTTGGAAAAGATAGATCACAGCTCGCCTTTGGGTGTCTATATTCCTGCTGGTCTAGCTATGGCAGGACCCCCCTTAGGACCGCAACTCGGTCAAAGAGGAATCAACATAGCTCAATTTTGCAAGGATTTCAACGAAAGAACCAAAGATATCAAAGAAGGGATTCCTTTACCTTGTCGAATCTCCGTTAATAACGATCGAAGCTATAATTTACTTATTCATAAACCACCAGTTTCGTATTTTTTGAAACAAGCTGCTGGAATCAACCGAGGAGCCATGAACAATAGCAATGAAGTGGCCGGAAAAATTTCACTCAAGCATATCTATGAAATTGCCAAGGTCAAGAGTGAAGACCCAACATTTGATTGCGTGTCCTTGAAGGAAATCTGCCAGATGACCATCTATTCGGCATATACGTGTGGAATACAAGTAGTTCCTGAGTTAAACCCTGAAGAATATAGAGACTTTTTAGAAAATAGAAAAGCTGTTGTAGAAGAACAATTAGCGTTTTTGGAAGAAAAACGACAGGCAAAGATGCTTAGAACTGTCTAGAGAAGTTTTAATTGTAATTCGGAATCAGGTAGAAATAAAAACCAGGTAAAGTCTATTTTTCTTCATTTTTATTTACATTTATGAAATTGAATAATGGTATAAGGGCCCAAGTTTTTACTAATTCTGAAATTCCGGAGCTGGTCCCAGAAATACATCACTACCGGTTATTTTGGCTCTTATCTTAGCTTCATCAGGTGTGAGTTTTTCCTCTTCTGATGGATTTAAAGAGTTGCCATCTTCGTCCAAAGCTCCAGCTTTAAAGTCTTCTAATATTTTCTTGCTATAGATAGCATTAAAAAGATCTTGGGGCGTAAATTCGGATTGCATTACATCCTTGGTTTGATAAGAAACGTAGGGCTTCAAGTTAAAATCAGCCAAATCTGGTACAATTAACTCGGGTATCATCTCTTGGACGACTGTGAAAGATTTGGTTTTGGGATTTACGAATCCAGGAAATCTCACTCCTTGATGATTGAGTAAATCCAGTGCTCTAAGGTTTCCTTTCAGCTCTTTAAATCCTCTTTTGTTGGGTAACTGAAATTTTCGAAAATTTCTTTTACCCTGAAGGGGTACTGATGTGGATACATTTCTCAAGCATCGTAAAATTTCCGGGTTATTTTTGGTTAATAAGTGTTTAAATCGTAATGAAATCATGATTATACGTGACTGCAGGATAATAGGCTAAGGCTAGAAGTCCATGAAGTCAACTTTGTGGCTTTTACTCTGGAGAATGGAAAATAGAGATAGTACTAGCAGACGATTTTACGTTGCCAAGCAGGCTTGGAAATAAGGTTTTTTCTTTAACTAGTCCTCCGGATCAGTAACCAGGCTTGAAAATAAGGATATTTTATTTAGTAGTCAGACTGACTAGTGGGCCCCCTCTCTCCTTATTTATTTTAGTAGTCACTGACTACTGGGGGTAAAAATAGGGGTATGAAAGAAGAAGGAAAGACTGTATTAATATAATGCTTTACCCATCTCGTAAGTCGTATTCGCGAGGACTGAATTTAAGCTTTTCTCACTTGTGTATAAATCTCGTTTTTTCCCTTTTTGGGTTTGATGAATATTTGTATTGAGGTAAATATTTCACTAGTCAAATTGACTAGTTACCCCCCTGAATTTTATTAATTTTAGTAGACAGGGCATTTATTTCAGTAGTCAAATGCCGTGACTAATGCCTTATTTTCAAGCCTGTCAGTAACCCCTGGAGTTTTTAATAAATTATTTTTTCTTTTTCGGTATTTGGGTAAAGCTAGGGCCATAAGGTCATTACTACAGCTCTTGAAAGTATATTCTCCAAGAGAGAGGACAGAATGTAGTGTGGGCAATAAAAATTGATACAAATATATTGTAAGTTTAAAATTTGGTTAAGTTACTTTAAAATTTAGGTTAATGGGCCCGATTATTGGCCCCCCTTAATACATTTATAAAATATTAGAATTAATATACTAGTACCTGTTACCAGTGATCCTCTGGTTTTAAATTAAAAAAACTGGTCAAAGCAATTAGTAATTTCATAAACTGGTCTAGTGAACCACCTTGGGAAGTATTGCATTGCTATTTTCTGTGTGTGTCTGTATGTGTGCCTGTGGTTCTCAGTTATCATTTGAGCAGTGAGCTATAATGTTAGTAAAGACAGGAAAGCAGAATCTGACGTGGATCAACAAAACCATTTGACTTCTCGAAAGCGGCCATCTTGCAGTTGAATTATTATATAAGGATACTATCCTAGTTTACGATAAACTCTAGATGTTGTATATGACGATGTAAAAAACTGGTTACATCATTAGCCTTAATAATAAAAAATCCTACTATACACTTGACAAAGAATCTTGCAAGATTTGAAACGGTGTGTCGTCGCGTTCCGATGTCATTTTCGACATCCCGGCTTATGTTTTAATGATGAAGTCATGAGTTTTTCATAAACTAGACTAGTTCCAGAAGCCGATGGAAACTATTTCCATCGGCTTCTGCTAGTTCTTAATATTTCTCTACCATGACAAATATATTTGCAGTTGAATTCTTTGTGCGGATGGCGTATTGACAATAGCGTTTTGCATTGGTACTCAGATTTACTGTTATGTCATATCGAATGAATGCCGGTCAATGTATAGACTTGGAAGACCGATTTCTGTGCAGATGCGATGCTGGATTACCACTGGACCACTCTCACTCTGAATCTGAATGAAAACCCAATTGCTCTTTCGCTCGCTATAGATCGTCGAACAGTGGAAGGTAAAAAAAAAAAAAAAAAAAATGGCATCCCTCAATCATACCAGAAAAAAAAGTGCTTTTGTTCGGTGGAAAAGACAGAGCATAAAACTTGCTTAATTTTCTCAGTGGAATACAAACCAGATGCGTATAAGCCCAACCAATAGAAATAGTTACACCTCTGATGGTTGAAAAACGCCTGAAGGTAATGTTTATTCCTGATTTTACATTCCCCTAGTCACATTCCTTTGTCTCATTCACTTTGTCAAGTTCTTTTTTCGTTTTTCCGAGGGGTTAGACACTCTTGTATGCGCTGTACACCTGAGTTCACTGAGTTCAGCTTTGACAGTACATTGAATTGGAACTCTTATGAACTCAGAGTTCAGCTTTGATAGTGCAAAGAGTTCTAAAATTTTGTACACCTGAGTTCGCGAGTGTCTGCCCCCTCGCGATTTTCAAGTAATCATACATGCTACAACGTTTTTTCGTCTTTCCCAACGGCGGCGGTCCGTTTGATTTTCGAGAGTAAACACATTGGCGGGCACAAAAGATAGCGGTATTTAAAAAAAATTATTGTTCCGCACTTGTACTTTATTTTTCCATGGGGAGATTTTGAAGTCTATAGAGAGAGAGAGAGAGCAAAGAAAACCTATAAACGTCAGAGGCTTCTCTCTCTTCTCCCCTTAGTGAGGGAGTTACGGTATTAGCCTATACAAACGCTCCTCCTGAAGGGATGGGTTCATTCCTGCACCTTGTAAGTTCGCTGTCTCCATATAGAGATTTTTTTCGATAATTACAGGACCGCAGTTTTAGGTTAGGCTTAAATCTATGGGGATCTTCTCCCCTATTTAGGAGAAACCAAACCTATAAAGCCAAAGTTCCAAACCTATAAAGCCAAAGTTCCAAACCTATAAAGCCAAAGTTCCAAACCTATAAAGCTAAAATGAATAACATCATTAAATAATAAACGAAAGCGGCTGGAAATTATAGAAATATTTATTATTTATCTAATTATTCGCGAGTAGTACAGGGTTCGCGGTATAGCAGTAGACTTGATTATTATCAGTACAATCGTCCCCCAAAATAAATTGACTCTTTACCACTAGGTTACTGGTAGAAAACGGTCAGTTTCGTTTAAGGACGACCGTACCACATTGAATATGAAGGGCAAATAACGTTAACCCAGAAAGGTTAACCATATTTAATAAAGCGAGAATTTTAGGAAACTTAGACGCTCGGTAACGACGCCGCATACCATATATTGAAAGAAACGAATACAACAGGGTAAACTATTTTGGCCAGCAAGTCTATCTTCAACGGGGCACGTCGATGCTGTCCGATGCTCAGAACGTACTTGACGGATCTCCTCACGTACGAAGCCATCTTGTCGTTAGTTTTACCCGATTCCGCGTCCTGTACCGTGAAAATAAAGTTTCACTTTAGAAAGTTACTACTCGAGCTGAAAAATCTTTGCAAAAATTTGATTATATTTGTTTGGCCCCGAACAGTAAACACATTTAGCTCAGGTTAAACTCGAATATGCGAGGTGTGGCTAGCATGGGCTTTGACCATCTTGCTAATATATACGTGGTGCTTAAAAACCACAAATATGAAATGATATTTTAACAAAGATGGTGCTTTAGATATGCTAGTCTTTAAACGAAATTTGCAATGACTTTAATTGATTTTAACATTCTGTATCAAAACGCCACGCCTTTTGTCATTTTGCAAACTTATCTTAAACTTAGCGAAAGGTAGGTTGTGAGAACCAGCTACCATTTGTCCAGTACGAAACTCTACTGCGCATTGTCCAAGTGAAACGAGGCCACCCTTTCACTTTCGTTTATAATCCTTCTACTTCAAGGAACTGCCGGCTCTGGAGAAGCCCCGTGAAAGTCTCTTTCCTGATGCACGCTAAATATGCCTCGTCAAAAGCAGAAGCCATTGGGACCCACATATGAAGCCCTCCCTTCTTCTTTGGTAAGGTAAATTAATTGTGTAGCAGAAAAGCAAGCATTTAGCAGATACTCTAGTTGCTTTAAAGGATCCTTGCTATAACATCCAATATGAAAAGGTAGTAAATCTGGATGACTACTCCCGCCAATAGGCGGGAATAAATTATATCGCCCTTTAGAACAACTTACCACAATTTCCTTGTTTTGTTCATTCTTATCGTCCGTCAATTTGGATCCCTCTTCGAAGCGCTTGGATAAGACCAGTACGACTATGAATTCGGCTACCGACATTAGGGACAAGACCAGACAGGTTGTAGTGTAGCGTTCCAGGCGAGTTGAATAATCTAGTCTCGGCACCAAGATACTGGCGCGAAAAGACAAAACCCAAAAGGCCAAAAACGATACCATGACGGCGATACCGCGAAAAACTTTCGAGGAATCCGGCACCCAGAACGTAAACCACGTCACCAAGGCCAAGCAGATGGCGGGTAGATAAAATTGGCGACAAAAATAACCACTGTTCCTAGTGACGAGAACTTTCAACGCCACTCCGGAATACCTTCCTGGAATTTTAGATTTTAACGTTTACTAATAGGAGATATATATTAATTTTAAGAATAGCTTAGTATATAAGCAGGTGTATATAAGAACCGCCTTTTAGAATTTAGAAGGTAGTATGAAACCCAGGGGTCATTCGCTGTACACCTGAGTTCACTTAGTTCAACTTTGACAGTGCATTGAGTTCGAACTCTTATGAACTCTGAGTTCAGCTTTGATAGTGCAAAGAGGTCAAGTTCGCGAGTGTCAGCCCGCCTCGTATGAAACTTACCGAAACCAAGTTTCGCCATAAAGTTTGGTTTCACATGAAAATAGTTGCCCCATATTTAAGCGTCCTACACTCTCTTCCGGAACTATATTTAATGTATTAACGTTGAACTAGTCTCCATGGCATTGATAAATTAATATAAATTTATTTAATTTTTTTTTTCAGACAGGAACTGCGCGAGAAGGCCCTCGACTTGTAAGGTCTTCTTCAATCTTAACTCCGTTATCATCATGCATTTCTTCCTTTTATCAAAACTATCAAAATATATTCGATGTTGCTATTCAGAAACCGGTGAGTTTGCCACATGAAAGTTACGCGTTTTTATCATTCGATTTAAAAGTAAAAACAAAAATGACTAAATATAATTAACTAGATAATATGCAGAAAAAAACTGCTTATTCGCCAGTTTAACATTGTTAGAATTTTCCCGTTTTTATGGACTGATTATATACTTCTGATATCAGTAGGTGTCGCATATTCAATAGGTTTGCCTACGACCCAGTTCCGATATTAAACTGGTGAAACCACTCCGATTCATCCCCATGCTTAAATTAAGTTTTCGAAGGAAAAATATATGGTCAGCGGCCTTTGCTAGTCCTGCGAAAAACCGTCTAGTACGTGGTGCATTTTAAAAACAGCTCTTAGCTTATGGTAACACTTACCGCTAGTTAAAACCACGACCCGATTACTAGTCGAAGTACTTAGGATCTTCTTGTCCTCAAACATGATGGCGGAATCGTAACCAACTGGTTCATTCGCTTGTTCCGTTTCCTTCCATCGATAAAATATGTCTCTCGACGTGTAACCATCTAGAATTTAATATCATTTTGAGTTTTATCATAAGTTTACCATCTATAAGTTAGACAAATCATCAGCAAGTTATTTCTTAAAAGATCGGATAAACCTGATCTCATTGATTCAGTTACAGAAAAATAGGATTTCTTTTGACGCCAGATTTTGAAATTTGCGACTACATCTCGAATTAATCTTCAATAACTCTTCCGGATGAACGTTTCTCATTAGCTAAACACTATTTACCAAGAAATGAACGTCAATTGGGTTTTATTTGATTTTTTACTCTCGCAGAATTCTAACGGCCGCGGTTTTTTGTACAGTAGTACATAACGAATATTTTATTGATTTGGAGGAAATCGCTGATTACGACTGTTAAACTTAATAGAAGATAGTAATTAACTTAGAGCTTTAAATTTGCGCGCCATCATTCAAGAGGCCGCAGAATTTTCCCACGCCAATGCCTTTGATCAAGAGTATATGAAAACCCTCCCTAAGAGCATATATATCCGTCACTCGCCTGAACCCGCGTCCGTGAGCAACAGTTCGGGCGGGAAAAATCGTGGCGAGACTTAAGAAAATTATTTTCCGACTTTTTGGGCCAATAACGTCTTATTTCCCACTCGGAGAGGGTACGAGGGAAATTTTTTATTCCCTTGATATTTTTCTCACCTCTTGCCCAACTCGCCACCTTGATTGCTCACGGATGCGGATCCGTATACCTAGCATTACAGATCTATAGTCTTAGTGAGGGTTTTCATATACTCTTTATATATTTACACTAAAAAACTTACAACTCTCAGCTTCCAAGGTACATTGCTGGGTATCGTGAGGATAGTAAGTGAGATCCATGGGGCAGAAAGCGTCCGCAGTCACCCTTATGTAATTAATACAATCGAATTAATTTGGATTATTATCCTTGTTTGATTTGAAACTTACATGGCGCTGGTTAAGATGGTACCGTCGCTCTTGATTCGAAAGAATACTTTTTCATCGGACTTCAATAAGGTCGATGTAGAAGCCGGGAAAAAGGTATCCGGTTGCCAAAAGCGTCGGGCCATTTCCGGTCCAACGGTAATGTTCGATATTCCGGGAACGTTGAAGGCCAGTCGACGGTCTTGCCAAGCTTGCCTAAAGTAAAACTGAATCTTCCAGCTCTATAAAAAGGAAAATACATTGAAAGGGTGGATTACAAACGGATGTTTGGCCAAATAAAATCCAATATAATTGTTATACGAAGTCTCATTCACACTAACAATATTTGAAATATACTTAATGTATTCTCTACGAGGAAGAATAAGTCACACTCTACTAGTAAACATATGGTATTTGCAGCTGAATTAAAATGAAGCTATATAGATATCCTCACATCATCAATAAGTATTTTTAAAATATTAACACAACATAGCTAGCTATCTCAGCTACAAGGAAGGTATCTCGTATGGATGTCCCCTTCAAATTTTAAGTTAATTACAAATTAATTGATTAACCAGTTTTTTAAATTTTGGGAAAATGCGGTTTATTTCAGAACAAATGTTTCCGATCTGTCACATACCTTTCAAAAACAAAAAACAAGAGAAATAAGAAACAACAAAAAAACTTACCTGATCCCTCTCTGACATTTCCATTCCTCTTAAAATGTACATGGTTACGTTAATTTCTATGGCCTTTTCTATCAAATATATAAAGTAAATTAAATTCTAAGAATGGATATGAGAGTTTTTATTAGTAAATAACGATTGCTTTAAAGGGTTTACTAGATTCAGCTACCAAACGTTTTTATGAATAAATGTTAAGCAGTACGAATACATATCTATGGTTTTATTTGTCTTAGGGCTACGCATTTTTTAGTCTACGAATACATATCTATGGTTTTATATGTCTTAGGGCTAAGATTGTTTAGTCTATTTGGCAGAACATGAATCGTTTTCTTTAAATCGTAAAAACTTTCAATTTTTATTATAATTAGCATTAAGCTCGAGCAAAATTCCAATTTAAACACACGCTTGATTAAGTTGTGAGCTTAATCTATTCCCCGCAGAACGTAGGTTAATTCGGTTTGTGTTACATGATCTCAGTGGATGTTTTTTAGTTCATAGACTTTTCACATGCTTAAAAATTTATATTATCGACGTTTAAAATTTGCCAATATTCGAGCGCAAAACCAAAATTTACCGTTAGTGCTTTTCTAATTTTTTCAACCCACCCAATCGTATAGAATTAAAAACCAAATTTTTTTAATAGACGTTTCTAACCAAACCAAATCTAAGCTAAAAGAAAAATAATCTTGACAGTAAAGTTGAATACGAAAGTCTATGGGATTTTCCGAAGAAAATTGAAAATTTGAAATATATTTTTTACAAACTTGCGGTAGTTTTAAAATTGTTCAATCTATCAGACGCCACTATTCTTGGTATGGTAAAGACTTACCTCCATAATCCGGTCGAACCCTTTTGTCATAGTTCTCCATAATTTTGTTTAAAATATTGGTTACATCACTCCTGCAAACGAATGAATAAATTAAATCACAATCTACTCCTGAATAATTTTCTTTTAAAGAGAAAATTTACTAAGAGCTAAACCAAAAACCCCGAGTTTCATTTATTTTCGAAATGCAAGGGAATTTAAAAACTATTATAAAAAAGAACTTGTTTTGCTTAGCTTTGCATATAGGAAAAAAATTTCAAAGATGATTTTATATTCAAAGGGGGTTGATTTTCAAACCTGTTGCATATTCAAAGGGGGTTGATTTTCAAACCTGTTGCATATTCAAAGGGGGTTGATTTTCAAAGCGGGTTATATTTTAAAAAGAGGTTTTATTTTCAAATCGGGATTAATTTTCAGAAGAGGTTTTGTTTTCAAAGGGGTGTTTTATTTTCAAAGGGGTTTTTAAAAGGGGTTTTGTTTTCAAAGGGGGGTTTTATTTTCATAAGGCATTCACTTTTCTATGGGCGGTTTTTTTTGAAGGGGTTTTATTTTCAAAAGGGTTCTATTTTCAAAATGGGGCTTATTTTCAAAAGGGTTTTATTTTCAAAAGGGTTTTATTTTCAAGGGGGTTTGATTTTCAAAGGGGGTTTATTTTCAAAGGCGGGTTTATTTTCAAACGGGGTTTTATTTTCAAACGGGGTTTTATTTTCAAACGGGGTTTTATTTTCAAACGTGGTTTTATTTTCAAAGGGATTTTTATTTTCAAAAAATGTTTCATTTTCAAGGGCAATTTATTTTCAAAGGAGTTTGATTTTCAAAGGGGGCTTTATTTTGAAAGGAGGTTTTATTTTGAAAGGAGGTTTTATTTTCAAAGGGGGTTTTATTTTCAAAGGGGGTTTTATTTTCAAAGGGATTATTATTTTCTAAAGGGATTATTATTTTCTAAAGGGTGTTTTATTTTCAAATGGGGTTTTATTTTCAAATGGGGTACCCCTTACAAAAAAGAAAAAAAAAAAAAAAAAAAAAAAAAAATACAAAAAAATAAATAAAAACAAGAAACAAAATTTTTATTTCTAAATTCGAATTTGAAATAATCGAAAACCCAATCAATTTAAATTGAAGTTTAAAAGTTTATTATCGAACAATTGCCGTGCCCCAGTTTAGAGTAGAGTGTGAGAGAATTTGAGATCAGGTTCAGTGATTATTAAAAAAAAAAAAAAAACATATTTTCAAAGAGAAGTTTTCCTAGTGCGTTTTTTGAAAAGTTTTCATATTCAAGAGTAGTTTTTCAACTGCAGTTTTTCCAGACCAGTTTTTCAAGAGTAGTTTTCCAAGACCAGTTTTTCTAGAGTAGTTTTTCAAGAGTAGTTTTCCAAGAGCAGTTTTCAAGAGCAGTTTTCAAGAGCAGTTTTCAAGAGCAGTTTTTCAAGAGTAGTTTTGCAAGAGCAGTTTTCATGAGCGGTTTTCAAGAGTAGTTTTTCAAGAGCAATTTTTCAAGAGCAATTTTTCAAGAGCAATTTTTCAAGAGCAATTTTTCAAGAGCAATTTTTCAAGAGCAATTTTTCAAGAGCAATTTTTCAAGAGCAATTTTTCAAGAGCAATTTTTCAAGAGCAATTTTTCAAGAGCAATTTTTCAAGAGCAATTTTTCAAGAGCAATTTTTCAAGAGCAGTTTTTCAAGAGCAGTTTTTCAAGAGCGGTTTTCATGAGCAGTTTTTCTAGAGTAGTTTTTCAAGCTCAGTTTTTCAAGAGCAGTTTTTCAAGAGTATTTTTTCAAAAGCAGTTTCTCAAGAGTAGTTTTTCAAGAGCAGTTTTTCAAGAGCAGTTTTTCAAGAGCAGTTTTTCAAGAGTAGTTTTCCAAGAGCAGTTTTACAAGAGCAGTTTTACAAGAGCAGTTTTACAAGAGCAGTTTTTCAAGAGCAGTTTTTCAAGAGCAGTTTTTCAAGAGCAGTTTTTCAAGAGCAGTTTTTCAAGAGCAGTTTTTCAAGAGCAGTTTTTCAAGAGCAGTTTTTCAAGAGCAGTTTTTCAAGAGCAGTTTTTCAAGAGCAGTTTTTCAAGAGCAGTTTTTCAAGAGCAGTTTTTCAAGAGCAGTTTTTCAAGAGCAGTTTCTCAAGAGCAGTTTCTCAAGAGCAGTTTTTCTAGAGCAGTTTTTCTAGAGCAGTTTTTCTAGAGCAGTTTTTCTAGAGCAGTTTTTCTAGAGCAGTTTTTCTAGAGCAGTTTTTCTAGAGCAGTTTTTCAAGAGCAGTTTTTCTAGAGCAGTTTTTCTAGAGCAGTTTTTCTAGAGCAGTTTTTCTAGAGCAGTTTTCCTAGTGCGTTTTTTGAAAAGTTTTCATATTCAAGAGTAGTTTTTCAACTGCAGTTTTTCCAGACCAGTTTTTCAAGAGTAGTTTTCCAAGACCAGTTTTTCTAGAGTAGTTTTTCAAGAGTAGTTTTCCAAGAACAGTTTTCAAGAGCAGTTTTCAAGAGCAGTTTTTCAAGAGTAGTTTTGCAAGAGCAGTTTTCATGAGCGGTTTTCAAGAGTAGTTTTTCGAGAGCAATTTTTCAAGAGCAATTTTTCAAAAGCAATTTTTCAAAAGCAATTTTTCAAGAGCAATTTTTCAAGAGCAATTTTTCAAGAGCAATTTTTCAAGAGCAATTTTTCAAGAGCAATTTTTCAAGAGCAATTTTTCAAGAGCAGTTTTTAAGAGCAGTTTTTCAAGAGCAGTTTTTCAAGAGCGGTTTTCATGAGCAGTTTTTCTAGAGCGGTTTTCATGAGCAGTTTTTCTAGAGTAGTTTTTCAAGCTCAGTTTTTCAAGAGCAGTTTTTCAAGCGTATTTTTTCAAAAGCAGTTTCTCAAGAGTAGTTTTTCAAGAGCAGTTTTTCAAGAGCAGTTTTTCAAGAGTAGTTTTCCAAGAGTATTTTCTGAAGAGCAGTTTTTCTAGAGCAGTTTTTCTAGAGCAGTTTTTCTAGAGCAGTTTTTCTAGAGCAGTTTTTCTAGAGCAGTTTTCAAGAGCAGTTTTCAAGAGCAGTTTTCAAGAGCAGTTTTCAAGAGCAGTTTTCAAGAGCAGTTTTCAAGAGCAGTTTTCAAGAGCTGTTTTACAAGAGCAGTTTTACAAGAGCAGTTTTACAAGAGCAGTTTTACAAGAGCAGTTTTACAAGAGCAGTTTTACAAGAGCAGTTTTACAAGAGCAGTTTTTCAAGAGCAGTTTTTCAAGAGCAGTTTTTCAAGAGCAGTTTTTCAAGAGCAGTTTTTCAAGAGCAGTTTTTCTAGAGCAGTTTTTCTAGAGCAGTTTTTCTAGAGCAGTTTTTCTAGAGCAGTTTTCAAAAGCAGTTTTCAAGAGCAGTTTTTCAAAAGCAGTTTTCAAGAGCATTTTTTCGAGTGCGGTTTTTCGAGTGCGGTTTTTCGAGTGCGGTTTTTCGAGTGCGGTTTTTCGAGTGCGGTTTTTCGAGTGCGGTTTTCCGAGTGCGGTTTTCCGAGTGCGGTTTTTCGAGTGCGGTTTTTCGAGTGCGGTTTTTCGAGTGCGGTTTTTCGAGTGCGGTTTTTCGAGTGCGGTTTTTCGAGTGCGGTTTTTCGAGTGCGGTTTTTCGAGTGCGGTTTTTCGAGTGCGGTTTTTCGAGTGCGGTTTTTCGAGTGCGGTTTTTCGAGTGCGGTTTTTCGAGTGCGGTTTTTCGAGTGCGGTTTTTCGAGTGCGGTTTTTCGAGTGCGGTTTTTCGAGTGCGGTTTTTCGAGTGCGGTTTTTCGAGTGCGGTTTTTCGAGTGCGGTTTTTCGAGTGCGGTTTTTCGAGTGCGGTTTTTCGAGTGCGGTTTTTCGAGTGCGGTTTTTCGAGTGCGGTTTTTCGAGTGCGATTTTCGAGTGTGGTTTTTCGAGTGCGGTTTTTCGAGTGCGGTTTTTCGAGTGCGGTTTTTCTAGTGCGGTTTTTCGAGTGCGGTTTTTCGAGTGCGGTTTTTCGAGTGCGGTTTTTCGAGTGCGGTTTTTCGAGAGCGGTTTTTCGAGAGCAGTTTTTCGAGAGCGGTTTTTCGAGAGCAGTTTTTCGAGAGCAGTTTTTCAAGAGCAGTTTTTGAAAAGCAGTCTTACAAGAGCAGTTTTCGAGAGTATTTTTTTAAGAGTAGGTTTTCAAGCGCAGTTTTTCAAAGGTAGTATTTCAAGAGAACTTTTTCAAGATCATTTTTTCAAGAGTAGTTTATAATTTCAAAGCCTGTTTATTGTCAAAGCCTGTTTTATTTTCAAAGGGTTGTTTTATTTTCAAAGGGTTGTTTTATTTTCAAAGGGTTGTTTTATTTTCAAAGGGTTGTTTTATTTTCAAAGGGTTGTTTTATTTTCAAAGGGTTGTTTTATTTTCAAAGGGTTGTTTTATTTTCAAAGGGTTGTTTTATTTTCAAAGGGTTGTTTTATTTTCAAAGGGTTGTTTTATTTTCAAAGGGTTGTTTTATTTTCAAAGGGTTGTTTTATTTTCAAAGGGTTGTTTTATTTTCAAAGGGTTGTTTTATTTTCAAAGGGTTGTTTTATTTTCAAAGGGTTGTTTTATTTTCAAAGGGTTGTTTCATTTTCAAAGGGTTGTTTCATTTTCAAAGGGTTGTTTCATTTTCAAAGGGTTGTTTCATTTTCAAAGGGTTGTTTCATTTTCAAAGGGTTGTTTCATTTTCAAAGGGTTGTTTCATTTTCAAAGGGTTGTTTCATTTTCAAAGGGTTGTTTCATTTTCAAAGGGTTGTTTCATTTTCAAAGGGTTGTTTCATTTTCAAAGGGTTGTTTCATTTTCAAAGGGTTGTTTCATTTTCAAAGGGTTGTTTCATTTTCAAAGGGTTGTTTCATTTTCAAAGGGTTGTTTCATTTTCAAAGGGTTGTTTCATTTTCAAAGGGTTGTTTCATTTTCAAAGGGTTGTTTCATTTTCAAAGGGTTGTTTCATTTTCAAAGGGTTGTTTCATTTTCAAAGGGTTGTTTCATTTTCAAAGGGTTGTTTCATTTTCAAAGGGTTGTTTCATTTTCAAAGGGTTGTTTTATTTATTTTCAAAGGGTTGTTTTATTTTCAAAGGGTTGTTTTATTTTCAAAGGGTTGTTTTATTTTCAAAGGGTTGTTTTATTTTCAAAGGGGTTGTTTTATATTCAAAGGGTTGTTTTATATTCAAAGGGTTGTTTTATATTCAAAGGGTTGTTTTATATTCAAAGGGTTGTTTTATTTTCAAAGGGTTGTTTTATTTTCAAAGGGTTGTTTTATTTTCAAAGGGTTGTTTTATTTTCAAAGGGTTGTTTTATTTTCAAAGGGTTGTTTTATTTTCAAAGGGTTGTTTTATTTTCAAAGGGTTGTTTTATTTTCAAAGGGTTGTTTTATTTTCAAAGGGTTGTTTTATTTTCAAAGGGTTGTTTTATTTTCAAAGGGTTGTTTTATTTTCAAAGGGTTGTTTTATTTTCAAAGGGTTGTTTTATTTTCAAAGGGTTGTTTTATTTTCAAAGGGTTGTTTTATTTTCAAAGGGTTGTTTTATTTTCAAAGGGTTGTTTTATTTTCAAAGGGTTGTTTTATTTTCAAAGGGTTGTTTTATTTTCAAAGGGTTGTTTTATTTTCAAAGGGTTGTTTTATTTTCAAAGGGCTGTTTTATTTTCAAAGGGTTGTTTTATTTTCAAAGGGCTGTTTTATTTTCAAAGTGTTGTTTTATTTTCAAAGGGTTGTTTTATTTTCAAAGGGTTGTTTTATTTTCATAGGGTTGTTTTATTTTCAAAGGGTTGTACTAATACAGGGGGTGTATTTATTATTTATTTTTTTACAGGGGGTGTATTTATTATTTATTTTTTTACAGGGGGTGTATTTATTATTTATTTTTTTACAGGGGGTGTATTTATTATTTATTTTTTTACAGGGGGTGTATTTATTATTTATTTTTTTACAGGGGGTGTATTTATTATTTATTTTTTTACAGGGGGTGTATTTATTATTTATTTTTTTTACAGGGGGTGTATTTATTATTTATTTTTTTACATGGGGTGTATTTATTATTTTTTTTTACAGGGGGTGTATTTATTATTTTTTTTTACAGGGGGTGTATTTATTATTTTTTTTTTACAGGGGGTGTATTTATTATTTATTTTTACAGGGGGTGTATTTATTATTTATTTTTTTACAGGGGGTGTATTTATTATTTTTTTTTTTTTTACAGGGGGTGTATTTATTATTTATGTTTTTTACAGGGGGTGTATTTATTATTTATTTTTTTACAGGGGGTGTATTTATTATTTATTTTTTTACAGGGGGTGTATTTATTATTTTTTTTATTTTACAGGCGGTGTATTTATTATTTTTTTTACAGGTGGTGTATTTATTATTTATTTTTTTACAGGGGGTGTATTTATTATTATTTTTTTACAGGGGGTGTATTTATTAAAAATATATTATTTTTTTGCAAAAGATACCCCTTGTAAAAAAAATCAATTATTATTTTTTTAAGAGGGGTACCCCTTGTAAAAAAAATCAATTATTATTTTTTTACAAGGGGTACCCCTTGTAAAAAAAATCAATTATTATTTTTTTACAAGGGGTACCTCTTGTAAAAAATAGCAATTGTTATTTTTTCAATGGGAACCCCTTGTAAAAGAAAATCAATTGTTATTTTTTCAATGAGTACCCCTTGTAAAAAAAATCAATTATTTTTTTACATTAAAAAAAATCATTTTTTTTACATGGGGTGTATTTATTATTTTTTTACAGGGGGTGTATTTATTATTTATTTTTTTTTACAGGGGGTGTATTTATTATTTATTTTTTTTACAGGGGGTGTATTTATTATTTTTTTTTTTTTTACAGGGGGTGTATTTATTATTTATTTTTTTTACAGGGGGTGTATTTATTATTTTTTTTTACAGGGGGTGTATTTATTATTTATTTTTTTACAGGGGGTGAATTTATTATTTCTTTTTTTATAGGGGGTGTATTTATTATTATTTCTTTTTACAGGGGGTGTATTTATTAAAAATATATTATTTTTTTTGCAACGGATACCCCTTGTAAAAAAATCAATTATTATTTTTTTAAAAGCGGTACCCCTTGTAAAAAAAAATCAATAATTGATTTTTTTTACAAGGGGTACCCCTTGTAAAATAAAATAAATTATTATTTTTTACAAGGGGTACCCCTTGTAAAAAAAATCAATTATTATTTTTTTGAAAGGGGTACTCCTTGTAAAAAAACAATAATATATTTTTAATAAATACACCTCCTGTAAAAAAAAAAATAATAAATACACCCCCTGTAAAAAAAAATGTATTTATTTTTTTACAGGGGGTGTAAAAAAATAATTGATTTTTAATAAATACACCCCCTGTAAAAAAATAAATAAATCCACTACCTGCAAAAAAAAAAAATAATAAATACACCCCCTTTAAAAAAAATAAATAATAAATACACCCCCTGTAAAAAAAATAATAAATACACCCCCTGTAAAAAAAATAATAAATACACCCCCTGTAAAAAAATAATAAATACACCCCCTGTAAAAAAAAATAATAAATACACACCCTGTATAAAAATAAATAATAAATACACCCCCTGTAAAAAAAATAAATAATAAATACACCCCCTGTAAAAAAAAAAATAAATAATAAATACACCCCCTGTAAAAAAAAATAAATAATAAATACACCCCCTGTAAAAGAAAATAAATAATAAATACACCCCCTGTAAAAAAAAATAAATAATAAATACACCCCCTGTAAAAAAAAATAAATAATAAATACACCCCCTGTAAAAAAAAAATAAATAATAAATACACCCCCTGTAAAAAAAAATAAATAATAAATACACCCCCTGTAAAAAAATAAATAATAAATACACCCCCTGTAAAAAAAAATAAATAATAAATACACCCCCTGTAAAAAAAATAAATAAATACACCCCCTGTAAAAAAAAATAAATAATAAATAAACCCCTGTAAAAAAATTAATAAATACACCCCCTGTAAAAAAAATAAATAAATACACCCCCTGTAAAAAAAATAAATAAATACACCCCCTGTAAAAAAAATAAATAATAAATACATCCCCTGTAAAAAAATAAATAATAAATACACCCCCTGTAAAAAAAATAAATAATAAATACACCCCCTGTAAAAAAAAATTATAATAATAAATACACCCCCTGTAAAAAAATAAAAATAATAAATACCCCCCTGTAAGAAAATGAATAATAAATACACCCCCTGTAAAAAAAAAAAAATAATAAATACACCCCCTGTAAAAAAAATTATAAATACACCCCTTGAGAAGGTTGGGAAAATTGAGGTTGGGAAAATTGAGGTTGGGAAAATGGAGGTTGGGAAAATGGAGGTTGGGAAAATGGAGGTTGGGAAAATTGAGGATGGGAAAATTGAGGTTGGGAAAATTGAGGTTGGGAAAATTGAGGTTGGGAAAATTGAGGTTGGGAAAATTGAGGTTGGGAAAATTGAGGTTGGGAAAATTGAGGTTGGGAAAATTGAGGTTGGGAAAATTGAGGTTGGGAAAATTGAGGTTGGGAAAATTGAGATTGGGAAAATTGAGGTTGGGAAAATTGAGATTGGGAAAATTGAGATTGGGAAAATTGAGATTGGGAAAATTGAGATTGGGAAAAAAAAAGAAATAATAAATACACCCCCTGTAAAAAAATAAATAATAAATACACCCCCTGTAAAAAAATAAATAATAAATACATCCCCTGTAAAAAAAATAAATACACCCCCTGTAAAAATAAATACACCCCCTGTAAAAAAAAATACACCCCCTGTAAAAAAATAAATAATAAATACACCCCCTGTAAAAAAAATAAATAATAAATACACCCCCTGTAAAAAAATAAATAATAAATACACCCCCTGTAAAAAAAATAATAAATACACCCCCTGTAAAAAAAATAATAAATACACCCCCTGTAAAAAAAATAATAAATACACCCCCTGTAAAAAAAAAAATAATAAATACACCCCTTGAGAAAATTGAGATTGAGATTGAGAAAATTTAGATAAAAATTGAGATGGAGATTGGGAAAATTGAGGTTGGGAAAATTGAGGTTGAGAAAATTGAGGTTGAGAAAATTGAGGTTGAGAAAATTGAGGTTGAGAAAATTGAGGTTGGGAAAATTGAGGTGGGGAAAATTGAGGTGGGGAAAATTGAGGTGGGGAAAATTGAGGTGGGGAAAATTGAGGTGGGGAAAATTGAGGTGGGGAAAATTGAGGTGGGGAAAATTGAGGTAGGGAAAATTGAGGTAGGGAAAATTGAGGTAGGGAAAATTGAGGTTGGGAAAATTGAGGTTGGGAAAATTGAGGTTGGGAAAATTGAGGTTGAGAAAATTGAGGTTGAGAAAATTGAGGTTGAGAAAATTGAGGTTGAGAAAATTGAGGTTGAGAAAATTGAGGTTGAGAAAATTGAGGTTGGGAAAATTGAGGTTGGGAAAATTGAGGTTGGGAAAATTGAGGTAGGGAAAATTGAGGTTGGGAAAATTGAGGTTGGGAAAATTGAGATTGGGAAAATTGAGATTGGGAAAATTGAGATTGGGAAAAAAAAGAAATAATAAATACACCCCCTGTAAAAAAATAAATAATAAACACACCCCCTGTAAAAAAATAAATAATAAATACATCCCCTGTAAAAAAAATAAATACACCCCCTGTAAAAAAAAATACACCCCCTGTAAAAAAATAAATAATAAATACACCCCCTGTAAAAAAATAAATAATAAATACACCCCCTGTAAAAAAATAAATAATAAATACACCCCCTGTAAAAAAATAATAAATACACCCCCTGTAAAAAAAATAATAAATACACCCCCTGTAAAAAAAAATAATAAATACACCCCCTGTAAAAAAAAAATAATAATAAATACACCCCTTGAGAAAATTGAGATTGAGATTGAGAAAATTTAGATAAAAATTGAGATGGAGATTGGGAAAATTGAGGTTGGGAAAATTGAGGTTGAGAAAATTGAGGTTGAGAAAATTGAGGTTGAGAAAATTGAGGTTGAGAAAATTGAGGTTGGGAAAATTGAGGTTGGGAAAATTGAGGTTGGGAAAATTGAGGTGGGGAAAATTGAGGTGGGGAAAATTGAGGTGGGGAAAATTGAGGTGGGGAAAATTGAGGTAGGGAAAATTGAGGTAGGGAAAATTGAGGTAGGGAAAATTGAGGTAGGGAAAATTGAGGTAGGGAAAATTGAGGTTGGGAAAATTGAGGTTGGGAAAATTGAGGTTGAGAAAATTGAGGTTGAGAAAATTGAGGTTGAGAAAATTGAGGTTGGGAAAATTGAGGTTGGGAAAATTGAGGTTGGGAAAATTGAGGTTGGGAAAATTGAGGTTGGGAAAATTGAGGTTGGGAAAATTGAGGTTGGGAAAATTGAGGTTGGGAAAATTGAGATTGGTAAAATTGAGATTGGGAAAATTGAGATTGGGAAAATTGAGATTGGGAAAATTGAGATTGGGAAAATTGAGATTGGGAAAATAAATACACCCCCTGTAAAAAAATTAATAATAAATACACCCCCTGTAAAAAAAATAAATAATAAATAAACCTCCTGTAAAAAAAATAAATAATAAATACACCCCCTGTAAAAAAATTAATAATAAATACACCCCCTGTAAAAAAAATAAATAATAAATAAACCTCCTGTAAAAAAAAATAAATAATAAATACACCCCCTGTAAAAAAATTAAATAATAAATACACCCCCTTTAAAAAAAATAAATAATAAATACACCCCCTGTAAAAAAATGAATAATAAATTCACCCCCTGTAAAAAAAATAAATAATAAATACACCCCCTGTAAAAAAATAAATAATAAATACACCCCCTGTAAAAAAAATAAATACCCCCCTGTAAAAAAAATACACCCCCTGTAAAAAAATAAATAATAAATACACCCCCTGTAAAAAAATAAATAATAAATACACCCCCTGTAAAAAAATAAATAATAAATACACCCCCTGTAAAAAAAATGATAAATACACCCCCTGTAAAAAAAATAAATACATACCCTGTAAAAAAAATAAATACACCCCCTGTAAAAAAATAAATAATAAATACACCCCCTGTAAAAAAAAATAAATAATACACCCCCTGTAAAAAAAAAATAAAAAATACACCCCCTGTAAAAAAAAATAATAAATTCACCCCGTGTAAAAAAAAAATAATAAATACACCCCCTGTAAAAAAAATAAATAATAAATTGAGAAAAATGGAGATTGAGAAAATGGAGATTGAGAAAATTGAGATTGAGAAAATTGAGATTGAGAAAATTGAGATTGAGAAAATTGAGATTGAGAAAATTGAGATTGGGAAAATTGAGATTGGGAAAATTGAGATTGGGAAAATTGAGATTGGGAAAATAAATACACCCCCTGTAAAAAAATTAATAATAAATACACCCCCTGTAAAAAAATAAATAATAAATAAACCTCCTGTAAAAAAAATAAATAATAAATACACCCCCTGTAAAAAAATTAAATAATAAATACACCCCCTTTAAAAAAAATAAATAATAAATACACCCCCTGTAAAAAAATGAATAATAAATACACCCCCTGAAAATAAAACCGCCCTTTGAAAATAAAACCGCCCTTTGAAAATAAAACCGCCCTTTGAAAATAAAACCGCCCTTTGAAAATAAAACCGCCCTTTGAAAATAAAACCGCCCTTTGAAAATAAAACCGCCCTTTGAAAATAAAACCGCCCTTTGAAAATAAAACCGCCCTTTGAAAATAAAACCGCCCTTTGAAAATAAAACCGCCCTTTGAAAATAAAACCGCCCTTTGAAAATAAAACCGCCCTTTGAAAATAAAACCGCCCTTTGAAAATAAAACCGCCCTTTGAAAATAAAACCGCCCTTTGAAAATAAAACCGCCCTTTGAAAATAAAACCGCCCTTTGAAAATAAAACCGCCCTTTGAAAATAAAACCGCCCTTTGAAAATAAAACCGCCCTTTGAAAATAAAACCGCCCTTTGAAAATAAAACCGCCCTTTGAAAATAAAACCGCCCTTTGAAAATAAAACCGCCCTTTGAAAATAAAACCGCCCTTTGAAAATAAAACCGCCCTTTGAAAATAAAACCGCCCTTTGAAAATAAAACCGCCCTTTGAAAATAAAACCGCCCTTTGAAAATAAAACCGCCCTTTGAAAATAAAACCGCCCTTTGAAAATAAAACCGCCCTTTGAAAATAAAACCGCCCTTTGAAAATAAAACCGCCCTTTGAAAATAAAACCGCCCTTTGAAAATAAAACCGCCCTTTGAAAATAAAACCGCCCTTTGAAAATAAAACCGCCCTTTGAAAATAAAACCGCCCTTTGAAAATAAAACCGCCCTTTGAAAATAAAACCGCCCTTTGAAAATAAAACCGCCCTTTGAAAATAAAACCGCCCTTTGAAAATAAAACCGCCCTTTGAAAATAAAACCGCCCTTTGAAAATAAAACCGCCCTTTGAAAATAAAACCGCCCTTTGAAAATAAAACCGCCCTTTGAAAATAAAACCGCCCTTTGAAAATAAAACCGCCCTTTGAAAATAAAACCGCCCTTTGAAAATAAAACCGCCCTTTGAAAATAAAACCGCCCTTTGAAAATAAAACCGCCCTTTGAAAATAAAACCGCCCTTTGAAAATAAAACCGCCCTTTGAAAATAAAACCGCCCTTTGAAAATAAAACCGCCCTTTGAAAATAAAACCGCCCTTTGAAAATAAAACCGCCCTTTGAAAATAAAACCGCCCTTTGAAAATAAAACCGCCCTTTGAAAATAAAACCGCCCTTTGAAAATAAAACCGCCCTTTGAAAATAAAACCGCCCTTTGAAAATAAAACCGCCCTTTGAAAATAAAACCGCCCTTTGAAAATAAAACCGCCCTTTGAAAATAAAACCGCCCTTTGAAAATAAAACCGCCCTTTGAAAATAAAACCGCCCTTTGAAAATAAAACCGCCCTTTGAAATTAAAACCGCCCTTTGAAATTAAAACCGCCCTTTGAAATTAAAACCGCCCTTTGAAATTAAAACCGCCCTTTGAAAATAAAACCGCCCTTTGAAAATAAAACCGCCCTTTGAAAATAAAACCGCCCTTTGAAAATAAAACCGCCCTTTGAAAATAAAACCGCCCTTTGAAAATAAAACCGCCCTTTGAAAATAAAACCGCCCTTTGAAAATAAAACCGCCCTTTGAAAATAAAACCGCCCTTTGAAAATAAAACCGCCCTTTGAAAATAAAACCGCCCTTTGAAAATAAAACCGCCCTTTGAAAATAAAACCGCCCTTTGAAAATAAAACCGCCCTTTGAAAATAAAACCGCCCTTTGAAAATAAAACCGCCCTTTGAAAATAAAACCGCCCTTTGAAAATAAAACCGCCCTTTGAAAATAAAACCGCCCTTTGAAAATAAAACCGCCCTTTGAAAATAAAACCGCCCTTTGAAAATAAAACCGCCCTTTGAAAATAAAACCGCCCTTTGAAAATAAAACCGCCCTTTGAAAATAAAACCGCCCTTTGAAAATAAAACCGCCCTTTGAAAATAAAACCGCCCTTTGAAAATAAAACCGCCCTTTGAAAATAAAACCGCCCTTTGAAAATAAAACCGCCCTTTGAAAATAAAACCGCCCTTTGAAAATAAAACCGCCCTTTGAAAATAAAACCGCCCTTTGAAAATAAAACCGCCCTTTGAAAATAAAACCACCCTTTGAAAATAAAACCACCCTTTGAAAATAAAACCACCCTTTGAAAATAAAACCACCCTTTGAAAATAAAACCACCCTTTGAAAATAAAACCACCCTTTGAAAATAAAACCACCCTTTGAAAATAAAACCACCCTTTGAAAATAAAACCACCCTTTGAAATTAAAACCACCCTTTGAAATTAAAACCACCCTTTGAAATTAAAACCACCCTTTGAAAATAAAACCACCCTTTGAAAATAAAACCACCCTTTGAAAATAAAACCACCCTTTGAAAATAAAACCACCCTTTGAAAATAAAACCACCCTTTGAAAATAAAACCACCCTTTGAAAATAAAACCACCCTTTGAAAATAAAACCACCCTTTGAAAATAAAACCACCCTTTGAAAATAAAACCACCCTTTGAAAATAAAACCACCCTTTGAAAATAAAACAACCCTTTGAAAATAAAACAAACCTTTGAAAATAAAACAACCCTTTGAAAATAAAACAACCCTTTGAAAATAAAACAACCCTTTGAAAATAAAACAACCCTTTGAAAATAAAACAACCCTTTGAAAATAAAACAACCCTTTGAAAATAAAACAACCCTTTGAAAATAAAACAACCCTTTGAAAATAAAACAACCCTTTGAAAATAAAACAACCCTTTGAAAATAAAACAACCCTTTGAAAATAAAACAACCCTGTGAAAATAAAACAACCCTGTGAAAATAAAACAACCCTGTGAAAATAAAACAACCCTGTGAAAATAAAACCAACCCTGTGAAAATAAAACCAACCCTGTGAAAATAAAACCAACCCTGTGGAAATAAAACCACCCTGTGGAAATAAAACCACCCTGTGGAAATAAAACCACCCTGTGAAAATAAAACCACCCTGTGAAAATAAAACCACCCTGTGAAAATAAAACCACCCTGTGAAAATAAAACCACCCTGTGAAAATAAAACCACCCTGTGAAAATAAAACCACCCTGTGAAAATAAAACCACCCTTTGAAAATAAAACCACCCTTTGAAAATAAAACCACCCTTTGAAAATAAAACCACCCTTTGAAAATAAAACCACCCTTTGAAAATAAAACCACCCTTTGAAAATAAAACCACCCTTTGAAAATAAAACCACCCTTTGAAAATAAAACCACCCTTTGAAAATAAAACAACCCTTTGAAAATAAAACAACCCTTTGAAAATAAAACAACCCTTTGAAAATAAAACAACCCTTTGAAAATAAAACAACCCTTTGAAAATAAAACAACCCTTTGAAAATAAAACAACCCTTTGAAAATAAAACAACCCTTTGAAAATAAAACAACCCTTTGAAAATAAAACAACCCTTTGAAAATAAAACAACCCTGTGAAAATAAAACAACCCTGTGAAAATAAAACAACCCTGTGAAAATAAAACAACCCTGTGAAAATAAAACAACCCTGTGAAAATAAAACCACCCTGTGAAAATAAAACCACCCTGTGAAAATAAAACCACCCTGTGAAAATAAAACCACCCTGTGAAAATAAAACCACCCTGTGAAAATAAAACCACCCTGTGAAAATAAAACCACCCTGTGAAAATAAAACCACCCTGTGAAAATAAAACCACCCTGTGAAAATAAAACCACCCTGTGAAAATAAAACCACCCTGTGAAAATAAAACCACCCTGTGAAAATAAAACCACCCTTTGAAAATAAAACCACCCTTTGAAAATAAAACCACCCTTTGAAAATAAAACCACCCTTTGAAAATAAAACCACCCTTTGAAAATAAAACCACCCTTTGAAAATAAAACCACCCTTTGAAAATAAAACCACCCTTTGAAAATAAAACCACCCTTTGAAAATAAAACCACCCTTTGAAAATAAAACCACCCTTTGAAAATAAAACCACCCTTTGAAAATAAAACCACCCTTTGAAAATAAAACCACCCTTTGAAAATAAAACCACCCTTTGAAAATAAAACCACCCTTTGAAAATAAAACCACCCTTTGAAAATAAAACCACCCTTTGAAAATAAAACCACCCTTTGAAAATAAAACCACCCTTTGAAAATAAAACCACCCTTTGAAAATAAAACCACCCTTTGAAAATAAAACCACCCTTTGAAAATAAAACCACCCTTTGAAAATAAAACCACCCTTTGAAAATAAAACCACCCTTTGAAAATAAAACAACCCTTTGAAAATAAAACACCCCTTTGAAAATAAAACAACCCTTTGAAAATAAAACAACCCTGTGAAAATAAAACAACCCTTTGAAAATAAAACAACCCTGTGAAAATAAAACTTCCTTTGAAAATAAAACAATTTGAAAATGAAATGTCCTTTGAAAATAAAAACCCTTTGAAAATAAAACTTCCTTTTAAAATAAAACACAATTTGAAAATGAAATGCCCTTTGAAAATAAAACTTTTAAAGGGTGCCCTTCAGGTTTTTCAATTTTTTTTAAAAAAAAAAAAAATCGAAACTTTTTTTTTTTTTTTTTTTTTTTTGAGAAAATTGTTAGGGAAATATAGAATTGGAATAATTAAGATTTGGAAAATTTGATATATTGGGGAAAATTTGAAATTTGAATAAATATAGATTTGGGAAAATATGAGATTTGGTAATTTTTAGATTTGCGCTAAATGTTGACATTTATTTATCATGCTTTATAATTTTTTTCAAAACTTACGGATTCGCTGAAAATCCAACTTGAAAACAAGAGAAGTAAAAAAACACTATAATTGCGATTAAATTTGTCATTTTTGTAAATTCTTTTAAACCGTTCGCCACGGCTGTCTTTGACAGAGTAAACTCTTTTTATACGATTGCAGCTCTTTAAAACGATTTAATAAAAGGGAATGTTAGTGTCTTCGACATCTAAGATAATATTAAATAACAAAGCTATGGGGAGAAGAGTTGAGGGCGGTACTATATAATCCAAATCAATCTCCGGAATTGAATATCTAGAAACAGAGGGGCGCCATTTCTCAAAACTTTGAATCCAAAATTTTGTATTTCTCAGCAGCCGGATTGAAAATGACTGAAGGGGGATTTAGTAAACCCTATTCTAGTTAGCCTCTTGAGTAAAAAAATGTGAAGGAAATTAAAGTCACGTGGCTCGGTCAAATTTAGTTGGCTTAGAGTGAAGTATTCAGTAAAAGGCAGGGAAATAGAAACGAGTGCGATGACGTAATTACGCTGATCCCTTTCTATTTGCCTTTCATTCTACGGTTTGAAATTACATGAAAGAGTCTTCCTCTCATCGCTATTTTTTGCTGTTTCAAAAGACACAAAATGATAGTACGAGCGTGAAAGAATAGGGTAGGACCGACTGCTTTAATGTTTGGTTTAAATTTAGAGATAGATAAATGATAGACCAAGGGCGTTACGTCAAAAGCCTAACGCCCTACCGACTGAGCCACTGTAGCGGAGTAGATCTATTTGAAATTGCCATTTTATAATTAATTGGGATAAGAAAGGAGTTACTTAAAGGGATTCTTTAACTTTGGCTCCCGCCCGATCAGGACTGAGCTGTGGACTAGATCCATTTGGAAGCTGCCATTTTGTAATTAGTTAGGATTAGTAAGGAGCTACATAATGAGTGTATCAAAATCTTGTCTGCAGCCCATATCGATCTTCATCTTTAATATTGAAGTTTTCAAAACTTGAACTTAAACGCGTCTTATTGCAAAATTTAAAGCGACGAAGCTCGAGAAAAAAAAAATTACTCGTCGTTCTCTTGTAAGGACTAAAAACTAATTAATATCATTAACTTTCGAATATGTGGTTACTAATGGGGGAATTAACCAATTAAAGGATAGTTAATAAGGCTTTCAATATGGGAATAAAACCGCCAGAGCTTATAAAAGAAGCGCCGCTTTTAGGAGTTTTCAAAGGAATGATCTTAAACACAAAAGCGGTCATTTTAACCCTGAATGCTTTTACAAAACAAAGTATCTTCTCTCTCTTTCTCACGACAAAATTAAGGGTTCCTTTTGTGACACAAGACTATTCAAGCGGATTTAATGGCAATTGAGCCTTTAATAATATCGGGGACCAATTTTGAATAGTATTTTTGAACCTTGGAGTAAAAGGTTTGGACATAAGCCAAAATAAAGGGAAACATGATTGAAAAGGAAATTGGGCAATAACAGTTTGAGATTAAGAATGAAAAAAATAAAAAAATAATTCATTCTCTAGGAATTAATGACAGAAATCAATGTTTAACCTTTTAAAGAGAGGATGGAATCTAAGTCTAAATTAAGATTAAAATGTTAAAAGAATTTAGAGCTTCTTCAAAGTAATTTTAATAATTTCCTCAAAAACGTTTTCATATTTTCCTCCAAAATATCTATAATTTTGCGCAAAATGTTTTTGTATAAAACGTTGCTCAAAATAATTTTAACATTTGCGCCAAATCATTTAAATATTCGGGGAAAATCATTTAAATATTCGGGGAAAATAATTTAAATATTCGGGGAAAATAATTTAAATATTCGGGGAAAATAATTTAAATATTCGGGGAAAATAATTTAAATAGTCGGGGAAAATAATTTAAATAGTCGGGGAAAATAATTTAAATATTCGGGGAAAATAATTTAAATAGTCGGGGAAAATAATTTAAATAGTCGGGGAAAATAATTTAAATAGTCGGGCAAAATATTTTAAATAGTCGGGGAAAATAATTTAAATAGTCGGGGAAAATAATTTAAATAGTCGGGGAAAATAATTTAAATAGTCGGGGAAAATAATTTAAATAGTCGGGGAAAATAATTTAAATAGTCGGGGAAAATAATTTAAATAGTCGGGGAAAATAATTTAAATAGTCGGGGAAAATAATTTAAATAGTCGGGGAAAATAATTTAAATAGTCGGGGAAAATAATTTAAATAGTCGGGAAAAATAATTTAAATAGTCGGGAAAAATAATTTAAATAGTTGGGAAAAATAATTTAAATAGTTGGGAAAAATAATTTAAATAGTTGGGAAAAATAATTTAAATAGTTGGGAAAAATAATTTAAAGAGTTGGGAAAAATAATTTAAAGAGTTGGGAAACATAATTTAAAGAGTTGGGGAAAATAATTTAAAGAGTTGGGGAAAATAATTTAAAGAGTTGGGGAAAATAATTTAAAGAGTTGGGGAACATAATTTAAATAGTTGGGGAAAATAATTTAAATAGTTGGGGAAACTATTTAAATATTTGGGGAAAACAATTTAAATATTTGGGGAAAACAATTTAAATATTTGGGGAAAACAATTTAAATATTTTGGGAAAACAATTTAAATATTTTGGGAAAATTATTTAAATATTTTGGGAAAATTATTTAAATATTTGCGCAAAATAACTCGGACATTAGAGGAAAATAATTCTATAATTTGCTCAAAATAATTCGGAAATTTGCTCAAAATAATTCGGAAATTTGCTCAAAATTATTCGGAAATTTGCTCAAAATAATTCGGAAATTTGCTCAAAATAATTCGGAAATTTGCTCAAAATAATTCGGAAATTTGCTCAAAATAATTCGGAAATTTGCTCAAAATAATTCGGAAATTTGCTCAAAATAATTCGGAAATTTGCTCAAAATAATTCGGAAATTTGCTCAAAATAATTCGGAAATTTTCTCAAAATAATTCGGAAATTTGCTCAAAATAATTCGGAAATTTGCTCAAAATAATTCGGAAATTTGCTCAAAATAATTCGGAAATTTGCTCAAAATAATTCGGAAATTTGCTCAAAATAATTCGGAAATTTGCTCAAAATAATTCGGAAATTGCTCAAAATAATTCGGAAATTTGCTCAAAATAATTCGGAAATTTGCTCAAAATAATTTGGAAATTTTCTCAAAATAATTCGGAAATTTGCTCAGATAATTCAGAAATTTACTTATTAGATTTTAAAAATTTGTGCAAAAGAATTTAGAAGTTTTCTCAAAAGATTTCTAGAAATTGACTGAAATTATAATTTAAAAAAATTCGGAAAACTGTTTTAAAATTGCCATCAAATAATTTAAAATTATAAATTGGCAGTTACAACTTTTAACTTGGAAGATACCCAATGTAAATTGGGTGAACCTATCTTTTACGTATATTTTAGGTTCTTTCCAAGATCGTAGCTCATCATTTAGTATATTAGTATTTTAATAATAGGAAAACATTAAAAATGCTCTAATTCAGTGTTTAATCCTGCCTTTACAAGATAATATAAGTTATAATGAAACACTATATTTATAAGATAAGGTTATTAATTAATCAAGAAATTCAATCCAGTTAGGAAATATTTTTTATTATTACAAGCGGAGAAAAAAACAAAAAACTATACAAAATAAGAGATACAGATATAGTTTCAAAAATTGCGAAAAATTATATTTCCCAATTTTTTTTTATTCCCCCATTTGAAAGATTAACTTAAAACAAAATAACCCATTAGAAAATATGACCAAGTTTAAAATTACTAGCACATCTAAGATTTGAAATCATAATTATGAAATTAAAATATTTATAATATGATATATTAAATTCCAATTAATAATTTCGGGGAAGGATTTTAAATTTGTTATAATTTTTTCCCTTAAAATTTAAATAGCGTGAAAATGTTTCTATTAACAATAATTAGGTGCGCGGTTTTTAACAACATTTTTATTGAAAATTTAAATTAAACTAAATCTATATTTGTTTGCTACTTTTAATTAGTTTTTCGTGGTATTAAATAGCAATTGCTGATCAAAAAACAATAGCGTAATATGAATATATGATCACATTAGCGGGTAATTAATTTTTTCGGCTTTTTTTGTACATATTAAAAACCGAAAAATAAACCCGCTTTTTTATTTTTAAGTGCAAAAAATGTTCAGTTTTTGTTTTTTAAATTGGTATTTTTCGTCGATTTTTCACTAATTCACAATATTTTTGTTTAATTTTTATACAAGGGTGTATTTTGTTTATTATATACGCTAAGCTATTGTTTGTTTGTTTGTTTCGTAATAAATACAAATCTAACCACCTACAACTAGACAAGGAGACATTTTTTTTCCTAAAACAAGTAAGGCAATTTTTATATTTTACTCAATATTTTTGGGCACCTTTTTGTATAATATTATGTTATAATTGCGAAATGTTAATTTGTTAAATATATTTTTTCTAATGTTTCGTTTATGTTTTTTTTTTAACCTAATGAATTACAATCCATGGATCGTAAGGTGTTCAATTTTATATTTTGTTTTCGTGTGATATTTTTGTTAAATATTTTATTAAGGTTTGCGCTTTGATTGGAAATTAATTACTAAATCTAATTAGCTTTATACACGCAGTTTGGTTTTTGGTATAGCGTTCGAACTTGGAAATATTTAATTTTAATTTAAAAAATATCTAATTAAGATAAAGGGAAAATGTTTTTTTGGGTTTCGTGAAAAAAAATATTAATTTGAATAATTATTTGCTAAAGAAGTAGAAAATGAAAAGGAAGAAGTAACACGTGATGACGTCTATACTAAATATGGCCCAATTATTTATTTTCACTAGTGAAGTACTTTCATTTCCTGAAACTGATATCTAATGGTGGAGAAATCTGAGTAATCCACGTAAATTACTTAAAAGAGGCTTTAAACTTAATTATAAAATAGTTCAAATCATATGGCAGTAATTAAAGTTTAAATGATTGTAATCAGACCAGGAGTATTTGAGTTACAAAAAGAGTCTTAAGTTTAACCATTAATATTTTAATTTACTTATAATTAAACCACTCATTAAGTACTTCAATGTTTTTAGTTTTAAATGGTGTAAACCGTATATTTTTCATGGTTTAGTTGTTTTTTGGAGCAAATTTAAGCAAACATCGTGTTTCAAAATTAACCGCTGACTTCTCCTTTAATTAATAAAAACTATAGCCTATTAAATAGTCACAATATATAGGCCTACTATGAAAAACTAATCAGCTGGAAAAATAAAACAATTCCTTTAGATACATCCCATTCCATTTTTATACCAATATTTTTCCTGGTATTTCTCAAGCTATTTGAGAATATAGGAGAAGACGGCCATTAAATGTTTTAAGTCGTTTGAAAGACGATTTTAATACTGTGAAAAGCACTAGTTTGGGCTTGTAGCCATTGCACCTAACACTACAAGAGAGAAAATAAAAGATACCGTAGTGGAAACTTTATATTAGAAAGGGGAAAAAATATGAAACCCAACACTTCTGAAGATTATGGAAACTTTATGGTTAAAAATCAATTTGAGCTTTCAGTATGTACAAAACTAGTCCAATTTTAGTTACTATGTCTTGTTTTCTTAGAAATAAGGAGAACCTAACTTTCTACCTATTGAAAAGTAACAGTTAGACAAAAGAGTGAATAAAAACTGAAGTATTTTTTCCGGTTATAGTTATATAGTTAGTGTGGAGAATAAAAAGCTATCATGCGAGTATTTTTAAAAGTTATCGCTTCTTTGGGTTCTATATTTCATTTTATATACAACGAGTATTAAGCTAGTTTCGCCTCACATCTATACGAATACCAAACAACAGGTATAAAGAAGTGTCTAGCTTTCTATGAACTGAAAAGTTGAACAGATACGGACTGTAGAGTTCGTTTCATTTGGAAATTTCAACAAATTCCACAAAGTATTATTATGTGTGTAAGCAAGAACCAATTTATGAAACCCAAGAACAAACAAAGTGAAATTTTATGTTTCCATGAAGTCATACTTGTTTTATAGACACTGGTTAATTTTACTTCATCCATGAGTAATTTTAGGAAAACTCTAAATCGATCGAAAGAAGTTATAATAATTTTCAAAATAATATTGTGTTGAGAGGTCGCTCTATGTTTTATCTAGATATCAATACCTAACGAGATAATTTCCCTTTTTCCACTCGGAATGGAAAACGAACTGAACTTAAGTGAACTACAGGAAACAGCATTCTTTCTAAAACACAAGCCTTGCTGCAGTGCCTAGGCTCCTTGTAGACCTTGTTATAAAATTATGTGTGCCACTTTGAGCTGAACTTAATTCAAGAGACTAGTTGGGAGGAGAAATACGGTTGGGAAAAAAATATCTATGCACTACAGCCCAATTCTAACTTCCTATAAATATGTTCTTGGTGATATGATAGTAATGGAGGCTAGAATTTCATCCATTGAAACTTGCGAATGACACAAAAATGTATGAGATGACTTAGCTTATGGGAGTATAATAAAAATGATATCAGTTTTTAAAGACAACAGTTCCGTTTCTTCATAAATTTACAGAGAGTGACAAAGGTAACGTTCCCAATTTATCTCATAGAGATGAGGAACGATAACTATGTGTGGGGCTGACTTTGACTACGGTGCAAATTCATAATGAAATACTGGAACTGTGGTGACATAACCAAGGTTAATAAAAGGTGGACGTTTTTTTTATTTTCTTCAAGGTTTTCCGATGTTCTTTCTTATCTAAAGTATCACAATGATGAACTAACGTACTAAGATTTTTTGGGGGGCAGTTTATTATATAGGAATGGCAGTAATTTGAAAAAAGGTTTTTGAGGGTCGAATATTGGTTTCCTGGTTTAGATATTAAAGGCCGATCTACTCTAAAATCGGCCCCTTGAAAATAATGTTTGCTTACGCACACATAACTTTGAGCTGTACAATTTGTAATGTTAAATAAGGCAACTGGCGACAATAAAAAGGGTCTACAAGTAACAAGCAATCCTTTCAAGTTTAATTTTGTTAGGATATCTCTAGTTTATGACAATTAGCCACTAGTGGTTGGAAATTAGTTTGAATATCAGTCTACCATCATGATTTCTAGTCCCTCTTAAATTCTAACTATATAATTAAGGAGGGTACCACTTCCAGGGTCAAGAAGATGTATGGTTCACGCAAAATTCGATAAAATTATTATTTTCCTATTTTACCCATTTATGTCATAATCAAATAACTTTGTCCTATATCAGAACTAGCCTGAAATTTACGTTAAATGTTTTTCTTTTACGTAAGCCCAGACGCTGATGACTTAAATTTCCATTTGAGGTTGACTTGAAATGAAAATTGTGACTAAAAATGTTGACCTATAACCATTTAACTAACCTTGTTAGAAATAATCTATCAGATGCTATTCATAATTTTAAACATGGATAAAAAGAAAATGAAATTGTTAGATTCTTTTTGAAAAATAAAAATAATCCTATCGGTATTAATTATTTTTGATTATCAAATATAGAATTAGGTTTATGGAATTATATATTTAACCTTTATATACTGTATATATTTTTTTCTATCAGTTGTAAGGTTGTGTCGTTAATCAAGAGAGTGAACTGGCCTTTGGCTAAATAAACAACTGAGTATTTCTTCCAACCTAACATTATTCACCATATCCTAATATATTTTTTATTATATGACTCCCAGCTAAAAAAAAATACTTTCTACGTATTTGAATCGCAACATTCTATATGGTGAAGAGCTAAACTATTCATTAAACAACGTTTTGGATAAGATTAGAAATAGCGGGAGATAAGCCTTCGTACGAGTAACGCCTAGGAGTAATCCTAATGGAATAGAGCAACAAGCGACTGTGTCATTTCCTTTTTAGGATCTAGGGTATAATCCCTCTTCCTCTTACTGTATATTAGAGAACAATGTCACTTACGATTAATAGCAATGACGCGAAAGGGTAATCCCTGACTTTGACTGTACTGTTAAGCTACTTGGAAACTCGGTGAATCTCAGTAATGGTGAACAAGGTTTCCTAGCCAACAAAACAAGGTTTTCTATTATTATTTCATATATATACTAGTCGTTCATTCGCGAAAGTGGACCGAATGAAGAAAGGTTAGATGTAGAATACATCAAATATTAAGTTTGTTGCGTATTAAAGTATAATTAAAAGCGAAATAACATCAAATTTTAATACATAGTTCACTTATGCTTTAAATAAGAACAAGTACACAGTAATCGGCTCACAAATATTTCGTGTACTTCACTTCAGTAATAATTAAATTAACTAATTATTAAATTAAAGTGCACACATTTTAAGACTATAATGTGTGCTTTAAAATACGTAGTTAATTACTGAACAAGATATAAATTCTCATCTTGATTTTTGTGGAGCGTTTTTTGGTTTGGAGAAAAATAGTTTTAACTTTAATGTTTTAATATTTTTAAAGTAAATGAAAGGGACCTCTACTTCGTATGGTCAATAAAAAGAGTCTATTATATAAACAGTTTATAAAATAAATAATTTTTTAACTATAAAGTAGCAGCATTATTAAATAATTATTTTAAGAATATGTGTCAAATTTCCAATTCAGTGATTTTGGATTTTGGCCGAAGTGTACGGAATTTTGGCAAGTGTCCGACATAGCGTAGGTCTTGAATGCTCAAACTATAATTTCCCTGGTGACGTTATCACGCATTATATACGGCATTTTAAATTTAAATGAGGTAGGCATCGAATCAAATATCAAATAATATATTTATGTTGATGAAAACAAATTTGTAACCCTTGTCCTGTGTTTCACGAGATTTGTCCTTTTCTATTGTACCTTCTACTTAATTCTACTTTCTTTCGTGAATAGACTAATCACAACAGTGTCCTTTTGTTTCTCTGTGGGTCTATTGGTTCCCATAGGACATTGTATGCCGTGAAAGCAAAATAAAACTAGATTGCTTTGGCGTTGTTTTTTTTTCCTACATTTTTTTTTTCAAGAGTGTTTTCATGTACCTTTTTCTTTGCTTTTAAAGAAAGGTTAAGGTGAGAAAGTAGATTGCGAGTGTGACTGTGTGAGGAAGAAAAAGTCTTTGGAGTTTAGAAACTTCTTTTTCTAATCCGTATCCTATTAAAGCCGATGTTCGATTACTGTTTAATGGCCTTAGAGGGTTTTCTAGCGTGGGGGAGTTAGAATACTCGTTGAGGCCGAAAAACGGTATTCGAAGGAGAGCTTAAGTCCGTTACCATAGAGACCAAATCCTAGAGTTGAATTCGCGACTCGCGACGAAAAGTTTCTATCCAACTAAATAGAATTTAGATAGTATACGTGGAAGGCAACTACATGGGGTTAAAATTATTGACAATGTTTCTGGAAATTACAAGTCAGGATATATTTACAGCACGTACGAGCTATGCTGCATTTCATTCTATCCCTAGAAAACTAACTTCTATAGCTAATGATAAACGAGTATTAAAATAATTATTGATCATCTGTAGAGAATTATAGGAATTAGAAGATAAAATCTCACAATTATACGATTTTTATAGCTGATCGGATTTTAATTTTCTTTAATAATTATATTATATTATATTTGAGAAAAACGTAATTAATCCTAATTTTAAAGGAACTATAGGATTACTATAGGACAAATTTGATTAAAACTCCCGTTTGAATGATATCGTATGATTTCAGTGTTCAAATTCTTAAGTCTAAATAATTCAAGAAATGAAGTTTTTTAAATTTTGAATATTTTATATGTTTTCGTGAACATTTTGTTTCAATTCAGTGGAAATTTTATATTTTCTAATCTAATCTGAAGGCCTTTGTTTTATGTCAACTCTATACGCAATTAATCAAAATTAATTCAATTTAAATGTAAACTTAATAGGACAATATAACCAAACTTAAAAACTAAAACATTTCCAAGTTCGATACGCCTCTAAAAATTAACTACTTCATGTTTCTAATAAGTTGAATTATTATCTTTGATGAATGTTTGGATATTTTCGATATTAGTTTTGTTTTAATATCATTAGGTATCATATATGTTTTATTTAATAATGGTTTAAATTGTTTAAACCCGATTATTAAACCAATCTACTAAGATATTTCGATATTAGCGTTTTTAATTTACAAAAAGCTCCTTTTTTAATGTTATTTTTATCATTATTTTATCATATTTTTTCTTATAAAAATTATGTTCATCTATATTTTATTTACGGTAATCAAAACCGGAATTGTTTAAAATTTCGTTTCAACACTTTTGTTAATCCCAACGTCATTTTACCATTATTTTCTTTCGGTTTCGAGTTTACTTTACCCCCAACATTGATAATTACTTCACAAATTTATTGTATTTTTCATTTTTCTCGTTATTTTTTTATATAAAACAGTCAATTGTGAAAAATAGAATCCCTTAATAGAAAGATGGGTATTTTTTTTTATTTTGCTATTTTTTATTTTACTTATTTAAGGAGAGTTTTGGTCGTTATACAATATCTTGAATATAACGTTTAACTGGTTTTAGTATATATGGGATATTAGCAGTTATTTTTTAATCGAATTCTGATTATTTAGATATATGTACATGTCTTTTTAAATTATTTTATGTCCTATAGTTTATGATGGAAATAAATTTATAATAATTTATAATTAATAGAGCATATTTTAAAATGATAGATTGAGTTTTAATTTTTAAAATTATTAGTTTAGTAGATAAATAATTTTAATCGGGAAATATTTGAAAGATAATTGGCATTTGGAGATATTTTGGGGAATTGTGACGTATTTGATTTGAAAAATTTCATTGGTTTAAAATAGTTTAAAAGTAAATTTATGAAATGTTTTAAGTAGTTTTGAAATTCGTTTAATTTTATTATTTTAAACAATACGATCAAATTATCCTTTCTTTTGAATTCAAAAATATGAATTAAGCAAACTTAAGTGGTTTAAAATTACCAAAAATGTTAATTACTTCGCTTTCAACAGATAGAACCAATCTCCCTGATTCAAAATATATATTTCTTTACTATATTATAGTTTTTTTAAATCTAATTAAGTCTTGCGTTTCGATGGTTTTGTAGCTAAATCTATTTCTCAGACTTTTTATAGTTAAATTTGAGTTTACTATTGACGTCACTATTAGCGCGCGCTACCAAAGTCGTTCTTAATTGGGAAGTGCAGCCAGTGCAGACGGAAATAAGAACATTTTCTTTTAAGTATTGGACAATTGTCCAACAATCCCCTTCACAAATTCAAAGTTATCGGACATCCGAGATATCCAGATTTCCTATAGGAGAAATTAGTTTTTCTAATCGAACAAATGTTCAGTGATTTCCTCCGGAGAAAAATAGACAAGTTACGGGATATTTGAGAAATTTATGGGACAATGTCCAGTATTGTCCTATGCTTATTTCCGTCCCTGATTGCAGTTTGGCAACTCATGGAGTTGTAACGGGAGATACAACAAAGGTTTAACATTGTAGGAACGAATGTCTAACTTTGTTATTGCTCCAAGTTTTTTTTTTTGTCCCAATGAAATTCTCTATTAGTTGTAATTAGGTTTAGCGCACCACTACGGAGGTTTTTACCTACTCTTAGGGCATAGGCCCAACTCAGTACTCACTGTTGAAATTGATTACGCAATGTTATATGGGTAGAAATATACCTAAATCATTGGATTTGGTTACCAAATGATTAAATTTAAAAATCCGAGCCGAGTCACTAGCTCTTCATTTAAAATTAAAACTCAAGGATCATTTTTAAAATATGTTTTTTCATTATATAATATATAAAAAGTGGCATGAATTGATGGGGATATCAGTTCAAACTTCGTAGTAATAAAAAAAACTAATTTTTATATCGGTTATATGTATTGGACCCCATTTGAAATCGGGTATTTATTTTTTTTTCAAGCTGTAATGGCCTCAGGATTATCGGCGATTTTATTTCGGGAATGTTAAATTTATGTTTTTTTATCTATTTCAATGTGTTTTGCAGTTGTATTATTTACAAAAGGTTTGGGTTTTAATACCTGAAGAACTCGAATATTACGTTATAATGTTTTTATGAAAATGGTTTGCACCGAAATTGGTTAAAAATTGGATGTAATTTTTATTTTATTTTCTAAAAACCTTATGTACATTAAAATAAGTCTCCGTTATATGTTTTTAAACTATAATTAATCGTATACCGAATTTAAATAGGCTATTAATTTTATTCAATCAGAAAAGATATACGAAGTTTTAAAATATTTTTATGTCGTATTTAGATAATCTTTAGGACATATGACACAAAAATATTTTCAGATCGTACACTTTTTATGATTTCTTAAAAATTAATAGCCGCATTTGAAATTCATGAAGGATTACTATAAGCTCTAGATTTGTGGTTTCAAATTTGAAAAGATTTTGAATGGAATTAGCAAATCCGTTCAGTGTTACGTTATAAAGCAAAAACTGAAAACTACAGTCAAACTAATTTTAAAAATTGGAAAATTGAAATTTTTAAAAATTGAAATTTTTGAACAAGTTAATTTTAGATTTGGACTTGACATTCTAAAGGACAGTTGTTATTCTAATAAGAACCTTCAACTTGATTATATTAAGTTGCGCAATAAAATGTAATTGCTCTAATTAGAGATCGAGGTCTAAGCGCTCGGAAATAAATTGAAAAATAGGGACTCTTCAAAACCTACACACTAAATTAATTCCACGCTGTTAACTACTACTCTTCATTACGATAATAAATACTGATATCATTTAACTATATAAATTATATGTACTCGGTAATAATTCAAGGATTTATCATAACTCAGTTGAAACGGTTAAAACCTAGTACTGAATTTGTAATTATAACCAAGCCTTAAGCAAAATATTAGATACTAATACCTTTAAATGTAACACTGAAGTAATACACTAATGTCCCGTAATAATAGGCCATTCTATAAAGTCATTTTGGTCTCGCAATGTTCAGGAAACACGTGACTAAAATACAAAGATTAAGTCACTATTCTCGCTTAAGATTCTACCACACGCTAGACGATAGTCTGATATTGGCCAACCTTCATAGAATGACTTATAAATACTAGTCTACGCTATTTAATTTTTGAAATTATATCTTGGAAATCTTGTAAATTTGGAAAATGTTAGTTATGGTTTTGTAATTAATAATTATTATTCGATTATTATGTTAATAATTAATTTTTTATCTAAATATATAATATATATAGCGGAGACATTATATAATCATAGGCAGACGTAAAGATAGTAAAAACCCAAGCGGTAGAAATAGAGAGAAGAAAATTTAGCCAACTACCCAGCGAATTAATTACAGCTGGGTTGAAGACGTGAAAAGGGCATGGTACTGTAGCGCCGTTGTGCGGATGATCTGCTAATTAAAGCAGATCTACGAGTCTTTGTTATTTTTTAGTTTTACACGTGTCATTTTATAATATTTATAGTACAAAAACCGTTACATTTTTCTTTAAATCAGTAGTGTTCTTTATACAAATATTTTTACCTCTTAATCCCGAAACCTTCTTGGTTTATGGTGCGAAAGTTTAGTCCCGCGGTCGCGAACACAAAGTAGGTTTTTTTTATTTCAATTTAATCTCCTTGATTAATAAAAATCCTTGGATTTGATCATGATTGATATATTCAAAATTTGTCTTTGATTAAATTTATTTTGTTTTTTCAATCGATTTGAAAATATACTCTTAACGGTCAAACTAGCATTTCTTAATCGGTTTGAAGTGATAAAATCAAACCGATATTCTAATTGCCAGGAATCGTTTTAAGCGTCACGCGTTCACGCATTATCTTTATCTTTTTATCGATTTATTTTACCTTCATCTTATGGTTGTTGAAACCGAATCGGTATGAAACTGGTTCCCGAAGCAGTTTCGAGATATCGAATCAAACTGATTTGAGAAAAGACGGTTTACCGTTCACACGACTCCAGTGAAACGTTTTGAAACGGTTTAAATCGATTTCAAGGCATAGTACGAACGCATCTTTCATATATCCAACCAACAAACGTACCGTTTTATGCAGGACAATTTGAAATTAAACCTAAATATAACTATGATAACAAAAAATTCAAATTTTGATGAAATTAGAAGTAATTTAAATTATTAATTGTTAATTAAAGCCCCGATTTACGTGAACTTTCTGTGTTTTACGTCAATTTTTGTTTGTAGAAAAGCTCTGTGGCTTTACGAACTTTGAATAAATTCATATAATAACAATAATAATAATAATATTTCATAAAACCTAACAAATTAAATTTTGAATATTATAAACATGATCAAATCCGATCCATTTACTTTCATGACTAACTTTTAACCACGAAAAACATGGTGAGAACGATACCAACTATACCCCTAACCATTCCTATAAGCGAACCACAAGTTAAAATATTTAACTCCTTAATTTAAACGTTTAATATTATTTTTATCACAAATAATCATACCGTGATTAATGTTCTTTCTAACGCCTATTCCGCGTTTTTCTTTATCATTTTTCACATCGTAAGTGTCAGATATTTCGTTAGATTTGTTTTTCTACAAGTAGCCCGTGATTTTCTTTTCAACTCGAGGCTGGGCGTTACGCTGGGGGTGTTTATCTATAACGTACGATTAGTGGAAAAACTATTTGTTTCTTCGGTTAAAAAGGTACCGGTATTTAAATTATTTAATTAAATAATTAACTCGAAAGATGTCGTTAACCCCCGTACGTGGTGCCTTTCGGAACGATACCCTCTAAGGGAACGTCGCTGATATGCAAGTAGATAATCCAATACATGAGGTTAAAACAGACGAAACAGACGGGAAACACCACCCTGGAGTACTTGTCGATATCGCTAGGACTTACCCCGAATAACTTTGGATAGCCGCGATAATCAAAGTCCGCGTTACCGTCCATTGAGGTCACTTTGTTATAGCCCTTATTCTGCTCCATCATCTTCAAACGAACTTCCTATATATAAACACAAAAGAAAAGAAAGACAAGATAAAGATAAAAGAGACACGAGATAGAAACAGCACCAGAACGAACCAACGAAGCCTATTGTAGGATTAAGGTAGAAAAATACGATGGTAGCGTAAGTTTATAACTTACATTATATAGAAGTATGATGCTTTCATTTAACTGTTAGTTATTTTAAGGTCCTTTTTGTATAATTTTAAAATAAAACAAGTTGAGGACTGGTACATGTACAGACTTTAACAAAAGAAAGGACCAGTTTCTGTACTTCAAAGTTTTTATCGTGCTCTAGTCACGTTACGACATAAGTTCTGTTAAAGTTTAGCTTCACGAATCTATATTTGTTTCATTTACCCTTGGAACTATCGTTATTTGAAGAAAAGTTTTAGGATATTTCGACGTAAGACATTTAGGTGAAAGCGATTTTGCGCTAGGACATTTTAATGTCAAAAAATATTACTTGATTTAAAATTTTTTTTTTCTTTTCTTCGCGATCTAGAATATAATAATAATTCGTGTCAAAACCTTTGTCGCTCTTAAGGAACATTGTAGTTATAAACTTGTGATAAAGTGTAGCTAGCTCATAGCTTCAACAAACCACGGTACAAACACGACAAAAGAAAATATCAAAGTTATTTTCTCGTATAATGATTGGAAAAAAGATTATCAAAGAGTTTGTGTGTATAGACTTCGTACCAGGTACAATTTACTACATGACCAAGGGATAATCCAGTGGGAACACATGTGGCATATAAAGCCAAAGCAACCAAGATTGTAGTTCTGTACGCGTGTCAAGGTGGAAGATCTCGGAGTAGAATAAGGCGAGGTTATGTTTCGATTGCTTTATTCGAGTATATATATTGTCGATCATCGTGATAATACTTCTAAAGGTTCCACCAAATAAGGATTATAACGACAATATAAAAGAAGTAATAGGTTCTAAGATTATCAAACACGAAGGTTATGAAGGAGTCGTTTTACAAAATACTAGCAAGAGATAAATATTGTGCTATAATCGCCCCCAAAATACATTGTACCAAATTACCGCGTTTTTTAGATCCTAAATTTAATCTAAATACGGTTAAAAACATTCAATCATTGCGTTGATTTAATTGGTTCGTTTTTCACCCTATACTGTAAAAGTAGTTCCCCTTGAATAATAGTATATCACGTAACAGTTTGGTTCCGAAACGGAAAACCGTAAAATGTGTGTTTAACTTCTGAATGGTATGAATTTCATTTTTCAGAATAGAGTAAATCGTGGAAATAATATTATTTCTATGGATGTTGGCATTTAGCTGCCTAAAAAGATGAGATTTGATTGGCTTGTTATGTAATGTACTTCTCTCATAGCAGGATTAGAGCAAAATTTAAACGTATTTATTTAAATAGCAATTTATAGCAAATAAACTATTTTAAATACATTTTATTTTTACTAAATATCGTATTTTAGGGTTTAAGAAGCCTAAAATTAATTGCATATTATCAAAAGTCTATCACTTTATTCCATAAAAGTAAACAACGCGCCGTAGCTTAAATACTAGCAACAAAGGTTCAGGTAAATGTACCCGGCAGATTCTGATTCGAGACACTATAAGCGGCCACAGTCGGTGTAAATAGAGAAATCGAAAGCGCCACTCTTTGGAGAAATTTCCAGAGTTCGGAGGGAAAACAATATAGCCAAGCGCGGCCCGCCAAAATTACGTCTCTCTCTCTAGACTCAAAAATATCGAGGAAGAGTTCAAATCACTCGAGCCTGACAGGGGTGATGACTTTTTTGGATAGTTTTAAGTAAAACCAGAAGCCGATGAAACCCTCCTTTGAAGTCTATTACTCCCGGGTCTTGTTTACCCCTCTCTGTATGGGTTAGTTTCAAAAAGCGCGATTCGTACGCCTCCTAACGGTAGTTATTTTCGGAGCTGGAGTTCGTCGAGCGAATATCTCTAGCAGCTTTGAAGTTCGTCAAAAAACGTCGTCGTTTGTGGAGAGAGAGAATTTCCAATTTTCCGTAGACAGGGGGGTATGAAGTAGGACCCCTCCGATCTCGTAAAGTTGGTCATTTTACCCATACAGAGAGGAGCGCTATATCGAACATTAGAGTAGTAGACTTCAAAGGAGGGTTTCATCTACTTCTGGTAAAACTGGTCCTTTGCTAAAAGTATTAAGCTACTTTATGGAATAAAGTGATAGACTTTTGATATTATACACTTCATTTCCTTCAGGATCCCCTTTAACTTCGCCGTAGAACTAGTCAGATTACAAAACTACTCTTCTGAAACTCCTTATTTTAGCCTCTCGTTCCTTTTAATATCCATGTCCTGTGTATTTAACTTAACACGAGCTGTCGGTGAAACATGAAAGACACGACAATATAAACTAAATCATCCGGCCCCTTTAAAAATTCGTATTATTATATAAAGCGTCTAGTACAGGAAATTAAATTGATGGTATTTTACAACCATAATATCGCCATTTATTACCCAAAAAATATTTAATACATTTTTCGAAAGTTTTCTCATTAAAAAGTTACAAACGAACGGGGAAGGACTCGTTAAAAGAGCAATTATTAACTAGAAATTAAAATCCTTAAGCCGGAAAAATGAAAAATGTTTTTAAAATATCGAAACGACGCTATTGCTAATATTCTAGACTCATTCAATACCCTAGTTCAAAGTTAAATAAATTCAAGGGAAGGTAAAGTTTTTAAAATATACTACTAGAAACTAATATTTAAACGAGAAATCGTACGTGAAAGACGTTCGGTGAAACGCTTGTCGTATGAGCAGAGAGGAAAACTGAACTTTTTAGCGGTAATTGCCTGTCAATAAGATGTGTTTGAAAACTTGCATGTTACGACCTTCGGAGGCAGCTCTCTCTTTGTACTATTTTATCCATGGCCGAATTAATACCGAGGAACTGAGTAGATGCAGCATTATGTGGTAATTACATATCACCAAGAGAAAAGTCTGCTGAGAGGCGTGGCACTAGACAGATTTCTTGTTAACTGTTAATTCTGGTACTATTTGATCAAAACGAGATGGAGCTAAGAACCAGGGAGGGATTTAAGGCTATTGATGCCCTTAGCTATAAGAAAAATCTGAAGCCCCAGCTATTTGAGACGTTCTAATATTTCGAGGGCCCTTACAATAGACTTTAGTTTGGGGCCCAAAGCTGCAGCTAACAACGAATACTTATATGTGAAATGGGCTTCTACAGTGCTCTGAAATTTGAGTCAAAATACTCGTACTATTTCTCAATATAATTAGAAACATTTATCAAACAATATCTACTAATTAAAAACCTCAATTAGTGAGTAAATATGAATGGTAGGTATTCCTGATACACAGGTAAAACATTTCTACAGGCTCCCATTGCAATAACGTTAGAAATTTAACCCTTAAAAGCTACTTTTTCTGTACATAATATGGTCATTAAATTTTAAAAGGGAAAGTTTTCATTTTGCGTTGTGAGGAAGAGCTCAGAATTATAACATCACGTGACAAAGCCTTGTAAAATTTAAAACTAACCCGGAAACTAGGCTTAGCTGTATTCATGAAGATCTTGAATTTCTTCGCATTGAAGTATCAGCGACCAATCGAATGTTATTGGAAGTCTCACGGAGATCTCGTCTTAGTGACGGACCTACACTGATTGGTTGCTGATCCATAAATACGAAGAAATTCAAGATCTCCATGAATCCAGCTAAGTCGATTTTCCGGGCAAGTTTTTTACTTATTTCTAGTTTAATATTGGTTTGAAATTTTTTACTGGTGGATTAGGCTTAATAAAAAGATAATAATCGTAGACGGATACTTCCACGAAGTATCCGTCTACGATTATTATCTTTTTATTATGTTATCGAAACCGTGGACACTATGAATTTTAACATTTACGAGGATTAGGCCTATTTAAACGATAAGGAATCGATAAATAGTAGACTTGTTATTAGGTTGCATTCATCCTTTAAAGATGAAAATTCAAAACCTTACATCCTCTATTTAAGGGAGAGTCGGGATAAAAGTAAAAAAGGGTGCTTCGGCGAAAAACTATTTTCAACATCTCATAACTTTTTCAATAACCTACAAAAAAAAATCGATGTTTTAGTTCGGGATTTCTGAAATAAAAAACAGATTGAAAAGGGCAGCTAGCGTAAAATCTTTCGACCTCAAACTAGCATAGGTTCAGGAAAAAAAATGCTGCTCAATCCTTTCGGATAAAATGGTACTTTTTACGCTTCGTTTTGAATTTTTACTCAAAATATTTTAAGATTACGACGAGTTTCTGCTTGTAAAAAAGTCATCTTTGAAAAATATATTTCCTTCGCACGGAGCTCCCTTCTTCATTAAATGTATTGAACTTCAAATCTCACGAGTAAATAGGACTTTTATATATCTAAACTTTCAATAGATTCATCGGCGTCAGGTGTTTTTATCAACACACTTTTAAAATTGCGCCTTTTTTGAATGTATTTTTGACATGCTGCTAAATTAATTTTGACTTTTTCTTTGGGAACCAAAACTGCGGCTAAATTTAGACTTCATAAAAAGCGTAAAATATTGGTACCTTAAACTCGATATTAAATATTAGAGTGACTGATTATTCGTACGAAAAACGTATATGGAAACGTTAAAAAGGTTTACGTGAAAATTAATATTTTCTTAATTATTGGGACAAGTTTGGGCAACGAAATTTAGTGTTCGGAATCGGATAACCATTATCTTCTGTAATTCAGAGCTTTTCAGATATTTTATTTTCGGATTGATTGTTTGTAAATTTAGACAGAAGTTAAATGGATCGGGTTTATCCGAAGAAGCTTTATCTTTTATCAAGTTACTCAAATTAAAACGTATAACAATAGATAAGATTCTAATTATCAGAATTCGTTTAAAATTAAAAAAAATATATTTTAAATTTACTTACAACTCGAAGAAAATAATTAAAGCAATTAAACCAAGCTTTCAGGTTTAAATTTTAGAAAAGAAAATAGACTTTAAATTTACTTATCCGAACGTATAAGTCGGATAATATTCTAGGATAAGTCCATTTTCGGATAAAACAGGTTCGAGTATTATTTTTTATTTAATCTTTGTGTATAAGTTAAATGGATTGATAAATAACATTTTTTAAGCAAACGGATAATATCTGAATTTAATTCAGTAGAACTATCCAATTAATAAAAGTTACAAATTCCGAGCACTAGACGAAATAGCCAAACTTGTTTTGATGCAGCAAAACAAGAATTTTTGTTTGAAATAATATAGTTAAAATCTTGTAAATTGACAAATTGGTTATAAAATATAAACTGGTTAACGACATATCGACTAAATAATAATATCAAAGCATTATTAAATAATAAGCGTGTTGTCGGGGTTAGAGTTCAGGAGTGAGAAAACGATAGATCATATCTTGCATACATGTGTATTTTTGATATTCACTCTTATATGCAGGTAAAGGTCAACAGAAGGTTAGTTTAATTTTAAACATCAAATCATTTTCATCAGTACACGTTTTTGATGTTTAAATTAATTTCTAAAAAATTGGTTAAATTTGTTTTTTAGTCATGTTTAAAATCGGAACAATCAGATGAGCCTAATGGCCCCATCTTTCAAAAGTGGAGATTTTTCATCCTTAATTCTGGACATCTTTTGCATACATATTAGAATAAATAACACCATAAATTTCTTTCATATAGGACGTATGTCATTCGTAAAATAAAGACGTTTCCCTTCGACTCAATCCCGTTTTGAATCTTATTCAATCTTGAAAATTTCTAGAAACTCAGGCTACCTTCCCCCCCCCCTCCGAATATCCAAATAAGAAAGAGTCTGAAAACTGAATAAAAATAAAAAAATTTGGCAAACTGTTTGAATGTCGAGATAATAAAAAATTCTAGCGGGCGTCAAGACCTAAGATTTAAGGTTTCACTTGTAGATTTCAGAGTTCGTCTAAGGTATACAGTCCCAGATTTAATAATAATAGATTTAACAGTAACTTAGTTTTGCATTTAGTGAAAACCGAGTATAAAATATTCTACAGTCAGAATCAGTTAAAGGTGTTAGCGTGTAAAAAGCTATAAGGTTTTATTTTATAGATGTAGTTTCTTACGTGGAGTTGTAGCTTGATACCTACTGCATTATCAGACTGATTCAGTTTCTAGTTTGTTCACGATACTAAGTTGAATGAAGGTTATGTTACGCGAAATAGTGAAATGCCTTGAAAAAGAGTGGTTAAAATTATACGCTCTTTAACTTCCTATTGTATTCCACCCCTATTCGCGAATAACAACAGGCTTTGCAACAGGCTTTATAAGTAAGTATTTTTCATTCCATTGCTTTTGTTCTGGCCCGTCTCTTTAAAGACGGGGTGAAAAGAAAATTGTAGGGTTTCATTGGATTTAATCCTGAACTAAGCAAGAATGGCACTGCATTTTAACTAGCAATTTCATTTAAAAGATTCTTTAAATATATCAACTTATAGATTCCAAAACAATTAAAAGTAATTTTTAATAGAGTTTTGGTAATTTACTCAGTATATGCCAATAAGACATGAGACGAAAGCGCTTATAGGAGACAAAAAACACTCCAAGCTATAGGTGGGTCGCCCCAAAGCTTCTAGCTTGCCTTATTACGTAAAAGTACCCGATTTAAATGTCACTATGTACAAGAGAAATTTTTTCCCAAAGCAAGACGGGGAAATAAAATAAGGGTTCAACGATGAAGTTGCTTATTAAAGCACCCTAGGTTCTTTAGGGTCTCTTTTATAGAAACGGAAATATTTAATAAACTATACTTTCAACATTTATATGGATATTTATAAAATAAATAAATATAAATTTCTATGGTAGAAAATCATACCTCAGCTCAGCAAATTAGGTATTTGCATATATGTATAATAATGAGATACAGGTTAAGTTAGTGTATTGCCTGATGGTTGACGCACCGAGAATGTTGGTGAATATAGGAAATATTACTCCACGTTCGTTAGGGCTTTTGTGGAGAAAAAGTAAAGGTCCCTTACGCTAGGTGGCACTTTTTACGAGTTTCAGTTTGAGAAGGTAAGTTTTAAACGCGCGGTACAGTTCCTTATTTTATAATATGTTGCGAGATTTCATTCTCCTTCGACAAAAGCATAATCATAGTATATTTAAAGGCTATGATGTAGAGATCCATTAAAAATTAATTTTCTTATTCACCATCTCTTTAAAAGAAAGAAAGAGATGAGTTATCTCTGGGATGAATCGAATCCTTTAGTTCCCATGGAGACGGAAATGTCAGCGTTTGCCCCGCGCCCCTTTATGCACCCTTTTCTTATTCTTTACTTTTTTTTTCACGCGACGCCGTTAGCCTCCATTCGCTTTTGCCAGATCTTATACACACTGAGAAGCACCCAGGAAACTAGCCAGCTTTTGTAGAGAGATCATGCAAACAAATTTCTCACACGACGCCTTCACTTACACTGTCCATCACTCTTTCGCGACCGCCCCAAAAATATTTCGCTTCAGCTCTATATAAGCCAAATATATGTAGCTGAAGAACTAGAATGCCTTGTTCGCATTTACTTTAAATTTTAAATGTAATTAAATTGCAAGTAAATTACAACCTGACTCAATATTTAAAATATTCGGTACACGCAACCGTATTTCGAGAAGTGTTTGAACCGTTTTTAAGTTGGCCGGACTGTAAGGGAACATATGCTCATAGCATTCCATTTTAATTTACATTAACGATTTAATTATAGACGATGAATTTTCTGTAATTAAAATCCATGGTAGTGATTTATATCGAAAATTTTATTTAAAAGAAAAGCATGGTGAAGGAGCTAAGTTTTTATAGTTATAATAAACAATAACAGTTCTCTAAGAAACCTTTCGACTTAACAATACGACAGCTTGCGATATAAAAACGTTCAAGGGTTTAAAAAATAAAAACGACGAGCTTAAGGCTCCATCTAGGAAACAGCGATTGAAACTTCATATCAACCCTACCCGCACTCACTAAGTAGAAAACGAATACTAGTGCTGGAAAGCAAACCTATAGTGATATTTTTATGGGTATATTGACGTTTATTTCCAGGGAAACAGTGTTTAGTTAAGATATTGAAGATAATATTTTCAGGAGGTAGGCTCCTTCCCCAGAAAAAAAGCGTCAAAGGTACATTAGTTCTCAATAATAGAGGGCACCTCTTTCTTATCTTGGAAGAAATCGCTGGCTACATTAATGAATCCACCCAGTTTTATCATTTATATTATTATATCCACTTGTTCTCTAGTATAGCCGTACAGAGCGTATACGCTTTACATCCGTGATTTACTGATTACGATAAAGACGGTATTTGGCGCGTACAACCACCTCGAGGTGGAATGGACTGTAGATTATAATTTATATTGTAGCTTTTGGTATAAACGTTATTGGCGCTGTTAAGTTGGCCTTTCATGTTTGCATAATTAAATATTTAATTAGCCCGTCGCGTAGCTCTTATCTCGTTTTGCTCTTGCTCTAACGATCGTAATTTCGATCCAAGTTAGATTCTAAACCAAACACGCAAATATCTCAAGGTTGTTAGTGTCAAGTGCTTATTTTAAAGGTAGGAGTTCAATAAAGATACATGAATTATTTTTTTTCTAGCGTATTTCATGAAAAGTATAAACTCATCAAGAAAACTATTGCCAGAACATTCTAATTGATTCTAAATATTTTTTTTCCAAGAATTAAAAGGCAAATCAAAAAACACGCGTATATTTATCTCTATTAACGTCACTTTGATAGAACCAATCATATTTTTACAGTCCTAATTAATTGAAAATAAGGTGTAATCCTTTTAAAGGGAGGATAAAGAAGAATATTAAGTGATTTTTAATCGATTCTACTATTAGAAATAAGACATTTGGGAAGTGTCACTGGACTGTGCAAAAAATGCGGAAAGACTCAAATTTTGATATTAAATTAAAAGAACCCCCGATTAAACAAAATGGTGAAAAATCTTGTTTTTGATTATTTTCACGCATATAATCGCGTATACCATAACAGGAGTCGCGGGGATTTTATTAAGTAAAAGCGAGGGATTGACCAGTCCCCGTAATTTGTGTCCACGAATGTAGCTTTGACTGTACTAAAGCAACTGACTACGCATTTAGTAAAGGCTGTAATAATTTCCGTAATCGCGTAATCGGTATACAGATTTTAGGGAAGTGGTTACCCTCGAATTAAAGATGAAAAGTCTTTCGATTATTAACAATTTTAAATTCAATGTCAAATTTGAATCTTTCCCGGTTTTTTTTTTCGCACAGTTCAGTGACACTTCACGAATATTTTAACACGTCAAAAGGTTTTAATTTTAATAGTGGATTCGATTAAATAAATTAACTTTATGTCTTCTTCACCTTCCTTTTAAGAATTATCGCGGCATATTATATAATATTTTTTAATGATCTTTCCGAAAAATGCTAGTCTAAGAGCTCATGATAAATCTGTGACAGCCCCATTTTAAGCTTTAGTTAGCAAAACAGTTCTAGACAGAGACGCCAATCATAATCTCAGTTAAGAAAATAAATCTAAAGAAACCTAGAAAGCTATATAAATCCGAACGTAAACATTTTTTTTCCAGTTGATTAGATAGAAAACTTAGTTAGCCAGCCACTTAAACTTCTCAACCTAATATTTTTCCTTGTTCAAACTTATATATACAGCTAGGCGCCAATTTCAAATCAACTTTCTCGGGTTTCTTCTCTGGATCTCGCTTAAGGAAAAAAAAAGAACGCGTGACGTTCGAAACCTTTGCCCCTAACTTTATTTGTTCACCCGTCAATGCCAAATTTCATCTTCACGCTCTGTTGGAGCAGACGATCATCTGTTTTTTCTTTTTCTTCCTTTATATATACACCCAGCCGCCACCAGTCTTTACCCTAACTCAACCAGAGTTAAAAAAAAGATGGAATTCCCTAAGATTTCTTTCTTTTTTTCATTCTAAACTGACTATACTAGAGTGAGGAAAAAAACTAAAATGGTAACTTTCGCTTTCAATTTTGATTAAAAAAATTATAATATTTTAAAGGGAAACTTAGAGCTTTTTAATTTATTTTCGGAATCACCATACGAGTTTTTTCACAATTTTTAGACACGTTTTTGGTGTTTCAATTAATTTCTAAAGTTTGCTTAAGTTTGAATAAAAGTAAATATAAATTCGGGCCAATCATAATATTTCAGCCTTCAACAGTGCTTGTAATGCCCTAACATTAAAAGAATAGGCAGGTATTTGATGCCTAAGACCTTGGGTATCAAACACTGGCCTATTCTTTTAATGTTATGACATTACAAGCACTGTTTAAGGCTGAAATATTGCGATTGGCCCGAATTTATATTAACTATATTTTAGAAATTAATTACAAAACGTATCTAATAATTGCGAAAAAATTCTCAAATACGTTTTTTTGGGATTCGAAAACAAGTTCAAAAGCTGTTCCACTTTTAGCTCCCAGGTTTCCCTTTAAAACAAAATATTCTAAATCTTCAATTTTGTTTAGACTCAAATCAGAATAGTTATCAAACTCTCGAGTTACCATGATTGATGTTAAAATATATTTATAGACCCATAAACAATAAAAGTTGCGGCTCTATAGCCAATCCAAAATTTATTTTAATTTGGTTGGTAATCTACCAGAAGTGTTTTTTTAATCAGTAAATTGGTGAATCACTTAAGCTAGCTACGACTACATTCTAATAGGGTATACCGTGTTGCAATTATTATATTAATAAAATTAAAAAAAGAGAATTGTACGTGATATAATATAATTACTGAATACAGACCCATGAGTAGCTATCTTCGCTAAACCCACGATCCACCTCATAATCATCAATTTGATGGTGGTGACTGTGTACGTGGTTGTGTCGATGCTACAAAAAGGTAAAGTTGAAAGAAAAGAAACACATTGTTAGCTAGAAAGAGACCCCCCAGCTCCCACTTGCAGATAATTAATCTAAATATAATTATAAAAATGAGAAGGAACCACAGGCTGAGGTTCTCTCCATGCTTAACTGTATACTATTATTATTTCAAATGTATTGCATGTCATAATTATTTACCGTTTCATAAAAATTATTAGTGATTCAATGCTTCAATGCGTAGTAAAATAAATTAATTATAATAATAATAATAAAAGGTATCATACAAGATAAGATCATGTATTATTTTAAAATCGGGTGGAAGTGATTATGATTCTACAAATTGCATCACAATTTTATCTAAGGTTTATATTAGTGAGTCAATGCTTAGTAAAAAAAACGAATAAAAAAAGGATATATGAAGATGTAATTTCATACCAAATTTAGTATTTATTAATTTTTTAAAATAGGGTGGCAGTGATTATGATTCTCTATTATCGCATCGCATTTATTCTACGGTTTCCATAGTAACAAGAACTCATTTATGATTTAAAAACTTTGGGTTAGAGCATAATTAGTATCTGGTAAACCCATCCTTGCTACTTTATACCCAAAATTCGTCTGCGTTTTCTAAAAACAAAATACAGAGCTAACTCCAACGTTATTTTACGTCTTGATACTAATTCTTCGGTACATAAATGAGCTCTTGATAGTATTAGTGATTCAATGCTTATATAGTAAAATAAATTAGTAATAAAAAAGGATATGATATTTTTCATACAAGATGATATCATATATTTTTTAAGTCGCTTACAAGTGCAACTTTATAAGATCGGGTAGCAAGTAGCCGTGATGATTCTACTATCATACATGTACTACAAATAAAGCAATTGACGCGACGTGGTGTTTGTTACTACCGTGTCTAATCAGTATTCTTTATGTTATAAAGAATTTTAAAGAAAGATAAACATTTCAAAATGAGACCAACGGAAAAAATTTAGAACTAAAATTAAATAAGAGAAACCAGATATCACTAATTTTTGCTACCAGTCTAGCAAAAAACATTCGATGATTCCTTACACTCTCATGATTTGAGAAGTGCCATGAATACTTTCTCATTACCACAAAACAGTTAAACCATTTTATAAAATCACTTATTGAGGCAACCGCAAAAAATGTTTCAAAATCATTCGTCTAAACCGATCTGAAAAATTGCGCAATTTTCGCAAACTTCCAATAATATAAGGTGGAACAGTCTAATATTTAAGTATCGAATATTACATGAAATGTTTCGTACTATAATTTCATTCAATCAATTTTCGAAATATTTAAAGTGATTTAAAGTTTCTACGGTTGTATACCGGTCAAAACTATACTGGGAAACGGTCTCATTTTGAAACTCATTGAAATCTACGATGGCCAAAAGACCACAAGACTGGTAATGTGTTCAACCCAAAAAAAAAAAAAAATTAAAAGGATTGAGGGGGTGAATGAATTGAAGTTGCCAGGATTTTGAAGTAAATAATTGAACGGGACATGACAAGATTAAGTTTTAGTTTAGCGTGGAAAAGTGTCGCTTACCGTGGCTCTTAGTAGATGGCTGTCGGGTACCCCCGGCGGCATAAGGACGGCTTGGCTAGCTTCGGTGGCCGCGTGATGTGCGGCCGCGGCGGCGCACCGCTGTCTATGGTGCTCGGCGATGCGCGCCATTTGGATACTGCGTTGCTTGCGCATGGTAATCCTCTTGCCGAGATAGCCGACGGTGGCGTACTCGAGCAAGGAGGCGAAGACCATGACGAAACATGTGCCCAAGTAAACGTCGATGCTCTTGATGTAGGAGATCTTGGGTAAGGCGGCGTTGGTGCTGGACATGAGCGTCGTCATGGTCAGCACGGTGGTGACCCCGAGGGAGACGCGAGCGGGAGTGGCGTTCCGGTGAAGCCAGAAGGACACCCACGAAATAACGACAATAAGGCCAGCTGGGATGTACATCTGAATCAGGTAGTAGCCCATGCTCCGCACGAACTGGATCTCGCAAGCTAATCGAGAGTAATTACCTGAAAAATTAAATCCAAAATTAATAAATGTTTTTTAGTAGCCCACCAAAGTGTTTTTAGTATTTCTATGGCTTATCTCAATTTCAAATTAAATCGTCAAAGATAAGTGTGTTTGTTTTTTAATATATAAAAAATATTTGGTGCGAACAACACTTTTAAAAAACATTTTCCCTTCAAGTATAACTGGTAGATATCACCAGCTTAGCTTTAAAGCGAGTGTCTGCTCGATTTAGTTACGATTTCAACCGCTAGATGTAGTAATTTTTTTGTAAATTTGAAAAATATTTGAAAAATGGACCTTTTCATCTAAGTCCCATGATTGGATAAAATGTGTCACGTGTGTACAAAAACTTAGACTGGGGCTTCAATTGGACATACAACGTAATGAAAAGAGTAGCCTGCTAACGCGTCTCGCTAAACAGTCCATTTTCTCTCGCGTCTGTCTTGGTAGCTCAGCTGTACCGGCTGTTTCTCTCTTTCCGTTTTTTAAGTTCTACTTTTGAAATCGGTCTGGCAGCGGCGCTCTTATTACGCGGCTACGATACCACGAATGAAATTCGAATTGTTTGTAAGTTTCTAAGTTATGTTTAAACTATAAATTAACAACATAAATACTAATCAAAAACATTTTTCAGAATCTTTTGAATGAATGGTTGTCACAGGTCAGGATTATTAAAATGTAGGCCATGTTCTAAAAACTTGAAACTTGGACGGTAGGGGCCTTAGCCGGCTTCCGCCTCCGAGTTTCCGCGCGGCCGCGGCAGCCTTCGCCGGAGTTTGGTTTACGTAGGCCTAGGCTGATTAGCGTGAAAATCAAAATGTTTTTACTTATTTCAAGTAATTTTAAGTATTTTAATGTTTATTTAAATATAATTTAATTAATTATACTGCTAATTTATTCCCATAGAGTCTTTGGCGGGTGCCAGGATTTCTTCAAAGTTCAAAAATTTGTTTGGCTTATAAATTGTTTTGGAAAATTTTGAAATTTTGACCATAGAGTTCCTGAATCTCTACTATCTTTCTCCGAATTTTATTAAAAGTGGCTAGGCATAGTAATAAAGGTATGTAATCTTAAGATATAAACAAATTATAATATTACAGAATTCGCCTTTATAAATAAAGATTGTCATGTGCACGAAAATAAATTTGGCCAATAAAATTGGTAATAATTCATTTCGAATTACAAGAACAGTTATTGCTGTTCATTTAAGATTTTGAAGGAGTAATCTCACAAAATAGGTGTCTTCATATTTTTTGTTAACACGGTCCAATTACGTAATCAAATGATTTAGAATGTTGTTTTTAAAAAGAGTACATAAAAAATTAACTAAAGTAGAAAATTATTTCCCGCATTAGCAACAACGATAAAAAGCCAAATTTCTCCTCAAGGCTCGACAGTTATTATGTATTTTCTTATAAAGTTTTAATTATTTTGCCAATTTGAGAGTAAAAAAGAACTGTTTACCACCAAACTTTTCTTTAAAAGCTCTAAGTTCAAAAACCACTAACTAACCAAAAGAGCAAATTAATTGCTTATTTTTAATGTTTATTCGTCATTAACTTAATTATTGGTTTGAAAATCAATCTGGAATATTGCTATAAAATTCAAAACTGAAAGATTCATTAGCAGGCCTTTATACTCTAAAATTAAAGTGATACTGTAACTGAACTTTCGCGATTTCGGGTAAAACTTTCGCGATTTCGGGAAAAACTTTCGCGATTTCGGGAAAAACTTTCGCGATTTCGGGAAAAACTTTCGCGATTTCGGGAAAAACTTTCGCGATTTCGGGAAAAACTTTCGCGATTTCGGGAAAAACTTTCGCGATTTCGGGAAAAACTTTCGCGATTTCGGGAAAAACTTTCGCGATTTCGGGAAAAACTTTCGCGATTTCGGGAAAAACTTTCGCGATTTCGGGAAAAACTTTCGCGATTTCGGGAAAAACTTTCGCGATTTCGGGAAAAACTTTCGCGATTTCGGTTGAACTCGTGATTTCGGGTGAGCCATCGCGATTTCGGGTGAACCATCAGCTTTGTCTCTCTTGGGAAACTGTATATTGAGAGCATTCATATGTGTCAAGGGTCAACAAAAACAGTAAATGAAGTAGAACTTCATTTATTCGTCGTTAATGTAAATCAAAATAAAGCTGTTATCATAGCTGTGTGCCGGAGATCTGGCTCAGCTCGGGTATAGAGCTCCCTTCGGGCTCAAAACTTTACTTGCAGCTCACATTGGGCTCAAGCAAATATACATGGTAGGTTTCAGTTTAGCTCGGACTCGGGTTTATTTTGAAATTCAACATATTTAAGTTATGGAATGAGCCCGAGAATAGATAAATAATTATTATATAATCATACTGTTTATTGGATGATTGATTTAGACCCCTATCATAGCACACAGAAGGGTGTCTATTTCTCAAAAACAAATTGGCTCCCCATATCAACACAATACTGTAAATACAGCAGTCTATTAAAAAAAACATTGAGGAAGTACATTGAAACTTCAGAGTATCCTTGAGCCAAGCCACAAAGCAATATTACAGTTTTATTTACAGGTAATGTAACTCTTGGGAACACAGGTTGCTAATACGGGAAATAATTATATTTTCATATGTATACGTAGTCTAAATTTTCTAACTATATTATTAAGTAATTGCAACTGACGGCAAATCTAAAATTTTAAATACCAAAGCCAAAAAAGTACGAATTTATTTTTATGATTCGTGGAAACGAAAATATCGTAATTTTTGCTTTGTCTTTTCCACGGAAAAACTACTACATGCAAATACAATATAGTACCCTATCCCTCCCCTTTAGGTAAAAAGTCTTATTTTGTGAAATTACTCCTTTAAAATCGTAAAATAGAGTAGTATTGTTTCAGGGGCAATAAACGTCGCAGGTTGCCAATGAAAGGGACTCATTTTGATCAGAATAGGCTATTTGAAGAAATCTTGAATCAGGGTTGCCGAAGGTCAGGAAAAACAGGGAAAAGATCATGGAATTTTAATAGCCATTTTAACCCACTAAATGTTTAATTTTATCCCACTAAATGTTTAATTTTATCCCACTAAATGTTTAATTTTATCCCACTAAATGTTTAATTTTATCCCACTAAATGTTTAATTTTATCCCACTAAATGTTTAATTTTATCCCACTAAATGTTTAATTTTATCATTTGGGATTTACCTTGAAGGAAGCATTTGAGTCTGTGAAATCCCATTTTTATATATTCTCTATTCTTTTGTATAAAATGAGAATTGGGGGGAAGGAACCTTGAAAATAATATGGTTTCTTTTAAGAGTTATTTTAGCAGTATAAGGTCTAATTTCACCTACTTTTCTCACCCATATAATGCCCATTCTCCCTTCCCATGAGGGAAAGTAATATCTTGTCTATTTTTTAGACCATGCGCCCTTTCACAAAACTATCTCTCTAATAAACGGAATGTGACCTTGCAGCAACTAATGAAGTTATGATAGAGAGAGTTTTATCGGGGAGGTCTCTTTTCGCCAACTTGTCGTTGTAGAATAAGATTTCTCAAATGACTTTTTGGAGGGCTACTTTTTGGATTATTTTCTCATGGATAATAAGGATAATAGCCTGATCTGCCACGCTTTTTATGGTCCTTTTGTAATTTTTTAGGGTAGGAAAGAGGGATGGGGTTTAAAATTGAACATAATGGTTGGAACCTTGCATAAAGCAAAGAGTAAGTAAGCCAACAAGAACGGTTGGGGGGAAGGGCGCTATACCTCAATAGTAGTAACAGCTTTTCTGTTTTTTCACCGCCCCCACTGGGCGAAAAGGCACAGGTGGCTTGCGGATTTGTAAACATTACAGCCCCTCCCTCAATTGTCTTAAGTCATAACAGAGCTTAAATTTCCCCTCTCCTCCCGGCCCTTATATGAGGGTTAACAAGGTACTCAGCACCCTTAAATTATTTGGACATCCTCAAGACAAAATGAGATCTTTACCATTTATTTTAGTTCGTGAACTTCGTGGCGCTATTTTTCGAAATAGATCATGTGTAAAAATCCTTAAAATATTTTTCCTTGAAAAATTACTTCCTACAGAAACTTGTAAGAATTATTTCTTTCCTGGGAAGAATTTTCGGTATTTTCATTGAAAATACCGAAAATGGTTCAACCGCCCAAAGAGGAAAAATTTCATTATTGAGATATTCCCCTGAATTATTAAAAGTACTAAACCTGTAAACAATTGTGACCGATATCATTAAGAATTAGTTTTTAAAATATTTTATCAAGGATTAACGTTTAGACTATTTTTGGATTAGACCCCTAATTGCGTATAATATTGTAACAAAAACCCTTTCAATCCTCCCTCCCCCAGACAGGCGCATTTCCAAACCGAGTCGGAAATGTAGCCTGGGAAAATATCCATGAGAAAGTGGAAAATATAAAACTCCTAAGAGCGATGTAAATAGTTTAGAAGGGGGTAGGAATAGTTTCAAAAAGGGGGTAGGGAACCCACTGAATCAGACCTGTAAAGGTGAATGATGATCGCATGCCCATATTTCATCCCCCTTTGCTTGGCTGATTCTGTACTATCTGTAGGTTGCTTAGCTCCTTTGTAGGGGCGAGGGGGTCAAAATAAACGCAAGATGTCTATAGCGGGGGAAAAATAGAACAGTAGGCGAAAATAGACCTTACTCGCTTTTTAACACCTGCTTACACATTAGAGGGGGGAGTTAAAGTTGTTTCCCGGCTCAATTTTTCTATAATGTAAGGGTAAGGGCACGAAGAGCGGCCACAAGTTTTAACTCGTTTCGTTCATACTCATAGCCTCTGAAACTGTGCTTTCCCCTCCAATTCCTCGTTTTTACTTTCCCCCATTTGGCCAAACAAACTGAATCGCCAATCTTTTTCAAATTTCCTCCTTTCGTCTCTTGTCCAAGAAAATCCAAAATTATAGAAATGCAGCTAAGGCGGCTAGAGTTTAGCCTGTTGTAATTTGACCAGATACAGACGAGTGCGGGATGTGAGGACGTCACTTGACCTTGACTGCCCACCAAAAATGCGCATTTAACACCTTCCATATTGGGGGGGGGGGGGGGCACAATTGTGAAATTGTTGTATTTTGTAAAACACTATAAAGTGCCAGCTGTACATATTTTTCAATAAAGGATAATAATAAAATCCAAAGCCCTCTAACACAACTTTCCTTTATTCCAGGGCTGTCAGTAGCTTGTGGAATCAATTCCAACGAACTGATAATTATTTCGCAAATTTTTAGTGTTTGATTAAAAACATTATTTATGTTTTATGCGGTACACATTTAGCACACAGTTTTTAGTGCCCCCTCTTAAAAAAATTTAAAACGATACGCAACAACCCTTTGTGCCCTTTGTTTTCCTATACAGATATCTAGAAATTATAATTATCTTCCATGAAAAAATGGTTTGAATATAATCGTCGTTATTTTCAAGAAGGGAAATTAATCAAGTTTGTTTTTATTTAACATAACGCGTAATTCGACTAATCCATCCGCTTATATTTCAGGGATTGTAACTTTTTTCAATGTAGCCGCGGGCTGCAATTTATTCGTTAACGATTGAAACGCTCTTGTTACGTCTTATTACCTTGTATAAGCCTGATAGCGCTAAGGCTTTAGCCATTTTAAGACTCGGCAGGTATAATGTACCTCGCAGAAAGTAATACATCTGATTACGCTACCGGACTATCGATTTGTTTTGGTCAGTAATTGTAATCAAAAGCAAATTCGATATCGTCGTAATATTACTTAGTCCACTAATTTCTATTATTCACCATCACATTCGGGCGCTTGTGAAATCCATTGACAAAGGCAGACATAAAGAGACGATTTTTCTTTACTATAGGCTGTTTAAATCATATACTATTTTGTATTTCGGAATATAATATAAGAAATAAAGAAGATTTATCAAACTAACCAAATCTATTTTACGTAACTAAACTAGTTCTCGAAAAAGTACCCTTAATGTCCCGCCATTGGCCTAAAAAGCGGGCCCTAGCTATATTCCTCTACTCGCGGAGTAAAAGGGGGGGGGGGTGAAACACGAGGGGAGACAAAGTAGCTTATTTCCAGGACTGCTAGAAAAAAAAACGTTACTGCAAACTGGAAAATGATAGATGGCAGCACATTCAGTCAGTTTTTAAGCGTCGTGCGGTGGAGCAAACTCAAGGGGCAAGGATCGCGCCGACACTCGCTTTAAATGTGTCCCAAAATGTATTAAAAGGTCTACGGTAATAAAAATAGAATTCCAAAGCTCGATTGAGAAATAATGTTTAACGCTCGTCAACCTTTATGAGCGATTGGTTTTCAAGGAAGTCTTAAAAAAAAACCACCGTCTTAAATGCGTATGTGGGTAAAACTCGAAAACTTCTTATCGAAGGTAACTTAAATTACCCAAGTGGTAATACGTTAAGCCTAATTCTTCACTGTCATCTTATCAACCAAAAGTAGCTCATAAGCTATCGGTACAACGTCGATAAAACACCATTTATTAGATTAGACGCAATAGAATGTAAGGCAGAGCGAAATACAAACGTACTGCAATGATGTCAATGCCCTTAACGCATCCTATACATAAATTTAGCTATATTCATTGTAGTTCATATTTAGACAAAACCTAAATTCTAACCCCACTCGGATATCGCATTGAACTCGGACGTTTTTAGTTTAAAAATATCTATATCTCAGCCGAAGTCGGATTTTTTAGAGAGTAACAAAATAAACTTTCTTATTTCGTTTATTTGGTTATGGAGTCTACGTATCGTACCCATTTCAACAAAATTGACAAAAATATAAGTAACGGGTAATTTCGGATAAAAATCTTTCAAACTCATTTCGCAATATTATCATTATCTTTTATCAGAAGCCGATGAAACCCTCCTTTGAAGTCTACTACTCTAATGTTCCATATAGCGCGCCTCTCTCTATGGGTAAAATTCACGATTTTACGTGATTGGAGGGGTCCTACTTCATGCCCCCTGTCTACGGAAAATTGGAAATTCTCTCTCTCCACAAACGACGACGTTTTCTTGACGAACTCCAAGGCTGCTAGAGATATCCGAAAATATCTACCGTTAGGAGGCGTATGAATCGCGCTTTTTGAAACTAACCCATACAGAGAGGGGTAGACAAGACCCGGGAGTAATAGACTTCAAAAGAGGGTTTCATCGGCTTCTGGTTTTATCTAAAGTTTGCTTGAAATCACTTCAAATATTGCTTTTTTTTCTTGTTTTTAGATTCAACATTAACTGCAACATATATTTAATATTGTTAGATCAAAACTTTAAAAGTCAATGTCCGATATTGGAAAACAATACTATATATTTGAGAAAATTTAAAACATTTATACTTCATATATTGAAAATGTATAAACATAATAAAATAGCCTACGTTCTTCGAAAGATTCACTAAGAAAAAACTCTGAAAGATACCTGCTCAATGTTATCTTAAAAATAAAGAAGAAAAAAAAAACACGAGAAGTTTAAAATGCAGGGTTTGGTATTGCAAAAGAAAATATCCTCTTACGATATACTATAAGGTTTACAGAGGTTGCCAGCAAAATATAAAATAGAAAATTGAGTTTGAGGATTTTTTCTTATTCCGCACAAAAACCAACCACTGTATAGACCATTTCAGTTGAAAGATCGAGCGAGAGAATTCCTGCAAAAAACTAGACTAATTTGTGATTAAGTATACACATATTGGCTAGAAAGTAATTAAAGGATTATGATACAGGAATATGGTACGGGACAAAACGACTAGATACGATTGTCTGTCAGCTCAAAGACTGAAAGCTTCATATCTTCAACCTAACTTAAGTGCGGATTTGGTGGTAAATTTCAGGGCTTCCATCTTGTCCTTAGAATACTCTAAAGTTTGTGTTTTGTTACTACGTCTCTCGGCCACGTAAACAATCAGTTATTTGGTTCCTAAATCACAAATTTTCAAGTTTTGGGGATAAATGTTTATGCCATGGGCTGGAGATAAGTGATCTAGTCTCGAGTTAATGAACTCCTGGGGAATACAAAGTGAAGAGGAAAACTATTCAGGGGGTCTCCACGTGGTAGTTCTGAAATAGTTGTGGTAGACATAAGGTAAGGATTACTTTGCTACAGATAAAGATAAGATTTTCATTGCATAATCTCTATTTGAAAATTTTGGTCCCCTTTTTTTTTAGAAAGTCCCTATTTCCCCTTTCTATGCAAGCATTGAAATATTTACACCTTCCTCCTTCACGGCTTCTACAAATACTTTATTACTAACCCTAAACCAAATAATTTCGTTAATACTTTTATTTTTCCTTTAATATTAGTTCAACCAAAGCCTGAAACTGAATTTTTGTTTCTTTCCATTGAAACAGTCTATCAGATAAAGATATATATTGTCCTTTTTTTCTCTATAGCAAAACAATCTTAAAAGTATCTTTGGGTTCGGGAAACCTTTCGAATTTATATTTCCGAATTCCACGTGTCACTTTGGGCTGGGTACTATGAACAACATTGGTAGCACGACTTCTGGCTTCAGTGTCAACTGTCACTGGACTCGAAATAAAAGAAATACAGTCGCCAATATAGCTGTACTATCTTTCCATAGAGCTTGTATACATATGTCGGGTTCAAGGCCTTATCTCTATGAAATAAAACATATACCAGTGTATAGAGCTTCTAAGGTCGCTGAATCTATATTGTTCAATTTTACGCGACTCACAAAACTTTCTTAGAGGGAACGTGAAAAGAAATATTTTAACATTTTCAAAACACGATTCCGAAATTCCAAGGAATTGATTACAAAGTTTGAATTTTCCTTTTAACCCTTCCTTTAATGAATAAAACACAATTGCGCCATATGTTTTTTATACGAATTGATCTTTTTTCATTGGCTTGGATTCGAGATCAATGACATTTTTATAAGTTCAAGTGATGTCATACCTGTTGTCAGCGGTATTTCTTTCTGCTTCTGTCTATATCCCAACACTTTGAACTGAGGTAATTCAACATCCGCTGACATGGATACCGACTGTTCCTCTTTCGCCCATTTGTACCTGATGTCCCTCATCGTGTAACCAACTGTAAAAATTAAAACATCAATTTGTTGACATTAGAACAATACGGAGACAGCAGAGAGCCAAGGGGGAAAATAAGCCTTACGTCATGGAACCCCCTTACTTGGGGAGCGCTTTTAAGGGCGAATACTGTAACTCCTTCACTAAGGGTGATAACACCAAGGTGAGAGATATAAACCTCTGACGTACCATGTCTCCCTTGCTGACTCCCTATTTAGCCATGGGGGCCGATTAAGAGATCTAATGTTCATTGCGCCATAAAAATCTCACATTAATAAGAGTAAGTTGATTATCATTCGTATTTACAAATTTATTTAAGTGGGGACGTCAGCGGCTAATTTGGAAATCATGACAGTGTTTTTGTTAAATGGATAAAGAAAAAAAAACGATAGTCAGTTTTTCGTTGTTACATGATTAATACTGGTCCAATTACTATCGTTTAAATTTTAATTATTAGCGGCAGAATGATGTATTTAATGAGTTTTTTAAAAAAAGTAAAAACTAATTGAACTATTTTAAATTATGATAAAAAGCGCTCTTTCGTTAGTTTACGTGTAAATGTAAAGAAATGTCGCCATAATTAGGTAATGGAAAAAAGAAATAATTAGGCTAATTTAGGCATATTTACATCATTTCGGGTGTTTTTCTACCCACAGATCTGTCATTTTCTTTGTGATTAGATTAGCGAATAGAAATTTAAATTTATTTTTTTAAAAGATGACTCCGACGAGTTTCAATGTCATCTAGTAGTTTTCAAAAAACACAAAAAATTTACTTTCCCCTAAATTTTTTCATTTTAAGATAATTATGTTGATTTTAGATACAAATTTGGTCCCCCTGACGTACGTCTTTAATCCAAAAAATAAGCAACCATCTTTTGTCGTTAAACACTTGAGGGAATTGCTAATTATTGGTTAAGTACTAAACCATGACAATAATTAAAAAAAAATACCTCGTTCTAGGAAATCCAATTAAGCCACTGAAAATGAGCGATCCTTCTTTTAAGTAGCTATTATTTCCAGGACGTTAAACGCGGAGCTTCGCGATTCATTCTAGCGTAAATGGGCCAAAGAGTCTCCCCCGCGGTTGCCAACCTTTCAAATTCAAACTGTCAGGTTTTTAAAACCAAAGACCTCCTTTTTTTCGAAGTGTTTAATTTTTCCGTTTCGCTACGCTAATTTGATGGCCATGTAAATTGGCTGCAACTTCGCACGAGAGAAATTCGACGACAAATGACGTTTAGAACGAATCTAAAATTGTATTGCCAATAAAAAAATATTAACCCTTCGCAGAATTTTTTATAAAAAAATATCGCGTGTCAGAATTTTTAAAGGGGCATTGACACAGGCTTAAAAAAGCATTAAAATGAAGTAACTGAGTGGGTGGATTAAATAAGAGACAACCATCGTCTTTTTGTTTTTAAATAAATTTTCAAATTTTAAAACGCTTTTGAGCACGAGTTTTAAATAAATGTAAACTTGTTGGCCTTAAAAGACATTCAATTTAAAAATACGTATGTTGGATATTGGATTTGGTGCTAGTTGACAGAGATATGAGTTTAATTTTTTTTTTTTTTTATTTATTTTTTTTGAGATTAGGAGCGCATCTTTTGAGCTGAAAAATTACACATAACCAACATTTTTAATGCTGAATATGATAATTTTTTTAGTTTCTTTCGCCTCGATTCGTTCAAAGGCAATTTTAACTATATTACCCGATACTTCAGCTCAAAACTGCGAAATTAACACCAGATTACCACTACAACAGCGCCACAACGGAGCAATTAACCTATTCAACATGGTTTACAGACAAAATCCCCCCGATCCATAATCCCTCGGATATGATCCTCAAATGTAGCTAGGGAGATTTTGGGCGGAAGCTTTTGACTTGTGCTACAACTTGGAGGGATTCAGGCTCGATTCTCCGCCGTTTTAACTATCAATTTGCGGTTTGGCGCTAAAATATTATTACTATTGAAGCTTATCATTCTGCCCCGACTCAAGTAAACGCCTAAACGATAGTTTGGCCAACAATTAACCAAAAATACAAGTTACTTTGAAAACTCATAAAAACAGATTGATAATCCTATTAACAATTTAATAAATTACTTTAAAAACCAATTACTTACAGCTTTCAATTTCCACCGTGCATAATTGCCTATCCATTGGAAAATACTGCAAATCCATCGGACAACTAGCTGTTATTGTTATCCTAGAATGAAATAAACAAACAAGGTTGTTTTAATTAAAACAATATTAACCGTTATCATAAGTTTGGTTTTCGGACAAATATAAAAGACATTAATTATATATTTACAATCCTTGAAATATTCTAAATCAGTTATCAAGTAAGAATCATCAAACTTTGATTTTAAGCGATTTATAAAATAAACTCAAGAAATTTTACATTGAAAGTTTGTAGCTAATTAATGAAAATTAACTCGAGGATTTCCGGTTTTCATCTCTGATCGAATGGGGTAGGGGTAGTCAGGTTTTTCCAAGTATCGATTTTTAAACTCAAACCATTGGAATTATCCCTCCGAAATTGTGAAAAAAAGTAAGATTATTTTGTGGAGCCTCTTTTCCTTTTTTTGTAGAAGTTCTGTAGATGTAACTTTTCAAGATTTTGAAATTATCGTAAAGACCAAAACTAGGGGCAAACATTGTTTCTCCATACTTTAAATCGATGGTTTATTAGAGAACAATCTACAAATATTTAAAATTATGGGCATAGATTTGAAAAATATGTTTAATAAATCCCGTGACCGATCCCGTCTTTCGAGTTTTTTCTCTCGCGTCTAGAAAATAAGGTGTGTTACTATCCAGTTTCCCTAAATTAATTTTTTTGGTAACCCTAAAAGTATGTTCACATTTCTAACAAAAGTTGATATTATGAAAGAACTTGCGGGAACGACATCTTGTTCGAATGCTGCTAACTACGTCATGAAATCACGTGGCGTTAAGGTTATACAGGGCAGTTACGTTTTCATAAAACGCTTGGGGTAAGAAATAAACACTCGGTGCTCACGAGCGCCATGAGCTAAACAAGCTATGACGTCGACTGCAAATTTCCTAAGCAAGCTCCTCCTATTTTTTGGTAGCAACTTTCGTTAATTCTCCCAAGGTCATCTGTTCTCCCGAACAAAATATAGTCCCATTTCACCCAATCCGTATAGGTTAAGTTCTGATTACAATGGGAATTGGGAGAACTTTTTTTAGCGAAATGTGGCCAAACCAAATGAAATATTTATTTTAAATATTACTGTATCTTTCTTGCCCAATTTCCCACGAGATGTTTTAGTTGTTCTTTCGTCTTTAATTTAAATTCAAAACATGAGGGAAGAACCACAAGTCGTAAGGTTCACGTTGCTATGGATAAATGAAATATGAGACTCTTCGTATTCGAGTGTAAACAAGAATTGTTGAAAACCGCGACAGAACCTTAACCCTCCCAAAACCAAAGTTGATATATAAATAGTGTATCGTATAACGATGAGCAAGATTCCAAAAGGAAAACACCTAAATTTAAAGCCGCACGTACGTTTCTGTATTTACCGGTTAAAGCCCCTAAAACGCAATAAAACCGGGAGGGGGTAACCATAGTTTGACCCTCTTTTTAACCCCACTGAGAATTGAACAACAATTCATCGTTTGGCAACGGAGGTATGGGGGTTTCAAATCCCCTCGAGGTTCTGATCCCAGGAAGAAAACTTCAATCTTTTCCCCGCAAGATTAATCTCTTATTCTTTTCGAAATCAAAACCGAGAGAGAAAGGTTGGGGGTTACTGTAGTATGAAAAAGGCTCTATACAAGTGTTAGATATCAGTTTGTTACTCGCATTTGTACTATTTTTATCCTTATGAAGTAAAGGATTATGTATAAATACTTCTCAGGTTTCGCTACAGTCGATATAGATCGAAAATATTATAGAATACCTTTAAAGGGAGAATGAATACCGACCACAAGTGATTTGCAATCGAATCCTTAACGTTTAAATAGGTTTACTAAACTAATAAAAAATATTTCGTATTAAATACAAGTTCTAGGCATATATTTGTCTAAAAGTTAATTTTAACGAAAATCGCGTGCGTCTCTTTAAAGGAAGAATGTAACTTAACAATAAGTCATTTTTTATAGATTCCTTATCGTTTAAATATTCCAAATCCAACTGTAAAGAAATTAGCAAACAAAAATTAAACTAGAAATAAATTTAAAACTTACCAACAAAATATGCTTAGTTGGATTCATGGAGATACCCTGAACTCCCCGTATAAGGACTAGCGACAAATGACATTGATCAATGTCAGCTAAGCCTATTTTGATGGTAAGTTAGAAATTTATTTCTAGTTTATTATTTGTTTTTATTTTTTTTACTGTTGGATTAGGAATCGATTAAAAAAAAAAAAAAAAAAAAAATACTTTTTTTAGAATGCATTCTCCCTTTAAATGGACCAGGTAAATGGTTTTCCAAATGTCTTGTTCTTTAAATTTAGTTAGACCTGGCAAGTTGAATCAAATCTCAAATTCAGTTGCAATTTTCTACTTTGGACCATTTTTGACAAATTTAGAATTTTGTTCCTAATTGGATAAGCCGAGTTCTTTCGTTATTCAATGTCTAAAACCGACGTCATGCGTAAGTAAAATCAGTCTCGCGTTTCTTTTTCTTTGAAATTTCTAAAGATTTCATTCAAGCTAAGCGCGAGATCAATTTGACAAGGCCCTAATCGAGTCATGTCTACTTTAAATCAAAAATGTTTTTTTTTTTTGTCGAGCTGAATTCTCCCTTTAAATTATATGGTACAATGTACGGTTTTAGAAAGATACAACGGTCTAAACCCTGAAATTTCAAACTGATTCTTACAATACCCGTCAGTATATATCAAATTAAATTATAAATACACTGAAACAGTTGATATATATAAATGGTGGTATCTTACACAGGTGACCCCATTATTTTTTACAATATTAAATTTAAGATATCGCTTTAAGCATGGCAGTTTGGTTCACCTAGACCGAATTAAATAACACGCGTATAAAATAAAAATGGTAAAAGATTTTTTTCCTTAGATTGGTATACTGTTTCATATTTAATGAAAAAGCTAGGATAGTAAAAATAACAATCATAATGCATATTTAATTAATTAGGAGAGACCATTAACATTATTTGCATACGAAAGCGCAGAATTACGTAATTGCTAACTATTTTAACAACTTTCTCTGATATAAATTAATAATATTGCATTATGCTGCTGGTATTTTTTTATTACGGATTACTCTTTATTCTTACCTAAGTACTAATTTTACTAATGTAGTTGTAATACAATTACATATTTATAATAGGAACTGGTCTTTATTCAAGGGTATAATGGTATAAATGATAGGGTCATACTAGCATATCGATTTGAAAAGGTAAAATCAAAACCGACATTCGAATTGCCAGGAATCGTTTTAAGCGTCAAGTGTTCACGCATTATCTGTATAAATCGATTTTTTGTAGCTTCATCTATCGGTTCTTGAAAACAAATCGGGATGAAACTGGTTCCCGAATAAGTTTCGAGAAATCGAATCAAATCGATTCGAGAAAAGACAGTTTCTCGTTCACACGACTGTAGCAAAACGTTTTCAAACGATTTAAATCGATTCCAAGGCCTAGTACGAATGCAGCTAAAGATATACCGGTATGGGACGAGTCTTAGGCCTTTCCAACATGTTCAGTATCATTTTGCAAAACGGTTAAAGTCGAGGCGAATCAATACACAACGTTAAATCTCATGACAATAAATAGTTTCCCGCCAAAATCTATTGGAACATCAGAATATACCGACGAATCTATAGTCGAGATTCTTCTTTCAATTTCTTCCACGTAATTCGTTCCAGACACTTTCCTCGCTTTGAACTCGGCTTTGACCTTTCGCCCGCGTAGTTAAGAGTACAATATACTACAAGATAGAGAAAACCAGGAGAAAGGCTATCGCGGACCCAAAAGGGATAAAAAAAACATATAGGAAGCAACAACCATGGGGGACAAGGCAAGCAAGCGACTTATATACAGTGATAAGCTCTACTTTTTAAGCTTCTAGCTTCAATATCCTCATACACCCCCTCCCCGGATTCTTCTTTAGCTTCCGTTTGCAAGTTTACGATAACTACTTTCATCCCTTAAAGTAGACATACGACCTGACTCGATTCGAGCCTTGTCAAATAGATCTCTCGTCAAACTCGGCAATCTTTAGAAATAAACAAAAATTCCCGAGGCTGTTAATTTTTTATAGACGCGTGAAGTCTGTTTTACTTTGAATTTCAATATGCTCCCATAGAATAACGAAAGTAATGGTCTTTCCCAATGACGGGAAATCTATTTTGATTGAAAATGGCCCAGATTATCAAATTCGAACAAAATTCGACCAAATAGACGAAATTTAAGAACCTGAATTCTACAAAACAGGATCAAAATTTAAAATGCCTTGGATGTTCTATTGTTAAATTCATATTATTTGATTTGATCTATTTTTTCGAATTCCAATTTTAATCATTTTTGATCAAAATATAATATTTTTCCACATTGAGAAAGCAGAATCCTTTAACCATTTTATATCAGAACATATTGAAATGAATTTAATGAACAGCGCTTGGTGCGAGATCAATTTGACAAGCTCCCCGAATCGAGTCAGGTTACGTTTCTACTTTAATATTAAACATTGTGTATCAATCTACCAAACCTTCGTGCTTATTACAAATCATATCGCGAATGCAAGTATAACGTACTGAGTCAATCAAAGATGCCAAAGAGTAAAAGGACTAGGCTATCTTCCAACTCTAACTAAACAACTGTTTAGAATTAGAAATGGATTGTGGGCTCGTAAGCGCTGTAAACTAATATTTAGACTGTACTGTAAGCGGCAGAGAAGAGCACAAAAAAGGCGGGAGAAGGAGTTCTAAGCGGTGGAAAAAAAAGAACACAAACTTGGAAACTCGTTTGAGAAAAGCATTTTTCGGATTCTGATAGCGGCCCTCCTGGCCCGCGTATATAGCTTCGGAGTTGGAAATAAATATGACCGGATTGGATTCCTTCCTTATACGTTCTTTTGGTGACCCCCGCCTCCAATTTTTTCCATTTGTTATTTGCTGGAATTCTTATTTGGATTGCGGTTTTCGTCAGTCTTTGGTTAGGTTTTGCTTTTTTAAGTTGAGGTCTTAAAATGCAAATGAACCAACTATTGGAATGTATCTCTAATTTTTTTTTTTCAAATTGTTTTATATTTAAATATTAATTTTGTCTGAATGTTATTTTGAATTGACCCTGATGGATAGCCTCTGTCTGAACATCGATGCTATCAGGCAGAAGCATTTCTACAGGCGCTCGTAGAGAATACATGGCAAGGTTAACCCCCGAAAGGCAGCTTCGATGAAAGGTATATAAACCATAGACCAATATTTGAATGAATATATCGAAATTCGCCATTCACACATCTCGAACGGCGCCATTCACACATCTCGAACGGCGCCATTCACACATCTCGAACGGCGCCATTCACACATCTCGAACGGCGCCATTCACACATCTCGAACGGCGCCATTCACACATCTCGAACGGCGCCATTCACACATCTCGAACGGCGCCATTCACACATCTCGAACGGCGCCATTCACACATCTCGAACGGCGCCATTCACACATCTCGAACGGCGCCATTCACACATCTCGAACGGCGCCATTCACACATCTCGAACGGCGCCATTCACACATCTCGAACGGCGCCATTCACGCATCTCGAACGGCGCCATTCACGCATCTCGAACGGCGCCATTCACGCATCTCGAACGGCGCCATTCACGCATCTCGAACGGCGCCATTCACGCATCTCGAACGGCGCCATTCACGCATCTCGAACGGCGCCATTCACGCATCTCGAACGGCGCCACTCACGCATCTCGAACGGCGCCACTCACGCATCTCGAACGGCGCCACTCACGCATCTCGAACGGCGCCACTCACGCATCTCGAACGGCGCCATTCACACATCTCGAACGGCGCCATTCACACATCTCGAACGGCGCCATTCACACATCTCGAACGGCGCCATTCACACATCTCGAACGGCGCCATTCACACATCTCGAACGGCGCCATTCACACATCTCGAACGGCGCCATTCATACATCTCGAACGGCGCCATTCATACATCTCGAACGGCGTCATTCATACATCTCGAACGGCGCCATTCATACATCTCGAACGGCGCCATTCATACATCTCGAACGGCGCCATTCATACATCTCGAACGGCGCCATTCATACATCTCGAACGGCGCCATTCATACATCTCGAACGGCGCCATTCATACATCTCGAACGGCGCCATTCATACATCTCGAACGGCGCCATTCATACATCGAACGGCGCCATTCATACATCGAACGGCGCCATTCATACATCGAACGGCGCCATTCATACATCGAACGGCGCCATTCATACATCGAACGGCGCCATTCATACATCGAACGGCGCCATTCATACATCGAACGGCGCCATTCATACATCGAAAATCGCCATTCATACATCGAAAATCGCCATTTATACATCGAAAATCGCCATTTATACATCGAAAATCGCCATTTATACATCGAAAATCGCCATTTATACATCGAAAATCGCCATTTATACATCGAAAATCGCCATTTATACATCGAAAATCGCCATTTATACATCGAAAATCGCCATTTATACATCGAAAATCGCCATTTATACATCGAAAATCGCCATTTATACATCGAAAGTCGCCATTTATACATCGAAAGTCGCCATTTATACATCGAAAGTCGCCATTTATACATCGAAAGTCGCCATTTATACATCGAAAGTCGCCATTTATACATCGAAAGTCGCCATTTATACATCGAAAGTCGCCATTTATACATCGAAAGTCGCCATTTATACATCTAAATTCATCATATTCAGCATTTATATATCTAAATTCATCATATTCACCATTTACATATCGAAATTTACATTCGTTAGAATTCACATTTATCGAAATTCATATTTAGGAGATTGACCAGTTTCCCAGTGATTGAGCTAATAATTTGATCAAATCTAAAAGATATTTTTTCTTTAAGGGGACGCCTTGTTTGAGTTTGTCTTTTGCCCTTAGTTTGATGTACGGTCCCTGTCTAACAGTTCGAATATGGAAGTATATTTTATGGCCAAAGATTGTAAAGCATTGGCTACGGCCTTGTAGTTAGTTATAGGTCCACTCCCCGTCCCGCATACCGGGTTGCCATTTGGGGTTTGTAGAAAAGAGGAAAAATAGGCAAGATTTACTACACGGTCTCCTTACGGTCTCTTTTATTTTTAAAATATATTGTCCGCCTTCCGCATAATTCGAACGCAAGGTAGAAAAAAGTACTGAAATAACAAATCATTTAAAACACGAATAATATCATTGTAAAAATAACCTAAACTCTATACCGGTATGTATTTCATAAATCGTCTGATCAGAAGTACATAAAATAAAAAATACGTAGATTTGCAAATATGTGGATCCAAAATATGCAGCGGAGATAATAATTCCCGTGATTTAATTTGAGATTAATTTTAAAGTTCGTACATGGTTTTTGGATTGATTTTACGATATGAAGCGTGATCTCATCATGACTTCTAAATTGATTTAGGGTTTTCAAGGCATGATTTCGTGATTTCAAAATCTGTAAACTTATTTTGGGATTTTACATGATTTTTAAAATAACTGATTTAAACAAGAGCTGGGAATAGAATAACAACTTAGGATATCCATTGATAACTTGGCTTTTTTCAGATATTTTAATCTCGGGTTAATCGTTTGTTATAAACAGATAAACAAATTTACGCATTTATTCAAATGGATAATGCGAAGATAAAAATATGACGTTTCTTGAAATTCGTGTAGAATGAAATATAATTATTATATTATAATCTAAATTGAAAAGTATTGACTAAATTAATACATTCTAGCTTCAAGATGTCAATTTGGGTTAAAATCCGCGAAGAAACTTGAGTTTCAAATTTTCTTATCCGAATGAATAACTCGTCTAATTTCCTATAACAATGTACACTAATAAAAAGTTGGTCTTACATGCAGATACGTTAGCTCGAATAAGAAATGGATATTTCTCGCGAACAGATAATAGCAGACCTTCACGATTGACATTGAATTAACAATGGTTAAACGAATTTCAAGCTCTATTTTTTAAATGATTTCGAGGTAATTTTGGGGAATGTCTACAGAATGGCAAGTGTCCGATCCTTCGCATAGATGGGTTGAATAGTACGATTATGGTAACCCCTACTAAAGCCAAACACTGAAGCCTTCGGAGGATCCCTAAACATATCACTCCAAACTGTGTATCTACAGATCCTATATACCAACGACCATATGATTGCTACATTATTGAATACTTACGAAATTTACGTTTGTCTATGTAAACAATACGCTCTATATCTAAAACTGAATTAATCTATTCAAAATTATAAAGAGTAATCCAACCCAATTACAAATTAATTAATAAATCATTTGCAATAAGTGCTTACACACTCGTAATTGTATATTTATAGGCTGTAGCTAGTTCAGATTCAGAATATCCTATCGTGTATATTTAAACCTTTAAAATTGTACAATCTTGATTTACCAGCACGTACAAAACTAGATCACCTATTACGTAATAGGTTACGTATACGTATATATAAAAGCATAGCCCAGCTTTCCACATGTTGCCAATTCAATGTGAAACGTGGATTATTCAAAATACCAACCGCGTCTGGACAGATATGTCAAAACCACGGGTATTCCCAGCATAATTAGACTTCAAGATAAATTGTTCCGCATTGAATTAAACTTCATTTAAGCAGCAAGCACTAACATACGACATCCACTAATCTCTTTGATTTGTTTAAAGAGAACCCAGCTTCGGGCGTGTTGCAAAATAAGGGTGAAATGGACTAAGGAACTCTAAGCCTAACAATCTATAAATCTCACTGCATAATTAAATTTGCCGAAGAAACTTTCGGGCTAAATTTAAACTTTATAAAAGGAACGATTGTAGATGTATTATTTGAACACGTTCCAATTAATTTGGAATGCAAGACAGGCCCCGCTTTTATAACATTAAAATCTAATTGATCTTGGATGTTATTTAAAAGTTTCAAGACATTAAAAGGAATTACATTAGAAGCAGCTATAAGCTTAACTTGGAAATGTTATCTTGTAAGAATACAAGTAAAATAAATACCCGAATTTAAGGGATAAAGGGGAATCAATTGGTATGGTTTAATAAATGCGAAATTCCCAGATTAAAGGACAGCCTTTATCAAAATTTAATCCACTATTCAAAAGTGTATATACAAGGAGTTTTGTACAATTGATAAGATTTCAAATGGACAATAGGTGAAGGTCAGGTTAGATTGACACAATATATTAATCAGGGTCGATCATTTGCTTAGGATATGAGAAAATATTTTGCGAATATTTTCAGCTTAAAATAATTATTTATTAGGAATAAAAGGTCAACCAATCATAAACAATTCTTTGACCCGTAATGAGATGTTTTATTTACCTGACTTTTCTATGAATTTTTTAGCTTTTTTTTTAAAATTCCCCGACAAAATTAAGTATTGTTTTTCCCCAATGTCGTCACGTCTGGCTTTGTAATCAATTCTACATGTTCAAAACTGAACATTGAACAATTACCGGTGAAGTAGAAAAAACGCTTCAAAATCGTGGACAGGCTTACCATTCCAAAAATCCAAAACTCTAACTAAAAATCTGATATTTTCAATCGATTTACATGAAATAATGTTTTTTTTAATAAAAAAAAAATATGGGAGAATTGCTAATCGAATTATTGTTAAAATGCAGGCTTTAAAGTTTATGAAACTAAAATACTAGCAAGCTTTTCTGAGATATTTAAAATATAAGCAAAACTTTACGCAACAGAACGGACGACGATTGGCTCAAATTTCCAATTATTTTGAATTAATTTCGGTTTTTTTTCTTATTTAATTTTAGTTTGTCAACCCGAAAATATTGAAATTTGGTTAGTATATTTAATCTAGATTTATTTTGTAATAAACTTTCGATAGAACACATTTACGCGAATTGCAAGAGGCAAGACCATTTACGCACTAAAACTTTAACATAAACCCTCTCGTAGGACTCTTATGGGGAAAAAACACAGGAATCTTCGGGAATCGAATCGGCTGTCCATTGGTGTTAGTCATTTAATCAATTACTACATTCAATCACGGCGATTTATATAACTCGATCTTGAGAAACCAGAAGCCTACAGTGGATTAAAGCCATTTTCCCTTACCTCCCCCTTCAATCTTTGAAGTGCAGATGACACAAATTTGGCTCTTAAGCCTTTTCCTATCGGTCATTTTAAACACGTGACGCTAAAAACGATTCCTGGGGATTTTAATATCGGTTTGATGTTACCGTTTCAAATCGATTAAGAAATGCTAGTGTGACTGTAGCGAAAGTGAAACTACATTAAATCGGTTTATGAAGATGATACGTGAACAGATGGCGCTTAAAGCGATTCCGAGTGATTAAAATATCGGTTTGATTTTTTTCGATAAAATTTGATTGGGTTATGCTAGTGTGAACGTAGCTGTTTTTTGATCTACCACACTTTACTGTAAAGTCGGACGCCCACAGACCTATTTGCACACTCGTAGAAGCGTGAAAATAGGTCCGTGTGAATCCGGCTTAATGGTACAATTTAAATCTTCAAGGAAATTAATAAACTTATGAGATATTTAGGAGATCTGGCGCTAAAAACGTTTGCAGACATAATCCACAGTTGATACATTTTTAAGGCTGTATTTAAATGAATATAGGGATAGCCCAGATTAGATTCATGCTAGTCACCTAGACTTGAACGAAATATTCCTAGGAACGTCTTCGTAATCGAAAAATCTAAAAATAGAAGCTATAGTTGAACGCGGTACAAGAGCGTAGTCCCATTCTGTCTGCCTGGGCCCTCCATATCCCGCTTTTAAGCTCGCGGGATCAACGAGTGTTTAAAGGGAATTTCAGAGATTCTAGTCGAGTTGACTTACCTGTTGCTTACACATAAGCCGCTTAAAATTTTCTTGAATCTCGCTAAGGGCTTTAATATTTTTAAAGCTTTTTAAAAAAAAAAAAAACAACTAAAATACCCACAGGAATTAACTGGATTAAAGGATTGCGGATGGTTTTAGCGCGCCTAGATCTAATCATTTTTGACCTTACAAACATCCCTCGACACTGTAACTCCAAGTTTTGTAGATAAATATGGATATTGTTGAAACCCATTGTAAATTTAAAATAGGATATAAATTCCCAAATAAATGTATCAAACTGTCCACGTATTCCGGTTAAGCCTACTTCAAGGGTAAGTTAAATATGGATTTATAGCTTAAATGCTTTTTTTACTGTGATTAGGCCTATTTAAATGATTAGGAATCGATAGAAAATCACTTGGGTCAAAGTAAATCGACCATGCAGCCATGGGTTATCCGATCCAAATGAAACTAGTACCAAGTAAACTAGGGACTTAATGATATGCAAATCTCAACTTGCAGCCTAAAATATGCAGTAGTTTCGAAGCTAGAGTATATTGAAGATACGACTTTTTTTTTTTTTTTTTTTTTTTTTCAAGTTGTCGAATAACGAATTTTGTATCTCTCGAAAGTATAAGAACAACTGTGGCTTAAGTTTGATTCTGATGGTTGCGTGATTGGTCGAATACATATTGATTGATTCACGTGTTATCGCGGGCTGCATTCTTCATTTAAAATTGCAAAAGTGCTCATCTTTCCTTTTTGCAAACAAAATCATAGGCGGATGAATACAAAATAACGTTATAATAATAAAAAAAAAGCTTATCGCGAACGTCTCGTGAACAGGAGTAATATAATATAGATTGTCCCGTAGGGTTGATAAGAAGACCAAAAACGAATTTGACGTATTTCGCGATGGTAAACTCGAGCGCGGTGATAGGTTGCTGGCATACTTCCGCAAATTTATTCCGCTTTGGAAGAGTCGAGACAATATCTCTCTCTCGGGTTGCGGCTAGTGTCCTGCCCTATCTACGAAAAACATACTTTGTCCATTATTTAAGACAACCTCTAAGTAAAAGTGGCTTTAGAGATTCGCCCGAGCGCTCGTTCCCTTATCAATATTTGGCTCGCGTACGCGTTAAGCGAAGAATGCCTAAACAAGCAACTAAAGATTCAATATTACGGTTAACTATACGCGGAGCAGTTTTCCCAAGCACTAGCTAAAACTTAAGAATGTTTAAGACCTTTTATTACAGTTACAGAATGGAGTTTTGCAAACAAAACTCTAGGAAACCTAATGTTTTATGAGATTGTCTTTAGGATAATAATTTAAGAACATTTTTAAAATTCATAATACGTGGGCAGCGGAAAAAAACAAGCTACTTTATATGTACCCCTTTAATTAAACATTCGGAAAATTTCACGCAGATGGTTCTGGTACCAAGGTTCAATAAAGTTACGGTCACATTAGCGTATCCCAATCGATTTTAATCGATAAATTCAAACCGATTTTTAAATCGCTCGGAATGGTTGTAAGCGACACTCTTTGGTGTCCAAATTAAGTATTAATCGTACAAGGAATATTAAACATATTGCTTTAGTGTATTCATGGATATCCCCACCCCTAAACGTCTATTGGCTCTCTAAAATTTACATTTTGGTGTCGCTATCTATAGTAGTTCTAAAGATCAAAAATTTTAAAATGAAATATATTTAAGACGTTGGGCATCAAACGCTGGCATATTTTTTAATGTTAGTGCATTACAAGCAATGTTGAAGGATGAAATAATATGATTGGTTATAGAAATTTTAGAGACTTTAGAAATTAATTTAAACACCAAAAACGTGTCTAAAAATATTCTCGAATACGTTTTTTGGTACGGTGATTAAAAAAATAAATTCAAAAGCGGTTTCATTTTTAGCTCCAAGTTTCCATTTAAATGTTTATTATCTACTGTACTTCTTTTAAGATAGGCTTTAAAAACGTGTATCCCTTTAATAAATTACATCATGTTACAAACCGCCGGAGGTTTCCATACATTGCAAACTATTCTTGAACAAAAGTACTTTAGCTGCCAAGTAAAAGCGATGATAAATTTTCTTTTCACCACTCTCACAAAGTATTTGTGGGAACAGGGCCTTAAAAAAAGTGATTGAAGTTATATTAAAGATATAATGATTCAGTTAAGGAAGAGCTGGTTTAAAGCTTAAAAAGGGTAGGGACCCAGGGAGGTCCCAAAAGTAAATCTCTAATGAGTAATTAATCTGGATAGTCTAAAGCTAACTCGTTTCCTTTTCATAAAGAAAAAATACCGCGCCATCTCCTGTTCTTGAAAAGAGTTAGGCCTAAGCGAGCGTGTGTATAGAAAGAGCGAACTACGCCCGTTTTTTGCTCAATACCCTCGAGGTAAATTAACGCTGGCCATCTCGCAATACTGCGAGTCTGTCCTTCGCTTGATTAACGATTTGGATTGTGAAGGCAAATTCAGGGCGTTATATATATACGTAACCCGTTATTAAAATGGGGCCAATAAAATGGTAGTTTCGTGCGCAACTAATAACAACCGTACAACGAATCGGTGCGTGCGTGTTCGATATTTCGTGACAAATTGATGGAAATATGCATTGCATATAACGGTGAAAAAACAATCTTAGGGTCAATTTAGGGTCGGTTTACTGGGGTTGGAACATGATTAGGAGCTTCGAACATTTCTTCGTTACTTCAACATAAAAACGACACATTTAACGCCAGATTTGTCAGGAAAAAGCCTTAATCACCCTGAAAGGAAGAATGCAACCTAACATCAAGTTAATTTTATCGATTACTTATTGTTTAAAGAGGCTTAATTCATCAGTGAAAAAATTTACGAACAAATATTTAACTAGAAATAAATTTAAAACTTACCCGGAAAGTAGGCTTAGTGGGATTCAAGGAGATCCTGATTTCCTCGCGTATAAAGTTTAGGGACCAATCGAATTCGATTGTAAGTCTCGTGGAGATCTCGCGTGAACGACGGGCCTTTGCTCATTGGTCGCTAGACCTTGCACGCAGGCAATTCAGGATCTCCATGAATCCCGCTAAGCCTATTTTCCGGGTAAGTTTTAAATTTATTTCTAATTTAATATTTTTGTAAACTTTTTATCGGTGGATTAGGTCTATTTAAACAATAAGGAATAGATTAAAAATCACTTGTTATTAGGTTGCATTCTCCCTTGTGTTCTAATTTTCTACTGGGTCCTATAATTTGAAAAGTTCAATGTAGACACTAGATTGGCAAAGAATCGAAGCTCGTTCAAAAAAAAGTCACATACAAATGGTCGAGTTACGAGCTAAGGGATTTAAGTTGAATACATCCATTTTTATGTTTCAATCTATACTGTTTTGTTTTAAAAATTTATACTTCGCTATATATATATATTTCATATTGATTCTTCATTACTATCAATCATAATTTCATAAATATTTAAGCTGTAACATATTGAGGTCATGAATTATACCTAGATTGGTGAAAAACAAACCTATTAAAAGTGTAGAAAAAACTAAAACTATTGACTTCGAGAGGTACTGCATAATACAACTCCATAAAAATTAATCACCCAATAAAAAAGTTCATAGATTTCTAAACTAACGTAAAAATGAAATATATTTACAAAAAGTCAATCTCATAAATACTGAAGAAGCAGTTATGTATATGGCATTGATATCTGACCCAGTAATATCTCATAAAAGAATAAAGAAAACAACAACAATTCCAAATAATTTATGATATTCGCCATAAAAAAATGTATTCATTTCTACTTTACACGCACGATATTTGAAAGGGAAAGTGAAAAGGGAACAAAATGGTTCGTGGGACCACAGAAGTTACAAGTTGCAAAACCGCGGCCAAAGTTACAAGTTGCCAAAAAGTTGCGCTCGTGTCAGCATGAGTGCCAATCTAAGCTAAAAGGGAAGTTTCAAGTGCTTTCCATAATTTTCTAGACCCCTCCAGACTTTTTTGGAACCTTCTAAAACATTCTGGAAGAAGTTACAGACGTACGCACGTACGGACATTGTATATTAATAGTCTTTGATTGTGTTAATTGATAATTTAAAACTAAGATTGGTCATTGTTCTAAAATGAGTCCCTAGCTTATTAAACTACGAATGACGAAAAACGGTATTTTCATTCGTAATAATTCCTAAATGCCGATTAAATTGCCTTATACCATAGAGTGCCATTAAAACCAACAAATCTTATCGAAATCTCAAAAATCCTCAAACTTAATAATAGAACCCTCGCCACAGCATCCTTCATTATAGTCTGCGCGAATCCGGTTTAAAAGCTTGTACATTTTTGTTATATAATGATTTCCGAGTCATATTTCTCTAAGAGCGTAGTAAATCTACTAAATACATGTATTGGGAGTTTCTAAAAAAAATCGTTAAAGGTCTCCACCACTATTTAAAAAAAAAGAAAAAGTTTTTTCGGAATTCGAACCATATATGAGATTTTTTTCTCTCTCTCTCCCTCACTTTCCAAATTTGGAATACTTGGAGTTTTAGAATTTTATCAAACAAAACTATTCTTACGTGGAAGGGGAAAAGGGGTTAGGGGAACCTGAAATATTTTTAGACTCGGACCATGAAACGATTCTGAATGCGTAGGAAGGTGTGCCAAATTTAATAGGCTAGCATTGCGCGTCGAACACTGTAATTGAAACGAACCGTACTATTTCGTATACCTTAAACTCGATCAATTTCAAACTTAAAAGGTACTTAAATATAGGTAAAAGCTTATGGTTTTTAATTTGGTATTTCGTATCATTCTTAGTCTGCGACAAAGTATGTTCGTAAAGAGTATCGTTATTCACTCGTATTGATCAAGCGAAGTTTACAAAAGTACTTTATATCCTCAAGTAGTTTAACATTGTGCATTGCTCTGTCGCAGCTTCCACTAGTTTTGCAAATTTCGATCGCGTAAACGTTTAGTCAGGGCCAGATGGAGTTTTCACTACACACCTAGAATTTTTCGTCAATTTTAAAGATTGAATGAAGTTTGGAAATTGTTTATTTTTTATGTATATATAAAACTTATAATTTATCACGGTTAAGATATAGTTGAAATTAAGTTTTATTACGGAGAAAAACGACACGGTATTTAATGAAGAATGTTAGTAGACCTTGGAATCGATTTAAACCGTTTCAAAACGTTTCGCTAGAGTTGTTTTTTGCCGAATCGATTTGATTCGACTTCTCGAAACTGCTTCGGGAACCAGTTGCTTACCGATACGATTTAAACAACCGATATATGTAGATACAATAAATCGATTTATAAAGATAAATGCGTGAATGTATGACGCTTAAAACGATTCCTGGCGATTTGAATATCGGTTTGTTATTACCGTTTGAAACCGATTAAGAAATGCTAGTGTGACCTTAGCTTTTATTTAAGAGATGTTTTGAGCCGATACCGAGGCCTCTTCTATTTTTAATTTAAAGTAACACTAACGGTCGATTGAAGAAGATCATCGTCTCGTTTTCGTAAATGAAGTTTCTCGTTAAATATCAAGTCGTTTTCTCTGTAAAACATTTCGATTTATATGAAGTAAAAAGAGGCTTAAGTTATTTTCTTGAAAAGTAGGCTTAGCTGGAATAGAAGGAGAAATTGAAATTCGCACCAATAAATAGCTTCTGTCTAACATAGAACGCGCATGATTAAGGTAGTATAATTATTATTTTAATGATAAATAATCGATGTTTTTATAGATTTCATTCTCCCTTTAATATATTAAGAACCAAAATCATGAAGATTAAATTATTCACGCATCTTTTTGTTCGTTGAAAATTCAAAGCGCGAGCGATATGGAAAGTTATCCGAAGATTTTAAGAACCCTACTTTACTTCACGTAATAATCTAAATCAAATTGAGATTCTTAAGAATATATACAAAGCAACTCTCAGTTTTCATATTTTCCAATTGGAATCTAAAATGAAGAGATAGAAGGGTATTTAACTTCGTACGCGTTGAAATATCGGAATGAACCGAACTAAATTTGATGCATTGTGAATTCGAGAAAGGCTGTAAAGAGGATGGTGACGAGGGGGATAGCAAGTAGGAGAAATCTATTCAGCCTCTAGTATTGGAATTTAAAGAGTCTGAGAAATTCCCCGGAGGATTTTCCCAAAACTATTTGCATGTTGAAAAATATATATATCAACATATATCTACATTTATATATATTCAACGCTTTGCCTTTTCACAATATTATAAGGTACAAAATTTTAGTGGAAATAGCTAAATACCTAGGATCTAAAATTAGATATAATTCGATTTAATAATGATGTTTGAAATATAAACGCAATTGTCTAGAAATTATAGATTTCTGCGTGTCGATGTGTCCGTGCTTTTAAAGGCAATAGGAGACTAGGCCTTATTGGTACAGGGCTTCTATCTTCTTAGCAAATACTCGTTGGTCCGGGCTAAATCCGGCATGAACACTGTAATTTAGGCTTAGGAATACATTAGTGTCACTCATTTATCGATTTGAGGAGTATTTGTTAATGTTCAAAATTGCCTAACTGTTTTAAAATACTTACGTTCAAACTTGACACTTTGGAACAGTTTTCAAACCGTTTCGAATTTTCAAATCGTATTTCTAAGATATTAATTTTGTTTCTTGATCAAATATCTACACGGGTGACCCCAAAATTGTATAATTTGACCTTTCCAAAACGGTTTAAAACGGTTTCAAAGTCTGTAGTGTGAACGCGGCTAATATGACGTTTCGATTATATAACCTAAAGTATAGTGTGTACGCGGTTTTTGATAAGCTAAGAATAAAAGGATCGAGAGGAACCGTTGTGTTCGTGAAGACACCGTTTCGTGTACGATATATATTGACATTCTTATTTTTATTATTTATCGATAAAATTTCTAATGCGGTTTCATTCTCCCTTTAAATTTATTTTACTCTGAAAAAATATCCAATACAATCCTCAAAAATGCTACAGTATATTAACCACGAGAAGTTCCTTTTCTAATAAAAGTTGGATTGAAAAACTTAAATTTAGAACATCTGATGGAAATCAATATATTAAGGTTTAAAAATAGCATCCGCGCAGCTTGAAAAGTTGAAATGAGATATATATATATATATATGGTTTTAGAACTATAATCAACTCCACACAGAGATGGCAGAGCTCTCTTACAGAACATAGTAAAAAAAAAAAAAAAAAAAAAAAAAATCAGAGGTTACGAGTAGCTTTCGGCGTGCTGTCAACTTAAGTTGGAATCGACTAGAATTTCAATAATAAACCTACACATTCCAGAAGTCATTAAAATCTAAATATAGGAAGCAGGAGGTAAATTTGATTAATGGCTTCAGACTTCTCATAGCATAAGCTATCAAATATAAGCAACTAGTGTTATTATTTCATACTATATTTAAGGTTTATGTTCGCCTTTACGTAATCGTAAATAATTCAATCCTTGTATCACGTAAAAATAAACGAAATGTGACTACATATATACCACGAAAGAAGAAAACACACGTGTAAGTTACTTTTTCTTCGATTGGATATATTTGGTTGGTTTCATTTCGATAATATTATTGGGTTCGCTATATAGTTTACTCAATCTTGACTTGGCAGTAAGAACAAATACATGCAAGCTACTCTCTCTAATATCTCTTAAAGAGAGAATGTAACCTAAAAAGTGATTTTTTTATCGATTAGTAATCGTTTAAATAGGCCTAATCCAACAATAAAAATATTTAAAAACAAATATTAAACTAGAAATTAATTTAAAACCTACCCGGAAAATAGGCTTAGCTAGATTCATGGTTAACCAATCAAATTGATCGATGGCTCTTTATATGGGGAATGAAGGAACTCTATGATCAATGTCATTGGTCGCTAATCCTTATACGGGGAGTTCAGGATATCTTAATGAATCTAGCTAAGCCTATTTTGAAGGTTAGTTTTAAATTTATTTCTAGTTAAATATTTGTTTGTAATTTTTTTTACTGTTGGATTAGGCCTATTTAAACGATAAAGAATCGATAAAAAATCATTTGTTGTTAGGTTGCATTCTCCCTTTAACTGAGAGCAAAAAAGGAAGAATAGTTTCATTTGTGCTACCTACTCGAGGTAAAATTGGTTATAGCAACGTATATTTTCGTTATAAACACATTTATACTCGAGTGTTCTACTTTTTCCCTTATGAGGATTAACATTGTGTATAAATGCGCCTTGCGCTTTCTATTTATTGCATTAAACTGAAATTTTGGGTTCCTTAGTCTGTTGCTACATCTACATTGACAATGAAAAAAAATGCCAAAGTAAATCTATCGAAGACGGGTATTTTCATGCTTTTCTAATAAAATATAGAGGATATGATATATATGACAGATCACCTACACAGAGACATTTTCGCTGTAAATAGCTCATAAAAACCTTTTAAAGATATTTTAAGAACTTTCCCAAAAAAATAAAATATTTTCACGAAAAATAGCCAAAAAATTTGCGAAAATGGCAAAATTAAAATTAGACATTAACGAGGAAGTTAGCGGGTAATTTTTTCGAAATACATCAATGTTTTCTTGAAATTGTTACAGAAAAATTAATTTTCTGAATAAATTGTATATTTGAAATTTAACAAATAAATATTAAACTTTAAAAAAGCCGTATCTTCTTTAAGAAAAGTGATTTCGTGAAAATTTTAATGGTTTTGGTTGTTTCTAGATGCAGCGCTTAAAATTCACATTAATAAACTAAAATACCAAATAAAGAAGAAAAATTGTCGTTCATAGCTCCTCCATAATAAAAAATACTTTCTACAAGAGTCAGCTCCTCCGGTACGTAGAAAATATTTAACTTATTTTAACTAAATAGTGAAAAAGAAATTATTTTAAAATATTTAAAATGAATTTTCTAGAAACAGACTACGCAATGGTTATATATTATATTATATTTACTTCAAAAATGTATAGTTTTTTCCTATTGGTGGAACGTAATTAATTATAAGTTTCAAATGAAAGATGAAAGTTATGTATTAAATATTTTAACGTTTAAGATGACGCGGAGCAACCTTAACACGTGCTAAAACGAACTAGAATCAACAGAATAGGCTCTATAGTAGCCAGGCAATCTTATAGTGACGACGTAGTATTAGGCAGCCAGAATATTTGATTTAAAATTTCCGAAGATATCGATAATGTATAAAATATAGTTATCTTAACTGATTTGGTTTTATTTTCTTTAGCTACGTTCACACTTGACACTTTGGAACAGGTTTCAAACCGTTTCAAATTTTCAAATCGTCTTTCTAAGATATTCATTTTGTTTCTTGATGAAAGACCTACGCGGGTGACCTCAAAATTTTATAATTTGACCTTTCCAAAACGGTTTAAAACGGTTTCAAAGCCTGTAGTGTGAACGCGGCTTATGATATACATGTATATATAATTTTAATCGTTTTTTGAAGAACTTGACGAAAATGCTACTTATATTCAATTTGGAGCTTTATGAAAATCTGTACCAGCCTCTATTAAAATTAAAACTGCGTAACCTCCATGCTATTCTTACATTACATCAGAAACATGGGTAAGAAACATTGTTTTTCAAAGATGCCCCATTTTCACTAATTTCTAACTAAAGTCTCTCCTTACTCTCAACCCTTGACTGTTTAAATATATACAGAAAAATATGGGAACCAAATCCCCTAAGCTTTTACGAAATTCTACAATTTTTTTTTTTTTTTTCCTTGTTCTCTTTTCTCAATGCGACCTTTAACGCGTATTAAAAAGCGCGAAGGGTTTTCCGACCAAAAGAGAAGTCGACGAAAAATCATTAAATAATCATTACGGAACCACGCTGGCTTGCAAAAGTGTTTTTCCCAACTCTATATATTCTATATATGCTCTCTTATTTCCTTAATTCAACTTTAGTTGCCGATGAGATACAAAGCCCAGGGTTAAACTTGACTAGATCTAAATGGTACAGTAGTCCGAAACGTTCGCACATGCATCTACGAATAAATTTACCATAACAAATGTAAAATTCTGTTCGCTGAATCGAATAATCGATTCGAAATAACGAAATATTATTTGAACATTCGGCTACTTCGCATATAGCAGCTATAAGCTGATATTATTTCCGACGGGTGGTTCCTGCAGATTTGGTTCTGACGATGATTTACCAACCATCTCCGATGATTATGATTTAAAGGCTATATGATACAGTTACATTTTCATGTTAGCTTCCAGCAATTCATGTACACGTGGAGTCCAACGCGAGGCAGCGAGGACACTAATTACGCGTACTAACTCTAGAGCGAAGCCTCGGCCTTTTGTTCATACTTGCATATATATTTAAAGACCCAGACAAATGGACGATATGAAGTTAAATCTTGGGACTCTTTGAATGAATGCAGAATTGGATGAAATACATTTTTCGAGAAAATAAAAGTTTTTTTTAGAAAACTTTCCATACCATTTCTATTGTTTGAACTTTCTTTTAAATGAGTCTATTCCTCGCACCAAAATGTATTCCCCAAATTAAAATGAAGGGTCAAAACTTTACAAAGGTTCCATTAAAATAAATGGTTTTAAAAATATCCAAGAACAATAATAAAAAAATATATACCAAGTTAAATTGTAAAATATATTTTTTCACGATTTTTACAATAATATTTAATTAATTTGGATCTTAAATATATTTAAACTATCCAAGGGATAGATCTATCCACGTAATCAGTGTACAAGATTGTAGTTTTTAATGCACTAAAGTGATTACGTAACTGATCACGTATTTAGCATGCATTGTCAAAGGCCGTAGTCAGAAAATCGTATAATCTGTGTACAGATTTTAGTAATTCACAACAAAAGGTTTTATGCAACCGCAGAGGCAAAGATTAAATGACTAACCCCTCTGAGCTAAAAGTACATTTATTTTAGGATTGCTTGAGTGACATCGGGGCGTATAATTTAGCACGTGTAGAAATCTCTAACTGATTCTAAATTATGGCAAAGTAATAAAAATTAACAAAAAACGTATTTAGAGCTCGGTAGTGTGAACAGGTTTTAATTTCGTACGAATAAAGAAGGCGTACCTTTGGAACGTATTGTAAACTCGTGATGAAATTGATTATTGAAGGATGGGCAGGGATTAAAAAAATAAAAAAGGTTTTCCGTGTTTATGAAAAGTAGCAAAAAAGAAAAACTTTGAAAATCGATTACACTAATTGTTATTCCTTACAAGTTTTTATTTGTAAAAGTTTCGGATTAAATTGGTTTTTTTCTGGAGAGTTGTTAGGGCTACACTCTGTCAAAGAGATTTTCAATAAACAAAAGTGTTATTATTATAAACGTTCCAACGCACTGGTAAAAAAAAAAATCGTTCTAGGTTTGGTTCCTATATGTTTGTTTTTCGGTGAACTTGGTTGACCAGCAGCTAAAACATTTCTACAGGCGTTCAATAGGAAAAGCATTACGGTTTTGGACCCTACGTGTTCGCTTCACGCATATAACTTTGATGTGCGAGGGTTGGATTTCGGTTATTATCAGAAGTAAATGAAAGGAAGTCATTTGTTTCTTCATTAAAGGGAGGGGATGTAGAGAAAACTGAAGTTATTTTTTATTGATTATGGCTCAAAAAATAAGCCATGTTTGCGTAGTAAAACATTAGGGAAGTGTACAAAAAATCTACAACTTTATGATTTGGGAATTTAATTTAAAGGAGAGCCTCCGACTAATCAAAAGGGGTCCCACCTTAGACATAACAAAATCCCCGCGACACGTGCTGCGGCACACTCTTTAAATTGAGCTAATCTCGTTTTTGATTATTTTCACGCAGACAAGTCTTTTGATTGGTCGGAGGTTTTACTTTTTATCGAATGCCAAAATTTAAATCTTTTATATTTTCCCCAATGTTTCAATACGCAATCATCTCTTAGAATCGATAAAAAATCAATTGATTTTCCTCTTCTACTATTCCTTTAAACGCAAGCTATTCATTAAGCCCCTTAACTCAATTTATAATGTAGAATCTTCCTCTACCCCATTCTCAAAAGCGTGCATAACTTCAAATAAAATTTTTAAATTATTATTCGTTAATAGGTTTAACTAAATTGTTTATTCTCGCAGTTAAACAGTCTCCAGTCAATCAAAATGAGAAGCGTACGCTTCATTACGACACAAATCGTCTGTTTAACTAATATATGGTCTATTTTGACAATACAGACGAATCATTTTCCAGGATTCAATCTACATTTAAAGATATTTCGGCTTATTGCGGTTTTAAAATTAACAAGCAAAACACAGATTAAAATAATTATATGTTTAATTAACAAGATCGTAATGTGGGTCTATTTTAGATTTGGTAAAGAATCTCAATTAAAAGTTTCAATCTTTACCTTTCGAGATAGAAATAATTTTGTTGGTAAGCCAGCCAGAAGATATATTTAATTAATCCACATAAACCCCCTAATAAAAAGAAAACCCACAAACTAAAATTCGCTTGTAATGAGTTTCCTAACCACAAGATAGAAAACTTGATGAAAAAAAAAAAAAAAGGAGAAAAGCCGAGGCTTATTTTAGGTCAATTAAAAACGCGTTTTTCTAGTCCACGTCCCTTACTAAAAATCTATTCGCAAGCAGAGACTGAATAGAAGTCGAGATACGCCAGAAGAAGAATTTATTATCTTGCCTCGTTTCATCCCCTAATAACGTTTAATTCAACTTCTTTCCGTGAACAAAGTGTAATCATGATGGTGGTCATATTTGCGGGAAAAGAACAGTCACCGAGAAAACGTTTTTAACTCGGATGGACGCCTCCGCACGGCCAAAGAACCAGAAGAAGTGGAAGACCTAAAAGTAGCTTTCATTTCATAGTCAGAAACAGGTCGAGTTTTCAATTTTCATACTTAACAAAGCTACGCTCGCGTTTACATCATAGAAAGATAGTAATAAGGATTAAAGGAAGTCTAATTTTGAGCGTGCTGCAACCGAAACCGGATTTTTAATCAATTTACGGTCATTCTTAAAATGAATGAATGGGAAAAGGCGTTAGAAACACTCGTACATAATTTTTGCAGTTCATTATTATTTTCTTTTATTTGTATTGAACAAATTTTAGATTTTCTTTGCATGGTTTGTCTGATTACGCGATTACGTAACTGATTACAGCCTTTGGTAATTCTAAATACGTACTCAGTTAAGTAATTATTTTAGTAGAGTCAAAGCTACAGGTTTGTACAACGATTACGTGAAGCCACTTGATTGGTTCTTAGTAAAGATTTGAAATTTTAAAGAGTTATATTTTGCACTCTTATTTTAAATTTAATCTTGATTTATAAAACCTCAGGGAAATTAAAACAATGGCTAGTAAAACGAGAAAAAAAATCATTCAAAATAAAGTGAACGTCGTTTAAATATCAGAATCGTAATTTTAAAAGTCAAAGCAGGTAAATTGGAAAAATCTAGAATGTAAGTCAGTCAAGGAAATTTTGGAAAAACATGAAAACCAGAAATAGTCTAGTAATCATGGATAAAGAAAACCTGCAAAGTAAGGAAAAATAAAACATGGAAAACTACGAAATTAAGATAGATAAACTTGGGAACTTCTAGGAAATTAATTGAAATAAAAAAACAATAAAACTGTAGGAAATTATTCGGAAAAAAATCGAAATATATAAAATAAACTTAAGAAAAACCTAGAAGACTGGAATTTCAGAAGAAAAAAATGAGTAAACATGGAAAAATAAATATTTTGTACCGAAATATTCATAAGAACCCTATTTCAAATTTTTTCTACGTTTCTAAGAATGAAACTAGTTTATAGGTAGCACTCGGTGATAATCCCCCACCCCCTTTTCTTTCCACTAAAATTATTCCAACTACTTTCACGCGGTTAAGAAATGAGACGGGGATAAGAGACAGGCTCTAGAGGTTGAACGGGTCGGTACCATACATACATATACCCATCATCTTACCCCCCGAGACTATCATCATTATGAAAGCATTTACGCCCAAGATGGAAACTAAAGGGGTTGGCCAACCTACCGACAGAGAGAGAGAGAGAGAGAGATAGAAGGGAGGAGTGAGTGTATGGTGGATGAGTAAAAAGCTCTCGTGATAATTCATACAGCTAAGCCTAAGCGTTAGAATTAAGGAAAAGAGAAAGAGGCTTAGGCGTGAGAATCGATCAAAACACACACACACTCGCGAAAAGGAAAGTGCGAGGTGTTTTTCAATATTTTGAGTCAACAATAGCCGGCTTGAGCTTATATTTCTCGTAACATTACGAGATTAAAAAATAAGAATAAGAATTTTACAGTTATGGAAGTATTCCTTTAAACTTTAACAATTAAAATAGGTTAAATCTAAGTCATTAAAATTAATTTACAAAGTCTGAGACAATTATTTAGCATAAAAATAGTTTTTACACAAAGTATAACTACTTCTAGGTTAAGTTTATTGGATATATTCCTTTGGTAAACTTGAAAAAGTCATTTAGGGAGATAGCAAATAGCCAAGGGAGAAATTAAACCTTACGTCATGAAACCCTCTTACTGAGGGAGTGCTTGTAAGGGCTAATATTGTAACTCCCACACTACGGGGGATGAAACCGAGGTGAAAGATAGAAACCTCTGACGTATCAATGTCTCCCTTGACGGCTCCCTATGTGTACGTGACCAGGACTTCACAATTTTAGAGGCCCACAAAATTTCTGACCCACTTTCACACTATAGTTTTAGAAAAACACCAAAATATTCCGTTGGGAGGCGACTGGATCCCCGCTACACTTAATCCGCGCCTGATCCAACTCTGATCTGGCTGCTGATTAAAATGGAATATTTAGGATTATAAAATCAATGTCAAATCTAGGTTTGTTAACAATGGAACCTATCTTAATATATAAAGGTGAATAAAAAACCTGGCGTTCAACAAAACCACGCACGTGTCTATCTATTCTCCAAGCACTGTTTGCCGTTAGAGGTCGCTTATGAAAACCAGGTTTTGTTATTTATCTTTATCTATTAAGACACAGTTGTTCCTTTTTAATAGTCTTAGGTCGAGTGTCGAATTTAATAAAATACCCATATCTTGTAATTATCAGAAACCCGATTATTGATTCGATCTTGTAGAAACGTTTAGTTTACTATTTTAACGGTTCAGTTCGATCACCTTCGCAATTCAACTTTATTGTTCTATATTTGAAGGAACAAAAGAAAATGTGGAAAAGCTTCCAGACGAATATATTAATCTTTTATGAGAAGCCCCCTAAAAAAAAAAAAAAAAAGCACAAGCCCAGATTTTCACGCTGTATTAAGACATGTACTTACAAATAGCCCCGCCAAGATTTTGCGAAAGACACAAACAGGGTGTACCAATATAGATTTAAACAATCATTTTCAACAAGTAATCTAGTGTGTTATATATTAGTAAACGCCAAGGAGCGTAAGTTTATCCACAGGTAAGTCATGCTTCAAGTTTACAAGGAAACATACCGCGGGTGTAAGTCCGATTCTCTCGGTCAATGGTTTAACCCCAAGTATTTACTTTTGGTATATCCAGAAGCGTGGACACCGGAATATATGACCCGACGGGATATTTGTCCTGAGGAATTAACTGAAGCCGTAAAAATTGTAGGGTAGTAATTTAGAAAACTAAGGGGGGGGGGGGAGGGCGCAGTGAAAAAGTGCGCGAAATATATAAGGCAGCCCAGTCGACTTATTTGACATCAACCAACATGAAAAAATGAATGAATCTCTTTATTGACTCTCAATTTCCTACAAAATGAATCCATATTGTATCAGGGTCGAACAATGGTTCGCTAGCACAACAAATGTATGCAATAGTAACTAATAATGTTGAACACGCACATAACATTAATTTCAACGGGAAATAAGGTTTGCCAAGATATTATCTCTGCAAGAGGAGTGAAACTTAAGCCCTGTTCAAAAAAAACACAAATTTTTGACTTTTGAACTAGATGAGTCAGCAAAACAAAATGGATGACTGATCCATTTTGATTCTTACACATATTTTTGGTTACTCAACTTATCCAACACGAAACTAGAATTGATTGGGAGGGTTGAGTCATTTCGTATTTTTTAAACGCCGTGTACAATTGACTGCCACAAAACAATAAACTCAAGTGAGTTTTTCGTGAATGTTTAAGTAACCAAAGAGCTTGGAGAAAAACTCCTTAAATCTCGCAGGAGAGAAAGATTAAGCGTTTGAAACACCTTGTACAACTAAAAACATTACTTTTATTTGCCAGAAGTAAGTTCAAGCAAGATATGAAGTCTGCGAGTAAATACTGAGCAATATAAAAAATAATCAAGTCATAAGACGACAAAGGGGAACCAAGCTTAGTAGACGTTGTCATTTCCAACTGGTTCCAACTGATTGTGACTATCTATAGAAGAAGGAATTTTCCAGCTAAAGGAACATCGCGTGTTAACACCTTCTCAGATCATTACTCATAAGTAAAAGCAGAGCTATATAGCGGAGACTGCGGGGGAAAGAAACTATAGGGAACCCTTGTATTTCCTTTTTTTTTTATTATTTTTGCAGAACCAACTCGCCTAAAATAGAGAATATCCCTCCTGGGCGCGAGAGAACATAACAAATGACTCGTTCAGGACTGCGTCTAGCTAGGGTGCGAAGATTCTTTTTCAACACGAGAGCATAAACGAGAGGAAGGGTGGACGTAGGACAGGGATTTACTAGAAAATCGTCGAGTCGCGGTTATTATTTAATTCCCAAAATCATTGTCGACGACATAAGGTTTATCATTTAACGAAAAAAAAAAAAAAAAAAAAAATCGTTAAACGAAAGACAGAGAAAATGGAAAAGTGGTGGAGGACATGTAGGAGTCACTAAATTTTCCCCGCCATTTTCGGTATATCTGATTCGCGCGCCAGCAATACTACGACATATTTGTCTATACTCGCGAGCTATTTTCTCTCGCGATTTGCATTTTTATAAATAAAGCTTTTCGACCCTAAAGAGAGAGTGAAAATGAAAACCAAATTGGTTTTATTGGATTATTTATTCTTAAAGGAACACTGAATCTTTCAAAATTATATTTAGTTCAAGGAACTATATTACGTTTGTTTTCTAGCTTCCCATATGTTACAAATTTTGATAGCCATATATATACTTCATCTCTACGAATTAGGGATGGTTTGTTGTTTATTATTCTATAAAATTATGAAGATCTTCATTAAAGAAAGGATTATATCCATTACATTGCTTTTAAAAGAGCGTTAAAATGGAACAGGTTTTTAATTTATTAGTGAGAATCATCATGCCAAAAAACGTGTTTTTTGGGTATTTTAGCCCCATTTTTTTGTGTTTAAATTAATTTCTGAAGTTTAGTATAATTTGAAAAAAAGTAGATATAAAGTCGGGCCAATCATATTACTTCAGCCTTCAACAACGCTTGTAATGTCTCAACACTAAAAGAATAGGCGGGAGTTTGACCACCAAGGTCTTGGGCATCAAGGTCTTGAGCCGTATTTCGCAACTTTGAAAATAAACTGCGAATTATCACGAAACGTTTTGATAAAGTTTTTGCGGTTTAAGTTCAAATCGATTAAAAATAACTGGCTTCCAGATTCTAGTATCCCTTTAAAATTAACGTTAAATTCCTTGTTTTCACCGTACCTTTAACTATCATATTAACCCACCCCCTTCCTTTTTTCCCGTTCGGAGTTCCTCCCTTTTCCCGTGATAGATTTCGTATTTTTAGGATCCGATTTTTCAACTGGAAGATTTTGATTTATTTCGGGGATATGCTGCGTAAAAGGTTTCGCAGAATGGAAATTAACGCGTTTTGAAGGGACCTTGTTGAAATAAGGCGAATCGCAAATGGAATATTATTTTAAAATAAATTTCGACCCGCGGCCAATGTTTTGTCTAAATGATATGACAAATACAGATACGGGGGGTATTAAGGTATACGAGATTGGGCTGGATTCTGGAATAATTTTACATCAGAATTTCAAAATGACCTTTAACTTTTGTTTGAAGTGAAAATTAATTTTACGGTATGTTTTTTTACATTCGCAAGAAAAAGAAAATCGATGAATGATTTGGATTAGTCTAATAATAGAGAATAAACAGGGCTATTTGCCTACTATATATTGAAATTGGGTATATTACGTAGCCGGCTTGTAACGTCCTAACGTTAACAGAATAGGCCGACGTTTGATGCCTAAAACCTTCTTGGCCATCAACGCCGGCCTATTATTTCAATGTTAGGACATTACAAGCCCTGTTGAAGGCTGAAATAATATGATTGGCTCCAATTCATAATTACTTTTTTTTTTTTTTCAAATTTTTTTTTACAAAGTGTGAGACAATTATTTTGCATAAAAATAGTTTTTACGGAAAGTATAACTACTTCTAGGTTAAGCCTATTGGATATATTCCGTTGGTAAACTTGAAAAAGTCATTTAGGGAGACAGCAAATAGCCAAAGGGGAAAGAAAACTTTACGTCATGAAACTCTCTTACTGAGGGAGTGCTTGTAAGGGCTAATATTGTAAATTCAAAAGCTGTTCCATTTTAAACTCCAAGTCTCGCTTTAATGGTTTAAATAGTCAAGTATATTTTTCAGTATTTCCCGTTAAATAATTAATCCGCCCATAAGCACCAATAATAATTGTTAATAGAACTGTTGTTTAATGCCATTTAACATAAATGTTCAAAATGTTGCCTTTTTTTCCCCCAAATCATTAGAAATTTCTACGCAGCGATGGAATGAATATCGTTTAACCGAATTTCCATTTGCGCGAAGATTGAAAAATCGACAGTTATAGGCTTAGCGATGCGTGGTTCGGTGATTAGAAATTAAAGATCATTTTCGATTTAAAGAAAGCGCATTCACTCCTTACATCGCTCCATCCAATCGAAACCGCGTAAGGCAACATTTTCTCCAACCTTCGTGTTCATGAAAACAGTCTTGAAAACTATTTTTATCCTTATTAGATTTTATATTGTGTATAAATCCGCACGGAGCTTTCGTTTGTTTGTAAATTGCTCAATAACGAATCAAACGAATACCTCGAGCTCGGCGCGCCCCATTGTCGTTAAAATTTAGCCTCTATTCTCCGATCTAGAGCTCTTTTAACGTCCACAAGAAGAAAAAAAGCGACGGAATGATAAAAAAATTTGTAAGAATAAATCGTTTACGGCTAAGATATTTTGTTGGACGCGACAAATTACTTCTTTACGGCCGAACGGCTTACTGACATTCTTCGAGGGGGATTGTCACTAGCTCAATGGGATTCACTCTCTCAGAGATAGTCAGCGCCCAAGAGGTTCCCAAGAACGCCACGCTCTTACGAAAAAATAAAAGATTTTACAATGTAATAAGGTCGTAAACTGCAAAACAAAGTTTTGAACGGAAATTCAATTGATAGTAAAATTTTAGGTTCCAATATGGCTGAAGAGTCGAATACAACTTATTTTTAATGGACTTTTGAAATAACCAATTTAACAACTTAATTAGTTTATGATGTCCCCCACTTTCTTTCCAAGCTTTATGAATTATTTTTAGCTTTTTAAAGCTTTTAAAAACGTATATTCAAAACTTTATATCTTGGTTTGATTCGTTTTAAAATGGATATTAGACTCCGACAAAAAGTTGTTTTTAATTGATTTGAACTGTTAAAATTTGTGTAAAAACAGAAGTCGAAGAAACGCCACACCAACGAGGAGTACTCTATGGAACATTAAATTAATAGACTTCAAAGGAGAGTTTCAACGGCTTCTCGTAAAAACCACATCAAAGGTTTCGCGGCAATTTACAGTCAATTATCAAAGTTTGAAACTGAACTGGCTAAGCCTAAATTCGTTTCGAAGAAATTATGGACTAGAAACATTCCAGAGAAAAGCGAGTTGCTGATGACAATGGAATATCGTATAAAAATGGCACATGAATCAATTTGACTCTAAAGCACGCGCTATTTCCACAAACATTTCGGTACAGGCAATATTTCAAAGACTAACGGATTCTCACCAGCAAATGTGTCATTTTGAAATAAAATCTTAAATTTCTTCGGGCATAATTTTGCAACTATATGATTATGAAAAGCGAATTAACACGAAATCTTTGGCTAGTTTTGATACCGTGTTTAGGCATAATTTAAAATTCTAAATCGATTGAAAATAACTTGTTTTCAAAGTTTAGTATACCTTTAATAAACTTCAAAATTAAAATGCCAAAAGTATTTCAATTTTTTCTTTCCGCTTGATAAAGTTGAATGTTTCTGAAAGGTGATTAAGTTTTGATTGAAAAGTAGATAGGGATAACTAGATTAAGTACTTTCACAAAAGTGACGTGTCATAATGGGCGAGAATTAGCAACGAGACCATATTAGTGACAAAGTTCAACTATTCTGATTTTTGTTTCCAATAAAAAATGTTTTGAAGATGTTTAACAAGTGTTTTTAAGATAAATAGATTGAATTTCGTAAACTAAATTATCTTTAACATTTATTGTCACTATCAAAGGTTTTTTGAAAGAACTGAATCCAAGTCCAATAAAGAATTTCAGTAATTACTTTTATTCTATTATATAATAAATTTTATTATGCCACAACTGATTACTTTAATAATTAATTAATGCTTTACAGCATTACTTTAAATCTTTCCCCAAAATCTAAATACGACTTTTTTGCATTCAAAAACTTCTTTCGAGCCCGAACGACAAAGCGACAAGAGAAATGGCGTCGGATACGGAAAAGATTACTCTTTTACTCTCCGAGCTAGAGTAAAAGAGAGAGAAAGAGAGATAGGGGAGACACGTTGGAGTCATCGCTAGCTACGTTCCGTGCATCCACCCCTCTTACCCTTTGAATAAAGTATAACCCACTACTGTTAGAAAATCTAGGATTCCAATGTAACCCTCGTTTTTCCATCCCTCCTCCCTTAAGCAAACTCAAAGCGGCGGCTCTACTCCCCCATCTGTTGCTGATCAACAATTCAACCGTCGGGGATTTCCAGAGGACTTTTATTTTTTATTTTATTTCCCAAAATGGAAATGGGTATCACGTATACTTGGAAGTTAAAATAGACTCGCTGCGTTACAATCTTGGAAAACCCAGTAAAACTTCGAGAGTAAAAATTTATTTTTGATTGAAAATTGAAGAAAGTTTTTTGTTTGGGAATGTATTCGAATCAAAAATACAACCCGAATAATTGATATATAATTAAATTTGAATGGAAAAAATAATTGATTTGCATATTTATACCGTAACGGAAGTTTATTAAAACTCTCCAATAAAACATATCAGACTCAAGATTGCCAGTTGGGTGGTTTCTATCCAATTTGGGTGGTTTTCGATGATCATTTGAAGGAAAAACGGTTGGACGGAAGCGTGTTTTTGGCCGGTTTTTAAGTTTTAAAATTCCAAACCGAAAATTCCTTAAAAATAATATACAATTTAAGCTTTTTTCTTGACAGCCCCCTTTCGAAATTCCTGGAATTAGCAATTTGCGAGAGCTTAATTCTATTGCCACTTCTATTAAATTGCAACGACCACGAAGCTAGGCTAAACCCTATTTCTAGGAGACACTATAAAAAGTTTGATGGCAGCTTATACTTCTGGGGCATTGGTCTAACTATCAGTGGCGTAACTAACAATGGCGAAACATCCTTTTCTAGTGGAGAAACATAATTCGATGGTCTTAAAATAATCTAAGGAACGTCTTCTTTCGAGTGATGCAATCGGTTTATGCCTAGAGAGTCATAGAGAGAGGTCAGGGACATTTTAAGATAAAGTTATTTTCGGGCTTTTGCTTGATTTCTATATCAGTGGCGAAACATGTTTTCCGAGCGGATCGAGAAACAAAATTTGATTGTTTTAAAATAATCTAAGGAACGTCTACTTTCCAATGGTGCAATTGGATTATGCTTAGAAGGTCATAGAGAAATGTTACGGCCATTTTAAGATAGGGGTTGGTTTCCGGCCTTTCCTCTATTTCGTCTACTCATACAATCATACTAGTCCACGAGCTCTTAATTTAGTGAACACTTTACTCAACAATAGAACGTTGTAGAAATGAAATTGAGTACTGAAAAAAAGCGTCGTCTGCTTAGATAACTTCTAGAGGAGAAAAAATATCTTACATTCCTTATTGATTTGAAAGGTAACAATCTCGAGTCTCGTCAACCAATTTTGATATAATCGATCAAATATTTAAGGTTGCAATGGTGAAAATGTTTCCTTAAAGTACTTTTGAAGACTGCAAAACTCCACAAAGAAATGAGAAGGGAACAAAAATGGAAAAGTTATAATATAAGAAACCGCCGGGAATGAAGCGCTGTAAAACTATAGAGAATGTGTTTATGTCTGATTTTCAGAAAATAAAAATCCTCAATTTTTTACGAGCTATCGTCCTATTTATTGGTCCCCGCCGCCGCTAGTACTTTTCTTTCCATCCGCTACTTAAAGAAGGACAGACAACTCATTTTTAAAATCTATTTCTGGGCTTAAAAGGGACAATTTAAAATTTTGGTTCACAATTTTAAAATTAGTTAAAATCAAAATATATAATTCTCTATGTAACCATGTCCGTCTGTCAATAACTCCGAAGTTTAAACACGACGTTGGAAAAATGAGAGAAGCTGAAGCGAACGAGACCACATCGGGAAAAAAGTAGTCTGCAAACTCCCTTTGAACGCAAGTATAGTTTTTACTGCTACGGAGGTTTTTAATTGTAAAATCCAAAGCCAATTAATGTTTAACGTATCTTTTAACGGAGCTTTCATGAACCGAAATTAACAGACAGTTTGGATTGAATGAACCATATCGAAATATATATAGGCATAAAGCTAATAAGCCCAAGGCATACATCTTTTTCTGATAAGAAACCTGCATGAGCGTGAGTGTGTGATTAAAAAATCGGTCGTTTCTTCGCTTAATTCTTGTTATTCCTGAACAAAATTAACCTTGAAAAGTTCAACCCCAGGCTTTCAGCTTGTTAATTAACTTAATTAGCTTTGAAGTCTACTGTCTCGAGACTCCTACTACTATTGCAATAACATTCTTTGGGTTTTAACTTTCTAAAGTGGCTATGAAAATATTATACTTGTAAAAAGATTGAACCTAATAATATTTGGTCTACATCTTGACTTCTTTCTTTATTTTAAAAAATGTTGACTTAAAGTTAAGCTGGGAAATCTCTGATCCGGGGTGGGGGCAGGGCAATTGCCTCGTTTGCCTCCCCCTACTGCCCTCATGGATTCCAAACTTCCTGCCAATCTTACAACCACAACCATTTGGAAACGAAGAAAGTAATTGAGAGAATTTATAAGAATTTCTGGTGCGAAAAATGTTTGGGGGTGGGGTCATTTTATTTTACCGTAAATTTCTGATTAATTGAACAATGAAGTTCGCATTGCCGAAGTGAAATTGAGTACGTTAAGTAACTGATCCACTTTTGGTTCTAATTCGTTTTGTAGAAATAAGGTTAAATCTATTTTTCTAGGTGGTCTCTACAAATTGAAGAAAATCATTTTTCAGTCTTTCCTCCTTTAAAGACAAAAAGTGATGGGAACTGTTTTGCAGAATGGGGGAAAACGTTAAAGTTTTATAGTTCCGAATTTCGTATTGTAGTGACTTCGCGCGCTTTATATATCACAGTTTCATATAAAATTCACGTGTTGATGTTCCGTTTCTAGATTATACAATTTATTTTATATAACTTTGATAAAAATTGCATTAATTTTCAAATAATTTTGAATTCTTAATAATCGTATACGCATATTTTGAATTTCATTTTTGTTGCTTAAAAAAATCGTCTTTAAATAATACGCGTTTGATTAGTTTTAATTGTCATTAAATTGCTAAACAGTCCTCCTCTCCTAAAGTACAATAAAATATTTGGGCCTTGACTTAAACAAAACAGCCTACAAAATACGAAACAATCATTTTTGTTATTTTTTTAACCAATATTTTATTGTTCTATTTATTCTATTCCCGTGTTATATCTTTTGAGGAAAGATATGACCTCTCTTATTACAATTATATATAATCATTTGTTATTTTAAGATAAGTGGGCCTACAAGTCGCGCGTTGACTTGGCCCACACTTAGTTAATCTGTATCCCATTTAATTATTATAATAAATTCAAATCTCCAAGCTCGAAACAGCTCTGAAAAAATTCAGAAAAATAAGATCCTCCGAATTATTTTCCCGATTACTTAAATCTATAGCCGTTTTAATTGGAATGGATGATATTTATCAAAGTTTCAGTTTATATTTTATTTTAAATAATCAGAATAGAAAATAAAAATCTTCGCTAAACTTGTTCTCTAAGAAGGAATGTAGATTGGGCTAGCTTAATCTAAAACAGTGTTGTTGTAGCCAATTTCGGGGCTCTAGAGATAACGTTCCTGGATATATTGCCATTTAAATGGTAATTTTCTTATTTGAAAATCCGATCTCGTCTTCAATAATAAATTCAAAGTGTATGCGCTATCTAATCTACCTATTACACGCATTGATTAGCATTGATGACCCATATAAGCAGTCTCGATCAGTTCAATAGATCAGCGAGTGTAAAACTATGCACAGATCTCTGTGGCGATTTGTTTAAACAATGAGATAAAAGGTAGCATCAAGCTTCGAAGCTACAGAGCTTTCAAACTGATTCTGAAAATGTAAGAGGCATAAGGTCGGGAGATATTGATTGTATAATTGTATTCGATTCAAGCGAGTGAAGTTTGCAATTGTAATAAAGTCAAGTCCAAATAATACATAATGTTAAGCTTCATATACCTAAAAGTAGTTCAAGAAATACAGCTCGAAACAGAATTAGACAAAGCAATTGAGATGGATCATGATGAAAATGATCAAGGTTAAAGGTAAGAAGATAAATATTGGATTTGCATCGATTATAAAAGGTATAAATAAAATCAAGTTTAATGGAAGTTAAGTCAATATCATGTCAGTATAAAAGATTTTGACCAATCAGCACTCGCTGACCGATTTCGTTTTTAATGATAAACCTAAATGTTAATATCAAATTTCAAATTTTTAACCTCAAAAATTGGTTGTTACTGTTTTAGGGATGTGGCGACTTATCGAGTATGGTAATTAGATATATTTTTAAAGATTATTTAATTCGAAGTGATAAAATAAAATTAAGAGCATGATGTTTTGAATTGATTAAAGGGAGAATGTAACCTTATAACAAGAGATTTTTTATTGATTCCTTATCGTTTAAATAGGCCTAATCCACAAATAAAAAGTTTACAAAACAAATCTTGAACTGAAAATGAAATTAAAACTTACCCGGAAAATAGGCTTAGCGGGATTCATGGAGATTCTGAATTTCCTTCGTATAAGGTCTAGCGACCAATGAGCAAAGGCCCGTCGTTCACGCGAAATCTCCACGAGCCTTACAATCGCATTCGATTGGTCCCTAAACTTTAAACGTGAGGAAATCAGGATCTCCGTGAATCCCACTAAGCCTACTTTCCGGGTAAGTTTTAAATTTATTTCTAGTTTAATATTTGTTCGTAATTTATTTCACTAGTAGATTAGGCCTATTTAAATAATATTTAGGCATCGATAAAAAATAAATCACTTGTTAGGTTGCATTCTCCCTTTAAAGTAGCGTTAAAATATGATTAAAAACTGTATACTATCAAAGAACGTTCAGAAACATTTCACGTATTCCAACCGAACAATTAATGAGAGTATAAAAGCTCTGATCTAAGATTTACGGTATATATAGTTTGACATTCGTGGCACTATGTCTAATAAATATTCTGTATAAATTGGGCGCAATTAAGTTAGATTAGAAATATTCCGAATACAAGAGGTCGCACGCGCGTTAGAAGGTGATTTTTAGTTTTCATTTAAGAACGATGGAAATTTAAGACGTGCTTTCATTAGCTGCAGATCATTTAAAATATAAAATTATTATTTTGTATATACGATTTAATCAGCATAAAAATATGCAGATAAGTTAAGTTGATACCCCATTCGTCACTGCTAATTAACCAGAAGATTCGGATGAGTTTTAATTTTATATATTTATATTTTTACGCTATTAATCTTTAAAAAAATCATGTTCTTCGTATTCATTATTCGTCCAATCAGTACGAACTCCATCATTTTCAATTTCAAACACCACTTACACTAACATGTCTCTTTAAAGGAAAATGAATAAAAAAACACTTATCCTATTCACCCTCACTTTAATGAGGTAAATACAAATAGTTTAGGTTAATCTTAAAAAAAGGCGGATTTATAGACAATATTAAATCTAACGGAGCATAAAGTAGTTCTTGAAAGTAAGACTTGACTTTAGTAATTTATAGAAATCAAAGTTAATGCCCCGTTAAACCTCCGGCGTAACAGGTTAAAATTTAATTAGCAAATCAATTTTGAAAGTGAACGAGAATAGAATAATAATGGGAAGGAAAATTGAATCTTTTAGTGGTTTGATATTTCGGGAATATTAATTAGTTTCTATTCGAATTAACGCTATTTTGAGAATTAATTCTTATTTTACGCGTGAATTGGAAACGCGATTGTTTAAAATTCATTCAATTTGTTCGAAAGATCAAAACTAGTGTTGAAAGAGGAGTTGTCACGGACTACTTTCATCTCTACGAGTTTCAAAATTATGTATCAATGAGCCAAATATTTTCGCGTTACGCATACTCATCTTAAAACAAAAGTATAGATAAAGTTGCTGAAGCATAAGGCAATTATATATAAGCAATTTAGAAATATATTCGTAATTAAACTTGTCGGAATTTAATCGCAACTGGTGTCAAACTTTAAAGGAACGTTGACATCAGGAAGTTTTGTTTAATATTAAAATTTAAGAGAGAATAAAACCCTACAAAAGGTGATTTTGTATCAATTCATTGTTCTTCAAATCAGGACTAATTATCTAGAAGCTTTAGTAAAAAAATTAAAATTATCTTACTTGTTTTTGGGTTTCAAATCTAGCCGATCAACTCTAAGATAGTTCACTGAGTTCAGCTTTGACAGTGCATTGAGTTCGAACTCTTATGAACTCCGAGTTCAGCTTTGACAGTGCATTGAGTTCGAACTCTTATGAACTCTGAGTTCAGCGTTGATCGTGCAAAGAGTTCAAAAATTTTGTACACCTGAGTTCACGAGTGTCTGGCCCCTCGCTTGAAAGTAAGGCCAGCCTCTATTGTTTCTCCCTCTCTAGTAAAGGGGGGTATAAAACAGGAAGACCGCGAACCTGAACTTTGTAGAAAGGTACTAATTCTCAAGAAATAAATTAATTCTTGTTATAAACAATAAAACTTTTACGGGCAACATACATCTTTCTTAATGTTCCACGAAATAAAATTGGAAAGGAATAGAAATTGGAGTTTTATTTGCGCAAATTTATAATAGTCCGTCTAAAACTTTTTTTTCAAGAACCTATAATCAAGCGCGTGGAATCAAAAACCTTGGGAATTTTACCAAATGCTTTTTCCCTCCATTCAAACTATATACGATATATATAAAGAAGACATATGCATACGTTTTTAGGGCAATAAAAAACCTGCCAAGGAAATTGGTAGAAAATGATTATAGGGTTTTTCTTCCTTCAGTGAGTATTAAAAATAAAAACTAGGAAACGAAATCTATATAAGAAGAAAGAAGTTAAGAGTTAATACTCTCTCGCCTATCCAAACTTTTTATTCCAAAGGCTGAATTGTTATATAACGTTTTTTTCACAATATTCCGTGGGAAGTGAGAGGCTATAACGTAACATTTGATTTCAGTGTCAAGTGATATGGAAAGAGAAGTAAAAAAAAATTGGTATGAAATTTACGTTGAAATGTATTCGTATTGTAAAAAGCAGAGAGCCAATGACCGGGTTAACAAATATCAGAAAAAAGGCTTTGCCCAGTATTATATTTCATATATGAGCTTGAATCACGTGGTGTTTAGAAAAGCTAATAGTTAAAGTAAGAATGCAACCTAACAAGCAAGTGATTTTTAATCGATTCCTTATCGTTTAAATATGCATAATTCATCAGTAAAAAATTTACATAAAAATATTAAACTATAAATTTAAAACTTACCTAGAAAATAGGCTTAGCTGGATTCATGGAGATCCTGAATTTGAGATCTAGCGACCAATGAACAAAGACCCGTCGTTAAGGCGAGATCTCCTCAAGACTTGTAATAACATTCGATTAGTCGCTAGCCTTTATACGTGTGGAATTCAGAATCCCATGAATCCAGCTAAGCCTATTTTCGTTGTAAGTAATTTCTAGTTTAATGTTTCTTTGTAATTTTTTTTTTCCTATTGGATTAGACATATTTTGATCTTGCGCCAAGCTCGCGATCTTTAGAAATCGAAAAATTGCCAAGCCTGTTTTTACATGCGCGTGACGTCGGTTTTACTTTTCATTTCCTTGTACTCTCATAGAATAACGAAAGAAATAGGCTTTAATACCCAGTGAGGAAAATCGCCAAATTTGCTCAAAAAAATGGTCGAAATTGGAAAATTCCAACATTATTCGACCAAATAGATCAAAAAGAATAACCCAAATTCAACAAAAATGAAATTAAATTGAAAATTAATTTTATATTTGATCTATTAGTCGAAAACAGCAGGAATTTTCCAATTTGGACCACGTTGTGCAGTGTTGGCTCTCTTTATTAACCAATGAAGGTCGAATAATCATTAATGCATATAAATAGTTGACTTAAGAGGAGATAAAGAGAAAGTCAGGTAGAAGTAAAAAAGGTTCGACGTCATTAGTCTAATCTCCAATCCGTAAATATTGCCTCTAACTAGTAGGGGAAACATATAGTGAAGGGGGAAGTTTAGGAAAAGAAAATGAAGTATTTTGGTCGCCAGATTGGCTATTTATAAGGTTACGTCATTGTCGCTTTGGGGTGCTAAAAGACAATTAAGTTTAAACCAAGGAGCGGGGAGACAAAATCCTCACCCGAGGCTGCATCAGGCCACGCAGGGTTAAATCAATGAGCTTCCTATTAGAGCTGCTATTTGAGACTCAGATTTTTTTTTGCTACTCCGTTCAACCAATGACTCAAACGCCCACTAAGTTAACCACCCAAACCACCCACTCAAACTTCGTCCGGTCTAATTCGCGGTACTTCGAAGCATGGATGATGGATACTAATGTATCCAGGATTGCTTTTATAGCGCGCGAACCCTGGAAAGACTTCGGTGTGAATGGCTTTAAGCAGAAACTAATAATAAGCAAGAAATCAGTCTGGAGAGCCGATAATAAAAACGTGTCAATTGGAGGGGGGAGGGGAAAGACCATTTCGTCGAAATGCGTTTAAAATTTCGTCTAATTAAGCTCGGATATTAAGCGATGGATAATTTGGATGGATTTACGAGAGGCGCTGATAATATTTCGCTTTGTACGAGAATAGGGCTCTCGGAACTATGATGAAGTATTTTCCTTGTATGTTAATCCTATTCAGGCGTATTGACGACGAAATTAAGTGCGTTTTATTCACTTCATATAATTTATTTTTTGCTTATAGTATTAAAAGTTCAAATTAAAATACCTTTAACTTCTCTCTCTCTCTTAAGGTAGGTACAAATATAAATTATATTTCATGTATTCAATCTCATTAAACCTCTTAATTTATGCGTGCCATATATCTCAAATGAGGAACATCTTAATGCTTGCATAATTAGGCTCTTTGGATGCTTTAAATTAAATTAAATTCCAAAGCAAATAAATTTCAGGAATTCGTATAAAATTATAAAAGGAATATATTAGACATATTACCTTTACTGTATTACGACTAGTTTATAGCTCAAGTAAGAACTCTGAACCCCTCAAAAAAACGAAAGCGTAACAAAAATTTTAAAGTATATCTTGTTGGCTCTCTAGAATTTTACGTTGCTGACGAGAGTGACAATAAAATAAACATATTTGGTTATGACCCCGGTTGCGCCTAAGGAAAATAAGACCCGCCTACTCTTTCCAAACACCGTCCTATAGAAGTGGGTTGTGTACCATGACACGCACTCACTAAAGCCTATCAAATATTCCTACATTTATATATAAATTCCTGGAATCTAAAAAATAATATTCAAAATGAAGTTAATTTCTTATTGACTAGTCTTATTACCCCAATGTGATTCCCGAGATTATCAAAAACAGGTATTACCAAAAACATTTAAAAATCATAATCCAGGTTACATTAAGGAAGGAATCCTCCACATTTCGTCCCCAGACAACTTTGGCCGCAATATACTAAAATAAGTATAAGCGGTTCGGAACGTTGCCACAGTCTCCTCTGTTTCCAAGCAATTTCCGTCTTGGCAAACAAAGTATAACCGTTTCATCCTGAATAGGGAGAGCAATATAGGTAGAAGCAATGGAGGAAATTGGCTACAGGAAAACTTTATTTCATGGGGGGAAAAAAGTAGTTTCACACAGATTAGCTTTCCAGCACGCCGCTCCATTCTCTAAACTCTTATCTCTAGTCTCCGTTCTGGTGGTCACTGGAGATTCAACAGTATAGGTTCAGCTTATTTCAGACAATGAACAAACAACCGCTAGGTAGTGGGAAAAAACAGATAGACCAAAGACTCTCTCAAGGATAAGTAAGCTTTCTTTCTGTTAGGTAGACATACTTTGGAAAAACTAGGGAAAGGAATCTAAAGATCGTTTTTCTTTGGAAATCTCGCGTAGTTTCAAGTTGGCGAAATAGTGAAAAATAAAGAGTTACGCGCACGATCCAATTAACTTAACTAACTACGCTTGGATAAACACGAGTTGAAGTTTTAGTACTATTAGTTTGATTGCAATTAACGGAGGACGTAGGTTAATTGAGTTCTTCCTTCAAAAGTTGGATCACAAGAAATTGCAGGTATCAGAAACATGCTTTTTAACGTAAAAATATATACACAATGTTAAAGAAAGGTTTAATGACAACTAACCTTTTGTTAAAAAGAATAATTTTAACTAAAATCTCTCTATGCATAAAAAGTAATTATTTTTTTAAGGGAGCGTGAAGAGGAAAAAAACTAGGCGAATTATTTATCGATTCTATTATTAACAAGATGTACCGCGAGGCCTTGGTATTTACGCGACGAGACGACTTGTTTTCGTGGCCAAAGTTAAGTTATTAATTAAAAAATCCGGCCAAAGTTAATTATTATCACACACAAAAAAAGCATGAAACTAAGTTTTCTTGACATATTTAATTCACCTATTTCAAATAAGAAAAATGTATGTATTTTCTCTCGCTAATATAAAAGTTTCAGACCCGACACTCAAGTTTTTACTTAAACCTAAAGCTCAAAAAGATTGACATATTTTGGAGAAGCCGTGCTCGTATCAGCTCTCAAAAATCAACTGGAGGACATGAGACAGAAAATTATTTTTTCCACAGTTTTTCCTCCCCATTTACATTTTGATCCCTGCCCGAGTCCCTTCATAACATCAAAATTTGACATTAGCCTCGCACACCCAGCTAGTTTCGAATGAAAGACATCTTCCAAAAGAGATACGCCTAATGACGTCACTGACCGTATCTATTTCTTTCTGCTATTTTATCTATTGCCTCTATATCAAAGTGGATAAACTTTTACCAGTGGATTAAAGCTCCATAAAAGAACAGAGTAGAATCAGAAGTAAGAAAATAAACAATAGTAGGTATACGGAATCTCAAAAATTAATTTTAAAAATGATTATAACCCAAAAATGCCTACGTATATGGTAATAACTCTATGATAAAATTTATCTTTTGTTCGAAGAAAACGGCACGGTATATTTAAAGAAACCTTTACGAGACGTTTCGAGCCGAGGCCCTTCTTCAATCGATCGTTAGTTTTACTTTGATTTAAGTATAAATGTATGGTTTCACAGTAAATAATATTTTTTGGGAAACCATGTTGTAAACTTTGATTAGTTAAAGTCATTTATTTAAACTTCCAAGAGTTTCAAAAGAAATATAGCCGCGTTCACACTACAAACTTTTAAACCGTTTTAAACCGTTTTGGAAAGGTCAAATTATAAAATTTTGGGGTCACCCGTGTAGATCATTGATCAAGAAACAAAGTTAATATCTTAAAAAGTCGATTTTGAACATTCAAAACGGTTTGAAAACGGTTCCAAAGTGTCAAGTATGAACGTAGCTTATATGGAGACTGAAGAAGTCCTTACGAGGTCGAAAGCTTTCTCGTACAGTCTGTTTTCTAAAAAATTAAAAACTTTACTCCATTATCATCTTTTAATAAAATTATCATAATATATCCTATAGTATTCCTATATCTGAAAATAAACTTTTAAAATATCTTTCAATAAATATTTTCAAATATTCAACGAGGACTGAGTATATATATTCTTAGTATATTATTTGACTAATTAACGAAATTGCTACTTCATGGTTAAGAAAAATAGTTTATTTAATAAATTATTCTTCGCACCATAAAGTACCATGAGTCTCGTTAATAAAATTTAATAATATTAGACGTTAATCACCATATTCAATAAATTGTGCGTAACGGATGCTCTAAGAAGCTATGTGTATTATTTCAACACACCTTGTTTCAACTCCCTGTTGCATATTTTAAAATGATTTTATTATTTAAAACGATATTGAAAAGGGACGCCATTCTTTAATCGAATGTTATAAATTAAATTTAAAAAGCCTAACTTATATTTAAGTCTTAAGTTATTTATGGTCGTATGATTAGATTTTTTTACGGTGTAAAGGATAGCAACAGATTTTTGCTTGCTCTTCTCTAGTGGCCGTATATAAGAGCTCTTCTCTTGATTATCTTCCTCACTGTAAGCTATATATTTGGGCCACGGTTGTCTATACTTACTACGCGAGTATCTGACACGCTACTCCCCTGCTTGTCTATTTATAGAAGCGGGAGTTTGAGGGTTTTGGCCTTGGTTTTGCTTTGCAACCTAACGTAGTACGCGATAATTCCGTTTCATACTTAATTCGCGTTTACTAACGAAAGCCGAGTCGGATTAATACACGATCTTAAACCTAACGGGACTGAAAGTAGTTCTTACAAATTGAGTCTGAATCAAAGTATAGGTCATGATGAGAGCCCCTAGCTTCCTTCAATATGGTTTATGCCACTTTGATTTATCAGTGAGTAAAAAGTTACCCTCTCATAAACGTCTACTATTAGGTTTTCTTAGAGATATTGGGACTAGTAACTTTAACAGTACCGCAATATGGAGGTGGAGCACATTGAGCGCGCGCACACATCCTAATCTATGATGCTGAACTCTGACGAAAATTTTATCTTAGTTTGTCAGTACGGGCAAATGTATAGTCTCCTTTGATATCCAAGTAAACATAACATAGAGATAATGGCTAATTTAGTTTTGTACTCGCTATCAAATTAGGTTGAATAATATAAAGGGTATGGATTAGACCGAAACTATATGGGAACTCAAAACTTTCAGACTGGAAAAGCGAGGGTAAGTATAAGGTGAAGTTGAGTTAATACGCCATTTGTTTGACGGCCGTCCTTGGTATTAGGCCGTGTGAATTAGAGGTCCGAGTCACCTGGATCGTGATGGCCTATACTAAAAGGGAAAGCACACAATTTGTCTAAATTTTAATAGACTTATTAAGAAAACTAGTTAAAGACAGGCTTTAAAAATTGATAACATTTTGTATGTGGCATAATTATTTGTTGTTCGCAGATTTATGGCATATTACGACGTTTTAACAAGTTGTAAAACCATCAGCGTTCAAATTGATGATTACAATATTTAAAATTTAAAATAAATATATTTAAATTCGATGTACTTAGACTTAATTTACGTTTGAAGTGAAGCTCGTGACCAAATAAATATAATTGAAACTCTGGGGGCTTCGAGTTTAATTTAAAAACTCGATATTATATACTCAAGTGGAGTTTGAATGGAGTACCTTTTCCCCCAATGAAATTTAACGTTGTGTATCAATTGGCTACAGCTTTTTTCATTACGCGAACGTAAACGTTACCGTTCCCAACAAACAGACCGACGTACACTCTTATAATACAATTCTTATAAATTGCTTTAGTACTTGTATTGAATTAAACAAAAAAAATATAAATTTACTATCTACGCATGTAGAAATGTCTCAAGCGCAGCGCTTTGGTGTTCCGGGAAAAGCATAAATTCAGGAGCTGAGTTACTAATGATTTTTCAACCAGCTCCTGTAGAAATGTTCTAGCCCGAGTGCAACGGTGTTCAGAGAAAAGCTAACATTTAGAAGACATTCTAAATAATATTGCAAATTACCGTTTAATATTTTAAATACCGGTACAGCTTGCGATAATTATTAAAATACAAAAATTAGTTTTATGTTACTTTAACTTGACCCAAGATTAACTTCATCTGATTTAAAATTAGGTTCCAACATAAATCAATTCCTACACTAGTCCTAGGGCTTTCAGAGAATAGAAAAATGACGAGGGGATAACAATTTCCCTAAAACCTGTAAACCGATTACGAGATTACAGTTTTTGTTAATGCACAATAAGTATTGATTTACGTATGGCTATTTAGTACAGTCAAAGATACCGGTTTGTAGACCAATTACGGGGAATAGTCAGCTAGCCCTAAGGCTTCAAAAGGAGTGACAATTTTTTATAAAAAATATATCTTTAAATTTAAAGATCTTGATTAGCTATTGGTTATTTTGATATCCGCGACTGCTCTTATTGGCTGGAATCACGGCAAATTTGGTATAAAGAAAAAAAGATGAAGATTATTATGTCTTAAGTCTTTTTAGCTATAATAGAGAATGATGAAAAACAACAAATGAGCGGAAGTCGAAATTTAACTCCAAGAGGTATCCCAAGTTTCACCCTTGCTAAATTCTACATGATAATATGTAGGCCAAACTTTCTCTTGTCTAGCTCGTCGTCAACTTCAGTGTCAATGTAATTAAGTCTCACGAGTGTTTTGAGGCGTTGAATTTCGTCCTTAAAAGCAATATACAAAGTGCTCGAGGAATATTATGGTACACCAGTATATAGGGATGTTTATTTTAGAGTTTATCCACTGGCTGATTAATATTCTCGATGCAATGAGTGAAAAAATGGGGGAGAAAGAAAGTATATAGGAATAACGTTGTTGCGTCATTTTCGATTAACTCTTTCTTCCTGTCTTTCATTTTATTGGCTCTAATATGCAGGGAATGGACCAACTATTTTTAGGGTTTTGGTTCAACCAAAAATAAAATTTAGAGTGCCTAAAATTAAAGGCTAAGAACTTGTTAAATGTGACGACTTTGCACTTGAAAATTAAAGAAATTACTTATTTAAAAACCCTTTAAGAGTAGAATTAAGTCCGAAAATAATTTATATTTTTAATTCCGAAAATAAAGTCTAATTTTTAACCTGCCAAAAATTAAAAAGATAATTTAAGACTAATTTATCTTTATTCTAAAAGTATGATTTGTCCACAAAGAACCAATCGACCATGGTGTAAAATTCAACGAGTCAATTATTTCTAATTTAATATGATTAAGATTTTTACCTATTAATTAAAAATGGTCAGTTTGACTTTTGTAAGATTAATTAGATTATAATCCAACAAAATTCCAGGTCATAAATCCCTATACATAAACCTGATATTTCCGAAAATTTCATTATGTACAAAAAGTTCAATATCTACTTGACCATTGTAGGCGCGTTTGTAGGTCACTGTTTGACCTTTGAGAGCCCAAAAATCTAACCAAAATCCCATCATAGACCTTATTTTTGACTTTAAAATCTGAATGTTGCTTTTGATATTCTCTAATATTTCGCAAATTAAATAAAAATTTCACTCTATGTACACAAAGTTCAATATATACTTGACCTTTGTAGGTCACTGACATTTTAGAGCCCAAAAATCTAACCAAAATTCCATCGAATTTATAGACCTCATTTTTGACTTTTAAATCTGAATTTGGCTTTTGATATTCCCTAATATTTCGTAAATGAAATAAAAAAAAAAAATGGTTTTAAGTAAAGAACCTTGCTAAAAGTACGGAAATTTTATTTTTTTCCTGTATAGGTTATATATATGTATTTCAAAATAAAAAAGTTTCTTATGGAGAAAGTCGAAGAAGAAGGGGAAGCAAAAATCTGGCTTTGACGTCATCTAAAAAACATCAGTCTGCTTGGCGAGATGAAATGGAATGGAAGAAATGAAACATATGCAACTTCTCTCAAGGCTTAGCTACATCATGGAGAAAGTATTAAGGGAGATCCAACCTGTCAAAATGGGTGTGAAAATTTAATATTTTTTAGCCCTTAATTTCCATCTCCTATTTTTAAATCCTCCCTGATCCTTTCAGTACAGACGTGTCAATGAATCGTATTTTTGTCTTTCAGAGCAAGAGAAAAGAAGACTTCTTATTGAAAGTTTGCGCGGATGGAATATATATATATTCCATGATTTTCTTTTGATAGTAATTAGTAGCTTAAACAGAATTAGATTTAACATCACATTTGAAATTAAAACCTTAGTTACAAATTTTTTAAAGTTAAAGATGTTTTTGAGCAATCATAAAGACCCTATCTAGTGAATATTTGCGAACTTCAAATTACCAGACTTCAATCTTTACTTAAAGTCGTCAAAGGCGGCTTGATAAATTTCCCCACTTTCAAATCATTCCATTTTCTCACAACTGGCTCTTTCTCTACACTTTCTCCATGGCTACAGTTTGTTCGAAGTTCTTAGAAGCAATAAAGAAATCACGGGAGAAAGGGAAGAGAGATGGATTTGAAACTCATGAACTCAGGTGTAAAAATCTATTGAAACTAAGCATTCCCAATGTTGAACGCAGTTTTGTTTTCTAAAGGCTCCAACTCAATACATATGACAAGGCTTAGCTCGGGAAACTCTGGTATACTCCAGAATTCATATTATCACCACTCCCATAGGAAAAACCTGGAGGCCCGACTTAATTCCTTATTTCTACGCGTTGGTTCAAAGATATGGAACAAAATGTATTGGGCCATCACACATAGAAAGCCGAAATTGGAAAAAAATCGAATATGCTCGCTACTATTTACAACGAGTAAACACTACCCAAGATTACATTTTAGCGAAAGGGCCAGGAGAGATTTTTTTTTCAGATAGGCTTTAACTTTATCTTCGTGGTAGCGTGGTACGTAAGTACATAGTTCCAAAAGGATTTCTTTCGCGGTATATACAGCAAAGGTTAAAACACGGAGGAATGATACAAATGGAGAGCCAGACGTGAGAAATTTGGGGTAACCTGGAAGTGGTAAAATATATCGACTCCCTTAAATTTTATCCCAGTAAAGGGAGACTGTGGCCTGTTACGATGAAATACAAATCTACTACTTTCTCCATGGAGAGAATTAAAAAATAAGGTTTATTTGTATTAACCACACTTAATTTCCCTCTTCACCACGAAAATATGGCTCACCATTTATATATTTCCTCCGTGATAAAACATATATAAAATAACTTTCTAAAGACTAACTGAGAATAGAACATGGGTTAATAACTACGCCAGATTTAGGTTCTATAACCAACAATCTTGAACAATGTGGGCACTTATATCTCCGGTAGTTATTGCTCCATGTAACTCGGTTCGCTTCACTATTTGCCCAGGTGTGTACAAGTCTTAAAAGTTTGATTGCCCCTAAGAGAAACGCCTTTGATGAAATCCTTTCATAAAGTCTTTGAATGATTCGATTCTAATGCATCTTCCACGCGATATGTTGCGCATTTAAACCTGTCTATTTATAGACAGGTTAAAAATGGTTCTAGGAACGCGAACAAAAATGGTTCACTTATCTCAATACAACAACAAAAATAACGATCAAAAGCGTCGTCTAGCGACAAACAGTACAGGCTAAAATAGTAATGAAAAGCGCGAAAACTGGTCTGTGTGCATCCGCCTTTAGAGAGTCGCGCGATTTACGAGCTTGGGTTACTATTTAGCTTCTAGTGAAAAATGATCGCGTTATCGCGAATTATATCTCATAACAATTTTAAAGATAGAACAAAAATAGGTCGAACAATGTTCCCAAAATAAATATTTTTCTCAAATCGCTCTTTCATAACACAAAGTGGCAAAGTTTTGGCTATGCTTTCTAAAGCCCCGTTTTCAATCAAGATTTTCTTGGCCAAGGAACTGCTTTTGCGTCGAAACCAATCCGAATTTGCCTTAATCTTCTGACTAAAAAACAGATTCCGGACCAAAAAAATCGTAATTTGAAAAAGGGGCCTAAGACTCATCAGAAACGAACGTAGTTTTGATACTTTAGCCATTGTTTGTCGATAGACGACGCTTAAGATCGTCCGTTTTTGTTGTTTGTATAGATTTGGTATAAACCGAGTGGGGAAAACCTCTATTCCCTTCTCAATATGTATTACAGTGCACACTAAACGTCATAGGTAATGGAAATTCCCATTGAGTCCAGATAAACGTAAAAAAAGTCCATTTCACTATTCATCATTTAAGAGCAGAAACTTGAAAACTAGCGAAAGCTTCGGCGGATTAATACACAATCTAAAACGTCACAGTTCCATTAAAATTAGTTTGTTTTGAACAGTAGTATAATAAAAGTTAAATGAAATTTATATATTTGAATCGAAAGGTTACGAATATGTTTGAGAAATGTTATAACCATCTTTATGGTTTAAAAATTCTATTACCCCTATATATATATATTTATGCCTCCTCGTCGGGTCAAGTTCTGCCCGCGTACTATATAACCCTTATTAAGATTCATTGGTTCACAGAACCACGCGTATAAGGATGAAACTACAGAATTTATAGGTTAGAATTCTAGAGAACGCTCGCTTCCGCGACCTTAAACAACGCTCAGAAGTTTACGCGTTTGAGACTTGGAACATAAATTCAGGCCCAGCGCGTATATCCTTCCTTAACCCGAGTTGCGCGCGCGTATTTTTCTTTTCGATATACGAGAGTAGCTACTAGCTAAGGAGCGAAAAGGTTCGTATACGCGTCTCTCAGGTAGAAGCGTTGCCATAGTTACGACTCTTATGCTAATGCGGAAAGGGTGCCAAGGCACCGTTCCACGCTCGAGAACTATACTAGGAATGATTGTCACCGAAGACCGTTACCAATGGCTAAATTATTCGGATATTTCAAAGGAACTAGTCTAGAGTATCGTTGAATAATAGCCGTTTCTCTGGTAGGCGCAAAGATCAAGTATTTCACCACCTTTACCAGGAGAGAATTGATAGGGGTGAAAAGTTTCGAATAAGTTCACATTATGACCAAGTTATGACCGGCAGTCCCCCTTTTCTAACTTTAATTTTACAGGGTCATTAAATATAACCTAGTTAAGTAAATATGGAGATAGTTTTATAGCACGCGTCAAATATATTAGGTTTAAAATAAGCTTAACATTTATTTTAATTTTAAGCTTTAAATTATTGTTTTAGTTTTAATTATGATAATTATGAGCAATATGTTCTAGCCAGACTAGCAATCAACTATAAAATATGTAAAATTAATGTAGTTTTTTTATTTGGCGGCACTTCGAAAGTCAATGACAAAATGCATTTTAAAGTTTTTTGGAGTTCTTCAAAAGCAGTCGGAGCAGCCCAACAAAGCGGCATTAATTTAGCATCAATCGATGTTTCTAAGAAACAAACAGATGTATTTAAAGTGTGTCTTGGGTTTCGGGCTTAAATTGTAATTTCAAATTGAAGGTATAACCCCTCAACAAAAAAATAAAAAAAATAAAAAAAAACTGTCATCAAAATGTCACTTAAAATAGTTAATAACTTCCGTTACACCTGAAGTTATTGCTAAACGCATAGAGTTAACAACTTCTTCCCATGAGTTAATGCAAGTCCACGAAAATTATAAGGTATTTGCTTTTACTATATAATAAAAGCCAGTACAATCAAAACCGCCAGAACGCTATAGTTCACCATCAATATCACTCAGAAAACAATCCCCGAAAATAAAAAAGGATCTTGTAGGTTTGGGGCTCTTTGAAAACGCAAACTGATTCCAAGAGCAAACCCCATGATACTCAATTATTGACATACTATATTATCTTCATGAACGACCACCAAAAAGAAAATAATAATGGTAACAACGGAGAAGAAAAATTCTTACCGCTCGCCTTCCGAAACATGGTACGTTCCTAGTTACAGAATTAATACGGTTAAAGGTATCTGTGCCTAATAAATAATATTACCCCATTAAGCCTCGTTACTCGAATAAACTAAGCAGTCTAGATGCGTAGAAATATTTAATATAGTAAAACGCGCGAAAGAATGGGTGACTAAGTATTTCTCTGTTGTAGCTTTCTCTCCTTTAAATAACATGGCGTCACTAAGCCTTGTTTCTTGTACAAATATTGCTGTCTGTCCGCTAGGGTAGAAGATTCAATACTGCGAATGACGAAGCATTTATTACTCATCTTTCTCTCCTTTAAATAACATTACTTCAATAAGCTTTGTTTCTAGAACCGTTACCTACGCTATTTTAGAAGGCCCGTGCGCGCTCTTTGGCGAGCGGCGACTTTAAGCTGAAAATATTACACAAGGCAGTCGGTAGATATCGCTCTTATGTCCCAAACTCCGGGGATCTTCCTTTAAGATGTTAAAGTTTAGGGGGTACATGAATAAAGTTTGGTTTACTAATTGAAAATTGAAAAAGGAAATTATTTTTTAATTTTTTGAGGAAATGAATTAAAAATAAAAAATAAAAACACTATAATTAATATTTAGGACAAATTTTCATTCAATAAATTGTTGAGATCAGGTTTTAATACTAAAATACCAAGTAGTATCACAATTTACTTAAAACAAATTTTTATCACAGTTAATTAACGTAAGTATTATCACAGTTAATTAACGTAAGTATTATCACAGTTAATTAACGTAAGTATTATCACAGTTAATTAACGTAAGTATTATCACAGTTAATTAACGTAAGTATTATCACAGTTAATTAACGTAAGTATTATCACAGTTAATTAACGTAAGTATTATCACAGTTAATTAACGTAAGTATTATCACAGTTAATTAACGTAAGTATTATCACAGTTAATTAACGTAAGTATTATCACAGTTAATTAACGTAAGTATTATCACAGTTAATTAACGTAAGTATTATCACAGTTAATTAACGTAAGTATTATCACAGTTAATTAACGTAAGTATTATCACAGTTAATTAACGTAAGTATTATCACAGTTAATTTACGTAAGTATTATCACAGTTAATTAACGTAAGTATTATCACAGTTAATTAACGTAAGTATTATCACAGTTAATTAACGTAAGTATTATCACAGTTAATTAACGTAAGTATTATCACAGTTAATTAACTTGCTTGAAACTGATTATTTGGACAGTACAAACATTATTTTGGAATTACTAATTTTAAACTTTTAAAACTTTAAAATTATTATAATAAAATAATAATCAAATGTGAACCTAAGCTTATGTCACAATATAGCTTGTCTATAAAACCATTAACTTCGCTAAAGTATCGTAGGTAACGGTAAAACTGTCTAGAGAATTATATTTTTGTGTTAATAGTTTATTCCATGCTTAATCTACTATAACTTGAGAAATCATCCCGCTTCCTGGCTGGATAACAGCCGACCACCGAGCAGACGAACCTAAAGTCACGTGACAATTTTCGGGACATAAACACACCCCCCGACGGCCAAACGGTGCGAATTAAACGGACCAGAAAAAAAAAAAAATTTTGGAGGAGCACGGGCCTTCTAAAATAGCGTAGGTAACGCTAGAACAAATATCTCTTATCCCAGCGGAAATGTTTATCAAGGTAAAAAGCAGGAAAGGCTGGATGACTAAGCAACTTTACTGGCGATATGTGCTTTAAATAAGCCTAGTTTCTTGTAAAAATTGTGTATGGTATACAACCTGGATAATGTAAAAGAGAAAGAATGTGGGAAAGAATGGATAACTTAGGTTTTTCTAACAAATTAACAGTACTTCCCCATAGATCAATTCCGTATCTTTCTGTTAACGAAAACAAAGAGGCATACGAAGGAAAATAGCTTTGAACTCTTTGCAAATTGACTATATCAGTGTATATATGCATGTCCAGCGAGGAAGGTTCATCTTCCACTTTCGATAAGATTTTTCATAGCGAGAATGAACCAAAGTTAAAGGCCGGGTCAACAATCGAAGTTAATATTTAGTATATAAGTACTATCGTAACAAAGTACTAAGCCTTGGTCAAAACACAATGTGAAAATCGCGCGTAATCTCCGATGTTAGTTTACGCCTCTAGGGTACACGCCAATCCTTGTTTTTTTAAAGGAGATATTGTCGACACTTATCTATTCTGAATAGACTGTAAAGCTTCAAAGAATGACTTTCCCAATACTCGCTTTGTTACTATTTATCTCAGGCTAAACCTTAGATTGTTTCGTTAAGCCTATTTACGTGGACCAACTTTGGTATCAGACGATAGGTGAAGAAGACAAACGTTTCGCGTGAAACTCTGTGGCACGCGGAAGAAACTACGTATGCCATAGTCAAAATACAGTTGGAATTAAACTACAAGCGCTCTTCTACCTCTCATAACAAACCATAAGAGTTCGAAGGAAACAGCCTTGCACACGATGAAAAATACAAAAATCCGTTTCAAAACCAAGAGTCTCTTATTTACGCTAAGGTCAGTCAAGAACACCAAACTACGGTATACTGTCAACCAAGATGTCGGCCTCACCAAAAACATACCAGAGTAAAAAAATATCCGAGCAAAGATTGTGTCAAGACGATATAACGTTCAACTGAACCTTAGACTAAGACGTAAGAAAAAGTTTAGTGTCCGTTAAGTCTTGGTACTGGTTTTAAGAGGTTAGGCCTATGTATGTATCCCACGTCTCGAGCATGTCAGGTGTTTTTTGGGGTAGATGGTGCGCCGAAAAAGAAATTGGGTAGACAAGTCATTGAAAGTAAGAAGACAGCGTTTTAACCTGCCAATTAAGCGACGTTAGGCTTAGAGGAGTCTCCATAAAACCTAACCTTCGTTTCCTAAAGCTCCAGAGAGTCATGTCTCCCCCAAAAATGTACAAGGATATATTTGTTTCTTGTATACAGCATAGAAAATAAAATATTTCGGAATTACGTCAGTTTTTGTGTAAGTGTTACTGTATCTATTGGTACCATAGTCGTAGAGAGAAAGTTTAATTCCACGAATATGAATATGCAAAATCATACCGTCGAAGTGTTCCCCTTGAACGTTGCCTTCTCTTTAACTTCTAAAGTTCGTTTAGATTTGAATACGCGCAGAGAAGCGGAAAATTAGACTACCGGTATTTCATTTGGAAATATTCGTATATTTAATATTTTTAAGGTGTTTGCCTAGCCACACGCGGATTTAGCTTCCATTACTCTGCAAAGTGGTCTTGAAACAAAAGTTGATAGGTGTGAAATATTGGGAGTGACGTACCATCCGTATTTCGAACGTCTTATTAGTCAAATTCGATTATTCGCGCGCGAAATTTGCATAAAGTTAATTACGGGATTAAACTGGTCTTATTTAAGGGAACATTTCAAGCCGAAAATCGCTCGACAACGAATATTGTATCCAATTTGCTAGACTTGGCATTCAATTTCTTTAGGAGTTAGGAGCTTTTTTTTTTCAAAATCAAAATCAGGAATTTAATTTATTTTCATTAAGTGTCACTTCCAATTTACCTGCTCAGGTAACGTTCAAACATAAATATATATTATTTGGTAGAATATTTCACTTTAAATTTGTCGTCTTCTCAATTTTACAATTAACAAATACGGGAAAAAAAATCCAATTAACAAAATCGGAAAAATAATATCCAATTAACAAAATCGGAAAAATAATTTCCAATTAACAAAATCGGACAAACAATTTTCAATTAAAGGAAGAATGCAACCCAAAAACAACAGATTTTCTATCGATTCCTCATCGTTTATATAGGCCTAGTCCAATAGTAAAAAATTTTAAAAATATATTAAATTAGAAATAAATTTAAAACTTATACCGAAAAATGGGCTTATTCATGGAGATCACTTGAGCTCCCCATATAAGGATCAGCGACAAAAGACATTTATCGACGGCTCTTATATTGGGAATGTAGGATCTCCATGATCAATGTCATTGGTCGATAGTCCATACGGAAAGTTCAGGATGTCTCCACGAATCTAGCTAAGCCTATTTTGATGGTAAGTTTTAATTTCTAATATTCGTTTGTAAATTTTTTACTGATGGATCAGGGCTATTTATACGAAAAGGAGTCGATAAAAAATTACTTGTTGTTAGGTTGCGTTCTCCCTTTAACAAAATCGGGCGAGCAATTTTCAATACTTGATAATATAAAATTGTGTTTTTGAAAATCTTATTGAAATGTTACTACTTCGTCACTAAATCATGGAATTTGAGCTTATTTCAACTAAAGCGCGCGTAAGTTGGGAATTTTAGCACGAGAGTCAGTTTCCTTCTCAATTTAATAATTGACAAAATATTAAATATTAAAACTAATATTAAATCTTTTAAAAATAAGTTACACGTGTTAATCAAATTCCTTAAAACTTTTACGTAGTACAAAACTGTCGATACAATTACAGTAACAGTATCATAAAATTCGTAGTAAACCGTATATATTAGAATATAACACGTCATTGTAAACAATATTGAGAAGTGAAAATGGCTTTAAAAGAGGCTAAGACAAGGAGGAGCTGTGGGATTCTACTCTTCGGTTCATACTGTTTTAGTTTCGGGCGTAACGAAAATTCTCTTATCTCTAGGTATTAAGTCGCTTAATTAAATTTACATTCTAGTCCCTACAGCATGAATATGAAGGGAATGAGAAAGTGGGTGGCAACGTACGAGTCTTAGGTGGGCGGAGAGGGGGCGGTTATGCCCTAGGATACAACGTACGTACGTTTAAAAGTGAAAAGGAAGAAGGTAGCCTCTATATAATTTTGTTAACTATCATTGAAACAGTTTGCAAAGTAACCAAAGTTAAGGCGGATTGATTCGTAATATTAAAACCGCATTGGAGTATATAAATTTTATTTAAGCATTAATTTGCAACGCGTACAAAGCTGGGCTACACGTTATTTGTACGCTATTTTTTCTTATAATTAAGGGGAGCGTAGAATCGAGCTTATTAACCATTCGCGATGGAATAGAGCGTATACGGTAAAACATGTCGACGTGATCTTTAACGAGATTTCAGGCGCAAGCTATTTTTCCCAGAGCAAGCAAGGCTTTCAAATGCTCTCGCGCCAATTTTCCGCTACCCTGATTTTGTATAAGAGTTGACATTTTTCCTCCATTAAAATCAAGGGGATTTCCTATATTCGGAATTAGTTAGGAGTTTGCATAGGGTATTACGAAGTTATACAGTCGATTTCATTAAAGGGAATGTTCAAACTAAGCCGTTTTCGAATCGTTTTGAATATTCAAATCGGTTTTTGATGAGCATAATAATTCCATTTTTTGATAAAGGATGTCTATGTCTACACTTGACCGGAATATTTTATACTTTGACCTTTTAAAAAGGTTAACACAGTTTCCAAGTCTCGATCTATAATGCGAACGCGACTATAACTCCTAGGATTTCGTATCTTTGAGATTCTATAAACAAAGGGTGACAAGGTTTACACAGAATGAAAACTCTTGTTGGTTATGAATATATTATAAATTCAGCCTTGAATTTTCAGTACATACAAAGCTCAGTTATTTTTGGTGATTTTTAAATAATAAAAGGAAAAGATCTAGCAGCTTTGTTCAATCCAAAAAAATATGAAATGGACTTTACAGTCAAGATCAATTTGAAATTTCAGTACATAGGAAGCTATAGCCTCGTCTAATATAATTAAAATCTTGAAGCATATATAAGTTAAGAATGTTCACTTTGTCCATATTGAAAAATCGAAATGAAATTAACTAAATAGTCAAAATCAATTTGAAATTTAAGTACATACAAAGCTGTAGCTTCCTCTAATATAATTTAAATCAACGCATACAGATACCAAGAATGTTAATTTAGCTCATACTGAAAAATCAAGGTGGAATGAAATGCAATCCAAGATCAGGTTGATATTTCCATATGATCTAACTTGGGCTTCGAATCGCACTAGCATTCCATAATCGATTTGAAACGGTAAAAATCAAACGATATTGAAATCGCCACGAATCGTTTTAAGCGATTAATCACACATTATCTTAATAAATCGATTTATTTTCGGTTGTTGAAACTGAATCGGTATTAAACTGGTTCCCGAAGCAGTTTTCTGTTCATACGATTTCAATCGGTTTAAATCGGTTTCAAGGCCTAGTATGAACGCATCTAATTTGAAACCAACGCACAAGGTTTGAATGGGATATTATAGCTTTTACCATGTCACTAAAAAAGCAAGCTAGAATGAACTACAGTCAGTATTAAGTTACAATTTCAGTATACCAAGTTAGGCTTAATCAAATCTATTTTTAATCAAAGCACAGAGCTTCCCCTAAGCCTTATCCATTATGCAAAATGAGGGCGAAATAATTTTAAGACAAAAATCATATTAAAAATTCAGCAAGTGGGAAAATATACGCAACTTCTTTCCTCTTTAAAATTAAAGCACCGATACTAGATTCTCCCTTGCAGACACATCAGGGTGGAATTATAAATGAAGGAAAGTCAATCTCATATTAAAATTTCAACACTTGGAAATCTAGGCTACACTCTTTCCTTGGTAAAATGCCAAGCACAGAGGTTTATAAGAGGGTTCTGAGCTTTCTACGTGTTGAAATTTCAAATTAATTCTAAAGAATCCTCCCTAGCTTAGACCTTAGATATAGTTCATTTAATTTTGAAAAGATAATGGAGAGATATTGGGGGGGGGGAAGAAGAATTACGGCTAGATTGGTGAGATGATGATTTTCAGATAAATCACACTATCTATAGCGTTCCTAACGCTATCCAATGAAAGTGTAATACACTTAGAGAGTGACAAATTTAAAATTTTGTTCCCAACGCGCGTCAGTGTCAATTTCGAATGTTATAAAGGTTACAAATATATATGACATTTATTTTGCAAATTAGTTGAAATTTTTATTGGATATTTTTATAGACAAGAATTAATATGTCACTTTGGCTACCCTTCCCATATCAGAAACCATGACCGAATTAATGAACCCGGGTTTCAACTTCATTTTGTCATTTTTTACTGATCTGATTATAGAGTTTGATAAATAACTGTAAATTAACGAGAAAACTTTGAATAATTTTAATGTTTTCATGAATATTTTAATGCTCTGGACAATAATCGATTAAAAATAAAACGAATTATCCCTTTAAAAAATTGTGTGATTTTTTATCGGTGTATATATATATACACGTACCACAGGTAAATCATGCTTCAAGTTTACAACAAGGCATGTTACGATTGGTATGTGGTTCTAAAAGTTTTGTCGTCAGAGCTTTCCGGTCGAGATACGGAATTCGAAATTGCCCTCTCTAGTGGTTGAGATTGGAACTAAGTAGGCGGTGCTAATATCGCGCCGAGCTTTCTAGACGTTTACGGGGGTGAAAATATATCGACGGAAAACAACTCTCCTCTCTCTCGCAAAACGAAGGAGCGTATCTCGCCCGGCCGTCGCGATTTCGAGTCTGATTTACTTTAGAAAGAATATACTGGGCCTGGCCACCTTTATCTACAAATTTCGAAATACTTAGGACTGAGAAAATCGGACTCAGTTCATCGTCACTCGCAGTATGTCGTCTTATAAACTTGAAGGATTTTTGGCATATTACACTCCATTTCCTTCAGTCTTCCTTAAAAACTAAAATAGGGTAAACGTGTTGAATATTTTACTTCGGTACTCGTATTACAAGATTTAATAGCAAAAATGATCAAAGAGGTTTCTGTAATAATCTTGTAAACTATTCATCCATATAGTTGGCACTATTATTTTTGGAAGATTGCATTTTAAATCATTATTACGAGAAGGCTACTTCATGGTTAAGGCCCCTTCAGAGAAAAATTCCGAAAAATTGGATTTTAACTAACATTTGAAAGCCCATTTAGGAATCGAAGGAGATTATACAGACACATGAAATTATTTACCAAAGAACGACTAGCTTCTGTCAATAATTTGACATATTTTTTACGTTCCTAGTTTAATAAAGTGCTGGTTAATTTTACATTAAAAATTGCAATATTACGGCTGGTGGGGTCGAAGTCGCGGGAGTTGCATTTCTTCCAGAATGGGAATTTATCTAAATCTTTAGTGTCTAAATTTTCAGCATAAGCTGGGCCATCCAAAGATCTATGTAAAAACTTAATCCGCGTTTCCATTAAATAAATATTGAGATTTAATTCATTTTCCGAAAAACTGCGAATTCCTATTTTGAAAAGTGGAGCTGGAGTTTTTATCACACGTCTTTATAAAATAGTTTACAGTGTAAAGCACGTTTTTCCGCTTGTTTTGAAAATTATTCTGTATTTTTTTGATAAATATTCTGAGAAATTAACTCCATTTTAGATTTTCCCCCGTACATTTACATGCTTTGAATTCTGTCTATTTTGGTCCAATGGTTCTGTTTTTTCCCGCTGATGGCGCTCAATAAGTAGTTGCCATTTCAGGGGGGGTGACACACACAAAATAGCACCGAAAGCAAAGAATAGAGCCCATAAATAAAAATATATTGACAAGCGACACAAGGAAACCCTATAATGCGGCGTATTTCAAAGTATGAAATGCCGCTTCCTTATCTTATGGGCCCAAAAATAACACGTGTTCGGATCACCAGGCTGAATTTGCTTAACGGTTAATTAGAGGCGTTACTCTAACCCGGAAATAAGCGTAAACAAGGGCAAAAGGCTGGAAGTCAAGATAGTACAAAAGCGTCATGAATTTTCAGAATAACTTAAACTTTAGTATTATTACTAAAGCCGCGTTCGCAAAGAAGCGGGAAGCTGGAGGTTCATGCTGGCGTGAATGCGCCACAAGATAGATTTCTGATGCTTTGCGAACCCAGCTTTCCTTTCGAAGAAACAAGCTAACAGCTAGAATGCATTTAGAGATTCATTATTTTAATGGCGCTAGATCGGATGCAAAGACGGCCTGTGAAATAATTTTATGCTTAGTTTGGTTTTGTTTGCAAAACAAAAAAAAAAAATATGATTTGGAAAAAAGAACTGTTATGAATAGTTGGAGCAAACGCGCTCAAATGCTCAAGAAACTCCTATTAAAAAACACCGAATTTAATTTGAAGGTTTCTTCTCAAATATATATGGTTTGCCAGAATATTTTAAAGGCTATTAGCTAATTTGAGCGAAAGCCCCTTTTTAATTGCATTGGTGGTAAGCCTAATGGTCTCGAGGTTTCAAAAAAAGCAAAGAAACCTTTTCTCTATATTTCGTCAAATCGTTGTTTTACATACAAAAATAGGTCAGTGAATCTTAAATATACGAGTATCACGTTGTATAATGAGCAAAAACATTGTCATCAGACTATGACACCTTCAAATTTTAATAAATCTCGAAAGTAAAATCCAATTTTTGGAGAAAGGACATGAATTTTGAGGCGGTGACCAAATATTTAATTGAACGTCCAAGTGTGCCAGACGCGACAAAATTTTAAGTCGTCAAATAAAACTGTCAACGCGATTATCATATAGAAATAGGAAAGATTTAAAGGATTTTTTTAAGATTTTTAAGCGCTTCCTTTTTAATTTCTAGAATTTTTAAAATTTGAGGAAATATAAAATTTCAATTTTCTACAGCAATCGGAAATTACAACACGTTCATTACTACGATTCCTTTTTCCTGTACGCTTTACTTTAAAAGAGATAAGAAATAATTCCTTTTGTACGTGATGAAAGTTTAACCTGATTCCAACTGCGTTAGTTGGTTTGGAAAAACACTCCTATTCCACCCTGAAATGTGGGGTCGTAGGAGAAGGGAGACTCAAAAAGAGATTCAAATATGTCATGAAGTGACGGGAAGGGATAGAGACCGAGGCTGGTCACGTGTTTTAGAATATATCCCGCCGTCCCTGCGTCCATTGTTACTAATTACGGGGCTGGGTAATAGGTCTTTCAATATATCCCCCTCCAAAAAAACTCTGTTGCAGTCGAATCCCGAATTCCCGATGCCCTTTGCTTCAAGAAAAAAGAAACCCCTTGGGGAAAGAGTAGTTTCCTTTGAGGGGGTATAAGACGTTAAAGTTTTACGATACTAATTCCTATCCAAACCATGTCAACGAAAAAAGTGCCGTAGTCCAAGTTTCGAAAAGGCAAAAACTTGGAAAAAAAAAAAAAAAAAAAAAAAAACACTATTGCAATTTTGCGCCTCTATCGGAGAAATTCCTAAACTTTATACTCTGGAGCAGCCTTAAGAAAAACAGATCAGGAAAGCTCACATTTCAATCCATATACTTTTCGTTTCGATCTTTTTCTTACCTACTACGATTTTTACACAACCCTTTCTAGTTCTCCTCGATCCTTCGTGTATACACCTTCCCTCAAAGTACTTCTAAACCATCTCTTCCTGTGAGCCTGTTTTTATTTATAACCAGAAGCCGATGAAACCCTCCTTTGAAGTCTACTACTCTAATGTTCCATATAGCGCTCCTCTCTATATGGGTAAAATTCCTAATTTTACGAGATCGGAGGGGTCCTACTTCATACCCCCTGTCTACGGAAAATTGGAAATTCTCTCTCTCCACAAACAACGACGTTTTTTTGACGAACTCCAAGGCTGCTAGATATATTCGCAGGACGAACTCCCGCTCCGAAAATATCTACCGTTAGGAGGCGTACGAATCGCGCTTTTTGAAACTAACCCATACAGAGAGGGGTAGACAAGACCCGGGAGTAATAGACTTCAAAGGAGGGTTTCATCGGCTTCTGTTATAACTAAATATATATAGGAAACAGATTCTGAAATTTCTAAGCCAAAATTGCATATAATTAAGCGAATAATTTTTGATGCTGTTACCGCGATACCTTAAAAGATTGGAATTATACTTCGCCGAAATTCTGCGCAATTTTCCCGTTTCCCCAATAAAGGGAGGGAGAAAAAGAAATTTAACAAATTGTAGCTTTTGGGGGCAACACTTTAAAATGTTATTTTCTTTCATATATATATATATATATATATATATATATATATATATATATATATATATAGACGACCAGTTCAAGAAACTATTTTGCTGTAAAGATCTTTCAACTTAATTTAATTTTAATTTTGTTTGTGAAATCTGTTTAATCCAGCTGAGTCTCGCGGTCATTAGGAGTCTCTATAAGTTTGGTTAGAATAAGAAATTTCAGGGGGTGTGGGGGAACCGAACATTTACGCATTGCATCCCAATTCTATCTCGTCTTTCCTGATAAGGTTCTTCATATACAAGATTAATTTTGACGTCCACACCTTGGTTTACACTCCCTTCAATTTGACTCATTCTTGCTCAGCTGAATGCCACGGCTGTTTTGGAAACCGCGACAGATTTGGAGTACGTAATTACTGCGTACTGGTGTGTAATTACGTTACTATACAAGTTGGAATGGAAAAGGGAATTTTTCTTCGAACACGAATTAAGCTTTAATTAAGGTATAATGTGAGGATTTCGCCGTAAAAGACGGTAAAACAACCTTAGAAATTAAAGATATCATATAGGTTTCACAACATTACGTCTCTCAAAGTGAACGTTACAGATTTGTAGCAGGTAGCGGAAACTATAGAATGACAATTAAATCGTTTCCTTTTAATGCACTGAATTTCATGGTAGAGATGATAATATTAACTTGCTCTAACTCTTGATTTGTCTAATTGAAAGCGAGGCTAGCACAATTTTTTATGTGTTTAAAATTTTAGTGTTCAAAATTTTAATTTTTTCAACTTAATGACGTAGAATGATTCTAGAACGTAATTAAAGATACGTTTCAAAAGAAAGACGTGAAAGCGATCGTCAGAACGCGTGAGAATCAAGTGATGGATCTATAATAGCTACTTGAAGACGTAGTATTGCGTTTATTTCCGTTTATTTTTGCTTTTAAACATTTGTTAAATATTTGTTCTTATTGTACCGGTAATTTTTTCTATAGGGCATGTATGTATATACATTTTGTATCGTTTTTTAACTATCATTCCGAAAATGCTACTCAAATTCCCATTGGTACTCGATAAAAAATGCTTTGAAAGCGAAACTCCGAGCTAAGATTGTCAATTTATTTTTATTTTCAGAAACTGAGCGTTAAAATATTTTCCACAATTTTTAGAAGATGTTTTAACGTTTTAAACTTATTTCATGTTAGCAATTTCACGAGCTTTGACGTAGAGAGCAACATTTTCTAGCTAATATCCTTCTCAGATTTTACGTAAGTGATTAACTCCACACGATTTTACTATTCCTATGAATATTTAAATAAGATCCTTTGGCCAGTAAGAGCTCATTTTTAAATTCCTAATTATTTAATTATTTTAATAAGACCGTTCGGCCAATGAGAGCTCATTTTTTGATTCCCAATTATTTAATTACTTTATTTACGCAATTGAATTTTTGACTAATTAAGGGCATCAAGGGGCCTATCCAAATAGGGAGCTTTTCATAAACGGCGACTTCCCTTGCAAAGTTTAACAACAGTCTTCTATATTTTGAATCGATCCAATCATAGAACTATTTAAATTTTAATTTGTGTACTCTGTATTGTCATGGCAACCACATATTATGGGCTATGCCTCCGTGGTTACCTGCTAGATACTAGCGAAATAAATATATTATTATTAATAATCCGGGCCTGACACAGATAACTGATTAAATAAATACATTTTGCTCTTCCTTTACATCAAGTATTGATATAACCACGCTATAAAACACCTTACATTAACTACTATCATCATAAGCCTATTAATTCACCCGTAAGTTACAAACGACTTTTCGTTTTAGCGTTAAGCTAATGACTGGCCAACCTTGCGACTCAAATCCATCTAGTGGTGGTTTGAAACTCTCCCAATGCATGCTGGTACTACCTTTTACCTGTCAAGAGGTATGAGGTGGGGTAGGGGTAGGGAGAATTAACTACGTTTTTCCGCGAGATGGCGTAGGGCTTCAAATTTCTATCTCTCTCCTACATAGTGCTGAATACGAAGGGTTCTACGGGGAACTCAAACTTACGTGTGAAGAATTAATATTCTTATGCTATCATGTATGAATGTTAATATTGTTTATTATGCCGCCGAAACTTTATTAGATTTCAAAAGTAGGATTATCCCGTATGAAAATTTTAAACATCGTGTATCAATCCGCCTAAGTAATTTCTATTAGATTGTTTACTATATACCTTTTAGTACTATAGTATACGAGAGCGAGGGAGGCAAAAATAAGAAGACTTAGAAACAGAGGTAGAGGTTTTATGGAGCTAGAAGTCGTGTAAAAGATGTATTTGCTTTTGGTCAATGCGGCGAAATTCTTTGAAAAGTTGACCGGGCACTTTAAAAGCGAGACCCTATAAAGCTCGTGAAAAAGTGGACACGCCCTGTAATCCTGCCGTCACTATGGTCGGCACGGCACGCGTCCGAGCCTCTGGGCTCAAACACCGCTCGCCAACTCCTCGCCCTGTTATACACTTTCTTATAGCTAAGTATTTTATCCCAGATTAAAGCGAACCTTTGTAGTAATACTTCCCGACTCTCCGGCCACTTTTCTTTAAAAAACAAGATGCGCACGATGAAATATGAAACTTCTAATATTTATAGAAAATAAAATGAAAGTACTGGGTACTAGACCGAAACTGGGGTCTATTCGACTTCCGGAAATCTATATATTATTTTTAATTAATATACTTTCAATAAATGTCAAAACTTTACAATATTAACATAATTAGCGCGTAGCCACAGACAATTCTACATGTATAGCAGACTATATTTTTCAGCACCTATAGAAGAGTTACCGGAAGTAGAGATAGCAGAGTTTGAGAAAAGGCTAAAGCGTCTATTCATATATTCCATGATTTTATGTATAATTAAGATATGTGTAATGAACAATATGGAGTTTGAGTTTGAGAAAACGAACGTGTATCAAGTTCCAGGCTTGGAAATAAAGTAAGGTTCCCTATCCTAGTATCTTTAAACACTAAACTGGTCCGATTAGTAGTTCACTTGAATATAATTCTAAAATATTAGAATTATTAATAAACTAGTCCCTGGAACCATGCCAGAGACCTTCACAGTTAGTTTTTAAATTAAAAAAATTAAACTAGTCCAAGATATTAACAAACTGTTTAAGATTTGTCTTATTTCCAAGCGCCTGGTTTCAAGTTATTATCAACAATAGATGAAATCTGTAAAACTTGGTTAGGTGTGTTGATATAATCGGGGGCTGATAACAGAGCTTACAATGTTCCAGCCATCTGACTAACCCAGTTAACACCTAAAAGGCATAAATTTCTGCGCGGTCTTAAAACGAAAACTTTCTTCTCCAGAGTCCCTTAGTGTTTAAAATAAATCTCGCTCGGTCTCTCGGGCTTTAAGATTCAACCAGGCGTCGAAGAAACACCAACGTAGTATAATATTCACAAAAATATAGTCTAACCTGGCTTAAAGTTTTTGAAAATTATATTTTAAAACAGGATAATGTTTTCTTCAAGGGTTTTCCGCGTTTGTTTCAATTTTCAAGATTTATGAGGGCACACTTTTTTACAGTTCTTTTCCTCCCAACTTTTAGAAGTGATTAAAATTTTAAGCTTTTAAACCGTTTTAAAGCTAGTATTTCGTTATTTTTAAGAGCATACTGCAGTCGATTTCACCTTTGTTTGCCAGTAAACATTATGCTTCTAATCCGTTTTTCTTAAATCTAAAGATATCCGGATGCTTATCTTCGCACGTAGTGTCAAAGCAGGATTTTTAGGAGGGGAAATCGATTTATCTTCTTATTTTCGACTTTTTACTACATGTTAAAGTCAAATAAGCGTGTTTAAAAATAGAATATGACCAGAATACATAACTAAAGAACAAACACTTTCACGTAAAGATAAACCGAAACTAGCACACCTTACAAGAAAGAAAAAAAAAAAAAAAATTGAGTTTACTTTTTCAAGTAAAGGAACCCAACTTTAGTACGTCTTACTAATGGCTTTTAAACTACCCCGGGGAATTTTTCTTGTATTCACTGAAGACAACAAAGTTCAAGGGGAAGGTGCAAGCAACATTTTTAATCCTTACCACAAAAACTAGACTTTTCTATAAAGGGAGAATGAATCCGACTACAAGTGATTTTCTATCGATTCATATTATCTTCAAATAAGGCCTTAATCACTAATAAAGAAAATTGCAACAAATATTAAGCTATGAATATATTTTTAACTTATTCGGAAAGTAGGCTTAACAAGGATTAATCAACCTCACAGGGATAATTCACTCTGGTAAAATGATTGTTCGAATCGCACCCTGGTGACCTAAATTGTCTACACCGGAAGTTTCTAGCTACCTATACACAGGGTGAAATATTGAAGGGGAAAAAACTCTAAAACAGACGATGCTCTCATGGATTACTTCCGTATTTGTATCGGTAAGGGGGTAAAATTGAGGGGCCGGATAAAATGTCTTACAGCCATGTTTGAAACAAACATTTTCAACTACTGTATAGCAAATCGCACCATTGTGAATTATCCCTGTGAGGTTGATTAATCCATGTATGAACGCAGCTTATGATATATCTAATGTAATCGAAATATTTAACTGATTATTAATAATTAACTGATTATTCAAATATTTGTAGATTATCTTGTCCGGTCTCACCTCTAACTTTAAACGAAAAAACACACATAAGCTCCATCGGGACTATAGTTTGCAATGAAAAGAATTTACATATAATATGGAGCAAGTGAAAGAAAAGATGACATCTCAGTCCTGGTACTAGAGCCTAATTTAACCTTTCTACGTCCTCGGCTGCATAAAATAAGTCTTCCTATATAACATCGACTTTTTCTAGAGACAAAAGAGCGTTAAGAGTTCTAGGTTGTATGTTGAATAGGAAAAGTTAATGAGAAGATAAGTAATTGAATATTAAAAAGTATATCTCAGTTCTTTAACATTTGAAATTATTCAGTGGAAAAATTTTAATTAAAATCAGTTTGAAGTATCAGAAAATCTTCCCTCTTAAATGTACAGTAAAAAAAATATTTTTATATGATTAAGTATGCTATTAGAAGTCTCGACTCATTGCTAAAACTTTACAGAACATCTTACCTAATTAATAATGAATATAATTAATTTTTGAAAAGAGTTTCGAGAGAAGTTCTCCTTTTAAATACGGGAAATATTTTTAGAGAAATTCCCACGAGCTATTGACAATTCAGTCTGGAAAGCATCTTGCGCAGAAACCAAGGGTAACAACTTAAAAATCTGTATAACGATTTGAAATTTATGTAATACAAACGTTTGGTAATGCTAAATACGCAGTACGTTGCCTGATCACTTTAAAGGGTACCACTTTCTTGATTTTTGAGAAAACTGATTTATACAAACTTAAAACTATAAATGAAGAATGTAGTCGAAAAATCATGTGATTATCTATCGATTCCTTGTCGTTTAATTGGTTCAATACAGTAGAAACAAATTGTATTTTCCCTTTAAAAATATACCAACTAAATTTATTAAAAAAAACTTGAAGCTAAAAATGGAACAGCTTTTGAATTTATTTTCGGAATCGCCATGCCAAAAATGGAAAAATATTTGCGGCTATTCTTGTCGCCAATCACGAGCTCGTGATTGGCGACTAGATCAGACGGGAATATTAAAAAAATACGGCTCGTACTCGCCTAGTTCGCCGAGCTAGAGAGCCAAGGCTTAGCATCTGCAAGTTTCGGAACTTTGGAAATTGATTATAAAATAACGAAATATTTTTGGTGAGTTATATTATTGTTTTTCTCAATATTTTAGCATTCTTAATCGATTAAAAACAGGTTGTTTGGCCTTTCATTCTCCCTTTAAACAAATTTCTAAAGTTTGGTAAATATTATATTAAAATAAATTTAAATTTGGGCGAATCATATTATTTCAGTCTTCAGCGAATATAATGTCCTAACATTAAGAGAATAGTCCGGTGTTTGAGGCCCAAGATCTTGGGTATCAATCAATCGGTATATTCTTTTGATTATAGGACATTACAATTAACATGATTGGCTCGAATTTAGATTTAATTTTATTCAAATTTTGGTTTTAGAAATTAATTGACACCAAAAACGTGTTTAAAAATTGCTAAAAAAGTCTCGAATACGTTTTTAGGCATGGTGATCCCGAAAATAAATTCAAAAGCTTTTAACTCCAATTTTACCTTTAAATAAAATAAGGTTTTAGAATTAACTTGTATTTCATTTGAAACAGTATCGTAGCTAGTGAAATCTCAAAGTGAACTCCAGCTAAAAATTTGTGAAGGAAGAGGGCTCTAGATATTCTCATGTTCCAAGGCAGTGTACAGAAACTACTTTTACTTCACATTAGATTTAACATGAAGTATTATTCCGCCGACACATCGGCTAGTTTTGAAAAGTTCTCTTGAAAAAAACCGTAGCTTGGAACCGAAAAAAAATCTATCATTAAAAGACAATTCTATTAAAAATAAAGTGTCAAATATTGATTGTTTTTGGCGCCTATATTGATTTAGTGCCTAAATTGTTTTTTCGTTGGAAGGAAGGTCGTTAATTAAAAATACAAATATATCCACGGGGACTTTATAATTAATTGTTAAGTGTTTAAGGAAAAGATAAGGAGTTTGTGTTTAAGCTGCTCTATAATGAATTGTCTGTAAAAGTGTTCTAACCTATATGCTTTGGTGCTCAGGGAAAAGAGAACATATAAGGGTTAAAGAGAGGGTGAAGAAGAAAGTTTTTTTATCGATTTACAAATAAAAATTTCGACTTGTTCGCTATAATAAAAATTCAGAGAGGGTTTCTAAAATACATAAAAATTGGAAAAGATTTAAGTTTTGGAATTTAATTAAAGAAGTCCCCTCCAACCAATCAAAAGACGGCGGCTCAGCTAGATTTGGTTTAAAAAAAAAAACTTTCAATTAATTTATTGCTAAAAACTATATATTCTTCAGAGTTTTTATTTTTTTGAAAAATTCAGAGAAATTTAATTATTCAAACAAGTCTAATTTTTAACTTAGTAAAATAAATAAAAATTGAACTTTCTTGGATTTTGAATATTTAAAGAGATACTATCATCCTATTTTTTTAAAGGCCTAGAACATGGATTATATTTTTAAATTTTTATAGTCTTAGAAACTTCTATACACAATTTTACACCTTTAGAACATCAAAAGTAAAATACCACCGGATGACGTGTTAAAATTGAAAAGTCGCGAATTTCTATATTTTTTAAGTACTTTCACGAAAAACATATCATGGTTCGTAACGCGAGAAATTAAACTGTTAGGCAAAAAATTATTGCGATGACGTAAGTATGTTGGAAATGTTTGGTTCCAAAACTGTTGCATTTTTTTACGCTGTTGTGAATATTTTAAACCAACCATTTAGAACAAAAAAAAAAAAAAAAAAAAAAGGTTATGAACTTTCAAGAAATACTGAAAACCATGTAAAAACATTTCACGGCAAGAGAAAAAAGGCCAAACATTCCATAGGAATTTGGGCAAGGTAGTGAGTGTTAAACATAAATGGTGCGTTTGACCAATTTGGAAAATAGAACAGTAAACACATCTATTTTCACAAAAAGGGGACTTCACTTATTTTACTGTTGTGGGAACTAGTATCAGAATGTTGATTCCACTATGTTAAAGATAGACAAAATTGATTTCCTCATTCCCTCACCTATAAAATCAAGGGTTGGCGTTCGAATATTTTTAATTACGTCACGAAATCACGTGGCGTTAAGGTTATACAGGGCAGTTATTTCCGTTTTTGTAAAACGCTAGGGGTCAGACGGCTCAGAAGTCACTCCGGAGAGACGCGACCTTGAGAGCTGACACCTGAATAGAGAAAAAATAAGCTAAAGAAATGCTCGGTGCTCACGAGCGCCACGAGCTTTACAATCCATGACGTAGCTGATGACGTCGACGGCAACGTTCCCTAAGTAAGATCCTTCTCTTTTATGATAGCAACTCTTATATTGTAACTTCCAAGGTGAAGTTCCTTGGTTTTTAGTCTAAAAAGCACTTAAAATAGATCAATCCCTGTAAAAAATGTTTCAAACGTCTCGCGAGTATGTGTGGCAGTGAAAGTCACTTCTAGAGTATTACCGGGAACTAGGGTTCATTCTCCTGGGATTCGCCTGCAAGAAGGATTTGTTGTTTTACATTATTGCGAGATGGCTGGAACACTTTCACAGGGATTGATCTATTTTGGGTGCTTTTTATACAAAAACAAAGGATTTAACTCGGCTGTGGGCGTTAATGCCATGGAAGCTGAAAATATTTTCCTTAAAATAACTTCTTTGTAGTATAAAACAAACAAGATATCCCAAGTCCACACCCCGAGAAACCATTCCGTCATTCTCTATTAGCCGCTTAGCTATAGAGCTGAGGTTCGCAGAAAAGCGTATATTTCGTTATACTTTCTATATATAAATAGATTATTTTAAGGGGAATTTTGAAGATGAAATTTAGAATTTATCAACCCTATGTGGCACCACCCGAAAGTGGTAAGATTAAAGTCGGCATTTATTAAAGTGAGGCTGTCACATATTTTTCATGAACTTCAAATGAAAATTGAGTAGGATTTTCGGAAAGATCATTGATTCAAAATATAGCTATATATACACATGTCATAGAAAAAAATTACCGAATTTCATAATCGTCCTTTTCGAAATTTTTAGAATAATAATTTCCTGCAATATTACTTCATCACGTGTCTATTTTAGAGCCAACTGTTGATTCTCGCGCGTTCTGATACGTTAAAGGTAGCTTTCGCGCTTTTTTTTATGTTAAAGTATTTAAACCAGAAAGTCTTGTATGAAAATTATCGTTTATTATATTTAAGAAAATAAGTCACATATCGGAAAAATATTTAACTATATATATTTTAACATTTTCATTTTAAAGGTTCATTTTGAAGAAGCCATAGGTGCAAAATTTTGAATATGGAGTTTTATATGTGATAAAACTAAAAATATTATCCATAAGCATTCGAAAAAAATGATAACTGCATAATTACGTTTAATGGGCTAATCCGACATCCTCCAAACATTCGAAAATGCTTTGCGCAAATGGGTATGGGAGTGCTAAGAAAAAAATGTCTTTGGAAATTTTCCGGAAATATTTCTGACCTTTATTTTTAGACTTTTTCGAGTATTTTTTTTTTTTTTTTAATTTTTTGTAAATTTCGTGAGACGAGACCTTTTTTGAGATTCTGATTTTTTTCTTCGATTTATTTAGTTTTTGATATTTGAAAGTTTTGTGAAGCTGGCTTTTTGTTTGTTTAAATTAAGAGATATTTTTCATCTCCAGCGTAATAGTTTTCAACGAAATATTTGAGTAAATAAGCTCTGTTTACTATCATTTTTCTCAAATTCAAAAGAAATTTTGCTTTTATTTTTAACATTAGCTTTAATTCCTTAATTACTATGGATCATTTGGATTCTTTGATGAATCAAGTCGAAAACTAAGGCATACTTGAAACTAATTTAACTTATTCCTTAACTGTAATTACGCGCCACAATTAATACTAATTTACATACAGCCTCATAAATATATCAATAACTAAATTATATATAATATATAATTATCATATAAATTACCGAATCCAAATAACGTTTAAATTGATTCCCAAACTCTTAACAAAGGAATAATCCAGGAATAGCAATAAAACCCAACCGAATAATTGTTAATCCTTAATCAAGAATCAATTTCAATTTGCATCGCTTCCTTATACGAGTTCCCCCTCTTATTTCTAAAGAAACTAATAAATCAAGCAGAAATAAACGTAATGCATCGGTGCTCATTGAAAACTCGAAGTGATAACGCGTATTACAAACAAAACGTTAACACCGCGACTACCGACGCGTAAGAAAAAGAAGGATTGCGCCGTACTTCTATTGAAAACGCGAAACAAAGGATTTGCTTCCAATTAAATCTAGACCCATAAAAACACGCCGAGGGAAGGGGTCACCAGCTGGTGAATTACCTTTATTAGAATAAGATATAATTAATAAGAAACATCATTAAACGCAGCGACGAACATATATAATTTCTAAAGCTTTTCCGGTCGTTGTATCCAGGATACCAAAAACATCTAAATGATCGCGTGATTGCTCCGCACACAGGAACTAAATGTACAAAGTCTTAAAGGGAGAATGCAACCTAACAACAAGTGATTTTTTTATCGATTCATTATTGTTTATATAGTCCTAATCCTCGACAGGAAAAAAATTTACGGACAAATATTAAACTAGAAATAAATTCGGAAAATAGGCTTAGCAGGATTCATAGAGATGCTGATTTCCTCACGTGTAAGGCCTAACGATCAATCGAACGCGACTGTAAGTATAGTGGAGATATCGCGTGAACGACGGGCTCATTGGTCGCTAGATCTTCCACGGAGGCAATTCAAGGTCTCCATGAATACCGCTATGTCTATTTTCCGGGTAGGTTTTGAATTTATTTCTAGTTTAATATTTGTTTTGTAATCTTTTTACTGGTGGATAAGGCCTATTTAAACGATAAGGAATCGATAAAAAAATCACTTGTTATTAGGTTGCATTTTTCTTTTAATGTCTTCTGTCTGAATTACTTGCGAAGTCAAACGGTAAAGTTTAACATGACAAACAGGATTTTTGACGAATGTAGGAGGTTTTTTTAAGTCAGAAGTAAGAATTTTGAAGCGATTGAAAGAGGAATTCGGCATTTAAAATAACCGAAATTGAAATAAAAATTATTTTGTGAATAGCGAGACGATAATTTAACGCTTAAATTACTTATTTCCAAGATTACGGTAATTTTGGAACTCTATTCATGTTTTAAGCGAGTCTAAGCTGGCGTTGCGAGGTGGATTAGCCAATCCGCGGTTAGTGAAATAAAACTTCCCCCTAGAATAAATTTTAATTTATAACTTTTGAGCTCAAGATTTGAAAAGAAAAACATTTTATAAAAGCTTTCTACGTTTTGAAAGGTGTCCTTTCATAAAAGACGAAATTATTTTTATGGTAAACTCTTCCTTTAAAAAATATTAATCTTAAAAAGTTCAACGAGGCGAATCTAAAAATACCTTTTTTGCAAGGTGTTTTTTTTTATACAATAAGATTATAAAGTGGTTTTACACGCTTTGGTAGCTAAACTTAATATTTTTTTTAGTTAAAAAGGTAAATCGCGTTTTATCTATAGGAAAATAATTCGTCTTTGATGAAAAATAAAATATCTTAAAAACAGAGTGATCTTTTTATTTTTTATGCAATCCTTTAATCTATACATACTCTTGATTCGAAGAAATTAAGCGATACATTCGAATATTCCACAAAAGCTGCGTTCGTACTACAGACTTCGAAACCATTTTTAACATTTTCGTAAAGGTCAAACTATAAAATTTTGGGGTCACCCGTATAGACCTTTGATCAAGAAACAAAATTGATATCGTGAAAAGTCGATTTGAACATTCCAAACGGTTTGAAAACGGTTCCTAAAGCTATAGCCACACTAGCATTTCTTTATCGATTTGAAACGGTAAAATCAAACCGATATACATATCGCCAGGAATCGTTTTAAGCGTCACGTGTTCACGCATTATCTTTATAAATCGATTTATTGTAGCTTCATCTATTGGTTGTTGAAACCGAATCGGTACGAAACTGGTTCGCGAATCAGTTTCAAGAAATCGAATCAAGTCGATTCGAGAAAAGACGGTTTCTCGTTCACACGACTAAAGCGAAACGTTTTGAAACTGTTTAAATCGATTCCAAGGCCTAGTATGAACGAAGATAAAGTGTCAAGTGGTAAAAATAACATCGTAAAATTAGAGCTCGGAATCGGATAACCATTAACATTTATCATTTTTTCAGGTATTTTATTTCTGGATTGATGTTTTGCGACTAAAATATGCAATTTGTAAATTCAAATAAAAGTTAAATGGAAAGGGTTTATCCGAAGATAAACAGAGTTTAATATTTAACTTATTTACCGTGGTTAGGATATAGTTTGGGCTCGAAAACGTTTCGCAAATAAAGTTTTTCTATAAATAACCATGCCATTTTCTATGTAAAGAAAAAAAGGCATACTTTCTATTGGAATAAAAATCTCTTAATTTCCCCTTTGAAGCCCGATCCTCCTTTATAATCTAAGATCTCCAAGAACCGAAGCGAGAAATCGTATGGTAAAAATATAGAATTCTCGCTTCTTGACCTAAATAAAAGGTTTTTCTTTGACAAGCTAGATTATGCCATTAAAAAGTTTTTTTTTTTTTTTATAGCCGCGGGATAAGATAGAGTTTTTGGTTAGGCGGTCTTAAGACTTAAGATCTTAGGAGGAGAGGAAAAGCTAAAAATCAAACAAGAAAAACCACTCCATTTTGTTGTTTGCTATGTAAAACAATCGGCAAACTAAAGGAAAGCTTTATAAAAATATTCCCTTTTTTCACATTAACTTCCGTCCCCCTTTTTTTTTTTTTTTTTTTTTTGGTTTAAAGAAAGTTGATCTTTGGAAGCGAAATTATTCTTAAGAGCATCCAATAAAAGGCTTAATTATATTCGCCTAATAATATATAGAATAACATCATAAGTTCATTAAAGGGTTAAAGAGAGAATATCAATGTCTATACTTCAAGCATGATCACAACTTAATCCCAAGTAATAGTGGGAAATCCATCCGAGTCAGTGTAGGTGATTGATAAATTTACAAGTTTTGCTCAGTGGTCCACTTTCCACGAAAATCAATGTTTATGAATTTGGTATCGATCAACCCGATGTAACTTTTTTCTCTCCACAGGGTCCCAATAGTAAATAATTCACCTCGCACTGTCCTACACCCATGTAGCAATAACAAATTGAAATTACTGTTTTAATACAATTAGAATGCGAAGCTTCACTATTTAATCATCCGGTAAATAGTTATGTTAAAGGTATACTTCCCCCTTAGAATAGTTTTCTTGTATTTTTACTCCTTATAGTGTTTTTTATTTATTTATTATTTTTTTAAATCTTCCGCTAAGTCTTATCTACAAACACAGCGAAAACTGCGCCAGCATCCCAGAGCCCCCATCCTACAATAACACACCGTATAGAAAACTACGTTTGTAATCCGCTTTAAATATAGGGAGAGCCATGGGAGAAAGAAAAATAAAGTAGAAGGATCGCACTTATTTAAAAAAAAAAATAAAAATAAGATAACCTGAAGAAAAAGGCATATCCTTGCAGCCTCTTATCTCAAAACGTATTGAATTTCTCCAAATATAAACCCAAACCAACTTAAGGGCTATTTTAAAAGGGAGGGTAAAAAATAACAAATTATATCAAAGTTAGACCCTAATCAACCCGGTGTGAAACCAAATTTCTGAGCAACGCACGAAAACCAGAATTTATTTTATTTCAGACAGAGAATTAGATATTTAGGTTTTTATCCCAAATTTCGTAATCAAGATTAAACGAGTATAAAATTGAGGAGATTCCGATTGGTTGAGGGTTTTTGCGGACCGATATACGGATACCATGGACAAATTAACTACGTTCGCTTATCAGGAATTGTAGTGATAGTTTCGAAATAGTTCTATCATCCAGAGCGAGAACGCTACTCGCCCGTTTCGTAATGTAGAGGGGAAACTGTAAAATGTGTGAGAAATTGTCTAGCAATTACAAACTATTTCCACGCTATCGATTCTCTCCTCCCTCTAGAGGACCAGTGATACTTGGTAATTTATCATTGATCACGATACAAATTGTAAGAAGCATGAATTCTTATTTCAGAGAAATAAAATCGATTTATTTCACATTTCACTCTCCCTTTACAGGAAGAAGAGAATTCAGTAGAAAATTTATATTTTTAACACAAAAATCTTGTTCCACAGAAGATTTTACACCTCGAAAAGCAAAATGCAGAAAATACGTTAAAGTAAGGCGACTAATATACGAAGTTTTCAACCTTTGAATGCTTCGAAATGATACGATAGAGTATATACTTTATACAAAGAAAATTAGGTATTTTTTAGCAATATGTGAGGGGTTTCATTGCGTTTCGATCTAAGTCTTTCGGTCCAATTATCTTTTCCCATTTTTGGAATACAGGAATGCAATGAAGCTACGGGTATAGCCCTTAATTTAAATATTGTATCTTTAAACATTTGAGATATAGTCGGCGATAAAGTCTGGCACATTGTAAACTTGGGTGACGGTTATAATGCGCAACAAGGGAACACTGATACACTAACAACTTTGGAAGTATTTATATAATGGTCTCTCATAAGATGTATGAAGTAAAATCGATATGGTCTTGGTTTAAGAACTATATATTTTGTTTTAAAAATTCCTGATTAATAAAGCCTAGATTTGTATTACTTGAATTATGTGAGTAGAATGAACCAAGAAGAATTGATTAAAAGTTAGAGAAAGACGAAGGTAGCGAAATGGGTTGAAAAAAATAATCTTAAACAGTTATTTTAAATCGAGTTGGACTGTTCAAATATCAGAAGAAAAAATCCAAACTTCCCCAAGATTTCGCGTTAATTTACAGATAATTACTCGTTAAGCCTAAATCCGTTCCAAAGAAATTTTAGACTGGCAAACTTTATAATAAAATTATTGGCTATATTGAATTTACGATGCCGAGATCACAATCTGCCTTTGAGAGTAAACGTTGGCGGGCTGCTAAGACACGCCTCCTTTTTCCTACCTCCCTCTCATAGGGGTTAGCTGGAGTATGATGCGAATTAAGTAGAGCCTGATGATCATTCCGTCTGTCAAAAGTCTATCACCTTATTCCTTAAAAGTAAATAACACCTCGTAGCTTAATACTAAAACTTAGGATCCAGGTAAATGAACCGGTAGATTCTGATTCGAGACACTCTAGCGGCCGCAGAATTGTAAATAGTGAAATCGAAAGCGCCACTCTTTCGAGAAATTAAGGAGTTGAGAGGGAAGACAATATAGCCTAGCGCGGCCCGCCTAAGTTCCATCCCTCTCGATCCGGACTCAAAATATCGTGGAAGAGCCAAACCTGCACTCAAGCCATACATGGGTGATACCGTTTTTGTTTTTTTTTTGTAAGTGATGGGACGTTGTTTACTTTTATTGAATCAAGTGATAGAATTTTGATATTATAGATGAATTCCTGCCATAGTAGAATCGAAATAATACTAAATTTTGAAAATGAACTGTTAGCTCCATCACTTGCTTAGGAAAATAGAGGATAAATTCCTACAAAGTTTCTTTAATAATACATTACTTAAAGAGAGATAGGATAGAATAATTAAGTGTGTTATCCTGAATAATTAAAATGACGCTAAAAATAACAGTACCCTACTCCTAATTAAAAGATTTTATAGTTGGAAAAAAACGTGGTGGGTAAAGTCGTCTTTATTTTTAGTAGGTCATCTAGCCTTAAACCATACGAGTATGTGGCGAAACTTAGACCTAGAGGTTGACACTTGTTTCACAATTCGGCTTATAGTGGGCGGCCACATCTTAGGACCCGGTCCATATTGGGGACGCTCATAAGTATACATTCAATATTCCCCTTAATAAAAAGCAAGGTTCAAACGGAGGGAACCCCGGCCATTTAGCTGATGCCCAGGGGTCCGTGCTATTCCAAGATAAAATAGAGAAGTAATCTTAAAAGTTATATTTTATATACTTTTCATTTGGAATTATCCAACATTAAAAATTTGGGCACGTTCCATTTTTATAGTTTAGTTCATAAAATTTTAGAATTGATCCGTAACACTTCCCATAATTGTCTATTTCATTTATAATTAATAAATGAGATAATTTATTATCTATTTCATATAATTACTGTTTTTAACATATTCAGAAAGAACTTCTCAAAAATCTACGAAGCATTATCTTTCAAAATGTTGTTAAAAAATGAAACTATACTACCTAGCTCTTATATCAAACCTCACGCGGGAACAAAATAAAATATAAAGGCGTCGAAATTTTGAGAATCTCCAAAAAAAGAACGACTATAAAAATTTATCTTTTTCAAGTCTACGGTGTCTTTTCCCTATTATATTATATATTTTATCCCCAACTTTTTATTGTTTTATCTGAAGTGCAAAACCCTCGTAAAAGAGTCGAGAGAAAAGCAGAAGAAGCAACCATATAGAAATTACGCGATAAAAAATAACTACGGAAGCCCGGACCATGGAAGTACGTCACGAAGGCTCGTAATATTATTTTGTACAATTATTTTTCCGGTGTCAATAGAGCTCGTATGAAAAGAATAAAATTTGCCATGTAAAAAACGGGTTTAAAATTGAACTAGCGTAAATTAAATACGCTGACACCGATTACTTTATTCTCTGCATGGGCCAAGAAACGATAAATCAAGGACATGACTCTAGCGTCTACTAAAAGAAACAGGCTACGTCATCACCGTACCGTGATGACGCGTTTTTTGCGATCAAGTTTGTACAGTCAAAGCTATGGCGTTTTGGGAGCAAAGTGCCGTCATATGACGTCACACGCTGTACGAAGGCTCTTTGTTTGGCCGACCGAGAATTTTATTCCCTCAAACAGGGAAGAGTCATGTCCTGGATTTATCGTTTCTTGGCCCATGTTCTCTGTAAGGTTAACCATATATCAATCCGACTAAGCTTTTTAAAATTACGCCAAGACATCTTAAACAACGTAAGTCATAATTTAAGACTTAAAGGAGGATGAAATGGAAAAGTTAAAGAGGTACGTTACGGTTTTTGGAAGTAATATGTTACGTAATCGCGTGCTGATTTTACCAAAGCGCTTTTCCCCTCGATCTAGGGTCCAGTAAAAGATTCAATTATATTAGAGGGCTTCACTGACCCCAATACGGTAAGAATATAATACGAGCTCTTTCGACGCACTTTTTAAAGAGGGAATGGCGCCTCGTCGGGGCCAAAAGATAGGAAAAATATCATATTTTGGGGATTTAGAAGATTGGAAATAATCCGTTTGGTACGTGCGTTGATTCCATTATAATAATACGGCAGAGCGTTGGTTGGTATGTACAAGAAAAAAAAAGGGTTTAATTAGGGGAAACAGCTGGGATATCATTTGAGATAATTATAGCCGAGTTCCAATCTAGACAATAAACTCCCCCTGCATTTGGTTTTGCATAAATGATAATGGCTAGCTTTTCATATAATTCCGACCAAACTGTACGGAAAATGGGGGAAACGTAATGGTATTTCGAATAAACGAAATTAGTTGGATTATATGACTTAATTATTGAATTTAATTAGTTAAATTGGGTTTTGTTAAATTTAATAGCCCCAATTTGAAGAGTTTCACTTCTATACCATATGAAGATTTCTCTATGGTTCAAAATATGATATGTACTTAAATTATTTAAAATAAAGATGAAATTAACATTTGCTCGACTCTCAACAATTAGCCCCTTGAAATAATAAAGTCAATAAATATATAACGAATTAAAAATACACCATATATTATTTAACAAAGACACTGTGACAAAGACTATAATTAAAAGTAACAAAACGAATGCTGCAAGCTCGTAGCTTCCTTTCCGAATTTTACATAAGAAATTACTCTGAATTCTAATATTATGCAAGTTGAAATTTGAATATACAGTTATCTCCAATTTCTGTAATATAGAGTCAATTCTACTCCGAATTTGCAGCACGTCCAAAGCTACGCTACCCGTTATCTCTTTTATTTGTTTATATAGAAACAACGTGTAGCCTACATTTCTCAGTGATGCCAATACGTCACGGAACTGACTATAACATGTATATCAATAAGCCTAGTCAAAAAAAAAAAAAAAAAATACCTGATACCAAAATAAAAAAAGGGGGGGGGGGGGACTCCTTTACTCCAAAACAGTCCCAAATATAGATTTCAAGAGAAAAAATCCTAAAAGGATTTTCAATATTTCCGCCACAGCAATAGTGTATAGGGAAGGAAAATAGCCAAAAAAAAAAAAAAAAAAAAAAAAGCTAGCTACAGGCCTAAAGCCTTTCCGAGCATATAAATCAACCTCAAATCAAGGGATAACGAGCTATGTTAGGGCTAACTTGTAAAGTTGTCAAAAAGTCGAGAATCTGACTATACCCCTAGGGCATTTTCGCCACGCTATACAAAACCTCTTTTGAGTCTTCAATGGGTGTAAAAGAAGTTTTAATATTAAATTCGTATACATCTAAAGATGCCAATTTATAGGTTTATATTCAATGTAAACTCTCAACTTATTTTGACCTAAGGTAGGTCTTCATAGAGTGATATGGTTGCCTTATACTTATTTTTTTAAAGGAAGGGTGAAGTTGAACAGCAAGTGATTTTTAACGACTCTATTCAAAATAAGACTTGTTGGATTTTTAAAAGATTCAGGAAAATGTTTCTGAACTCTATACAAAGAAAATTAGAAAGATTTGGAGCTTAGTAGTCAATCAAAAGGAGAACCTCCGTCCAATCAAAAGACTCCACACAATATATGCGACATTTCGCAATTGTGCGCGTAAAAATAATCAAAAACAAGATAAGATTCAAGGAGCACGTGTCGCAGGGAGATTTTATTAAACCAAAGGTGTGGATTCTCTTCATTAGTCGAAGGTTCTCATTTTAATTCAATGCCAAAAACTGAAGATTTCCGATTGATTACACAATTCAGACACTTTCTGAATGTTTTACTATACGCAAAATTATTTTTTGAAGCAGAATCAACCAAAATACAAAAATTAGCTTCATTTTCCTCTTCACTCTAACTTTAAACCTATTTAGTAGTAAAAGAAGAAAGTAACCGTTTTGAATAAATATTCCTTATTTTCTGCCCGAAAATGTTGGCTATACAGAAAAAGAAAAAAAAAATCACTGTGGAAACTTAGCTTTGGGGTCTTAACATCACTGGGAAACAAGCAACGATTTTCTGTCCCGCTCAACGTTTTACTTAGATACTGAAGGGTTGTATGTTTTCTAAGCTCTCCGAGGGCTCTGTCTTCCTAATACTATATACTGGAACTAAAAATGGCCTGGTACAATTCTTTCAAATATCCGGTAAAGAACCCATCAAACCAAAAAGAAGACTGGGTGTAGATTTAAATTGTTGTAAAACTTTGCATAAAAAAGTAAAGTTTCATTTGTATTTGAAGACTAATTTCAACGAGAAATCGTAAAGTCTAAGACTAATTTCAACGAGAAATCGTAAAGTCTAAGACTAATTTCAATGAGAAATCGTAAAGTCTAAGACTAATTTCAACGAGAAATCGTAAAGTCTAAGACTAATTTCAACGAGAAATCGTAAAGTCTAAGACTAATTTCAACGAGAAATCGTTAAGTCTAAGACTAATTTCAACGAGAAATCGTTAAGTCTAAGACTAATTTCAATGAGAAATCGTTAAGCCTAAGACTAATTTCAATGAGAAATCGTTAAGCCTAAGACTAATTTCAATGAGAAATCGTTAAGCCTAAGACTAATTTCAATGCGAAATCGTTAAGCCTAAGACTAATTTCAATGCGAAATCGTTAAGCATAAGACTAATTTCAATGAGAAATCGTTAAGCATAAGACTAATTTCAATGAGAAATCGTTAAGCATAAGACTAATTTCAATGCGAAATCGTTAAGCATAAGACTAATTTCAATGAGAAATCGTTAAGCATAAGACTAATTTCAATGAGAAATCGCTAAGTCTAAGACTAATTTCAATGAGAAATCGTTAAGTCTAAGACTAATTTCAATGAGAAATCGTTAAGTCTAAGACTAATTTCAATGAGAAATCGTTAAGTCTAAGACTAATTTCAATGAGAAATCGTTAAGTCTAAGACTAATTTCAATGAGAAATCGTTAAGTCTAAGACTAATTTCAATGAGAAATCGTTAAGTCTAAGACTAATTTCAATGAGAAATCGTTAAGTCTAAGACTAATTTCAATGAGAAATCGTTAAGTCTAAGACTAATTTCAATGAGAAATCGTTAAGTCTAAGACTAATTTCAATGAGAAATCGTTAAGTCTAAGACTAATTTCAATGAGAAATCGTTAAGTCTAAGACTAATTTCAATGAAAAATCGTTAAGTCTAAGACTAATTTCAATGAAAAATCGTTAAGTCTAAGACTAATTTCAATGAAAAATCGTTAAGTCTAAGACTAATTTCAATGAGAAATCGTTAAGTCTAAGACTAATTTCAATGAGAAATCGTGAAGTCTAAGACTAATTTCAATGAGAAATCGTTAAGTCTAAGACTAATTTCAATGAGAAATCGTTAAGCCTAAGACTAATTTCAATGAGAAATCGTTAAGCATAAGACTAATTTCAATGAGAAATCGTTAAGCATAAGACTAATTTCAATGAGAAATCGTTAAGCATAAGACTAATTTCAATGAGAAATCGTTAAGCATAAGACTAATTTCAATGAGAAATCGTTAAGCATAAGACTAATTTCAATGAGAAATCGTTAAGCCTAAGATTCATTTCAATAAGAAATCGTTAAGCCTAAGATTCATTTCAATAAGAAATCGTTAAGCCTAAGACTCATTTCAATAAGAAATAGTTAAGCCTAAGCCTAATTTCAATTAGAAAGCGTTAAGCCTAAGCCTAATTTCAATAAGAAAGCGTTAAGCCTAAGCCTAATTTCAATAAGAAAGCGTTAAGCCTAATTTGAATTGTAGACGCATTTAAAAGCGGAACCGCTAACTCTAAATTTAATTGTAGATTATACTAATGTAAACATAAGATACATTTAAAAATGAAGTTTGTATTTTAGATTCAACTAAAATACTAAGTTCTGACTTTTAAAATTATTTAAAAAATAAAATCGCTAGGTCAAATTGGAATTGGAGTGCATTCAAGTCGCGAAATAAGCCTAATCGTAGTAATTTGAAATTTTATGTCAATCAAACACTAGTGAAATATGCTAAGCTTAAACAACTATAGTCTAAAAGCCACTTTAAAATACTAGATTGCCTCTTTACAATTTTTTAAATACAACCATTTTAAAAGAGTTTTAATATCGCGTTTAAAATTTGTTAAATCAACAATTTTTGGAAGTCTCTTTGAAGACTAGAGCTTCTCGTAACGAAATTAACGAGGGAATGGTATACGCAAACTTCTCTCAACCCTTTCCCCCATATATTTCGTTAAAGCTACAAAATTTGAGTTCGGGCTTCTTATACATTAATTCGGAGCTATCAGTAAAAGCCTTTTTACGAAAGGATTTTAAACTCGCGCGTAGGCCGATAGCGCGGCACTCGTGTTTATTCTTAAGAGTTTAAACTCAATTAGTTTATAAATAAATTTAGCAAGATAGAGAGAGAGATAGGTATCGTATCCGAAAGGGCAAAAGTTCAAGTTGCACGAGAGCGACCAACTCATGAATAAAATATTGCGAAATCAAAGTTTTCTTCGCGTTTGGGGACAGAAAAAAAATAAAACAGCTAGATTTTACTAAGGTTAAATTATAATTATTAATAAATATTTAACAGCTTTTTATCGTTAGAGCATAGAGGAAGGGGTTGTAATAAAGTAATTTAAATAAAAGTTCTAACGTCATCAAAAGATAACCTTATATATCGAATCTAATTACATTTCATTGTATATTTGGAGGAAAACTATAAAATAAAACTTATTGGTAAATTACTTGACGTAATTGAATCATATTCATGTTATTATTTACTCATAATGCAACAGTGTGACGTTGCGTACTATTATTATTATTTAACCATCCCATGAATTAATAAAAATGGCGTAACGTCATTATTTCAAGCATTTATGACATCATTATAAGACAAAACTAAACCAGAGAGACGTTATAATTTAAATGATCCCATGAATTAAAACAGCCTTATGCCATTATTTAAATGATCACATGACGTAGTTAAAACAGCGTGAAATCATTTAAATGATCCCATAATGTAATTAAAACAGTGTAACGTCGTTTAAAACATCCCATAAAGTAATTAAAACAGAGTGACATCATTATTCAAATGATCACAACGTATTAAAACAGCGAAACGTCATTTAAAGCATCCCATGACGTAATTAAAACAGCCTGATGTCATTATTTAAATGATCACATGACGTAGTTAAAACAGCGTGAAATCATTTAAATGATCCCATAATGTAATTAAAACAGTAACGTCGTTTAAAACATCCCATAAAGTAATTAAAACAGAGTGACATCATTATTCAAATGATCACAACGTATTAAAACAGCGAAACGTCATTTAAAGCATCCCATGACGTAATTAAAACAGCCTGATGTCATTATTTAAATGATCCCAACGTATTAAAACAGCGAAACGTCATTTAAAGCATCCCATGACGTAATTAAAAAGGCGTGGCGTCATTATTTAAATGATGCCTTAAATTAATTAAAACAGCGTGACCCCATTATTTAAATGATCCCATATCGTAATTAAAACAGCGTAACGTCGATTAAAGCATTCTAAAACAGTGTGATCTCATAATTTAATGTATAGCTCATGGTCAAAAATCAGAATGGCCTTCTGGCATGTGAAGTGATTATAATTCACATATTGCAGTAAGATAATGTCACTATTACACAATGACACTGTATTCTCCATTAGCTAACGTAGTTTACACGCAAGTTTGATACACAAACGTAACGAGTTGTTTGAACAACATGAATGTCAAGTTAAGCCTCTGGGCCATATTAGAGGACTGAATGTAGAAAACCAATTATCCGAATGGCTGACATTATTCAGTACTGGGAATATAGCGTATCATAAACATAATTAATGGGTTCGATTTTCGGGTATAACGTATGTGCCTTAAGAGATTGTTGCGTAATTACTAGAGTAATTAGTATAACCCCAGGTTGCCATTAACGAGAGAATACATACACTAGCTTATTGCCAGTGGTATCGAAAAAGCGAGGTATATAAATTCACTGTATATATTTAACGTGTTACCAAATCGATATAGTTTGGCATTAAGCATATAGACAAGGTAAAGATCCTGTTCTGGATTCTGGGAATATTTGACATATTCAAGAATGAATTCTATTGGTTAGATTTGTCATAAACTTAAGATTTGAGTCAACTCGACTCATTCTAAATAAATATACTGTACTGTTTCAACTGATTATTTCCAATAGAAATAAATACGTCTATAAGCAACGGTATAAATTAATTGAGGACTTACCGAATACTCCTAAAGACTTGTCCATCGTACTTGATCCTGAGGAAGGTGTTTAAGGTTGTGGCGAAATGGATGTACGCGGTCTTTTCGTTGGCGAAGAAAGTGTCAGGAACCCAGATACGATCGGCCACCTCGGCTCCCACCGTTAAGCTCTCAAAACCCGGTCTCTTCTCGAAATTTAACCGGTCGTCTTTCCACGACTGACGAAAGTAAAAATCCATCGTGAAATCCTAAGGAAAAACGGAAAAAAAACCAAGAAAAGTTAATTATCTTTCATGGACAATCGGGGGATTTTTGGGATTTTTTAAAACAAATTGAGGTTTTACTCTGAAAAATCGTGTTTCGTAAATTTAGGCTACTATAATTGCCCTTATTTTAGTAATTTAGGTAGAGTTATAAAGTTACCGTAATCTTCTAAATTGGTAAAACTCACAGTAAAATATAACTTTCGGTGTTAATTGAATAATTATCCTCATTAAAAAATTTAATGAATTACAAATTATTGCGCCCCAAAAACAAATTTGGTATAATTGACGGCAATTTTTCCCAACAGCAATATTTCTGTATGACCATGCAATCGCATAGGAGAAATCGAACCTACGCGTAAATACCTTCACAAAGCATTTGCCACGTGACAAGATTTTCTCATACTCTCTATATAGCATTATTATATGGGAATCGCGACGGGTTTGTCCAAGAGACCTTACGATCAATTACACTTTTACAAGCGGATACTTTGGTCAATTGAGCGACAGTGATGCAATAAGCGTATCAAGACTGTATATCCATAGAAGAGGACTTTGCCAGAGGATGAGAGTGAAAGAGGAGAGAGAGAGAGAGAGAGAAATAGTTGGAGGGGGTTGGGCAAAAATCATTCCTATCTCAAAATAGCAGAGGTTGGGTCCGAGAGACTATTTTATAGCTCTGGAAATGGATTAGATCACTCAATAACAACAACGAGTTAGTAAGAGCAGTCTCGTAGTCTGTCCAAGACTCCCAAGTTTACTTATTTTCCTCAAAGTAATAAAATAAAATAAAATACAATTCACGATGAAAATAAGTAATAGAAAAGTTAACACTTGATCTTTGATTGTATTTTTTATGTACTAACTCATTCCGAAGAACCTTATCTCTAACGAAATACTGATTCATTATGCCGAGATATCATTGATCCCTGTTAAGCCTACTTTCGTGAGTAAGTATATATAGGGAGCCTGAATTTAAATTGAAAGATCATATATTGTGTTATTAAAACCGTAATAAAGACGTTAGGTTATTTTTGAAATCTTTTTTTAAATTTTAAAAAGCTCAATCGATATGCTTAATATCGAAAGAAAAATCACTGCATTCTTTAATTGTGTTTCGTGTAGAATAATTTACATCAACTATAACTATAGGAAGATGATTGAAGGGTGAATGCAACCAAAAACAGGTGATTTACCGATTCCTTATCGTTTAAATAGGCCTAATCCAACAGTAAAAAATTGAAAAACAAATATTAAACTAGAAATAAATTTAAAACTTAGCATCAAAATAGGCTTAGCTGGATTCATGGAGATCACCTGTACTCCCCATATAAGGACTAGTGACCAATGACATTGATCGATGGCTCTAATATGGGGAATGTAGGATCTCCATGATCAATGCCATTGGTCGCTACTCCTTATACGGGAAGTTCAGGATATCTCCACGAATCCAGCTAAGCCTATTTTGATGATAAGTTTTAAATTTATTTCTTAGTTTAATATTTGTTTGTAATTTTTTTTTACTGTTGGATCAGGCCTATTTAAACGATAAGGAATCGATTGACTTGTTGTTAGGTTGCATTCTCCATTTAATGATTTCAGTATCCCTTTACAGATGGAGACGACTAACGTAGTTTACACGCTCATTCTTTGCGGGACTTAGAAGATATAGAAGAACAGCGGATGCGATGGAGGAAGATGGGACATGGATTCCCATTGATATCAATAAAAGAAGAGAGAGTAAAGGCATCTATACGGTAAAGGGGGAGGGCTAAATTACTCCTGGAATGCCAACGCAATCTGGGATATCGAAGTATAAAAGGGTAGGCAGGAAACGACGAGCTATTATATTGGTTTCTACAGGAAAGCCAAATAAAAGAGGTCGGAGGGAATAAGCGCCATCACCGACCAATGAAAAATGATACCCACTTGTGCATCGTCAGGGGGGAAAGGGTGAAGAAGGGGTCAGTCCTTTCATCCGAATATAGCTTTGACAAAACTGACCAAACGACGGTAAGGGAATTTGGGTGCCCAAGATCTCGGCCCAGAAAGCACGACGATTTAAGTAGTATTCCGAAGCGTTAGCTCAAAACTACGTTTTGTCGAAAAATAGTTTGCAATGTAACGAAAGCTTCGATGGATTAATACGTATGTTACACTTCATAGGGAAAAAAATAAAATTTGAAAATTTATCTCGAACAGCAGCGTAGACGATTGATTGGCTAATAGATTTAAGGCTACTCTGCTATGGACCATTACGTGTTTGTGGAAGGGTTTAAGGTTAGACCACCGGGTCCGTAGTTCAAGGTCAATTTGGAATAAAATTTGGATTAAAGAAATGATTGATATCGGCGTTATACAATATACAAGCCAATTGCAAAGCGATAGTATACACGATTGTTTTAAAATTTATAATTGTACGAATACACTATTATTAATGTGCTAAGGACAAAATATCGATACTTCCCCAAGGGGTGACACTCGCGAACTCATGTGTACAGAATTTTTGAACTCTTTGCACTATCAAAGCTGAACTCAGAGTTCATAAGAGTTCGAACTCGATGCACTGTCAAAGCTGAATTCGGGTGTAAAGCGAATTCAAGATTGTCTGACCCCTCAATCAACCGCTAAGATCTTGAGAAATGTTATACAATAATGTGACGTCAAAATTCAAGTTGGGTAAAAACACGAATCAAATTATCAAAGTGTGATTGGATTTGTTCCACTTTATGCTATCCAAAAGATAAGGAACCAACTGTAATCATATCTTCTTTGATAATATGGATATCAATGTTTCATTAAAACAGTATAGATCAAACTCTGGTCATATTGTTTTGGCCAAATATGACATATCCAAATTCAATCGCAATACTTTGGATCAACATTTGGGTTACAAAATGTTGATCAAATTGTGATCAAGAAGATTTGAAAAATATAATAGTTGACCCTTTCTTAATGGAACTTGATCAAGTCTCCAAAAATATGATCAGGTGATTTTCGCAGGGATTATTTGGTTATTATTTCAATTGTTTTAGTCAGGCGCGTCACAAAATTAAAAGTTATCACTTTTGATTTTTCACTATTAGCATAAACGCAAAATGTCATCAAATGTATAGAATTTGTAGTAAATTTAAATTCGATTTTTGTGCTCCAAATATAATGTGGCACAGTCCCTTTAAAAGACCATTCTGAAATAACATATTTTACCCAACAATTTTACGTGACATATTATTTGAACGAATTTATTCTGGATTTGTACACGACCTAACTCATGTTTCGAAGGTTCTCCAAAAAAAAGTAATATATATACCAGCGTAAATTTACTATTTGGATTGCGCTTGAGATATAGGTGACAGCTTCACTTTAACATTAAACTGTTATTCTAAAACCCTTCCTAAAACTGTAACAGATCAATTCTGTTAAACGTATATAAAATGGCAAACATTTAAATATTTACCAGAAGTAATTAACTTTTGTATTTAGTTGGAAAATAATTAAATATATAATAAATAGTAAAAATAACACAAACTAAATTAAATTTAACATTTTACAAATTCCCATTTTAACGCTCAAATTAAATCAGGCGTAAGCATATATTACTTAGGTATACATAAGTAAATAAAAACCTAAGTACCCAAAATGGCATGATCACAATTTTCGTGACGCCAGCGCTTGCATAGTTTTAGAGCACGTAAAACCATAGAGAATAATGAAAAGGAGTGCCCGTTTCCCCGCTTTAAAAGCGTGAATAAAGACGTTGCTCCAAAAGATTAGTACACAAGAGTTTCCGGTTAGTTTGATACAAACAGAACCGGAAGTTTCTCTGAACTTTGCGTATGAAGACATAAGCTAAAAAAACTAAAGAGCAACAAATTTACCCCGCACTTGCCACTCCTTTGAAGTCTCTATGGTAAAACTCACGAGGTTGAGTTTAGATTTTTTTCTGAATGAACAAATCCCCACATCACGAGAGGAGAGTAGTTTTACAAATGAATTTTTTTAGTGGGGACAATAAGTGAATACTACGAAGTATCATGCAGTTTAATGCCGCTATATTTTTACTATCGAGATTAGATGATATAAGAGAGTGGGCTACATTTTTACTGAACTGGGAGTTCTACTCCTCTTTAGGCTTCATTCAAATTGTCTACTTACGTCATTACTAAATAAATTGAACTAAATCAGAGGAAATTAATTTTTTAAATTGTTGAAGGAAAATTTACACAGAGCACTTGGGGAATATAGTAACGTCGGGTTAAAATGGGAGGTCCCTTATATTTTTTTATTAATTCAAATTTATGAATTATTAACCCCATATTCGCACATTTTTACTATTTTAAAAATACCTTTACTAAACATCATGATGACGTGCTAATATAGTGAATTCCACCTCGAGTTGGAACTCTCTTTACCTGTCAGTCAACAAACCATAGAGTAATTTTGTACACGTAAACTGGAAGTGAAACTGACTACAGACAACACGCGGGTATATAGTGGTTCAAAACATATCAGTATTTCTGCCTGGTAGCGATTACATATCCAAGTTATTCAACCTAGTGGTTTTTTTCTCGACCGCTATCTTGATGATATTACGAGCACAAACTTAACTCGTATATTGAGTCTACCATAGCAAACTTCTACTTAGTACGGCGGTGAGTGCGTGGAGCATCAACCTTGCCCAATTACGTACCAGATCTCTATATATATATAGGACATCCACAGACCAAAGCTGAATAGATTTAAAAGCTAGAATCCTTGTAGAGTCTTTGTAGACTATAGCTACGTTCACACTACTTTTGAAATCGTTTTGAATCTTCAAATTAACTTTTAAAGATAATAATAATTACATATTTTGAGATATGATATTTGCAGTTGACCTCAAAATTTTACAATTTGACCTTACTAAAATTATTAAATAAGGTTTCAAAGTGTCTATTGTGAATGCGGTTTCTCTTATTATTTATCGTTAGTTCGTGAACAGATATTGTATGTTCACGATAAAAACCAATGGAAGCCTAGAAAGAACCAGATATTACACAACCACAACAATTAGAAATTACTAAGAAAGCAACGAGTACGGAAATTTAAAGTTATGTTTATCAAATATAGAGCCATTAGTTGCTTGTACTTTGCCTACAACAGCCCAAGATTCTATACAAATACAACCCTATTATATCTATACCTCCTTCACTGGTTTCAAATAATAAAACCGTGCAAATAAGACTGGAAATCATTGTATTTACTTACAAAGAGCTCTCTTTAAAAACCAACGCAAAGGTGAAAGTAGGAGATAAGAGGTTCAAGAAGCGAGAGAATTTAACCTTTAACCCTACTGTCTCTTACACACAACATTAGAGACCTTATTTCATCAAACAATTTGAAGTCAATGTACCTGAAGCATTTTCGCGATAAGCCTCGGTCTCTATTGTTTTTCCCAGCACAAAATACGTTTGATACTTTGATTACCTTTCGTCTCGCTGCAAACGGTGAAGGTCTTGGAAACGAACTTCGTATCTTGGCAGCAACGGCAACGTGGGAAGAAAGGCTTAGTGTACATTGTTGGGTGTATAAAGCAATACACGGCCAAGGCTTAACGAATAATACTAAAGCCGTGTTGGGAGTCACGTAGGTTTAACGCGCGCGGTCGCCCTAATACCGCGAAAAGAAAAACCCTGACAGGAGGGAGTTTTGATCGCACTGAAGGTGATTAAGGAGCTTAAGCTTCCCCCCTCTTCCCTCCCTTGTAGATAATCCCGACTTAACGACACAACGGGGTACTTATTCAAAAAAGGCTATTACTCATTTTGACCTCCTCATAAATACATCGCGAGCTTCGCGCCATGAACGACGTCGAAAATTAAAAAAAAAAAAAAAAAAAAAAAAAAAACTTCATGCCTCATTTCCTGATAGTGTTTCTAAATTAAAGTGGTGATCAAAGGAGAAAAAAATCAGTTCCTAATATTTTATACTAGTGGAAAAATACTATTTGTTAAAAAATAATTATTTTTTCTTCAATTTTGAAATAGATTAGATTTAAGATAAAGTAAAAATTATTTTGAACAACAATGCCTCTTTAGCGGAGGGGGAGGAAAAGCATATGAATTTATAGAAAAATTAGGTTTTGCAATTGACGTGTCCTGTAAAAAATCTGTGGTGATATCATCACGTAATAGGTGTACAAGCGGACTCAATTAAAGTGATTACGTAACTGAGTACGTATTTAACTTTCCCAACTGCTGTATCAGATCAGTAATTCCCTAATCAGTGTACAGGTTTTACACCAACAGTGGTGGCGCCAACAGCAGGCTGGGAAGCCTACTTAAGATTAAGACTGTATTTTCGCAAAAAATTAAATATGGGCCTCCAAAAACAAACCTTATGCAAACAAACATCTTAAAAAAATCTCTTCAAAAGAGTTTAAAGGTCAGAGGTGGGACAATTTACACAGAGATATTTCAAATATGCTAAAATGTTTGTCAAATCGATTCCGTACCATTTAAATTTTAAAAAGGAGTTAGGGCACTACTTTTGGTGGCTTGACATCTTTTCCGAGTGGCTCATTCAGTTAAAATCTATTAGAACCCCTCATTTTTACTCAGAGGCTCGTGGTGAAAATATATGTTTATTCTAAGATGGCCAAAAATCGGTCACTGGGTCCATCTTATTTTAGTGAACGTAGTATCTAGACGCGCACAAATAGTTCGTGTCTGCGGGCGCGGAGAGAAGAGATGTAATTTTTCCTCGTTCTAACTATGCTAGGCCGTGAGCCTTCAGAATCGAGATATTCACGGGAAAAGATTGCTCAATCGAAATGTATTTTTATTGGTTGGTTATATCACGTGTCTTTAAGTAGGCGTTTTATATGGGAAAATCCTATAGACTTTTTGTTCTTTTGTTTATTTTCGTTATAACCTCTTACCATATTCATGATAACGGAAGTTAATTTTCACTAAGACTAATATTTCAACATCCCTTTATATATGTTTTAGTTAGCTATAATAATTAATTATTTTTATGGTTTTTTATCGTTTGACATTATTCTACATCCAGACATTATTAAAACTAATGGAATACGGTTCATTCTGTCTAAACTAATTCTTCTTACGGATTAGTGAGTTAGTTTAAATAGGCAGTTCATGTTATGATGAATAACCGCTTATCGAAAAATAATACCAACGAGGTAGGCAAAACGGATAAGCTTATCCCAAAGAGGTTTTAACATCGCGAATCAATCCGCCTCTGGTTCGGCCACAAATGTGAACCCTTCTTGAATAGAAGGTTCTAGCCATCATGGGTGTGACGCCTTAGTTTGACAATCCGACCTCGACTAAGTGAAAAATGGTTTTCTAGATTGATAATTTTATTTAATATACGTGGCGTGTTAAGGATATATTTAGAACAACTATTAAAAGTGGAAATTATAAGCTTGATAGCCCCCTTCGAAGGTTTTAATGTGTAAGGGTGATGTAATTGTGGGTTGAACAAGAGGACGTCTGATGACATGATTCGTCATGGCACAAGATGACGTCATATTAGCTTTGTGTGCTACAATGTTCTAAATTCTGTGGAGATACGTCATGACACAAGACGAGTACACATTGCCCTCGCGTGACACCTTTCTGTAAATGGCACAAGATGGTCACGTTATGCGCACGCGTGTCAATGTCCTGTGGAGATTATCATTACAATATGACATCACACTGCCCTCGCATAAGACTATTTTCTACTTAATGTGAAAATTCGTCATGGCACTGAAGTCTCATCGCCCTAGCGTTTCACTACTATATTCTACTTCCCTCGGAAAATTTGTCACAGCACATGAAGACGTCACATCGCGCGCGCGTGTCAGATAAAGGTCACTTATGTATTCCACCTTCTGTGAAAATTCGACACTTAAACCATTTTCACCAAGTTTAAAAGAATTTAAGATCTTTAACAACTATACGTAAATCTATCTCGGCTAAAAAATACTAAACGCGCCTAAAGAAGGTATAACGGTAACAGGAAATGCTACTATTTTAAAATATGATTTCAGCTAACGAAACATTCGCCTTGGTGTCGAATTTTTAAAAGTAAAATACAGGGACTGATTTTTCTAATACGCGAGCTCAGTCTGAATCTAACATCATCTTACGCCACTCGCTGGAAAAACCTATTTTAAAATGACCTTGCCTATTTCCTAGGATTTGATAAATCAAGTAATTGGTGCGCAAGTCTGTAGCTTAAACTGTACTAAACTGATTACGTAACCGAGTACGTACTTTGAATTACCAATTACAAATTTTAAAGAAGTGATTAACCCCTGAAGTCTATTGCCTATACAGCTGTTTTATATTAGAATTTAGTTTTTGAAGTGGAATGGTCCGCGCAATGGTTAAGTTGGTAAAAAAGATAGAAAAACCAGAATTAATTTACGTTTAATTAAAGAATCCATTCGTTTTTTCTCATTAAGTTTGTTATGTATATATTTGTTTTGTCCAGCGATATAGATAAGCTAAAGGCTGAGTGTATAAATAAAATATATGCAAACGCTCTTATAGTTTTATGTTCTATATAAGTAATCCTCTCGACACGGTAAACAAATTCACCTTTTACGACTTCATTATACGTTCTCGAAATTAACGAAGTGCGTAGAGGAGGGATACTTAAGAGCTCTAGAGGTCGAGAGATCGGGATTGGGAGTAAAATATTTAGTGAGAATCAATTTGAATTTGCAGCATGGTCAAAACTTCCTCTTATATCTTTGTTTTAAAATCAAAGAGGTAAATCGAATGCCAACTTCACTCCCATTGCAAATTTAAAAGAAAATGCCACCATAAAAATAGTTTCATTTTATAAGAAAGGCCACGTTTCAAAGCGTAGAAAATCGTTAATTTTTTGTTATTAACATTTTTGTTCGTTAAAACCATTATGTCATTATACGCCATAGACAACGTCATAACACAACATCTTCTCATTGGTTAAGCGTAGGAGCTACTAAATTTCCTGAATTTGTATTGACGCTAGCGCCATCTGGTCGAGTTCACCCGTTAAGCGAATCTAAACTTGCAGGATTTGTTAGGAGGTGGATCTAGAGTAGCCTAAGGGAAAGACACTTGCCAGTTTTATCTATCGGATGAAGGAGCGATTTTGAGATTAAATTTAATTTCCTATAGAAAAGGTTTAGAGATTGTATGATTTCGGGCAAAGTGTCTGAACCTTAGCCAGTGTTGTTGTTACTGAAATTCCCTCCCCCCCGAGAGAGGTTTAATATTAAAAGCTTGTTTGGTTATTCCTAACAGATAATTTAGGTCCTTGTTAATTTAAATTACAATGAAAATTGTGTCAGTTTCCAGAACAGCTGCAAAATAGTGTCTGCGGGCGTGGAGAGAAGAGATATAGTTTGTTCTCGCTTTACTTATAATAGACCATGCGTCTTCAGACTCAATATAAACCCGGGGAAATATTATCTCATCGACATGGATTTTTATTGGTTGGCTTTATCACTCATCTTTAAGAAGGTGTTTCTTTTGTACGGTCAGGATTTATTTTTTGATATATTTTGATATAGCGACCTGTCTTGACCTTTCAACCACGCATGAAAATTGTATTTTTTATTTTGATTTTTCAACACATGCAAACGTTTCCTTTATATTTAATATCAAAATATATGCATATATGTAACTGGTATAGGTTTGTAATAATCCAGGCGATATTGTGTAATAAATGAAGAGGACTTTTAAATAGCTTATTCATAATCCTCGAAACCTTTGGTTACTTAGTTATCAATTGAGACAAAGCTATCGGTTCCCACCTTTACGAATGGCGTATGAAAGGAGTGTATACGTGTAGATAGTAAAAGGGTTAAAGCAACGGAGAAAGGGTCAAGTCCCCTCTTTAGATTCTATTCAGGTTTGGAATCTCGTTTTCAGTGTGCCTAATATCCGAACGAATAAATACCCCCGGATAATTTTAAGCTACAAGGATGAAAGGATAGCTTTCGTTCGACGTGGAGATTTCCTCTTTCCGGATTTGATATTTGATTCGCTTCTAAATTGACGTAAATGCGTTTCTGCAAGTTTTCGACTTGCGTATCAAAATAAACATGTTTATTAAATTATTAAAATCATATATTACCATAAACATTAAGTTAAACATGCTTATTAAATTGTCACAATAAAATGAAAAGCTTTTAAATTTTATTAAATTATTACTAAAATAACTTCGGTGAAGTGAAATATTGTAATGGGAAAAACTGTAGAATTTCGTCATTCCAAACTAAAAATCAAATCTAATCATCCTAATATGACGTCTTTGTTTCGAGCGTTTTTGATGTAACCAATCCAGGGGAGTCAGAAGAGAGGGGCAGGTTGGGTTCAAGCTCCTTCGACCGTCGAAACTGGGGTAACTGACCCCAATAATTGGCCTTGGCCAACTTGTTCAGCCAGTCAGCCAACCCACTTAAAAATAACTTCTGCGCCCCTGAACCAATTAAGAAAAACAGTTAACTGCGTGACGTGTACGGTTTCATTGCGTCAGCTAGTAATACAAAAGTACCCAACCCCAACGGGGTCTCACAGTGTATATAACTTCTATCCTTGTTTGGCTTTAGTAAATATATCTAAAAACAAATTGAACCTCGTGCGCCAAAACCAGCGGTACTTCGGCATGTGTCTTCGTGGCGAATTGAAGGTAAAAATTCAAAAATAAAATAGGCTAATGACGTTTTGGTTATCTACGTGACTCTCAGAAACCACAAACGCCATAGTTCGAAACCCAAAATTTTAAAATCTTCCAATTTTGTAACCAAACCACGATTTGGTCATCAAAAATCTAATCATACTTTTATAGCCCTGGTTTTTAGTTACCATATTATTGCTCTCGTCAAATAAACGGTAGACTCCCATTCTCCAATGAATTAAGCTACATTTATGGAAAGAACTGGGACTACTTCGCGCGCGCTAAGGTTTAATCATCCGCGAAAAACGCTTCTCGACTATCTAAATTCAAAGTTAAACGAAGCGAAAAATCTAGTAATGATAATAGGCTTAAAGACTTATTAAAAGTCTTTACAAGCGCAAAATCCCCCTCGAATTTCGTTCTTCATTCCCTCTCATTTTCGCCGAGCCATTTCAAACGGGGTTCTTAGAAAAAAGGCGAATGAACCGATGTTGGGGAAGGGTGAAATATGTGGGTAAAGTGATGGGCCCTAAAAATATTAATACATTTCTTGTCTTAACTTAAACAATTCGTTCTCTCAAAATGGGCACGCGATAGCCCTTTAAATTCTTCTACGGATCATACAACAAAACGGGTTGAAACTGGGTTCCGCCTTTAATTATTATTTTGTTTTTATTTGCTTTTTAAAATATTCTACAATAGCAAGCGCAGAATGAATTTTAAAATTGGGTGAAGTCAAGAATTTTGAAAATAAATTAGTTTCAGGAAAAAGTCAGGAAGTAAAAATCCGTAGAGCATAAAAAGTCATATAAAGTATGCTAAAAGGGGGCTAAAAGCTTGAGACGTAAACCAGAAATGGGCTCATTTAAAAGCGCACGGTCTTAAAAATGCTCGGGTGAAAGCGCACGGTCTGAAAAAAGCTCCGCTGAAAGCGCACGGTCTGAAAAAAGCTCGGATGAACGCGCACGGTCTGAAAAAAGCTCGGATGAACGCGCACGGTCTTATAAAGCTCGGATGAACGCGTACCGTCTTATAAAGCTCGGATGAACGCGTACCGTCTTATAAAGCTCGGATGAAAGCGCACGATCTTGAAATTAGGGTAAGCGCACGATCTTGAAATTAGGGTAAGCGCACGATCTTAAAATTAGAATGAAAGCGCACAATCTTAAAATTTGGGTGAAAGCGCATGATCTTAAAATTTGGGTGAAAGCGTACAGTCTTAAAACTCGGGTAAGAAGCACACGAGTTAAAAGCTCAGATAAAAGCGCATATGGTTTTAAATAAAAATAAAACAGTTAAACAATAAGGTTTCTTATTAAAGACGGGTCTGCGTACTTCGAGTCTCTAGGGCTTTTGATATAACTAAACCCTTTACCGAATCCGAAATAAAACTGAACTGGATGCGTGAATAAAAGTAACAAAAGTCGCGGGCAACGACTCGTTTTAGGCGTAAAAATAGTGGGCTTTATGTGTTTCCCCTATCAGTTGGGTCTCACCCTCGCGTCTAAACGTCTTTTCCGACCCCTTCCCTCTCTCTTTGTCGCTCTTTGGGAGTCTCCACGGTAAAGGGGACGCTCGGCCCTTCTCACTCAAAGTCCTATCTCGGCTATGTGTGTGCTTAGACGCGGCTGCACGCGGTCAAGATGACCATTAATGTTTTTGACGACTCGCTTCGTTGAATCTAGAGAGTCATCCTCTCCTGTCGACTCTTTTTATAAAGGAGGTAGAAAGGAAAGAACCGGTGGGAAAGAAGAAGGTTTGTATTGACGTAAGTCCTGCCTTTCATATAGAACCACCATCAATAGTCTCGTTCGAACTAGACACGTACGAGAAGTCATTTTTTATCGATTCTATATCGTTCATGAAAAAATTTCGCAATAATGTTTTTACAAACTTATATTTGATTACAAACTAATTTATATCATAGTCCGTTACTCTGTAGGCTTAGATAAAAATCACGGAAGAAATTAAAGGGCTCGTGTCCGACTTTGGTTTATAAGTTATGACAAAATTCTATCTCGAGTGAAAATACCCGAAAATATTCATTACTTTTATAATCGACTTTTTGACATTCAATTAATTCGGGGAAGAAATTAATAGTAGCGCGTTTCGACAATGAGATTTAAACCTAAAATCAACTTAAAAACTACTATAATAGCACGTTCTATCGCAGTGGTTCCCAATCCTTTGGAGATCAAAGATTAATGAAAAATAACTGGATTATTAATTATGGACCACGTCACTAATTCCTCCCCATCCGGTAAACAACCGGAAGATATAGTTAAAAATAGTTAAAAACTTTATATATTCTGAATCAGAGTGGTTCTTTCTAATAGAAATTAAATAATTAAAGTATGAACATTTTTCTTTTTGTGTACCTAGACCTTTAAAAGTAGCGCCAATAGAAGAGCCCCAACGAAAACACAGCGAACGTGCCTCAATGTATAAGGTTTCAAATTAGGGCTCGATCAATTTAAACATTGCTGTTTGGCGGAGACTCTTGTGTTTGTGGATGTCGGATTTAAATTTCTTCATAGCCTTGATCACACTAGAAGTGAATTTAACCTTTTCCATTTAACCGAGATCCATGGTCAAAAAAAAAAAGGGAATTATTATAATTGTTCAAAAGGAATTGGCGTAATGGTTAAAGTTGAAGTGGATTGATACAAAATGATCAAAGTAATAACAGAAAAATAGTCGGTTAAACTCCCCTTGAACATGAGTATATAGCTCAAATAGGAGGGCCGCTGTATGCCTCTAAACATACCGAGTTGAAAAAGTTGTATAATGCGAACGAGACTTAAGAAATAAGACTAACCATACTATATTGCATTTGACCTATAAGCCCAGAGTTCAATTCAGTCTATGGTCGATTTTATCTTATATAATCCTATTGTTTTACCCGTAAGCGAATAAGAGCGTGGGTTGGATCGTTTCGCAAAATAGAAACGACCTTTTTCGAATATCAGATAGATCTTTTGTTTTCTTCAACGAAACAATGTTAATAAGTATTTCCCCCACCCACACACATATACTCAGAGACCTGTACATTAGCTAATTGGACTTTCTAAGAATACTTCAAAGGGGGGTCGCCATTCTCATCCCTTACCAATATATCTACCTATGTATATACATTTATATATACCCTATATACGCATACTGTATTCTCTAAGGTATCCGGTTTATTTTGGGGGTGTACGGCTTTCAAGGGTTTTACATAGTCTAGGCCAGTCGTTGTCCTTACGACCCTATATTTACCGGCTGTTCGCGTCACTCGAGGCAATTCGCGCGAAGCCATAGTATATGGAATAGTTTGGAATATATCTAAAAGCTGAACTAGAGGAGTTTTACGGCATCACCCTCGATTACTTCATTGTAGCGATTAAGATAAACGGAACCGGACTTTCCGAAAATTGAGGAATAATCCTGTGGAGATTCGGGGCGAAATAGAAGACAGTAAGAGACCAACGCGTAATTACAATGAGGTTTCAGCGAGTACAAAGATAGGCTGAACGGTTATCTTTATGATTTGTTTACTCAGAGAAAAAGGTTGAGGATACATTTACGTTCGTTGACCAATCAAGGTGAAATATAACCCTAGTTTTCAAACAAGAGATAATCGCATTTAGGCCTATAAATACTGAAGCAAGTTTGAACTATTTGATTGTCAATGATTTAAATGATGGAAGATGCCGGGGGGTTACTCAAGTTCGTAAAACGGGTACAAGCGATTACGTAACTGAATCTGATTAAACCTTTAGGCAATGCTAAATACGTAGTCATTTATGTAATCACATTAGTACAATCAAAGCTACATGCATGCTTGAGCACCGATTTCGTGTGAAGATGCATAGAATTATATTCGTAATATAAGATTTTAGTATTTAAATGCGCGCATGCCCGTGTTCGAAGCGCCGATCTATATGCAAAAATAACTATTTCGCATTGGTGAATGTGGAAACGGAAATTTGCACCTATAGTACGCTAGGGGGAAAATCTGCGCGTGCCTAGCCCCCATCCGGTATGGCACTATATGCTAATATGGTGTACGAACACGGTTGGAAAGAAACGGCTATTTTGTCACCAATAAATAAGTATTACACTCGCGGCTCGCCACCCAGTATTATACACTTACCCAGAATATGGTATGCCTCTGTGGTTGCCTACATAATTAAAGGGCTAGGTTCTTGCCCAATTTTGGTGGTAAAATATAAATTATGTTATTGCAATCCCAAAAATAATATCCAGATTTTACGAAAGAATATTTTACAGCCAATTCGAACTTTTCTTTTTATTTTCAAACAAAACGCGCCAGATGTAAATATCAAAAGTGTATAACTTAATACTATAAGAAAAGGTCCAGGTAAATGTACCGGCAGATTCTGATTCGAGACTCTCTAGTGGCCGCAGTCGGTGTAAATAGACGTAGCGCCACTCTTTGGAGAAATTCCGGAGTTGGGAGGGAAGACATTATAGCCAAGCGAAGCCCGCCTAAATTCCGTCCCTTTCTCCCGACTCAAAATATCGAGGAAGAGTCCAAACTACTAGAGCCAGACAGGGGTGATGCCTTTTTTATCTATTTTTGAGATATGGACCTTGCTGATAGTATTAAACTACGGGGCGTTGTTTAATTTTATGGAATAAAGTGATAGACTTTTAAATATATGTATATGTATTTTCCTGGCAACCACGTCTCTAGCAGACGTGTTGGTCTGCTGCAACCTTGTTGCAAATTTGATATTGTGTGAGAAAAGTAATTACAAAAACCAGAATTTTCTTCAGTATTTAACACTCCTTTTGACCAAACCTGGGATTTTTATCGAGAAAGAAAAGGGTGTGTTCCTATGAGTTTATAAATATCTTCAATTACCGGTACTAATTCCCCTACGCCTATATACTAGATTTAAAAGCAAAAACGCGAAACAAACCGCCATACCTATTTCAGAAATATCTCGAAAAAAAGATTATTAAACTATTACGTGAGGGGTTCGTGCTTTGAGAAGGTGCACGCTGGTTTCGTGTTGGCTCTACCCACATCTTAAAATCCTAAGGAAACTCACACGCGTTAAGATCCGCCCTCAAAAAAGAAAAAGAAAAAAATCCGGGAATATAATTTTTGATTGCATTGGCAAGGAAGCTATTTCTATGTTTTTTGACAAGAGTAGTTTGTACAAAAGTGATAGTTGACGCGTAACAATACGCAATGTTAAATCATAAACATAAAAGTAGTTATATATAACTGTTCTTTAAAAGGAGTATATCGGAAAAGAAAAATATATCAAAAAGCAATCCCCCTTCTTTCTCGAAAAGACTTTAAGTAGCGGATATATGGTGAAACGCGACTTTTATGGCTTCTTAGCAATGTTATATCATACCCCCAACACTTCTAGTCCTCTATATAAGTTCTCAATTAAGGCGTAGGCGTTTCCAGTTTTCCTTATTTTTAAAAATATCGAGCCAATAATAAAATCATTAACTGCATATATCAGTAAATTTCAAATGGTTTTAAAAATTAAACAAATGAAACCATTGATTATTTTGGCTTAAATTTTACAAAAACTTTAAACGAGTTCGAACAAAGTGATACTACGGTATCACTACGGTCGCGTGGCAATTAACGCCTCACTTTCAGGAATTTTAAAAGTATACCAAAAGTGTATATACTCTTAAGTAGTTTCTTATGGGCTATCTATTAAGCTGAAAATGACAGATTTTAGGAATGAGTTGTATACATTTTTTGAGTAGCAGCTGCGGAAATCACCTGCCTATAGTGCTCTTTAAAGTAACCCAGAATATTGCCTATATAAGAGAAGGGTCGGTGGAAATTGACAGGGAAAATGGTTTTAATATTTCAGATAGTAATATCGAAACCCCATATTTTCTTGAAAGAAATTCCAACGTAGATACTAAAGGGTTAGAGACTCGAAGACCTACAGGGTTGCCATAGTTTTTTCAGATTCAAATTCCCTGACTTTTCCAGGTTTTTCCCTGACCTTTTCCAACGATTTTCCCAGACCGTTTCAGCTAATTCTAATTTGTCTGTATTTTCCTCGGCCGATATATTTTTCATAAAAAGCGCTACAAATTTTGCAATTGTGTTCGCCAAACTTTTTGCACGCATATTTTTGTTCTAATCTATACAACTGTCACAGTCAGCTTAAAATCTTTTCCGCAGATAATTATTGTAATTTTTTGGCTTCTTGAAAGATTTTTAAATTCCCTGACTTTTCCCTGACTTTTTAAAATATTTTAAAATTGCCCGACTTTTTTGGTTCATTTTCAAATTCCCTGACTTTTCCCTGTTTTCCCTGACCTGTGGCAACCCTGACCTAGCTCCCTGATTCAATATAAAATTGGGTAATAGAAAATATTTTATCTGATTATAAATTATAAATTATATGATTTAATAACATAATTGATACTCTAAAACCAAAATTGGACATCTCTTACACAAAACCTACTGGCCATGGTCATAACCCACCCTAATCGCTTAGCAAAACTTTATATCTTATTTGCTCACTTTAATTGAAGTTGCTGACGGGAGTAGCAAAGAAATAACATAAGTCTATTTGGTTGCATATGACCTCTTTTTCGAAGTTTCTTTAAAACGCGTCGACCCAGGAGTGTATATTTTGAATATGACTTTTTATTAGTACTAAAAACTCAAGATATAATTCATAGGTCTTCGAAAACAAAAGGTGTCAGTCTCACTTTAACTCAATTTTTATTCGCGAACCATTTGCAATATAAAAGAAAATAGGGGCGGATTTATATCAAATACTAAATTCCATAGAAATAGAAGTAGTTATAAACAACAGATCTACTCTACTCGTAATGTATAGACCATTACTTTTACGTGAGAGGAGTGGAGTGGTAAGGTATGTCTGAAATAAACACGGTATATATTGTGGTACTAGAATCGGCTACGTGACAAAATGATGATAATCAAAATATATTTCGTATCGGTACTGGGAGGAGAAAACCACATCTAGCATAGCTATACGAAAAGGAAACCAAGGGGGAAAAGCGATCATTAAGATTTATAATCTTATATAGGATTGATGGTAAATTTGGAAGGGCAGAAAGAGGGAGAGGGCTTATATAACGATTTAAAATTGCTAACTTAATATTGTGGTTTTGGCCACCCCAACCATCGTTATTTTCGAACCGTTTAGCGAAAGGGACAATGAAAAGAAAAATCAACTATTTTTTTAAATCAATTTTACTACTGTTTTCGTATTTAGGAAACTTTGAAATAATTGAAAGATTGACTAGCTGTCATCAATCACAAGGCGCCTAATCTGTATGCTTATAAATCGACTACTAATTTACAAAATAAGGTGGTTTAGCTTTTTGGATTGCGTGGGAGGAAAAATGTCGGAAGGACTAACGGTATTTGGATTTTCTTCCTCAATATATTTAAACTAAAATTGACGATTAATATTATTTTTTAAACATTTAAATAAAGTGGAAAGTACACACTCCATTAATCCTGCTAAGCCTTTTTTCAGAGTATTTTTTTAATTTATTCTCTCTTTAACCCAATTGAGCTAAAATGCATTCTCTCTTTAACCCAATTGATCTAAAATGCATTCTCTCTTTAACCCAAATGAGCTAAAATACATTCTTTTACCCAATTGAGCTAAAATGCATTCTCTCTTTAACCCAATTGAGCTAAAAATACATTCTCTCTTTAACCCAATAGAGAAAAATGCATTCTCTCTTTAACCCAATTGTTCTAAAATGCATTCTCTCTTTAACCCAATTGAGGTAAAACGAATTCTCTCTTTAACCCAATTGAGGTAAAACGAATTCTCTCTTTAACCCAATTGAGGTAAAACGAATTCTCTCTTTAACCCAATTGATGTAAAACGAATTCTCTCTTTAACCCAACTGAGCTAAAATTCATTCTCTCCTTAACCCAATTGAGCTAAAAATATAATACGCAACGCCTTCGTTAAAATGGTGAGAGCAAAACTTTAAAAGTTTCATACCAAGTTATAATTTGAAAAAAAAAAAAAAAAAATGGCGATGAACGATTGGGTTTAGACTATAATGCCTTTTTGTTCTTATTGACCACAAGGCGTCACTATAATTTTAGGATTACGGGAATAGCTAAGTCAAACTGTACAGTAATGTACGTACATATACCCCGAGGGATGAAGCTAATGCAAAATTAATAGACTATCGGACAAAGGCAACCCAGCCTAAAACGCCCCAATAATGATGTTAAACGATTTATTTATTTTTTATATTTTTCTATAAGTTTGCCGTTAACATATAGGATCTACCTCTTCTTTATGGCATCACGAGAATATATAATTCTCATAAATGTTTAAAAAGCAAACACCCAACCCACTACCTTTCTTTTATATAAAAATATAAAAGTTTAGTTTGACCGGTCGTCATCTTTAAAGAGATGTTGCAAAAGAAGATATGGCGGGAATATGTCCTAAGTCGTTAATTTAAGCGGTAAACTACTAGCTTAATAGTACAGGGTTCGTACAAAATTTTCAAAGTTAATTTTCCTGACTTTTCCAGGTTTTCCCTGACCATTTCCAAATAATTTCCCTGACCAATTTTAATATTTTATTTTCATGAATATATTCTTACGTTTTATTTGACATAGTTTATCAATCGGGGTCAGGATAGTTTACTCAGAATATGAGAAACAATTTGAATCTTTAGCCAAATATTTTCAGTTTATAATAATTACGTTACAACTGATTGGTAAACCAATCATTAACAGTTCCTTGACACGTAACAAAATTTATTTTCTCTGACCATTTGGGCAATTTTCAAATTCCCTGACTTTTCCCTGACCTTTGGGGACACTATCCAAATTCCCAGACTTTTCCCCTGACTTTTTGGGCCAATTTCCAAATTCCCTGACTATTCCAGGTTTTCCAGGTCGTGTACGAACCCTGTAGTGATTTACAGGTAAATTACTATATTAATAGTAATTACAGTTTGCTATGGTAAAATTATCAAAAACGGTAACTTATAACTGAAGAAATTGTTAGAAGAGGTTAAAGGTTAACTTTTTCAAATCGGCTATAAGTGTACTTTTCCATATAGTTATTCGTCTTTGATGGCGTCGGTAAGGACATCCTAATGTAATTTTTCATGTCCGAGCCACGTAAGAAAGTTTCTACACCGATATTAACTGGAAAATTAATCAAAAATTTCATGTTTTCATTGATTACTTTCTCGATTCGACGTTAGAATTTAGTTTTTCCGAATAAAACTAGCTATTTTGCAACATAAACCTCTACCTCAAAAGCAAGAATGTAGATGGCGCCAAAAAAATTATAAAAAAAGAAGTTGATTTCGCCACAATTGAAAAGTTTGATATCTTTCACAAGATCTAGCTCTAATCCAGATGTTTCAGATTATAATCTGATAGACACTTAAGTATACTTTTCTCAAGTTTCAAAAACTTAACTAAAACGATTAAGGCTTAAGATATATCGGATAATAACGTACCGATTATAGATAAAAAAGAAAAAAAAAAAGTTATTACTCCGCGCTGAATACTAAAATAATGAATTAACCTTCCAATTGTTTTTTCTGAGGTTAGATGAAGCTAATATAACACGACCCATGGGTCATTTCGATTTTATTTTCGTATTTTTTGATATATTTTGTATTGTAGAGTTGTATTGGAGAAGAGAACAGAGGATAAAACACACAAAAAAAAAAAATAAAATCAATGACAATCAATAAGTCAAGAATTTATTCGAAACACGTAGTGAAGAATTACGCGTAACCCAATGGTGTTTTCTCATTTAAAGGGAGTGTGAAAAGATAAAGCTGAAATTGTTTCTAGTTTAAAAGTTTCTTCATCTGAAATTACGTAACAAATGCATACCAAACTTTTCTATTATCTTACGCACAAATTCGTTTAGTCATGGGACTAATTCTCACTTTCTATAATTTTTCCTTAACATTTTATTCCAAATTTTAACACTTTCAAACCTTTAGCTTAATTTTAAACTAAATTAACTTTATTTTGACCTTTTGCCTTGTTTTAGAACTTTTATACTCGCTGAACTTATGCAGTCATTCTCATTTAAACCTTGATGTTTAATTCAAAATTCTGAAACTGATTTATCTCTGCGACCCTTGTAACTAATTCTAAATTTTAAAATACTAAATTTCCTATGATATTTTAAATCAGTTCTGAAATTATCCATTGACATAGTCCCTCATTCTACGACCTTTCGAACTATTCCTTCTTTCTACGACCTTTTGAACTATTCCTTCTTTCTACGACCTTTCGAACTATTCCCTCATTCTACGACCTTTCGAACTATTCCTTCTTTCTACGACCTTTCGAACTATTCTCACATTCTACGACTTTTCGAACTATTCCCTCTTTCTACGACCTTTCGAACTATTCCCTCTTTCTACGACCTTTCGAACTATTCCCTCTTTCTACGACCTTTTGAACTATTCCCTCTTTCTACGACCTTTTGAACTATTCCCTCTTTCTACGACCTTTTGAACTATTCCCTCTTTCTACGACCTTTTGAACTATTCCCTCTTTCTACGACCTTTTGAACTATTCCCTCTTTCTACGACCTTTTGAACTATTCCCTCTTTCTACGACCTTTTGAACTGTTCCCTCTTTCTACGACCTTTTGAACTATTCCCTCTTTCTACGACCTTTTGAACTATTCCCTCTTTCTACGACCTTTTGAACTATTCCCTCTTTCTACGACCTTTTGAACTATTCCCTCTTTCTACGACCTTTCGAACTATTCCCTCTTTCTACGACCTTTCGAACTATTCCCTCTTTCTACGACCTTTCGAACTATTCCCTCTTTCTACGACCTTTCGAACTATTCCCTCTTTCTACGACCTTTCGAACTATTCCCTCTTTCTACGACCTTTCGAACTATTCCCTCTTTCTACGACCTTTCGAACTATTCCCTCTTTCTACGACCTTTCGAACTATTCCCTCATTCCACGACCTTTCGAACTATTCCCTCATTCCACGACCTTTCGAACTATTCCCTCATTCCACGACCTTTCGAACTATTCCCTCATTCCACGACCTTTCGAACTATTCCCTCATTCCACGACCTTTCGAACTATTCCCTCATTCCACGACCTTTCGAACTATTCCCTCATTCCACGACCTTTCGAACTATTCCCTCATTCCACGACCTTTCGAACTATTCCCTCATTCCACGACCTTTCGAACTATTCCCTCATTCCACGACCTTTCGAACTATTCCCTCATTCCACGACCTTTCGAACTATTCCCTCATTCCACGACCTTTCGAACTATTCCCTCATTCCACGACCTTTCGAACTATTCCCTCATTCTACGACCTTTCGAACTATTCCCTCATTCTACGACCTTTCGAACTATTCCCTCATTCTACGACCTTTCGAACTATTCCCTCATTCTACGACCTTTCGAACTATTCCCTCATTCTACGACCTTTCGAACTATTCCCTCATTCTACGACCTTTCGAACTATTCCCTCATTCTACGACCTTTCGAACTATTCCCTCATTCTACGACCTTTCGAACTATTCCCTCATTCTACGACCTTTCGAACTATTCCCTAATTCTACGACCTTTCGAACTATTCCCTCATTCTACGACCTTTCGAACTATTCCCTCATTCTACGACCTTTCGAACTATTCCCTCATTCTACGACCTTTCGAACTATTCCCTCATTCTACGACCTTTCGAACTATTCCCTCATTCTACGACCTTTCGAACTATTCCCTCATTCTACGACCTTTCGAACTATTCCCTCATTCTACGACCTTTCGAACTATTCCCTCATTCTACGACCTTTCGAACTATTCCCTCATTCTACGACCTTTCGAACTATTCCCTCATTCTACGACCTTTCGAACTATTCCCTCATTCTACGACCTTTCGAACTATTCCCTCATTCTACGACCTTTCGAACTATTCCCTCATTCTACGACCTTTCGAACTATTCCCTCATTCTACGACCTTTCGAACTATTCCCTCATTCTACGACCTTTCGAACTATTCCCTCATTCTACGACCTTTAGAACTATTCCCTCATTCTACGACCTTTAGAACTATTCCCTCATTCTACGACCTTTAGAACTATTCCCTCATTCTACGACCTTTAGAACTATTCCCTCATTCTACGACCTTTAGAACTATTCCTTCATTCTACGACCTTTAGAACTATTCCCTCATTCTATGACCTTCTGAAATATTCCTTCATTCTACAACCTTTTGACTTATTCCCTCATTTTCTCTGACCTTTTGGACCAGTTAAAGCTAAGTTTATCAATAGTGAATCATAGCTCTTTCACTCTGCCTTTAAAACCTCCCACTTCAAATCTATATCAGAGCGCTCTGGAAAACGTACGCCCCAAGTTTTTGGGGGAACTCTGGGGAATTATACAAATATATAACGTGTGGGCCATACTGGCCTAGCAGCTATGCCGCCCTAAAACTAAAAGAACAATATTTCAAGTTGGCACGCGAGATCACTCCGGATGAACGACCAGTAATAAATTTGTCGTTTACTCTCTAAAAAAAAATTTCACCTCTTTCCCTTATTCCTCCTTGATATGCCTTAGATTTTTAAGCTTGCCAATACACACGAAAAAAAAAATCTAAAAAAAACCCCAAGAAATGCGTGTGGAAATTTAATTTTTACGCTTAGAAAGGATTTGAAATTTTGCTACAAAAGTTTAGAATACAAAGACAATATAAATATATATTACTGTTCTAAAACTACTTTTTACTCTATGAAGTTTAGAATTGAGTATAAATCCGCCATAGCTTCTGCTTTTTTGCAATCTATTCTAGGTACTAAAATATAGTGAGAAAATATTCTTATATACAGCAGCTTGCTAGACCTACGTGAATACGTGATTTTCGTGAATTTAGAATTTGTAAAATTTCTTATACAAATAACATCAAAAAATAGGGGAGAGTGTCATTCTTTCGACGGCGAGAGAAGCATTTCGATTTCTATAAAAAATATTCAAGCTTTTGCTTACAGAAGCTTATATTAAATTCATTTAGATATCTGTTTCTCTTTCTCTTGAAAGCCTGTTAAAGTCTAGAGAAAAGCGGTCTTCTGAAGAGGGAGTGCTTTTTGATATGTCGTCACTTTTTCGGTTTTTTTTCCAAATAATGCGCTATTTTAAAAATGTTAGCAATTTAAAAACCGAAAGACAACATTTCAAACTTTGGCAAAAATATTCCATTTACTTAAAAAAAAAAATGTATATTAAATTTATATATATTTATATATATTTAAACGCAATTAAAGTTTTAATTCCTAATACAAACACATTTTCTCTTTGTTTCGTTCAAATTAATCTTACTTTTTATGGGTTAACTTGTATTTAATTTTACTCTGTGGTTAAGCGAGAAATTTACCCTAAAATCTAAGAATTTGTTAGTTTACCGCTTTAATTTAAACTGTTAATTGGAATCAAATTTAAAATAAGTGTTAGTATACCCAAAATTTTAACAATTTTGAAAAATAGAAAGAGAAGATGCGTTGGAATTAGGAATAACAACTATATATGATTGCAATTAAATTAATTTGATTACATTTTTTTTTAAAGAAGTAGAGTTTTTTTGCAAAGTTTGAAATGTTGTTTTTGTTACTAAGCGGGTGGGGTTGTCCCTGTTGTCCTAAAAACGTTGGCACACCCCCTGACAAAAAGCTTGATTTAAAGGTACAGACCGGGATAAAAAAAAAGTGTGTCTTAAATTATAGAGCGTATATTAAAACGACTAACATCATATCGCAAAAAATTTAATAGTTAGTAGATATTAAGATATTTGCGTTTATTATAAGCAAAAAGTGATCTCTAGTGAACGCCATTTTAGTTTTTTCATACCCTTTCGATGCCTGCTGAGGATCGGCTTCGCCGATTGGTTTATTTCTCACCTAAAGTCACTTGACTCTAGCTGAAAATAGATGCGGGTATAAGCGCGCTCAATTTCTTTAGAGTCAAATAAGATATGCCGGGCCGAAACATAGGCTACTTCCGAAGGATCCCGCGCGCGAACACTAACCCGAAGGTCGGTCGGCCAGCTGAGCTAGTAGTAGTCAGTACTAGGTATTAACCGAGTCTTAAGTTGATTTGAAGAATTAGAAGGTAAGAACTAAACTGCATTCATTAATTACGCAATTAGGCATGTTTTCGTAGAAAGTTAGAAATCACAATCACAAAATTACGGGTCTTCTTACGAAGTTACGAACAGACGATCCGACTGCAGCCGACTCGAATGGCCTTCGTTTCGCGAATCTTTATTGGGTCACTTAAAGGCCAATCATTGAAGCGGATCCTTATTTTTAAAACTCGAAATGCCGGGAAGCAAATATGGCGTTCTTCTAGGATCGTAAATTTCGGTTTTAAAATGATATTTATAAATTAACCAAGACTTAAATCACTATAATGTGTTTTGATTTGTAGGTTTTTAAGCATGCTCTTTCCAATGGAAGTACTTTTAAAGTTGGTTTGCCTTTCCCTTTAAGCTTCACCCTTGTTTTTGTTGTAGGGAATGTTGAAATTTAATAACCAGACGGTAGTATATAATGCAACATAATATTAGAACTTTAATTTAGAATGATTAATAACTTGGAATAATATACTTCGTAAATAGTAAATCGCATATAAAACTAGAGAGCGAACTTTAACGAGAGTTTGAGAGTGAATTAACAAGGAAGTGTGAAGATTGAATGATTAGATACCAACGGCTTATATACTTAGGGCTCCCCTTATTCTGTTATCTCTAATAGGTCAGTAGGTCAAAGTAGGCCATTTGTTTTTTTTTTCAAGTGTTTTGAAGCCAAAGCTCGATTTTTGGCCAAACAAATCTTGATTGAAAACGCGCCTTTTGAATTAGATGTCCCCCAACTGTTAAACAATAAATAAACCATTCATTAACGCCTGTAAAAGAGTTTTATCTAGGGCGCTTTGAAGTTTCGGGAAAAGTCACCATTTAGGGGAAGATCTTGTAATATATTTTCAATTAGCCCCTGTAGAAGTGTTCGACGTGCCGAGCGTTAAGTATTAGGACAAATACTACGTTTAGGGGCTAATAATACAATAATTGCGGGTTTAAATAACGTGATTACATTTAGAAATGAATTCATAGGCACAACAAAAAGGTTTGAAGTTTGACCTTAGATCTGTGTGTTATATTACTATTATCATAATATATTTTAATAATCTCGATTCTCAACGGCAATGGATTCGAGATACATTCTTTGTTAATGTTTTGGTTTAATTATTTAGCACACTTCTAGATTATTATCAAAATACTCGGAAATAATATTTGTAATATTTCGATTTTTATATATAAAAAAACATTATTTCCTGTAATATAATTAAAATTTCCTCGAATATCCCATTTTCTCCCCATTTTAACTGTATTAGGTAAATATATCAAATCAGACTATTAAAGAATATTTGATAATAAACAACTTATCTATTGAACTTTAACCTTAAAAGTATACACTAACGTGTAATATACTGTCGAAATTATATATAATAAATAAAAAAATATATCGGGTATTCAATTAACTCTCATAATAACAGGGTACTCACCATTTGTACTTCGGATACGGAACTTATACTCAAGATGTACATCGTCACGCCAACTTCCACTGGATCACCTGGTAACGAAATTAAGAACTTAATTAGACCATAATTGTTTTCAGAGTTGAAGATTTTGTACACGAATTAATAAGTAATGTAAGGTGGGTTAAATAGAGCGATCTTATATGATTTGTTCCGAGATACTGGCTCGTGAATTTATGTAGACTTATTTTTTAAAATGTCAAGAGCTTGTAGTCAGAAAACCCATTGGGAAACTATGATTTTTTTTCAAGATGGCGATTATAAAATAATAATTTTAACTCTCACAGTAATCTTTTCTATGACATATTCAAATGATCTTTCCGAAAATGCTACTTAAATTCTATTTGGAGCTGATGAAAAACTCCTGATAGACTTGCTTTAAGTTGAAAATTTATTTTTCGATTAAAAATTTTTCTCTCTTTAATCAGAAGCCCTCCTTTGAAGTCTACTACTCTAATATTCCATATAGCGCTCCTCTCTGTATGGGTAAAATTCACAATTTTACGAGATCGGAGGGGTCCTACTTCATACCCCCCTGTCGACGGAAAATTGGAAATTCTCTCTCTCCAAAAAACGACGACGTTTTTTTGACGAACTCCAAGGCTGCTAGAGATATTCGCTCGACGACCTCCCGCTCCGAAAATATCTACCGTTAGGAGGCGTACGAATCGCGCTTTTTGAAACTAACCCATACAGAGAGGGGTAGACAAGACCCGGGAGTAATAGACTTCAAAGGAGGGTTTCATCGGCTTCTGCTTTAATTAATAATCAATGAATATTGATTATTAATTATTTAAATTAACGTTACAATTTAATTTGATGTATCGGTAATTGGAAATTATTTTAAATCTCACAATGAGCTAATCCTCTATCTAAATTTTTCTGATACCTAATTTCCAAATTAGCTTTCGTAGTGATGACAATTTTTCAAGGTATGGAGGATTATAATAACCTTATATTTGACTTCGCCATAAAAATACGGTACTCAAACAAGGTTTACGATGTTTCAATCAACCGGTATGGTACACTCTTTTCGTAATATATGGTAATAACAATGGTTGAAGGAAGATAAAAACCTCTAAAATATTCCCACGGGATCAATACCAACTTTTCTTTCAAGAAATAATAAAATAATAAAAAGGACAAACTGCTTGCACGGAAGCTTGATTATTTTCTGTGGGCTCGATAAAAAAATAATAAGTTACTCTTTAGGCATACTCGAAAAACCTTTTCGCTTCTTTATGACTGTAAGCGAAACAATTACGACACCTTTGGGGATTAAAGTTAAATCATTTTTTTTTATTAAAGGGAGAATGCAACCTAACTAGAAGTTTAAATATGGCTAATCCGCCAGTAAAGAAATTAATACCAAACTTACCCTAAAAATAGGCTTAGCTGGATTCACGGAGATGACCTGAATTTCATCGCATTAAAAGGTCAGCGACCAATCAAATGTTAATTGGAAGTCTCATGGAGACTTAACGACGGGCCTTTGCTCATTGGTCGCTAACCCATCAAAGCCAAGAAATTCAGGATCTCCATGAATCCAGCTAAGCCTATTTTCACCAGGTAAGTTTAAATTTATTTCTAGTTTAATATTTGTTTGTAATTTTTTTACTGGTGGATTAGGGCCTACTAAACGATAAGGAATCGATAAAAAAAATTACTTGCATACTCTCTTTGAATGAAGGAAAATACCGTTTCTAACAGCTGTAGCTGCTATAATGTACTTTTGTAAAAAAAAACTGAAACAGTAAGTGGAATTTCAGTTATTATAATAATTAGAATTATACTATTACATATTACGTATATACTTTCATTTTTTAACTACCTTCAGTTTTGACGGATAAAAGCTGGTATAATTATCCTTTTCATTTACCACGGATATTTTCTGTTTAATTTGAGCAATTTTAAGAATTTAAAGTATATTTTTCGGATAGTTTGAACCGAGGGGGCAGACACTCTCAAACTCAGGAGTACAACAGTTTTGAACTCTTTACATTATCAAAGCTGAACTCAGAGTTTATAAGAGTTCGAACTCATTGCACTGTCAAAGCTCAACAAAGCGAACTCAGGTGTACAGCGAATTCAAGAGTGTCGGACCACTCGGTTTGAACAGGCTATATTTTAAGTTAAAAATCTCAGATATTTGGTTTTTTTCTACTCTTAAACCTCGGTAATTCTCTAAACAATTTTCAACTTGCAATACAGCAGTGTTTAATTCGAAACCAAATATATTGTAATATGACCGATGTGTAAACGTGCTCATAGTTCGGTTTCTCAAATTCTTATTTTAATTGAGGTTCTGGTTCGAAGCAAAAATATTCTTTAATTCTCTATTTCACCTTCCATTTAAAAAGCTTTAAATGTAGATGGTATGTCTATCTATTGTGCTCAAATGGCCTGGCAGATCGACCCCGGGCCTTTTAAACTGGGTCTCCAATTTTACGACTTATTACTTTTTCTTCTTTCATTCTGTCGACCAAAGACATTTGTTTACATTACAGATTTTTCTATAGAGGAGAAGCCGAGAAAACCCTAAGAACAGAGTGTAAGGGAGTGGGAAAAACAGCTTTCATTCAACTCAACCCCCTCCCACCATCTATCACACAATTCTTTCCTCTTTCTCGAGCCAATTGTTGCTTTCGGAGAAATCAATGTTTCCAAGCTCACCACCAACAATTCTCTTTAAAGGTTCGATTGTGTTTCTCTAAAAGCTAGCCGAGAAAAAGTTGGATTCCCCTAAGCCTTGGCCAAAAACAAAGACCTTTTGCGGCGGATAGAACGATAGACAAGGTACCGAATAGAGTGAATTTATTCAAAATTTATTGGAAAGTTTCAGAAAATCGTAACGTAGGGTAAAGAGAAAGAAACTAAAGAAATATTTACTGGGAGTTTAAAGTTACTTTATATTTTTATTCGATTGCTTCATATTCTTAAAGAAAAAGTCTCATTTCAATTGACGTTTTAATTTAGAAAGTAAGTTATCGGCTGGGATTAATTAAATTAATTAAATGATTAATTGGAACAGTTTATCATAAAAAACGTTCAACGTTTTTGAAAATCCATTTTTTCAAAACGTAGAAAACAGTTTACACATTTTTTTTTAAAGCTTAGCTTGTTAAAAAAATTATAAATATAAAACGAATAGTTGTTCTTGGGAGAACTATAGCTACCGATTGGTTACCTTTACCCTTGAAAGAGTGGAACAAGACGGAATGAAAAATAGGATACGAAGTATCTATTCCAATGTAGACTTTCAAAAATAAGAACCAGAATATTTTTATTTCAGATGTAAGTGAATCAAAGATCAAAGCTTAGATATAAGACTCTAATACCACACATTTCTTTAAAGTGAGACTGTCACGAAAAAGGTATAGTCAAAATTTCTACCTCTGGGTTGACGCGTTCTTAAGAAATTAAATATCAAAATTATATGTAATTTTTATTCGATATATGATGTAGTTTATTTTGTATTGTAATTAACGATAATTTTCTAGGATTTTCTAGACTAAGTACTTTTACGAAAGAAACAGCGCGAAAGAAACGATATCAGATGTCACATAGCTCGAGAATCAACTGTGGGCTCTATAATTGCCACGTGACCATAGTGATGACGTGGTATATTTGGAGAAAATGTTTATTATAAAACATGTATTTTTACTATTGCGGTATGCCATAAAAATATATTTTGAATCATTTTTTAACGATCTTTCCGAAAATGCTACTCAATTTAAATTTGAAGTTCATGAAAATTAAGTGTCAGCCTCACTTCAAACTACTTTTCCAATATCCGTACGAAATCAAATTCAGACGAGATTTAAGAATTCGAAAAATGTGGGAGTAAAGCTTAGCGTTAAGCCTAACAATCCCACATATTTTATTTAAAAAAAAAAAAAAAAGACGCAAAATACGGTTAATCATAAAGGTAAGAGCTTCGTAAGAGTATAATGGAAAAGTTCAAAGGTTCATGCCTGGTACAAGATATTTTTTGGAGTACACATTATTGTCTAAGAAAAGGTAACTCTTGTCCACAACAAAAAGATTAAAAAGTTTTGAGATTTAAAGTCTAACTATAACTTAGCAAAGTGAAGAAAATGAGAGAGAGAGAGAAAAAAAGATGTAAAGGAAGATGAACGTATGTCTGGAAAATTTCAAATGTCTGTACTTTCATTCAAGAACATTTTGCTACTAATACTACCATATTGCAACGGTTTGTTTATATTTTGAATTCATACGCCACAGTTTTTACTGCATTGCTTATTGCTCTTGAACATAAGTATAGAACAGGAAATGCACCGTCGCGACATTATTCTATCCTCAAAATTGCTTAAAATAGAGTGTTCTAAGTTGTAAACTTCTCGAAGTAGTGGGTAAGACAAAGGAGTCTAGTCGAAGCAGGTTACACGTTTTCGTTAGGCTTAAAATATAGTCATTAGCCTGTGTTTAAAGGGATGATGAAAAATCACAACGTGATATTTTTAACACTGCTCTGCTTATGTCTTTATTAATAAAAAAAAAGAAAAAATCTTGACTAGTGAATTCAACAAATTCAGAACTTCTACTTTAAGATCTTCAGATATTTTTCAAAATAATACTTTCCAAGGGTTAGGTTAAACCCGGTTCTTCTTGGAAAACCCGACTCAAACAATTGGCCACTCCGCGACCCTGGCAGGTATCTGGGATTTAAAATTACGGTTTCCGATGAAATTCGAGGTAAAAGCAAAGCTTTAAGCTCGTTTTTACTTAAATATTGTTTACAGAGAATAGAATCCCCTCAAGAGTTGGTTGTATAAACTATTCATCATCATTTTTAGAGTAACGAAGCTAATAAAAAATTCTATATCTACCCATACCTTTTAAAAGGTCAATATGTACCTTTCTATATTCGGTACACGTGAATAATTTGTTACATTTAGCTATGCAAATAGGTTTCCAGCTATATCATACATATTTAGTGAAGTATATATAGCAGCGGAATGGCAGTATATTTCGTAAGGACACTAGAAACCCCGTAAAACTGTACTTGTGTCTTAATTAAAACTGGTGAAAAAAAATCAGAAATTTTCGGATAAGGGATGACTAATAATTGATTAACACGAAACTCCAAAGAATTTCTTTTTAGTTTTTTAATTAAAAGTTTATCTTTGGGGTATTACTTCACCATAACATCGACAGCTGTTGTTAATTCCGACAGGCTTTAATTAAGTTACACTATTTTAATAACTAACGGCAACAACTTTAGATTACAACTAGGTTTAATTTACTCTCCGGCTTTTTATTTGAAAAGGATTAACAAATTTATTAATGACTTTTAAAGGCTAAGTCTCACGAATAATTCAACTTTGTAGTTGTGGTAATTGTAATTAACAATATAATTAAGACGCAGTGCGTCGAAATCCTCCGACAATAAATTTTATGTTGAATAAAATTTAATTTCTCTTATAAATGTTCCCAAAAATCGATATCATTTATAATTATTTAAATTATCGGTACTATTAATTTCATAATAATTCTATTAAAACTAATTTAAAGGGAGGCTTTCATGAGATACCAAATGGAATTTGAGTAGCATTTTCAGATTAATTGTTTAAAAAATAATTCAAAAATATATATATATATATATATATAAATAATAATTGTATCGAACTATTGAGAATTTTGAAAATATAAAACCTCATTCTGTAATGCCAGTGTATCTAAATCAAAAGGTTGTCCCTAAGTATGGTATATACCCAAGTGGTCAACTTTTAAATGATCGACAAGGTGTTTTGCCCAAATAATCGACAATGGTTTTTTTACGTAAGGCATCTGTTTAAGTACGTATTTTGAAGAAAGCCGGTTATTCTAACCATTCAGATAAATAATTTTCTAAATTTTAATTAAGGCTTAACACAGAATATAATAGGCATTGGATGACAGTGAGAAAATGTAGGTAACAAACACACGAACAAAGAGTGTTAAAAGCATTGAAATTACGCACAAAAATCGCACTCACCTCCGTAGTTTGGTCTTATTCGTTTGTCGTAGCCTTGCTCGAAGAAACTATTCAAGATTTTACTGATGTTCACTTTTTCTTCTCTGAAAAGAAATTAAAATATATTTTTAGTTATTTTTTTGCGGGGGGTGGGGTTTGAAATGTAAAATAAATAAAATGACAAAAATAGGTCAAAATTTCTATCTGACGTGAATGTTTTAGTATCATACCAATAGAAAACATTATGGAAATTAAAAGTGAAAGATTTAGGTTTTTAAATAGACCAAATGACTGCAGGAAGTTACGTCTATTGAAAACTTTTACGTCACTACAGTCATTTCGTGGTTTTATTCCTAGCGGGTTTAGACAGCGATCGCGAATAATAACTCCGATGGGTCAGGTGTTTATCAACGTTCCTTCATGAATTACAAGCCATCTAACTGGTCACGAAATTATTTTACTTTTTAAATATTTTTGTAAAACGTGGAAGAAACGCATGGTACGTGTTGAAGGCGTTAAGTTTTTATTGTTAAAAACGATAACTGTGGCAAGAAATCTTCCGACGTCGTAAGGTCTTACGGGGTCAACTGCTCACCCGAGCGGTTATTGGCCGGAAACCTTAAAACAGATGGCTCCACGCTATTTCGGAGCAAAGTACGACAAAGTATGAACATTAAAACCATGTTTTTTATCATAAAAGTGCTTATTTTTCCTAAGTTTTCGATAACGTAGATTTAGAAAAAACAAAATCAAGAATGTGTTTCCTCAGTTTTCATTTATTCTTTATCGTTTTAAACAAGAGGCGCCAGTTGGTCACTTAGCTGCCCCCCGCCCCCAACTGAAATAGAATAATTGTAACGTTTTCAGTAACGTAGGTTGAAGACGTCATTATCTCTTAACCATTTCCAGTGACAAAACCTGTTTTTGTTTAATAATCTCCGTTCCAATATGTATATTAACATATGATCAAATGTTAGTTAAATTGTTTATCCTGGAACTAGAACACTCACATTTCTAACTCGCCTTTAAAGATTAGACGTTTACTCTTCAAATTAAGGCTTTTCTCTGCCGTCGTTTCTTATTAGACGTAAGCAAGATGAACCCTGCTTGTATTTGATTAACTTTTTATAGCTATATACGCTAAGCCTTTGTCTAGTTTGCCTAAAACTTGCTAGTAATGCGGGGCACCATAGCAGTCACGGACGCGTGCTTCGCAAAAAGGATTTCTTCACCCGTAACGGCCTCAGGCCCGCGCACCATGCCACACCAACACTAAAAATCATACAAGCCTAAAACGTTTTTTTCCTCCTTTTTGATTTAAAGAGCTCGCGGTGTTTTTTGCTACCGTAAAACATACACGCCTAACCGAGTTTAACCGCGTAAAAAAACTAAAAGGGAGAATGAATCCAACCAGTAAGTTATTTAAAATCGATTAGTTTCACTCGGGGAAAAATTACAAACCAATATTAAGCTAGAAATCAATTTTTAACTAACTCGAAAATAAGAGTTTGAAAACCCAGCGTTCAAAAGCTTTCAAACCTTTCAAACTAATAAACTATAGCTGGTTTAGTCGGATGCGAGGGCGTCTCGATCGCGAGAACAGGGTGACCAGGAAGAAAAACTTGAAATTGTATAGGAAATTAAAGGCAAATTACAGGAGAAAATAGGATTGAAATTTTAAAATTATAGGAAATGTAGGAAAATATAGGATAAATAACAGCGAATTTATAGGAAAAATAGGATATCTTTTAATACCCCGTGAATTTAACATTTTTACCACATATTTATCGCTTTTTGATTTTCTTTAAAATCTTAATCTCATGTTTTTGACTCGATGCCTTTCGTGGGAATTATACTTTTACTTGAAAATGAATAACCTGATAACCGAAAAAAGTGAAAAAATAGGAAAATAGAGGAGAAAACCTTCAATTATAGGAAGGCATTGAAAAAATAGGAAATATAGGATGTCTGCATGGTCACCCTGTAATTGTACCCTAATTATAATAGATAGTGGTACCAGTATTATAATAATTGTATCATAATCCTACCATGATATATATTGAAAAATTAAATTTAAATTAATTATTAATATAGTAGTTAATATTGATACATATAGATTAGTTATATTATTAAAAAAATAGGCCCATAGGGAATATCCTACACCCTGCATTTGCCTGTATTAACTGGAATACGGAAACAGCATGGTCTGTCAACTCCCTATATAAAACTAAATTTATCATTTAAAAACTAAAATTTATCATATAAAAACAAAATATTTATCATTTAAAAACTCTAATTATACCATAATTATGTCCTTACATCTAGGTGTTTAAGTCCCCCAGACCTCCGCCGCTCCGCGACATTATAATCCATTTTTAGCAAAAATGGCGACCTTTTTGAATCAACTCGTTGAAAATTAAGAAGCACTAAAACGTATCTTGACCGTCACCTATCCCCGCGAAACGCAAAACCATCGGTAAGCCTCGGCCCCCCGTAGATCGTCGATGTCAAAGATCATAATCATCAAGAAAGGACCCATAACTTACCTCTAAAAAGAGATTACATGCTAAATTCCAGATAGTTAAGACATCCTTTGCTCACGTATTACAAGGATTAACGATATTTTAAACGCGAATTAAACCGAATTTAATTTTAGTAAAATACAGGCGTACCGTTACTGTCAGGCGCCATATTACTCTAGACGGGGAAGAAGGGGGAGGCTCGAGGGAGGCGTAACGAGAGGGCATGACTGGAAATAATCAAAAATATTCTAGAGGTGCATTATGGGCGGAAATTCGTAGTAATAAAAATAAATAAATATGTAAAACTATGAATAATTAATACATTTGAAGTGTTTTAAAGCTAAACTAAAGCTCAACTAAGGCTGAAAATAATTATAATAGTTTATAAAATGTTTCAAAATTGATAAAAAATTAATTGAAAACGAATATTAAACAAATAATTAGGGTACCCATGGAGTAATAACACTAATAGCTATAGGAGAAGAAGGTATAAATAGTTGTAATTTTGAATTTAAATTAATTATAAGCAAAACCAGGTTATTTTTGTAGTTTTTAAAGTGAGGCTAATAACAGAAACTTTCGCGAGAAACTCTCTGGATTCGAGGCTAGACGCTAAAAGGCTTATATATAAAACTTGTAAACAAAATTATCCTACCACGGCGACAATCTCTTCCGTTTTTGACTTAATGCCTTTGGTGGGAATTTTTATTTTTGAGAAATTTTAAATTATACTTTTATTTGAAAATGAATAACCTGATAACCGAAAAAAAGTGAAAAAAAAAAAAAAAAAAAAATAGGAAAATATAGGAGAAAACCGTCAATTATAGGAATTTATAGGAAGGCACTGTAAATATAGGACAAAAAAGGAAATATAGGAAGTCTGGTCTGCGAGAATGAAATAAAAATCAATTTAGAGGCCAGAGTCAAATGAGCGTTGACGTCTCTAAGATGATATTTATTCTTCCCTCGCTTGAGCTAGAAAGTACTCCCAGGTCGAGGTAATCTATTATACCAACGTAGTTACATTAACCTTTGACCGAATGCTTTTTAACGGCGAGATGTCAAACTCTCCATGGATCGTAGTATAAGTTAAAAAATTTGATCTTGCTTAATATTTTTCAAAATGAATAACTAGCAAAAACCCGTGAAAAATCTCTAGAGTCTCTAGAATTTTCCAGAACTTTCCAGAATTTTTTTAGATTTTTTTAAGATTTTTCTATAATTTTCCAGAACTTTCTGGAGCCTTCTAGTACATTCTGGGAAAAGTTACGGAATAGTACGCATGCATGGACATTGTAAATCAATATTGTTTGATTTGATGTCTATTTTAAGGATGGACAATCCGTCTAGTCCTAAACGTTGCGTTATTTTTATAATTTTCGACATTATGTTAGCAAGGGAAAAAATATATTTTGTTTATATTAATATTGAAGTTTCTTAACCACACGTCAATTCAAAGTGTTAGTAAAATTCGGAGTATATAACTAATTTTATACCCCATTCCATTGATCACCTACGAATAAAATTATGACCGTAAGATTTAATTAAAACAACTTTGAAAACCGTTCCAAATCTCGCGCGTTTTAGTTAATTTTTCGAAATTATATTATCATTTATATATTTCTATTGAATCCCCCAAACCAGTAAAATTTAATAGCAAAGAATATTGCAATAAACATCACATAAATTTCGTATTTCGCCATCCCTTTAAAATCCTACGTTTTTTTTTTTCTCGAAACAAAAGAGAAGAAATACGTGTTTTTACCTTTCAGATCAGAGGTTGGTGTAAAGGTTGAAACAAAAACAAAAAAGAACGGATATTCTCCTATTTCGAGGAAGTTCGAGAAACTATTTTATCCTTTGGCTGCAATTGGATATTGCGTATTAGTTCTCATTAGATTTAGCCCTATTGCAAACTAGACTCGATCTAAACTAGAAATAAAATGAGAGAAATTCAAGCTAGTATCGTGATACGTGCCTCGAAGGCAGCACACCTTTTACTTGTTTCCATTTGTAAAGCTGACCAACCTCGCTATTTTTCCAGGATAACATTGATACCCTCTATACCCGGACCACTCCTCTTTAATCTCACTTTCCTAATCAGGAATGGAAAGTTTTTATAGTAAAGAATCGTGGGAAGGGTGATTATTCATTAATTAAATAGCTTCTATGTTTACTTCGATAAATGGTTGAAATTTCACTGTATTTACAAAGCTGTATCGGCTAACTTTTAACTCTTTCAAACCAAAGCGTATAAAGAAAACATAGCCGTATGCTTCGCCTTGTAAGTGATGAAACTTCATATCTGATTCGGTAACAAAAATTACCGCGTTATTTATAGTCCAGGCGCGGTCTATTGTTCCAAACAAAAACAACACTTGCCAATTTTTCTGCGAAATTTTTTCTCCAGTAACTATAAGCAAAGAGGTGTTCTATTTTTCTTTAAAATTGGAAACTACCAAATGGAATGTTTGATTAAAATTGCTCAAATCAAGGTTCGATATTATTTATTTATTCCTCAATAAAAATTTCATAGAATCATTTTCTATATTAAAATCCCATTTGAACTATCTTAGATTGAAAATCAATCTTTCAATATATTCTATTTAAAAAGCCTCCTCTGAATTTCTCTCAATATAAACCCCTCTGAATTTCTCTCAATATAAATCCCTCTGAATTTCTCTCAATATAAATCCCTCTGAATTTCTCTCAATATAAATCCCTCTGAATTTCTCTCAATATAAATCCCTCTGAATTTCTCTCAATATAAATCCCTCTGAATTTCTCTCAATATAAATCCCTCTGAATTTCTCTCAATATAAATCCCTCTGAATTTCTCTCAATATAAATCCCTCTGAATTTCTCTCAATATAAACCTCTTTCAATCATTCACGATGAAAACCCCTTTGAATTCTTCTCAATATAATTCCCCTTTGAATTCTTCTCAATATAAATCCCCTTTGAATTCTTCTCAATATAAATCCCCCTTTGAATTCTTCTAAATATAAATTCCTCTCCGAAATCTTCTCAATATAAATCCCCCTTTGAATTCTTCTCAACATAAATCCCCCTTTGAATTCTTCTCATTATAAATCCCCCTTTGAATTCTTCTCATTATAAATCCCCCTTTGAATTCTTGTCATTATAAATCCCCCTTTGAATTCTTGTCATTATAAATCCTCCTTTGAATTCTTCTCATTATAAATCCCCCTTTGAATTCTTCTCAATATAAATCCCCCTTTGAATTCTTCTCATTATAAATCCCCCTTTGAATTCTTCTCAATATAAATCCCCCTTTGAATTCTTCTCAATATAAATCCCCCTTTGAATTCTTCTCAATATAAATCCCCCTTTGAATTCTTCTCAATATAAATTCCCCTTTGAATTCTTCTCAATATAAATTCCCCTTTGAATTCTTCTCAATATAAATTCCCCTTTGAATTCTTCTCAATATAAATTCCCCTTTGAATTCTTCTCAATATAAATTCCCCTTTGAATTCTTCTCAATATAAATTCCCCTTTGAATTCTTCTCAATATAAATTCCCCTTTGAATTCTTCTCAATATAAATTCCCCTTTGAATTCTTCTCAATATAAATTCCCCTTTGAATTCTTCTCAATATAAATTCCCCTTTGAATTCTTCTCAATATAAATCTCCCTTTGAATTCTTCTCAATATAAATCTCCCTTTGAATTCTTCTCAATATAAATCTCCCTTTGAATTCTTCTCAATATAAATCTCCCTTTGAATTCTTCTCAATACAAATCTCCCTTTGAATTCTTCTAAATATAAATCTCCATTTGAATTCTTTTCAATATAAATCTCCCTTTGAATTATTTTCAATATAAATCTCCCTTTGAATTCTTCTCAATATAAATCTCCCTTTGAATTCTTCTCAATATAAATTCCCCTTTGAATTCTTCTCAATATAAATTCCCCTTTGAATTCTTCTCAATATAAATTCCCCTTTGAATTCTTCTCAATATAAATTCCCCTTTGAATTCTTCTCAATATAAATTCCCCTTTGAATTCTTCTCAATATAAATTCCCCTTTGAATTCTTCTCAATATAAATTCCCCTTTGAATTCTTCTCAATATAAATTCCCCTTTGAATCATTCACGATGAAAATCTCATTTCATTTTGAAGTAGGTAATTTTAATTATGTCTAATATAATCAGTAACTATATAACCAGCAAAAAAATTCGCGAAGACGAAATGGTAGTAGCTAGTTAGCAGTAGCGGCGCTAAAGAATTTTCGTGGCTATTCTCTAAGTATTTTGTGGCCCTACCTCTTTTATTATAAGTATGACCGAAACGTGGTCCTTTGAAAATTTTTATGCGGTTGACCCTGTCATGGTTCTGTCAAAATTGCACGTATGCTATAACCTACCCTTTGAGGTAACAGACATTCCAATCATATATAAAGTTTTCTCTGAAACCTACCAAGAAAAATACCCATACACTTAAATCCGCCAGTAAAATCTTGTGCCGACAACATTTGATTAAATTCCGAGCTAGTACAGAAAAAAAAAACAAAAGAAAATCAAATTTATTTTCAAATTATATCATAAAGCAAATTTGCCAATTAAGAAAATTAGGCTCTAGGAGGGGAGGCGAGGGGTGCGATGGGCATCTAGGACAATTACTTTTCTAAGCCCCGGATATAAGGATTAATTAATCAATCGTGTCTTAGTCGTCCGTATATCTCCTCCCCCTTCGACCCCCCGTTGACGAAAGAGGCCTGAAAACGTTCTTTCTGATAAATGAAAGAGTTGCGGGTCCAGGAACGCTATAAGCTAGCGAGTAGGAATCTCTCGCGGCTCTTAATTAAAAGCTTGGGTGCAGTTATGCAGGATCATAGGGGCTGCCAACTAACCATGGTCGCGTTTCTTAATTAATACCGAATACATTTAATCTACAAAACCACGCCATCCTCTTAATTCCAACCCTCCCCTTTTTATCCGCGCGTGTACATTGCGTTACAATTTGTAATTCGTAATTCTGGATTAAATTTAATACAATTTGTTTTATACGACTACGTTTTTTTTTCTTCTTTTTGTATGAATATATAAAGGTGGGGCGGTCTAATTAACGAACCTTGATCGAGGTTGTACGTTTTTACATTAGTTAGTGAAAAGATTACGATGTTAATTTATAAAGAGAGTGTGGAATTTAAAATTTGATTTCTTAGGCTTAAAAACAAATCTTGAAATCCCCAACAAAATCTTGAAATCCCCAACAAAATCTTGAAATCCCCAACAAAATCTTGAAATCCCCAACAAAATCTTGAAATCCCCAACAAAATCTTGAAATCCCCAACAAAATCTTGAAATCCCCAACAAAATCTTGAAATCCCCAACAAAATCTTGAAATCCCCAACAAAATCTTGAAATCCCCAACAAAATCTTGAAATCCCCAACAAAATCTTGAAATCCCCAACAAAATCTTGAAATCCCCAACAAAATCTTGAAATCCCCAACAAAATCTTGAAATCCCCAACAAAATCTTGAAATCCCCAACAAAATCTTGAAATCCCCAACAAAATCTTGAAATCCCCAACAAAATCTTGAAATCCCCAACAAAATCTTGAAATCCCCAACAAAATCTTGAAATCCCCAACAAAATCTTGAAATCCCCAACAAAATCTTGAAATCCCCAACAAAATCTTGAAATCCCCAACAAAATCTTGAAATCCCCAACAAAATCTTGAAATCCCCAACAAAATCTTGAAATCCCCAACAAAATCTTGAAATCCCCAACAAAATCTTGAAATCCCCAACAAAATCTTGAAATCCCCAACAAAATCTTGAAATCCCCAACAAAATCTTGAAATCCCCAACAAAATCTTGAAATCCCCAACAAAATCTTGAAATCCCCAACAAAATCTTGAAATCCCCAACAAAATCTTGAAATCCCCAACAAAATCTTGAAATCCCCAACAAAATCTTGAAATCCCCAACAAAATCTTGAAATCCCCAACAAAATCTTGAAATCCCCAACAAAATCTTGAAATCCCCAACAAAATCTTGAAATCCCCAACAAAATCTTGAAATCCCCAACAAAATCTTGAAATCCCCAACAAAATCTTGAAATCCCCAACAAAATCTTGAAATCCCCAACAAAATCTTGAAATCCCCAACAAAATCTTGAAATCCCCAACAAAATCTTGAAATCCCCAACAAAATCTTGAAATCCCCAACAAAATCTTGAAATCCCCAACAAAATCTTGAAATCCCCAACAAAATCTTGAAATCCCCAACAAAATCTTGAAATCCCCAACAAAATCTTGAAATCCCCAACAAAATCTTGAAATCCCCAACAAAATCTTGAAATCCCCAACAAAATCTTGAAATCCCCAACAAAATCTTGAAATCCCCAACAAAATCTTGAAATCCCCAACAAAATCTTGAAATCCCCAACAAAATCTTGAAATCCCCAACAAAATCTTGAAATCCCCAACAAAATCTTGAAATCCCCAACAAAATCTTGAAATCCCCAACAAAATCTTGAAATCCCCAACAAAATCTTGAAATCCCCAACAAAATCTTGAAATCCCCAACAAAATCTTGAAATCCCCAACAAAATCTTGAAATCCCCAACAAAATCTTGAAATCCCCAACAAAATCTTGAAATCCCCAACAAAATCTTGAAATCCCCAACAAAATCTTGAAATCCCCAACAAAATCTTGAAATCCCCAACAAAATCTTGAAATCCCCAACAAAATCTTGAAATCCCCAACAAAATCTTGAAATCCCCAACAAAATCTTGAAATCCCCAACAAAATCTTGAAATCCCCAACAAAATCTTGAAATCCCCAACAAAATCTTGAAATCCCCAACAAAATCTTGAAATCCCCAACAAAATCTTGAAATCCCCAACAAAATCTTGAAATCCCCAACAAAATCTTGAAATCCCCAACAAAATCTTGAAATCCCCAACAAAATCTTGAAATCCCCAACAAAATCTTGAAATCCCCAACAAAATCTTGAAATTCCCAACAAAATCTTGAAATTCCCAACAAAATCTTGAAATCCCCAACAAAATCTTGAAATCCCCAACAAAATCTTGAAATCCCCAACAAAATCTTGAAATCCCCAACAAAATCTTGAAATCCCCAACAAAATCTTGAAATCCCCAACAAAATCTTGAAATCCCCCGACAAATCCAATTATTCTCTAAATCTCGAGAAATATTCAGAGCGCCCACTAATCTTGAAATCTTCGAACAATCCTTAAATCCTCGACAAATATTCAAACCCCAGACAAATCTTGCAATTCAGAAAAGTTAATATATCAAATTTCGAACAATTTTATTTTCGTGCGTCGAATACCACGAAAGGTCTCGATTTAATTATTTTAAAAAATGACATGTCATTTTCTCAGCTGTGTCGAAACTAATTCTAAATATTGAGTATCAATATTATTTTTTATTAAAAAGAAAATCTTTATGTAAAAACCTAATTGCAATTACATTTCTACCTCCCTTTAATCGAAGTTGCAAGTTTTTAGATTAGTTCGTAAAGAAGTGTAAAGATTAGAATATCGTACAACTTTCTAAATGGTTCGTGCATGGGAGTTAGCGAGATTACGTGTGATTAGAGTTACAACGATTAACACCCTCATAAACTATAATTTGTAAGTTGTTAATTACGAAATGAGTTTACGTGAATTTACTAATTTTTATCTCGATTTATCTTACATGCTACGCCCTATACATAATTTTGGTTTTTAAGTTAAATTTATGATATATTAAACAAGAAAAAAGTTTCGCGAAATATAACCTAATTTATGCATACATATTAGAATTAGGAAAGCTTCAAAATTAACTAAAGTATATTTAATGAAGTTTAAGTAAGCGAGGACCGTTAATTTTAAATTTTTAATTTGTTTATATTGAGTGCATCGTGTTTAAAACATTGATAAGTCACTGAAATTTTTAAAAATAAATCTCTTGGGAATCACTTGAAATTAGAATTGTTAATTTTACGGAAAAATAAAATGCTTGTTATATTCTAGTTATAATTTGATAAGAAACGTCTTTCGAATCTCTAAAATAAATCTAGAAATGCTAGAAAAATCGAATAGAAAACAAACCAGGGACGGAAATAAGAAAAAAAAAATTATTGGACAAATGTCCAGTAACCCCCTTAAAAATTCAAAAGTTATCGGACATTTAACAAAATTTCCGGACAATGCTACATTTCCTGTATTAAAAATACTTTTTTTTTATCGGACATTTGTCCAGTGACCCCCTCTTATCGGACATTTTGGAAAATTTATCGGACAATGGCCAGTGACTTGTGCTTATTTCCGTCCTTGAAACAAACAAATGATTACAAAATTTTGAGAATTTTAGTATAAAAGTAGACTATATAATCCCGTGAGTTGATAGGCGTATAGAAATAGTCGGTACCTCTAATTGGTGTGTTTCTTTATCGCTCAAGAGAAAGACTAAATTGGGCATCCCTTTTGGATCAAATTTGGAGGATTCTACACTCGGGAAACAAGTTATTTTTAATCTATTTGGACTATTAAAAGGAGAATGCAACCTAACAGATTTTGAATAGATTCATTGTCGTTTTAATAGGCCTAATCTACCAGTAAAAGATTTTATAAATAAAATTTGGTATTTAGGTACTTCTGGCGCGCTCTCATAGCGCAATTATTTGGCTCAGTCCATTTTCCGATAAATCAAATTTTTCTCTCGAACAATCTGGTCAATTTCTGTTTGCGATTGAGAAAGCGGTTTAAATTTTTTTGTAAAGAAATTATTTATAAAATAATACTATGCCCATTTAGAGAGATTTATTTTAGACGTTTTCTACTTAATATCGAATCTACGCCTTTTCCGAATCAACCAAATAATTTTTTTTTTAATTAATTTCGATTCCTTAGAAAATTTGTAATTGTCAGAATCTACGACTGTATATTCAAATGCAGATAAGATATTTTTTATGTCAAAGCCAATTAAATTGTGAATTTAGTGAATACTTAAACACTAAAACACCAAAAAAAAAAAATAGTTATAAACTTTCTGGGATTAGAATTTTTGAGGCGAAATTTTAAATCGCTACATTTGGATATTTTATACCCCATAAGGAGCCATTAAGATGTCCAACCTCTTAAGTACCCGCGAGAGAGATACGTCATAAAGAATTGGTAACCACTACTTTTTCCCCTATATGATGGTTTTGAATTGTGTATCATTTCGCCTCAGTTTTAGATATAGTCTTACAGAGCGAAAGTTTAAGGAACGCAAGACTTAAGTTTAGAGTCGTACCCTATAAGTTGCGCCAGACTTTTAGCTAGCTTGAAAGCCATTAGGTTCTCCGAAAGAGGTCTTAGCCTCTGATAGTATAGCCGTTTACAGCCCCCAGAGACCCAATATTTAAAGGGACAGCAAAATAGTAGTAAACAAAATTCATTTATTCGAATTTGTTCGGTCGGATTAACAGATATCTTTCCGAGTGAAAAAGCTCATTAAAATGATATGGAACCGTGGACAAAAGGGTTATAAATTCTTTAGTTGGGAAAAATCTCACGCGATGCAAGGGTAGCGTGGCATTACGTATGGAGCTGGAGTCTTTGTGTTTAGGCTGCGGTCTACGTGGTTGCATACCACTTTAATTTCAATAATAATTAGAATATTTAACATCAAGCATATTACGTGTCTCTAAAAGAACTTCCAGCCAATCATATACGAGTTCCATAAACGAACCTTCAAAAAAATCAGTAGATCGTGTCTCTATTAAAACTTTCAACCAATCATAATTGAATCCTTATTCCTTCACCGAATCAGCTCACTTCCTATCAATATAATAGTCTAAAAAAAACAGCGCGCTTCGTGAAGTTCTTCATTGAACATATATAATAACCTGTACCCAATCAGCTCGCTTCTAGGACGGACAAGATAAGAACTTTCAACCAATCAACGCAGCTCTAATACGCAAATATATATGAGCCTTAAACTAATCAGCTCGTACGCCACTATAGAAACTTTCAACCTTTGACTTGACTTCTGTCGGTAAAATACGGCAAAATTTTCACAATTGTTAGGTGTACAAGGTATCGATTCAATCTATGAAGGTTTTCTTTAAACCCTACCTTTAAAAAAGAAAAACTTGAATAAAAAACTGAAAATTCACCCGAGACTGTAAGGTCCCGTTTTGGGCCATCAAGTATAGGTGCGAAACTCTGGAGTCTGCGTGTATGAAGGGGGTGGAAGAGGATCAAGAGTAGTTTCTAAGGTCCAATAGCTATACGCCTTAACGTTGCATATTTGTTATATTCAAGAACTGCATGGACACGCAGGATAAAGCGATGGGTGGGGGATGGAGGGAATATGGTGTAGATGGTAGGCCATTTCGATCCCTAGAGGCTAAGGGCTGCTCTTAGAAGATATATTATGGACAAGCATTGAGTTTAAAAAAACCTAGACAATATATACGTATAAGTTTGAAAACTGGGCTTTGTTGGTTGCAGTAAACAAGATGGATCTATTTATTAATAAGTTTTGGCTGATTTTCAGTTTTCAGTTGAGAATTTATGCTTAAACTAGCTATTAAATTAGGCTTAAGCGGCGTTCGAAATTAGGCTTAAGCGCGTGACTTGTTTTTGCGATAAGTTTTTGAAACAAAATCTCGCCACGTGTTTTAAAATTAAAACTCAAATTTAAGTGAAGTTTGCAATGAGGTTTATCTAACTTTGTGTGTACGTTTCAGCGTTTCCCACAAACAGACAGACAGACCTAACTATAGAGAATATATTTTAAACATATGGATTAAATACAATATACCCCCTATAGAGATTTTGAATTTTTCAAATTAAAATTTAAGATTAAAAAATTACGCTGACCAATGATATTAAGTATGCGACCATTCACCCAAACCGGCATGAATTGTGACATTTCGGCTAGACGGAAAATATTGTGGCTGAGTTTACCCGAGTTCAAAATCGTTCGAGCCTACCCCCGCGTTTTATGCAAACATGGGCGTTCCATTGGATGAAAACTATAGTTCTCCGAGCTTAATATTGACCCATAATGACTTATTCTCCATTTCAGAGAAAGAGAGAAAGAAAATTCCAATTCCCACGATATTTTTTATAGTCCCAGCCCTACTGACCCATTGAACTCTTACGGAAGGTTTCCATACATACTGATATTAATTTGTGTTAGGGTTAGCGGACTCAACTTTGTTAACTGTAGAACAACAAAAAATCATTGGTGAATGGTTAAACATATATTTTAACAGTCCAAATCGTTTAACAAGAAGGTTTTTTCCAGAGTCTAGCATATGCATTTAAAGAGTTACCACGAGAATATAATTACTTAATATTACTCGTTACTAAATACTTTGATATAATTTTCTGTCACAACGTAATCTACCAAACGCAGAGTTTCCTTTAACTCTTCAGTATACACGGTACATAGCACCCTTAAAACTAAAAGTAAACCATTGGAATCGAACTACCCAGTAACCGAGGAACTATATATACACGTATATGAGAAGGGTAAGGGTAATAGCTCTTTTTTTTTCCATAGTCTGGTACGTACGCGGTTACGAAAAACACAGGAAAAGAGTTTAGGGCTGGACAGTACGCGCCGAAAGCCTAAAACTTCCATTCGTCTTGCGTTGGCGGCTAAAACCGCGTAGGCCTTTTTCCCCGCTTTATCTCGCTTTTTTTGTCAGCGACAGCAGGCGGCTTTAAATAGCTTTCAGCGGCTGCTGACAGGAAATTGGGTTCATTATACGAAAAACCGCTTGCATATTATCCCCCGCCTCTACCCATCCTTACAATCTACGTTATAGGAACACAACTGGACAACGGACAACCCAAAAAGTAAAAACCGCGCGAACGGAGTTTTGATTTGTCGCTCTATGGCCGGTCCAATCTACACTCTTCTGTCTTGTAGCTGGAAGGCTCGAATAATACGCGTGTTCGATCGAGTCTCAGTTATCCATAAAGACAAAACCGATAGGCCTTGGGATATTTTAGAACCGGTTACGGCGACAAGCATACGGGATCCATAAAGACAAATACTAAGTTTATAATCGATGGAATATTTACCTTTAAAGAGAAACTTGGAGCTAAAAATGGAACAACTTTTTAATTTATTTTCGGAATCGTCATGCCAAAAAGCATATTCGTAAATTTTTCGCAATTTTTAGACACGTTTTTGTTGTTTAAATTAATTTCAGAAGTTCGGTAAAATTTGAGAATTAAATTAAGCATAAATTAGGTAAAATCATATTTCAGCCTTCAACAGCGCTTGTAATGTCCTAACATTAAAAGAATAGGCCGGCGTTTGTGGCCAAGGTCTTAGGAATCAAATGCCGGCCTATTCTTTTAACGTTAGCGCTGTTAATATGATTGGCCCGAATTTAAATTTACTTTTTTTTGTCAGATTTTACCAAAACTTCAGGAATTAATTTAAACACCAAAAACGTGTCTAAAAATTATGAAAAAATTCTCGAATACTTTTTTTGGCACGTGATTCTGGAAATCCAATAGCTATTCCATTTTTAGCTCCAAGCTTCCCTTTATGGATTTGAACGGTTAAATATTTAAATATACGAAAATTCACCATAGGTTTTTGCAATAGTTTACAAGTTATTTTTTGCGAAGTAGATTCCTTAAGCCTAACTTCGTCTCGAAGAAAATTTTAAAAATGCAGATACCAATGAGAAACCGGCTCAAAAATTAAGCCTCAACCAACCTAATAACGAATTCTACTGCGTGCATGCTCTAGAGTAAGAGAAAACACTCTGAGAGCAAGTTTTACATTCCACTATACGAAGTCAGAGCATTGGCGAGCAACTTTTTTTCTATTCCACTGCGCAACTTTGTATGCTCCGTCTTTTTGGAGAAAGCATTGTTTTCCTTAAATTGGAGGTAAAACTTTTTCCAATTTATGTTCCACTGTAAGAGGAGGGCCAAAGCAATTATGTTTTCAGGGAAATTCAGAGCTCTACAAGAGTGGTTCAAAGGAATAAGATAAAATTCTAAATCGCTCCCAAATTCTGAAAATGCCTCTTTTGTTTCTCGCGCTATTAGCATTTCTGAATACTTTATTAATTATTAATACAAGTATTTTCAATCTGAAGTTTTTTCGAGACTAATTTTCCAACTTTGACAATTATAACAGCGAATTACCGCAATATTGAGTTTTACGCATATTTTAAAAGTTCCTTTCAGTGCATATTTTAGTGGGCCTTGTTTTAGTTGTTCTGAGAGCCAAATAGGCAGATCTAAATTGTGTTTTTGGGCGACAAAAATTTCGGATTGCAGTTAATTTCTTTTTTTATCTAGTGTTTATGTGAAAATTTAGCGTAACTGCCGGTATCTCTAAATATACCTTGGAGATAGAATCAGAAATTTCGCATGTTGCCTATTTTCACCTTAAGAGAATTTTATTTTATTTTATTATAATACTTTAAATGATCATTCTAATAAAAGGAGACCTCCTAGAATGAACATTGTAAATGATTTAAAAAATCATTGGTTAGATTGAACTCTCTAAAAGTGTATTGTCTGAACAAGACTTTAAACAATCATGTTGGGCGGTATAAAATAAATAAGAGGGCGGTTTTAATACAAGTTAAATAAAAAATGTATTTTCGCTTAAAACAACTTCGGTTTAAGGGGTATGGGAAGAAAAATACTAGAAATAGGTGGATTTTCAAAAGCTATATAGCCACGGAAAATAAATTGGTTTGAAAGAAATGTCTAACCGAATTGACGATGGGTGGAATATCGTTTAACCGAAGAATTTGGTGCGCAGAAATTCCCCGACTCATTTTTCAATTTCTTAAATTTTTGGTTTTCCATCCACACATTTCAATTTCTTTCGTAGAAAAACATTTCACCGCGCTTGCACGGAGGTAAAATATCGTTATTAAGATATTAATTTTTGATTTGCGGCTCAAAATTATTTTATGGTTTAAGGTAATTTGGGTATTGACTCACTCAAATTATATCGAACATTTTCATCAATAGAAAATTTGTTTGCGCTTATCAGTATCATTTAATTTTAAATTTATTTTAAGCAAAGAAAAATATGTCTGGCTAATTTGAAAGGCTCGTTTTTATCTTCATATTCAGTCATTCAAATTGAAATATTTATAAGCTACGTAAATAGTTTTAATTAAAACCTAATCAGACTTAAAATTACGTAATTAATCAAGGAACTGTACATATGTGTCCTGCTCTTCGTTCTAACGAAACAGGTGACCTATATATTTCGGTATCATTTAAATAGCAGCTTTAAGTTCCAAATATTTTCTAATAAAACTCAAGGATAGTTTCAAAACCAGACAAGAACCAAACTTGAAATAATACACATATATTTCTAAATCCCCTAAACCAACAAGACAGGAAATATACGCAGGAGGTATTGTGAGTTCAAAATCCAAATTCCCCGTGACTTTTAGACACATGTCCGGGGATTATAACACTGTCCTTTGATTATGCGTAAATAAAAATAAAAACACTTATACTCGAGAGATGTCAGGCACTTTTTGAACTATTTTCACTTCCAAAGCTGAATTCAGAAATCACAAAAGTTTGAACTGAATGCACTGTCAAAGCTGAACTCATGTGAACTCAGGTGTTCAAAGAATTGATGTGTCGTCTTCCTCGACAATACTTCCTAGTTTATATTATAAAAACACTCTTTTAAATAAATAAAAAAAAACACGAAATTTAAATAAATCTACCAGGGAGGCACTTTAAAACATCACCGATAGATGGGGGTTTTTAACGAAATTACCCAAGAAAATAACGATCGTCAGCTAATTGTCATTCCAGCGTAAAGTCCGCATAAAATAGAGTATCTAGTTGTTTATCTATTCATATATCCATGCATTTTTAACGACAAAATCCAGCGCGCCTGACTATAATTTTGAAAGTTGGCTAGCTTCACGGGCGTTTGAAGTCGCCAGAGTTAAAATAAAAAAAAAAAAAAAATAAATAAATAAAATGAGGTCAGCTTTAATCATCTTTGAAAATTCGTAACTTTGTTATTTCTATCCCCATTTTGAAATTAAGCTCTCAGTGAGTTCAATGGGAATTTGAACGCGATCTATCATTTAAAGTAAGGCTGTCACTATTTTTTTCGAATGCCTATGAATTATATTTTTTGTTAATTATAAAACTATTAAAACGCCATATTCAAAATTTTATACATCTGGGTTGATGCGTTCTTACGAAAATTCAAAACGAAAATGATAAAAATATATATTAATTTTTTCGATATTTGACGTAGTTTATTTCTGGAAAGTAATTAACGATAATTAACGAAAGGTACGACTTTTTTTATTAAGTACTTTTACGAAAAAGACCGCGCGAAAGCGACCTTATCACGTTACAGAACGCAAGAGAATGAACTGTAGGCTCTACAATAGCCATGTATATACTCAACCAAAGTGATAACGCAGTATTGAGGGGACTTTTAAACAATTTCGACATTGGCGATTATAATTTTTTTTTACAGTTGCGGTAATTTGTTTCTATGACATATGATATTTTTGAATAGTTTTTTTAAAGATCTTTAAGAAAATGCTACTATATTTCCTTTTGGTGTTCGTGAAAAATACTAGACAGCCTTACTTTAAAACTTTTTTCACTCGCGCAGAATTTCGAACAAATAACATTCCATTTCATTGTTATTTACTATTCAGAAGCTATTCATTAATTAGTTCGGGGCATTTAAGAGCCCAAAATTTTAATTGCTCTTAGCAAATTAAATTACTCTAACCCAGGCTTTCCCTCTACTCCTAACGGAGCTGAACTGCCTGGAAAGTTCTCTTCGGGGGTGTCATTTTAATGACATTGTTGATCGCGTTAAGCCTCGGTCACGTACCACATTGAAACCCGTATAAAGCGTAGCTGTATAACCTTTATATCCCGCCTATTCTCTAGTTTCGTGTCAAAGCCAAACGCTCCCAGGCCGATTAGGGCATTAATCCAACTCGCCTATATGTCGTGGAAGCCGCGCTCCGAGTGGATCTAATTCCCATTCTCTCCCAGGTCCCTTTTACTCCTATATAAGTTTTAGGACTTGGTCATCGCGCGCGCTTCCAGAATTAGCAATCTCCGTTGAAAGTTTTGACACGAGGGATTTGATGTTTTGGGATAATATTACTCGCACTTGCGCAGTTGGTATATCTATTGTTAAGTTCCTTTTCAGAAAGTTATATGGTATTCGTATCTACATTTCTAATAAAGATTGGTTTTCATTATGATATTATTTTTCCAACAAGGAGACACTGTACTTTCTTAATACAATTTATCATATTACGAAAGGGCAACTTCCAAAATAAGAATATATACCAATATATTTCTCATATTTTAATGTTTTAAACCTAAATATTTCAGCTTCTAAAATCTTACGTCTGCATGGCTACTTCTTTATATTCTTTATCCGTGCCTTAAAGGGAGAATGCAAGCTAACAACAAATGCTTTTTATCGATTGCTTATCGTTTGAATAGTCTAGTAAAAAATTTACAAACAAATATTGAACTAGAAATATATTTAAAACTTACCCGTAAAATAGGCTTAGCTGGATTCATGGAGATCCTGTATTTCTTCGCATTGAATGGTCTGCGATCAATCGAATATTATTTGAAGTCTTATGGAGATCTCTCCTTAACCGAAGGGGCCTTTGCTTATTGGTCGCTGACCCATCAATGCGATGATATTCAGTATCTCCATGAATACAGCTAAGCCTATTTTCCCGGTAAGTTTTAAATTTATTTATAATTTAGTATTTGTTTGTAATATTTTTTTACTCGTGGATTAGGCCTATTTAAACGATAAGGAATCGATAGAAAATCACTTTTTGTTAGGTTGCATTTTCCCTTTAAAACACGCCGAAAGCAACATTACATTCCAAAATATTTTACATTAGCAAAAAGCATTTAAAATTTTAATATATACTTTATCCTTCTCTCCGTAAATTTCAGTTTTTTTCTCCCTACAAAATGCGCAAAAATATTTTAGTAATCTTACTCTATATACTCTCAAAAGGGTATATCCAAATTTTGAAAATTCGAAACTTGCCCTAAAGGCGAGCAAGTTAAGAGCACGTATTTCATTTGAAATGCTACTTCGCGTTCTCATTTTCTTTTAAGATTCCTAAGCCTAACATATATATTCTTTTGTTCAGCGTGACTGTGCGGTTTTTTGCAAAATTAGCGAAGCCTGGCGATGAGTTATATATAATATTAAATTTCATAGAAGCTAAGAATACTTCTGCAAACAACTCGTGAACAGGAGTATACATATATATTTAAAACCAGGGAAGAAATGATTCTAACGTATAAGCTAGAAAAAGTTTAAAAAACGTGACCAAGGCTTAGCAATTTTTTTTTTTGCTTAAACGCTAAGAGTTTTTAAACCAATGATATTTTTCGCCACGCCGTTTGCGGCTCTAACTGTTAAAACTATCAAGAGTCGTACTTCGAGAAAGTTATTCCTCATTTTTCGACCTCTGTAGTTTTAAAGAGCGGATGAAAAGGTTATTCAAAATTTAAAATACTATTTAAAGAGGAAGATGAAAATCAAGCGGATTATGATCGATTCTACTATTATAAATAAAATTGGTTCCCGTGCTCGGAAAATCTCTTTGAATTGTACAAAAACCGTGCAAAAATAAAATTAAACGTGATTTAGAGTGATTCAAAGAGTGTTCCGCAGCACGTGTCGCGGAGATGTTATTATGTCAAAGGTTAATGAACATATTTTGATTAGTCGGATGTTCTCCTTTTAATTGAATGCCAAAATCAGAAGGTTTCCGAATTTAGAGAGTCAATTTCTGAATGTTTTTTCAACGCAAACATGTCTTATTTTTAGAAGAATCAATAAAAACACTTCATTTTCCTCTTCGCCCTCTCTTTAAAAGTAGCTATCCTTTCTCTTCGAAAGATTGGGGATTATAGTTTTCGTTTATCCATGCTTTAAATAAATAATTCAAATTTTACACCTCTAGGTTGACAAGTTTATAAGAAACTACAAAATTAAAAACGACGAAAAAAATGATTAAATAGAATATTTCTGAAACATGATTAATGATAAGTTTCAAATGAAATGTAGGACATCAAATGAGTTTCTTTCACGAAAGAAACCGCGCGAAGCAACCATATTACGTGTCAGAAACCGCAAGAATTAGCTATTAATAATAATATTTCGCCAGTTCAAAATGCAGGCGATCGATCATTGCTAAGCAAAGTGATGGTCACCAGTCAATACAGACAAATAACATGTATTTAAATATTAAAATAATTGGAAATTTGGGAAATAAACACTTAGGTAATAATTAGAGTGAAATTAAATTAAAACTTAAAAGATTAGATTGAAAATTACACGAAATTACGATACAGAAAACCCGAATGGCGGAATTAAAAGAGTACTAGGTGAAATTCTCCTTATTATCCATATGTAACAAGTTCCACGTCCTAGCACTGCGAAAAACGAATGTTCAAAAGCCAAGAAATCTGACAATCATGATGTTGTAAGTTGTGCAAGAATATATCCACTATTTACTAGTGGATTAGGCCCATTTAAACGATATAATGAATCGATAATTCCAAAGGATCTGGACCGACACGCGTATCCGAACCTTTTGTCATAATTAAAACCAATTTTCAATGAAATTCTAGTGATGATTAACAAGAAATATGGTTTCGAAGTGAAATAAATATTCCCTTTTTATCGATTCCTTATCGTTTAAATATTCCTAATCCACCATTAAAACAATTTACAAAACAAATATTAAACCAGAAATAAATAACTTACTTGGAGAATCTGCTTAGCTCGATTCATGGCGATCCTGAACTCCCCAAATAAGGACTATCGACCAATATCATTGGTCGATGGTCCAATATATATGGGGAGTATAGGATCGCCATGAAATAAAGTTTTAAATTTTATTCTAGTTTAATATTTGGTTGGTAATTTTTTATAACGGATAAGACCCATTTAAACGATATATAAGGAATAGATAAAAATCACTTGTTTGATTGCATTCTCCCTTTTTAAAAAACAATTTGTTCTTTAAAAATAAATTTTCAAAATAACAAAAGCTAAGGCGGATTAATATAGAAATTTGAGTAGTTCAATTAAAATTAAATCCTTTCTACTCTCACTTTAAATAGAGCGAAGGAAATTAGTAAAAAGCTTTTTCTAGAAGGGGCGCCTTACGAAGAGGAGTTTTTTTTTCCAAACAGAAATCGTTCGTGTAGATGAAGGAACGTATACCTTTTCAACAAAAACCTCAAGCTATTTCGCGAGTACCTTTTACAACAATAATCTTCAAAACTCGTCGCTCGAAAGGCAAAGTTACGTTAAAACTGCCGCGTGATTTTCGACTAAATTGTCTATTTATAATGATGATAGTTATCACGTAAAATCTTGAGGGGAGAGAGGGTTGCATTCCCCCCTCTCCATTAAAAAGTCTAACTCGGTGACTAGGATTTTTTTTCCCCTTTTATTATTATTTAAGTAACGTCGGTTACCGGTACGTGAAGATAATGTTAAAAAGCCTTCTTATAGTTTGCCTTTTAACGATTTGTCGTATAATGGTGTAATGCTCGCGATGATTCTCGTGTCGTTTTTAAATGTAGCTTACATGCACTATGATAACAGCTATGTAGTGTGTCGTGTTTAGATTAGAATATTAATATACGAGATATAGGACATGTTTCAAAGAGTAAAACCGAGTAAAATTCTCAGGCTGTCATAATTTTTTTTTTTTTTTTTTTCGAAAGCCTTTGGAAAATATTACTATTAAAACGTATATTAAAATTTTATACATCAGCGGTTTGACGTGTTTTTAAGAAACTTCAAAATTAAGATTCCAAAAACCAATTTTTTTTCTTCTTCTTTCCGCTTGATGACGTAGAATGATTTTTAAAAGTGGTTTCCGGGTTTTTTGACGTAAACTCTTACCAGGCCTTAAATTCGCGACAAACATTCTTGCTTATTTCACCAGATGCTTTTGAATATTCCCTTTTTTTGCTCAGGATTGGCATCGCCAAAATTCCTAATCGAATCGTTTAAAGCTTAATCTTATTTAATGCTTAATTGCTAATCTGATTCACTAATTAATTTTTGATTAATTGTACGTGTATTTTAATGTTATTTCTATGTGTTATTTGTCTGGTAACCAACACTTATAAGCGCTTTGCTTCTGTGGTCGCCTACATTTTATAGCAACCATATTACGTGCCAAAATGCACAAACATCTACGCTTGGCTCTATAAAAAGCTATAAAATCTTGATGACGTATATATTTTTCCTAATTATTTTACAAAATATACCGATTTTAACATTTTAATTTTTGACTAGATTGTAATTTTTTCTAATGCATTTCAATACATATATTCAGAAGCCGATGAAACCCTCCTTTGAAGTCTACTACTCTAATGTTCCATATAGCGCGCCTCTCTGTATCAGTAAAATTCACGATTTTACGAGATCGGAGGGGTCCTACTTCATACCCCCCTGTCTACGGAAAATTGGAAATTCTCTCTCTCCACAAACGACGACGTTTTTTAACGAACTCCAAGGCTGCTAGAGATATTCGCTCGACGAACTCCCGCTCCGAAAATATCTACCTTTAGGAGGCGTACGAATCGCGCTTTTTGAAACTAACCCATACAGAGAGGGGTAGACAAGACCCGGGAGTAATAGACTTCAAAGGAGGGTTTCATCGGCTTCTGATTTTAGAATCCGTTTTCGAAATTGTTACTCGAATTCCGTTTTGTTTTGCGTGAGGAATCAGTGACAGAATAACTTTAAAATTTAAACGAGAATAGACTTGCCCTATAATCATTTCAACATTTTTACAAAACAATAGATATTAAATTTATTCCGGCTCTAAGTTTTATGAAATTCCGCCAAATATTTTTCGGCTCAAATCTTACGACCATGAGCTGACCTCGTGTTTTAAAATTAGGACCATTAGTATTTCTCGAATATAATAAGGCGAGTAGCGTTCTTTAAAACTTTTGAAAAGAGATTGTCTTAAGTTCGTTCGTTGTCATTAGCCGAAACGGAATAAACCGAGTTACCCTAACGCTAATAATAAGCCTTGTACTACTTTTTTCTTACGCAATTTTATATTATGTAACAATTCGCCGTAGTATCGCTAGTCAAGACTTTTGAAATTAAGCTTCAACACTAATTAAGATGAAAGTATTAAATATTTAACCAAGTCTCGTTATTCAACCCTCATCTAAAAGGGGAGATGAAAATGATTTTTAATTGGTTTTAAATATTAAAATGAGAATGTCGCGGATTTTACATGAACTCCAAATGGAAATTGAGTAGCATTTTCGGAAATAAATTTTTAAAATTAAAATTCCCCGCAATACTACGTCATCACTATGGTCACGTGGCTATTGTAGAGCCTACAATTGATTTTTTCCCGTTCATATAATATGTAGAATACTTAGAATATGTAGAAGTCGCACCTTTTTTATGAAAAATATCGTTAATTACGATTCAGAAATAAATACGTCATATATCGTGACAGCCTCACTTTAAAGAAAAATATTAACACTTAGGCTTAGCTATGTTTAAAGTCAAAAAAGCACGCTCGAATATTGTAAGAAGGTTCTTATACATACACTAATCTTACTGAAATTAAAATGGATGTATTTTAAATTATTTCTTATTAACGAAACAGGCAAAGAAACGCTTCGAAATTATATTATCACCAATCGGGCCTAATTTATGAATACATTATTCTACTAATGACCTCAATTTCTTCTTTATATTTGCACTTTAAAGTTTATATACGAAAGCAAAAATTTGCAGAATCAAATTTCGTTTACAATTCCCAATTACTACAATTTTGATCTTCGTTAATTTTCAAAAATTCATAGGGTTGAACTTTTGATTACTTTGTATATACGTGATTTATAATAATAATATTTCTTAAAAAAATGGACTTGAGATCGTTAAATTTCCACGCGGTTTAATTTAGGACGCTCATCTGTTTCAGAGAGAGAGAGAGAGAGAGAAAAATGAGGTCAGCCCATAATACGCAAGATCAAAGGTTTGTTAAATTTGGTTAACTTTATATTTATATTTATTTAAAAGGATACTTAATAGACTTTGAATCAAAAAGTTATTTTAAATCGACAGGGATAAGAATTTAATTTGTTGTAAAATTAAACAGCATAAATTTCAAACCATCGTTCAAAGTTTTGCCAAAAGAAGCCTTTTCTAATCGCCAAATTAACTGATTAAAAAATTTCTTTCTCTGATCAAATTGGCATTACGTTTAAGCTCATTTTAAGATATTCCTCGACCGAATCCGATCAGCCTTTCCTATTAAACAATTGGGTATAGTAAACCATGAATTATGGAAAACGCTTAATCGACCATAATTATATCATAATTTATAAATTAAGTTTTTTGCCCATTTATCTAAAACCGCGCAAATAGACTAAAAAATAACGTAGCTATGAAATACAAAACTTTCAAGCCGATACCTTGTCCGAAAGTCAAGATATAATGGGTTAAACAGACCTATTTTACCTTAAACAAAGAATGTATAAATATTACAGCCGTACAAGAAAAATTTTACTGAAAATATTAAATCTACCGAGCTGAAAGTCGGCCTCACCCGTAACTCCGATGCGCGGTAGTGTAAACATTTCTACAGGCGCTCGTAGAAAATACATTGGACGTTTCACCCTTCAAGGCAGTTTTTCCCTAATAATATTGTAAGGCTTACACGCTACCAATAAAAACGAATTTAAGAGCACGGAATTCGTAGAACTTTTGTTAATTGAACAAGACCACCGTGAAGGTCAATCAGATATTATTCGTTCGCGAAAACATATCCATTTCTTATTCGAGTTAAGGTATATGAATTTAAGACAAACTTTTCATTCGTACTCATTGTTATAGGAAATTGATAAGTTATACGAGTTATTCATTCCCCGATAAGTAAATTTGAAACTCAAATTTCTTCCCGGATTTTAACCCAGTTTGAGATCTCGAAGCTATAATGTAGTTATTTAGTCGGTTCCTTTCAATTTAGATTAAAATATAATTATTTTTATTTCATTATACACGGATTTCGAGAAACGTCATTATTTATCTTCGCATTATCCGTTTGAATAAACGTCTAATTTGTTTATTAATCGAGCTTAAACTTTTGTTCCGGATAATTCGTAACTTAATTTGGGGTTTTATATTAACAAACAATTTATCCGAGATTAAAAAATGGATATCCTAAGTTTTTCCTTATCCGATTCCGAGCTCCATATTCGTAAAAAAATGGTTCAAATTAAGAGATGTGTTTAGGACGAATTTTAATTGATGATTTGTCAAGTTACGAAAAGCAGAAATCGTCTTAGAACACTTTCTTTAGAATGTTTATCATCACATTACAATTTTTAATTTGTAATTTTCATAAAAGGCTAATGAAGACGAGTAAAATGTTATTTTTACGAGTGTTAAAATGTGTATCAAAACATTATTAGTACTCTCACAATGTCAGTGTGTTTTTCGTTAATTACAATTAATTAACCAAGTTGATAATAGATCCCGCTAAACCTAACTTCATTTTCAAAGTGATAAAATGTTCAAATATATACAGCTAATAAAACATAGACTATAGGTTTGTTAATATTCCGGAAAAATAAACTTATAATTGAGAACGTTAAAGATCTTTAAAAGCATTACCTTTTTTGTTCGTCATCGATTTAAAAAATAACAAAAATGACTTAAAAATTGGTTTAATTTTTACAATTTTTGTTTATTTCTTTCTAATCAAATTGCATGTATTTTCGTAAGGAAAGCCTTTGTAAGTTTATTTTGGTTTTAAGGAAAAATATGGAAAAAACGTCTTTTATATTCCGCGGGAAATATTCATACTTGAAAAGTATCCGTATTATAATGGAGTTGGGCTTAGCGTGTTCAAGTCTAAACTTTGTTATAAAGTAACTATAAAGTAACCACAATAATTTGATTGGTAAAAAAGGTTCCTAAAGCCCCATTTTCATGGTCGCGTGTACGCTAGAACTAGCGTGGAGAAACTGCTAACGTAATTTTTTCGATGGTAATTCACCAGAACTTGAGACCATGGCGTGCGCATGAAATGTCTGTTTCGTTTAGCGTGTAAAAATCTAGCGTACAATTAGCGACCTTTATTATTCCTTTATTTTCGTGTTGAATTGACAAAAATGATTCTAATTTCAAACCACTTGGAAACAACTTAAAGCTATAACTGAATCCTACGTCTCTTTAAACAAACGTTTTGTATACACTTTTAATAACAAGTATACGCGTCACGTAATAATTACCCAAGACGATATGGTTCAAAAAGTAACATTTGTAAGCGTAATTTATACGATATAGGAGTAATTGCTCATTTTTAAATACCACCGTAATCGCGATTCGAGGCTGCAGGGTTGCGATAAACTCACCCATAAGCTCCTCCGACTCCGCCAGTGGTCCAAAGTTTGGGGGCCGTTAGAAAAACGAGCAGTACAATCGCCCACCAATATTTGCTCCCAAAATCCGATCTTTTTCTCATAACTCTCCGCGTATTAAAAATCTTGGCGTGTGAACGCGCGCGAGGGAATTCAGTTCGAATAGACTTTTCGTCTACTTTTACAACACGTCGATGCGCAATATTGTCTATCTCTTTCCCGATCTAATAGCCGCATAATACGTTAGATTTTTTCTTTATTTGAAATATCATCCAATAACGAGAACTTTCCTTAGAAGCGATCGGACGATTCGCGATAATAACCGTTTTTCCACCGCTTTCATAGAAACAAATTTTTTTCTTGCGTTTCTTTCTGGGTTTTATTCTTATGTTCATGCGTCCGGGATTTATTCCGGACCTTCTTACGATGGAATTTTATACGACCTTTGTTTCAACTTTAAATCGACGTTAGGCTTAGAGAAGTTTTGATAACTTTAAAAAGGGGGGGTTAAAGGAAGTTTTAAGACAATTTTGTTTTTTTTTTTTTTGGAAATTTTTCGGCGGACACTAGTTGCTTCTATAGTCGGCGCGTCTCTCTGTGTAGTTTTGGCCGGGCAGCCGCGACTAGGAGCGCCCGGCGGCCGCGGCCGCAAGCCCCCTCTCAATCGATGAAAAATCTTTCGGAACTAACCTCTTCTACCAAGACGGATCCAGCGACTGCCACAAGCTCAGCCAGTTCGTTTCGCGATTCAAAGTTAGCCGCGCAGGCGGCGCGCGCTCCAACTCTCTGGTAGATCTCCCGCGAAAGCCGCTGGCCAGCGCCCGCCAATCCCGCGGATAAACTCTTCTCTCCAAAAAAAAGGGGAATAGGATTTAGGATAGACTATACTTTTAAGACGTGTTTTCACGCTATAAGCTCGAGCAATTAAATATTTAAACGGGTTTAGAATTTTCATGATTTTAAGTTACTATTTCCTAGACTAGCTATATGCTAATAAAGTATAGTTGCGTGTGCTCTTCCAATGACTTTGGAAGTAGAAATAAATGGAGCACCATCCTTTTATAGAACTTTTCTTCAATATCCAAATTGTTGATTATTTTGACCCTTCATTGATATATTATACAAATTTTCTAATTTACAGACCAAAAGCTAAATTTACAAATTCCCATTTTCACTGTCTCAAAAATTACAAATTATCATTATTTCTCACGATCTTTTAACGAAAATTTACAAATTTTCAGAATTTCCCACGACCTTTTAGTGAAAATTTACAAATTTTGCGAATTTCAGAGTAAAAACGACAAAATTTCATTATTCCCAAGACTTTTAAGCCTGTAATTTACCAAAGCCTGTAATTTCCCACGGCTTTTTAGCCAAATTTACAAAATCCCACTATTTCCCACGGCTTTTTAGCCAAATTTACAAAATCCCACTATTTCCCACGGCTTTTTAAGTCAAATTTACAAAATCCCACTATTTCCCACAGCTTTTTAGCCAAATTTACAAAATCCCACTATTTCCCACAGCTTTTTTGCCAAATTTACAAAATCCCACTATTTCCCACAGCTTTTTAGCCAAATTTACAAAATCCCACTATTTCCCACAGCTTTTTAGCCAAATTTACAAAAGCCCACTATTGCCTACGGCTTATTAAGCCAAATTTACAAAATCTCACTATTTCCCACGGCTTATTAAGCTAAATTTACAAAATCCCACTATTTCCCACAGTTTTTTAGCCAAATTTGCAAAATCCCACTATTCCAAACGGCTTTTTAGCCAAATTTGCAAAATCCCACTATTTCCCACGGCTTTTTAAGCCAAATTTACAAAATCCCACTATTTCCCACAGTTTTTTAGTCAAATATGCAAAATTCCACTATTTCCCACGGCTTTTTAAGCCAAATCTACAAAATCCCACTATTTCTCACGACTTTATAGATAAATTTACAAAATCTCACAGGACCTAACACATAAATCTACAAAATATCTTTATTCCCACGAACTTTTAGCCAAATTTAAGAGTATAAGCTTAATATTGTATAGAAAAATGAAGGATATACAAAACCTTTAACGGCTATAAATAAATATTAAATCGTCGAACAAATTTTCACTTTTCCCTTATTTTAAAGTGTTTTCCAAATTTATCATGAAAACGGAAGTTTAGAAGAGAATGCCTTTCACCTTTCGGGCTAAGGCTTAGCGCCTTTTATCGATCCAATGTATAGGGCATAGAGCTATAGCGAGGTAGGTGAACGGGAGGGAGGGGGACTTTAATACTCCTAGAGTCGGCTCGTATTCATAAGGAGCTGGAGCATCGACTGGCCAGGGACTATTTTGGATATTAGCACTCGCCCGCTTGCTGGTTCGTTCCGGCTTTACTCCGTATATGTTATTGCTCCATGCACGCGTGCAAAGAGAGAGCGAGAGAGAAAGTTCACGAGAAAACAAGGCGTATCCTCTATACTGATGCGTAACATATACGCTTTATTAACTCGTGGAGGTACTGCCACTGTGCATCTACCTATATTTATGTACGTCCGTGCAGAGTGGATTAATAGCGCGGAAGATTGAAATATTGACTGCGTAGTATGATGTTTTTTTTTCACAAAGCGTGAAAGGGAACATGAAGCTATGAAACAACTCGCTATATTTATTTGCTAAACAAATCTAATATGATCAAAACACCCTACAAATTAATTTAAATGCATTATTGAAAGTATTAAATTTTTCCAATTGTTAATCATAAATGATTTATATATTTATCTATGTATATCTGTCTGTCTGTCGGGAACGTTTCCAAACTATAGAAAAATGAGAAAAGTCGAAGCGAATTTGTACGCAATCTTGAACTCCATTGGGTAAAAGTAGTCCGCTTGAGTATAAAAGCTAGAGCTTTTAAAATATATATAGAAGCCCGAGTTTTTATTGCAAACGCGCGACTTTAAATGAACATGACGCTTGAATTTCAATTTCATTCATTTCATTTAGACTTGATCTAGGCTTTATGATTAAAGAGATCTTTTTTATTGATCAGGGTTGCCTTAATTTTTTCAGATTCAAATACTTGATATTATAAAAGAACTTGCGTGTGCGACATCTTGTTCAAATGTTGCTAACTACGTCATGAAATCACGTGGCGTTAACGTTATACAGAAGTTTATTTCCGTTTTCATAAAACGCTAGGGGCCAGACGGCTCAGAAGTCACTCGGAAGAGACCCGACCTTGAGAGCTGACACGGATATAAAAATTAAGCTTAATATATGCTCAAGAGCGCTATGAGCTTTACAAGCTATGACGTAGCTGATGACGTCGACGGCAACATTCTCTAATTTAGCTCCTCCTCTTTTATGATAGCAACTATTCCCTGACATTTCCAGGTTTTCCCTGACCTTTTCCAACCATTTTCCCTAACCGTTTCAGCCAAAACTATCCAAATTTTAAACTTGTATTACTTAAAAATAAATATTTTCAATAACAAGGTAATCCTTTAGGTCATGCATATATATCTTTCTTCTATACAATTGACACCTTCAAATATTTTCTGCAGATAATAATTGTAATTCCCTGACTTTCCCTGACGTTTTCGGCTTATTTTCAAATTCCCTGATTTTTCAATGTTTTCCCTGACCTGTGGACAACCCTGTTGATGTTTAACAAGCGTTTAAATTATAAAATAATCTCTTGAATTAAATTATTTTTAAGTGAAGGAAAACACCGTTTCGAACAACTGTGATATCTATTAAAACGTAATGTTTTTACTTTATAGAAGATAATTATGTATTTTGATTACATCTATGGGGTATAAAAATAATTAATGTACGGTTAAAATTAAAACATCGGTAATTTTTGCTGGATTTCATAATTCCCAATTTAGCTACAATTAGTTATACAATATCACATTTAGTCACAACGTTACCAATATATTCTATTCCTCAAATAGCGTAGCTAACGGTCACAACATCCGATAATTTATCATAATTTGTGACAATATACAGTGTATAAACAGAGGCCGATAAAAATGATATTATTATTTTTAAAGGGAAAATGCAACCTAATAACAAGTGAGTTCTTATCGATTCCTTATCGTTTGAATAGCCCTGATCCACCAATAAAAAATTTACAAAACAAATATTAAACTAGAAATAAATTTAAAACTTACCCGGAAAATAGGCTTAGCGGGATACATGGAGATCCTGATTTCCTCGCGTCTAAGGTCTAGCGACCAATCGAACGCGATTGTAAGTCTCGTGGAGATCTCGCGTGAACGACAGGCCTTTGCTCATTTGTCGCTAGACGTTACACGGAGAAGGATCAGACAAGGAGAGGAAAAGTGGGGCTGCGTTGAGTTAGAGAGAGAAGAGCCAACCTCCCACTCGGGTGGAAAGGGGGGATAGGAAATTCTCGAGGTAAACTGTTGTCACGTGGTCGCTAGCGTCGTCGGCTACTACGCGCCTCCTAAAGGATCCGTTTTACCCACGTGACTACAATTTACCACGAAACGTCTCTACCCCCGTTCTGGGAAGAGTGGGAGTTTAGGCCGACGCAGTAGGAACCGCGCCGTTCCCACTTTTCCTCTCCTTGTCTGATCCTTCTTGACAGAGGCAATTCAGGATCTCCATGAATCCCGCTAAGCCTATTTTCCGGGTAAGTTTTAAATTTATTTCTAGTTTAATATGAGTTCGTAATTTTTTTCCTTAATGGATTAGGCCTATTTAACCAATAAGGAATCGATAAAAAAACCAATTGTTATTAGGTTGCATTCTCTCTTTAAGATAATGTAGGTGTATATTTATTTCAAAAGTACAATGGGCCGCTGAGCATGAAGATGGTCGAAATTTTAGCTTCCTGCCTTCGGCCTAATTCTATAGCGTATATAATAGAGTTTTGGTTATAGACCAGGTTACCTCACTAAACATATTAGGTACGTAACTAAATTGAAGCTATTTTTAATCAGAAATGAAGTTTTCCCGGAAGCGCTTATGTAAAACTTACCGAAGCGAATTGAATTAAAATTTTGCTTGCTTTTAAGAGATAGAGAGATGAAGCGAAAGAGCTTCGTGCGCGAAACATTTTTGTAGAAACTACTTTTATCTAGTTGGTGTTAATACGCCTATATTAGGTTTTCACTAATTTGAACAAACAAAAGGCGAACAAAAGAGTAATATAAAAACAAAAATATTATTTCCTTACTTTAGCTATTTCCACCTTTAGTTTGCAGCAAGTGCGAGGATAATATGCATTTATCTCTAAGTTAACAAATCATATAGGAAAAAAAAAGTTCGCGTAGCCAATTTTTAGATTTCACGACGTTATTTCGATCATAAGCTATTCGTAGAAATGGGTAAATATTGCTATATGAGTTTTAATTATATCTGTTCAATGCTCAGAGTTGTAATCTACGTGTTAACTAAACTACGAATTTTAAAGGAGCATCCTTAATATACGAAACTTGTATCAGAATAGGACCTCCTAATTAAGTGGTATATTAGGACAGCTATAGGATTGATAGGGAATTGTAAAGATTGATTCATTACGCTGTCACTCGTTTTCAGTACTCTGCAACCAAAACGTTTGGCCCAATCGCGGTAACAAAACTAGTCCTAGCGTCTTCTAACTTGGTAATACCCTCTTCAGACGAGGCGTAATTATCCGTGGTTTAATCAGATTTAACCGAGCTTTACATAGCCTTTTCAGTTCAATAAACCTCGGTTAATTTTGAATAAACCATGGTTAAATCTGATTAAACCGGCTAGTTACGCCTCGTCTGAAAAGGGTATAATGTTGAATATATCTTAGTGTGGCCTATCTTGAAATTTCCCTTTCATGATGAATTCTGGCCCAATTTCGGGTTTTGAGACGCGCATTTGTAGCGCAGATCCTGGCCATTTCGTAGAAGTCCGTAAAACCTTATTTTCCGGGGCCTAAAAGGAAACTTTTCCTATATAAATTCCCATTTGATTGATTAGTCAAATTTGGGGGATGGGCTAATTAGCGTAGTACTTCTCCGGATATTTTCCTAGAGTGTCGGAGATATTTTTTCGGAATAGCTCGTAAATGCTTCTACAAAAACAGCCCTACTAACCTTAATTCGAGCAAGTCAAACTAAACTTGCGAATTTTTAAAGAAAAGTTTACCAAGTTACAAGTTTAGCAAGTTAGGAGGTCCTAACATACAACCAATTAAACTATAAAACGTATCAACAATACATTATAAGGCAGATAAAAGGATACCTAAAGTTCCCTAGGTGGTAAATATCTTCTGGCGACATTTTTTGATCATTAATTTGGATTCCAAGCTAAATGGGCCCTTTTTTAACGTCACAAATTTAACCCATCTGATTTCTAAATCTAATCTAATCTACATTACCGAAATCAGCGTAATCTAGCTTCAGATCGACTACATAATAATTAGTTTATAACGATATTTAAACCCCGGTATATAGAACGAGACACGAAATTAACATTAACCATTCCTATCACGTCCGGCAAATAAAGAAGAAGAAAAACATTGTTTCGGTAAAGCTCTCATCATAGCGAACCGGAAAGAACAACTATCTCCTATCCAATAAAAACACTGTTCACCTCGCTCTAATAAAGGTTAATCTTTTTCGGTGTTATCCGCCGTGAGCTACATATTCTTTAAAGGGAGTATAAAAAGTTTGTTTTATCGGAATTTAATATTAAGGGAGAATGAAATGGTCAAAAAACATTTTTAAATTACGTTAATTATTAATTTGAAATATTTAAACAATAATGAAGTTTATATACTTAAGACTTTGTCAAGAAAAACAATAGTATTTTGAATGAGAATACGGTTAAAACACTGGCTTTACCCTCAGTTTAAAGTGATGCTATCATTTTTCTACGGGTCATGGATTGTTTTTGACTTGCTGTTGTGTTTTTAAGAATATTTCAAATTAAAATAGTCATAGGCCAAATAAAATGAGAGATAAACGCACTGAAAGGGAAACCTTGAACTTAGAGGACAAAATAGCAAAACGTGATAAGATGCAAACATAAAACTTTAGTATAACTTGCGTTAGGAAATTAAATATACTTGAACATATTGAAGATTAATTAACAGGTAAACATTTATACAGCTACACAAAATATGGATAAATTATTAATACCGGAGTAAAACTAAATAAGCGTCTTGTCTGAGCGCGAATTCGGGAGTGAGAAAAACGATAAATGGTGATACGCCACCCTTTCTTATTAATCTCTTCTATGCAGGGAAAGGTCTTTAGATCCAAGTTATTTATTTCTTTATAATAACAGTGAATTAGGATGTGTTTAAAATGCAAGGCACGTCATTCTGGATTAAGTACTTTGACGAAAGAGACCACGCGAAATTCAACTTATTGCTCTGTAATAGTCACGCAACCATATAGTGATGACGTAGAATGTTGGGGATTTTTATTTTCCAAAAAATTTCTATTATAATCTACTTTTTTTCTGCCTTGATATTTCTTTATTGAATCGTTTAACGATCTTTCAAAAAAAGTTACCCAAAACTAATTTAAAACTAACGAAAAATCCTTGATAGCGTCACTTTAAAAATAAGCACTGTCGCAAGAACGGGATCGCCCTATAGCAAACTGTTATAAGATTAATGAGTTCTGTAGAGGTTACAGGTACACAGCTTACGAGAGAAAAAAAAAGAGTTTTAGAGCTTTGAGAGAGATAGAAAAGAAAAATAGATGAGAAAATAAATATATACTTTGAACAAAGCTCGGAGGTGTTCGATGGCCCATTTTTTTGAAATATGGTTTTAGTTACTATACACAGCACGATAGGTACGTGTTAAACTTTGAATAAAACAACGTCTGGCGCTCGAGTTCAGATACTGGGGCATATAAACCTGAACACAAATCTAATTGATTGTTTTATTTTCTAAGTAGAAAAACATCAGGGTCAAAAATAAGGCCAACGTACGTTATACGAGTTTCAAACACTGATATGATTAATGGTTGCCAAACTTGGGTTACGACCTTAAATTGGACTTGGTAGTTTTAAAATTAAAGCCTAAGAGTTTCTATAAAAGATAACATAGGAAGAGGAACTAGTACTCGAGTCTTAAAAGAATTCCTCTGAAACTTTAGGTTTCTATTTCCGGTGGAATGTTTAAAGGGAGCCTTACAATTTGTCATAATATAATTTTTATGAGTTTAAAAGTTTAAAATGCATCTAAAATATTTTATCCTTGATTAAAATTTAGTTAGGCTTAGCAAGCTCAAATCGTAACTTTGTTAATTATTAACTATAAATTAACGAGAAACTTAAGGCGACTTATAAATAATGTTTTATACATATTTTAACTCTTTAAATCGATAAAAAGTAGCGTCTTCAATATCCCCTAACAGAATTATTTCATCTGAAAACCAATTATTTAACGTATGCAAATCTAAACCTTTGCACAGATGACTTAAATTATCTAGAAAAATTAGTACTTTCGTGAAAAATTAAAAATGTCTCGCTCAGTCAGGAGCGAAGAATGGTTTTATTGACTTCAAACATTCTTTCCTAAAGAGTCAAGGATCAGAAGGAATTTCATTGCCTCAAAAGAAGTTGTAGAAGGAACTAACTTTTTTCAGACTTCTTTTCCCTTTTACATAACACGCAAACCGCTCCTATTTGACTTTACTCTAACAGAGCTATAAAATATTAACGTTCTCCAAGCTTTTCCTTAAATGTCAAGTGATATGATGATCGAATATAGTCAACGAGCAGTCTACCTATTTAATTTTTTTCCTCCATCCACTTTATTTTTAGAAAGAAGAAACGTAAAAATATTTCTCTTTTCTGCTACTTGAATCTTTTCTTAGCATAAAGGCGAATTTTCACGAGAAATAAGATTTTTTTTAAACTATGCTTTGTTGTTAAAATACGACATAATGAAGCAGCAAAATTAAATCTAAGGTATATTCAGAACTTATTATTGAAAAACTAAACACAGGAAAATATTAATTGCTTTCACTATTTAAAACTAGAATAATTGAAACTACAGCACCATAAGGGGTATGTTAATTCTACTGTAGCTATTAAAGCTTTTTAAACAACTATTAAGCCCCTCCAACCGTTCTCCGAGCAATCGAAAATGCATCGCGTCAATGGCTTTCGGAGTGGCCAAAAATAAACGTCATAAGATACTAATAATTCTAGTATTTTTAGTCCGATATTATATCATTCAACCAAAAATTAAAAATATTTCAAAAGATAGAGTTGTGAAACCCAAAAAAACATTTTTACTTACCAAAGATCTCGAAGACGGTGTATCGTCAAAAAAAAAGTTCAGTTCAATTATGATTAACGCATAATTTAATTTTCGCCACTTGTTCACTTTTGGAAATACGCATTCGGTAATAATTTTTGACACTTTGCGACGTTGGTGCAAATTGAATTAGTGGTTTCTCATTTCAGGACCACCAAATCATAATCTCATCGTCAATTGGCTCATCGTTGTCCTTCTGAGATGTTCTACAAGTGGTAGAAGGTATAATTATGATAATGATTCTGAAAAGAAAAATAAAAACCAAGAGTTTTAGTAAGATTTTGATTTTCGTGTTTAGCGGCATTGGTATGTAAAATTTGTAAACATTTAAATGTAAAGTTGATGCTATTAGACCGACTATGGAAACGTGTCTTAAGGATGTGGGAGTTTTTTTTTTTTTCGTGGGATTCGGCTGCTTTTGAAGCTAGAAAGCAATGTTTAACAAGCACTTGAACTTCCCGGCGATATCACTTCGAGTTGAAACCGTTTTCTTTGAATTTCTTTTTACTTTTTTTTTTCTTTCACCTCTTCATTGTGGTCGATGTCAGGGTCAAATTTCGGCGAGTAGAAAGTTTAGTGCTATTTCGAAGATCAGAATCATTTAACTAAAAAGGTAAGCTTTTCGCTTACGCTAGTTGTAATTTGGAATTGAGTTACCCAAGTATATTTTCTCGGCTTTCTCAAGAAAGTAGAGGCTTTTAAAGAAATTCTACAGATCAAGGATTCAAAAAGTATACCTAAGTACACAAGAACACTTTTGATAATTATAGCGATTTTTTTGTAAATTTTTTTTTTTTTAATTTTTCAGAGCGTTAAGGAGTACGTTATTTATGTTAATTAAAAAGGGTCTGAAGTGAATTGTCTTATTGCGTAACGCGTGAAGAAAAAAAGGTGGTCATTGCAATCATATTTTATGAACGTTGTTCCCATACTTTTACGCATTCTGAGGCTGTACCCTTTAAAAACGGTTCTTAAAACTGGCACGTAACAACTTTCAGAAAATTCATCACACGAAACAAAGAGATCGGGCCATGTTTGTGCAGTTTATAATATTTCCGCCGGATTAAGTTGGACTCTCCTGTCGTGTGGCCCTTCGAGGACAAATTCGCCTCAGTTTTTATTTTTACATTTTTTAACCTAGAGACCATTGGCCACTAGCATGGTCAATTATTGCATTTTAATACAAGTCTCATTTTTGGACTTTTTGCTCGATTTCTATCGAGTGGAGAAACACATTTATCGAGTGGCGAAACATACTTTTATTGTCTTAAAATAATAAACGTAATGTCTACTTTCTAATAGTGCAATCGGTTTATGCCTAGGAGGTCGCAGAGAAAAGTTACTGGCATTTTAAGATATGGGTCATTTTTGGAAATTTTGTGATATTTCTATTAGTGGCGAGGCTTCTTTTTTGAGTGGCGAGACATTATTTTATTATTGAAGAATAATCTAGGAAATGCCTTCTTTCTAATGGTGTAATGCCTAGGAAATTGTAGAGAAAGGTTACGGGCACTTAATTGTAGTGAAAATAGTAACTAAAAAATTAAGTTTTAGTGGAAATAGTAACTCAGCCTTGCAATTATACAGAGAAGTTGGCCAGGATATCGTTAACTACACAATAAAATCACTCTATGCACCATCTAATTTTAATAATGTGATAAATACTATTAATAACACGTGTAAACTCTGCAATTCTCGCCTCCCCATGGTCAATTTCTTCAAAATGTCGTTTTCTTATTTGTGATCATTGTACTTTCTCAAATTAGGCCTTGAGGGTTTCAGATTTCCGCACGTCAGCTTGCGTAATTCCGAAACTTTTCATCAAAGTACTCGAGGCAACGTAACAATTTTAAAAGAAGAAATATTTCATCTTATATATCAAAGGCCTCATTTCAAAACGTAGAAAACCGTATACCAGTATTTTTAAATTAATATAGCCTACATTAAATTATATATTAAAATTTAATAAGACGTATTTTAATAACCGGCGACCGATATCAAACTTTACAGAAAGAACCTCATTTCAAGCTTAAGCTAGCCTCTTACATCAAGAATCCATTCAGGTTCCATAAGAATATGGGAGGGCCGCGATTCAATAACCATCCTCCCAAACTTTGTAGCAAAAGTTCGTCCGCTTCGAATCGATTTTTCAAGTAAATCGCTCCTGACATTATATTATTAACCCGCGCCAATAACGACCTTGACATAATATTTTGGGTAATAAAAATGGAGCCGACCGAAAAAAGATCTAAGCGTACAAATGTTGCGAAAATTGCGGACGAACTTTTGTTACAAAGTTTGGGAGGATGGTACCAGAGGCTAAAGCTATGCTCCCATATTCTTATGGAACCTGAATGGATTCTTGCTTACATGAACTCATCTAGATAGGGTAGTTTGGTCAATTAAAGTCTTTAAATCGAGGCAGAAAGCTTTTGAAAGCAAATTAAATGTCTAAAAGCCTTTAAAACATTATATTACAATATCTTCAAACTTCTCACCGATGACGTACGTCATTTTTCAGAAGAGCGATTTGAATACCAGATTCGAAAGAGTTTAAAAACTACCTGCCATTTCTTTTACCCAGAATAATTATTATTAAAAGCAGCTATAGTTAGGGCGTTGAGGCCATCTGAATTTTTAAGCTAATTTTTCTCGATAGAATTTTTTTCCTTTTTTTTTACATTTTAATACTTTCGAAAGGAGCTAAAATTCACCTAATATATTAAGGATGATTAACTGTGGAGATGAAATATACTCCAAATATTTTATAATTAGCTACACAATAATATTTACATCGTTTAAATCTATTTTTCTGATTTTTTTTTTTTTTTATTTGAGATGCAACCCTTTAAAAATAGTTACACGAAATTTTGTCATAAATTATCTTCAATTATGCCCGCATGACAGCGTTGAAAATCGTATAATAAAGTAGTATGGAAGCGTTAAATTGCATTAAAAAGAGACAACGGACCTTGTCAGCAATATTAGCTTCGAAAAGACTCCTATCTTCTTATTCCATTTCCTTAATACGTTTATAGATCTTAGCATACAAGAAATAAATGCGAATGATTGGACGCGAATGGAGGAGAGGAAACACCTTACATTGTATTCGATCTTTCACCGTGAACATTCTATAGCCCCTAGACTAGAATTAAAAGTAAAACGCCATCACTTAATTAATCAAGACAAAGCGCATCTTTCTCTAGAGAAAAAATTGTTTTATGTACTCCTTATAGTTGTAAATGCCAACAGCAGTAGAACTTTGAAGGCTAACAAAACTTAATTTAGATTTCATGACTCAATTTAAAGAAAAATTGCAACCAGCCTCAATGTGAGCCTTACGTGAATTTAATATTTTTGAGAACTGGAAAAATTCTCGTGGCTCTTTTTACATGCTTGTGACGTCAGAGTTTCTTTTCGTTTCAATGTGCTTCCATATAATAACAACAGCAATTCTTTTAAATAACGAGGATAAACCTATTTTAATTAAAAATGCTCCAAAATGGAAAATTCTAACATAATTCGATTAAGCCTATAAATAAATAAAATAAAATAACCTGAATTACACCTTGATTTAACATGAACTGGATCAAAGGTATTTAAAATTTTGGTCAATATGTCCAATATCCTATAAATTCCTGGTTATACGTTAATTTTGATCAAATTCGATTTAAAAATTTTGAACTGAACTGAAATAAGATACGTGAAAGAAATTACTGTCAAAATTTAATTAATGTTTACTTATTAATATAAAAAAATATATATAATACACAACTGAAACCTTGCACAATCTGAAGGTCCACGCGTTGGTAACACCCACATAGATTTCGCACAATTTCATTATGAGAACTCTTCTAAGTAGCCGAGCTTCTCCTTATCATCTCATTGCTTCTAATAAATTCACTCGAGCTGTTCGAGATTAAATTATGAAGGGAGGATGTTTGTGGAAAAAATCGCAACCCGAGCCTTCCCCTTTTTTACACGCCTTGTCTCTCTCGAGGCCACTTTTTTTGGGAACCTAATAGTTTTTATTGATACGTGTACGTGAGTTATGATCTTTTGTAGCCCAAAACAATGTTGAAATTGTGTAACTATAACAATATATATATATATGTGTCTGCTACGAGTTAGAAAGTAACGTTATTTAAGAGCTTGAGACACTATTTGACTCTTGATGAAAAGGAAGCGCGCTTTAGTGGAAATAACTGATAATAATTTTAAATATTGAATTATAATACGTCGATCAAGGAATGTATTAAATTAATACTTTGAAGTAGCTAAGCCTTGGCGAATTATTTATGGTTTCTCTCTATATATATATATATATATAGGGTATATATTAATCGTCCTGTATGATCATGGCTAAAAACTTATAAAAGTAGAAATTCTCATAGAATTTTATATACATGTATATCAAATAAACAATTCACAGATGGTGATAGCACCCGGTCCAAGTTGGGGACGCTCATTTAGGTACGCTAAATTTTCCCCTCCATAACGCTCACTAATACTCTAGAGTCGCGTTCATACTAGACCTTGGAATCGATTTAAACCGTTTCAAAACGTTTCGCTGGAGTCGTGTGAACGGTAAACCGTCTTTTCTCGAATCGATTTGATTCGATTTCTTGTAACTGCTTCGGGAACCAGTTTCAACGTCCGATAGATGAAGGTACAATAAATCGATTTATGAAAGATAATGCGTGAACGCATGGCGCTTACAACGATTTCTGGCGATTTGAATATGGGTATGGTTTTACCGTTTCAAACCGATTAAGAAATGCTAGTGTGACCGTAACTTAGGATTCGAAGATCGATGATACCATCGACTTTTCTAGTCCGCATAAAGTAATTATCACTTCATCGGAGGCAGCTAGGGGTAAAAATTAAAGGGGGTTTTTAAAGATTACCACTTATAAATCACCCCTTTCTCACGCATGTAATCAAGTCTCCTTGGCTTAACGTATACCCATCAGTGTTTCAAGCTCAGATAATGTACATGTACAAAGAGAGCGTATACACGAACACTTATCTACTCTACGAATAACGTTTTTTTACTTGTTTTACTTTTGGGACCCTTTATTAATTGGTTTAACGTAGTAGGGTAGTAATAAGATCTTGGTCGAAAAACTAGGACTCTGGAGTGTGTTGGGCCAAGTGTAGTGTTATAACTAAATGAACCGTTCTGTATGGCGTAAAAATTTTATAACGCCCTTCGGGCCACCTTCCCCGTCCCCATCACTGCAAGCTGTTACCTAAAAAAAGCCATAATACTTTTTTTTTCGAGTCCAACGTTGATGAACCCTAAAAATAAGCCCCTTTTATAAGGATTTTTGAAAGATTATATTGTGTACTATGGCGTGATTATTATTATTAGTATAGCTTAAAGCTTTAAAAAAGATTAATAAGAGACAATTTTCATAACACACTATTTTTTTCCCGTGATTCCTTGTAACTAAATATATCCTCCTGAATTTTTACTATTATTATTTCAACAATAATTTAATTTTTATTTTCAAAAGATTAATTAGAGCCAAGAGCAAATTACGCGAGTTTCTAGAAATGTCCGATATTTAGTCGCTTCTAAATTCGTAGAAAATTAGTTTCCTAATTAACGTAGTAAGGAAACGAACCGTTTTAAACTAAATATACTTATTTAAAAGAATAAATTAATGAATATCTTGAAGAACAATACAAGGAAGGAGCAAACAAGAATTGGGAAAGGCAGACTGTTCTTTTTACGCAAAATAGTCTAAAGTGCCAAGGCCTAATGAGTAAGCTAATTTCACATTTTCCCCAGTGAGGCGCCATCTATATTCGAAATTTGATTGGCTTGTTGGTAATCATGGTTTATGATATTAAAATGTTTTCTAATATAATTCGTTCTTCCAAAATTGTTAAATTAAAATCATAGGAGTGACAACATCCCCTAATTGTTGAATATTTGATTACACATTTTATCGCTACAAAATGATAACTTTCCGATTTAATTCTACCTTTAAAATAAACATTAGTAGATTTTATTGTATTTAAAAACTTAAAGGAGAGTTATTATATAACGGCGCCTAAAATTCAAAACAAAAAGATAAACCATGGCTGGATTTCTGATAAAGTGCCGAAAATTATTTTGATGAAAAATATAGACATCAGTTTGAAGCTAATTCTAACAGATGAGTCTCGAAACGATAACCTAGGGCCGCCTTTACTGGGCCAGATATTTCCTTCACCGCCGAAACCCTATCCGTCTTCCATCTTGGAATGATATATAGACCTAATTATAGGATTTTGAAAGGATAAAATGAAATATGGCTATTTCCAGACCCCTGGCTCATATATATAGTATTATAGTGCGCCGGCAGTTTTCCAGGGACAAAGCTTAAATTGATTGAGTCATCCAAAATTTATAAAAGGCTTTCTTCTACGTACCGTATCGATATATACTATCGGGTGCTATTTAAACAACATTCTTCATGCTCGTAACTTCCTAGAGCTATTCTCGATTTTTCTTAAAGATCAAGTCTTACGATTAACGAAGTATCTCTAATTTTGGGTAAAAATACAAAAAGATTTTGACATTCAATTAAAAGCAGTTCGTTCCTCTGGCTAATCTTAAAGACGTCACATCATAGGCTTGAAAAAAAAATCAACAAAACTTGCGCTGTACCATTAATTAATGGGGAAGGCTTGGGGGCAACAGTCAAAATGTGTGCGTCAAATTTCTAACCTTTCCAAATAACAAAATTGTTCAGTTTCAAGACAAAAGGGGCGCTCCTAGTTTAAAGTCTTTCCCCTGAGCGATAGCCAAGTCCTTTTGAGATAAATATCTTAGAGACAAATTTCTAAACTTTAATAATTTAACAGGGAATTGCCACGAAACCATTGTCGCGAGTTTTGAAAATGTTTTTAGGCATGTCTAAAATCGATTTAAAATAACTTTTTTCCAGAGTCTATAGTACGGGGTGACCATGAAAAAAACTTAAATTTTACAGGAAAAATAGGAAAGTTAAAGGCGAATTATAGAAGAAAATAGGATTGAAAATTTAAAATCATAGGAAATCTAGGATTTATAATAACGAAAATATACAGGAAAAAATAACAGCAAATTTATAGGAAAAAATAGGATATCATCTTTTAATATGCCGCTGATTTAACATTTTTACCATATATTTATCGCTTTTTGATTTTCTTGAAAATCTTAATCTCTTCGGTTTTTGACTCGATGCCTTTTTATTTTTGAGAAATTTTAAATTATACTTTTATTTGAAACTGAATAAGCTGATAACCAAAAAAAATTAAAAAAGAAAAATGAAATTATAAGAGAAAACCTTCAATTATAGGAATTTATAGGAAGGGATTGAAGAAATAGGAAAAAAAAAATGGCCATCCTGATAGTTTCCCTTTTAAGTCATTTCATTATTAATGTCCATAAGAAAAGCGAGGGAAGGTCATGCCGAAATTCGAGCGAAAATAAAATTGTCCTAGCAATATGGAATCAATCTCGACAATAGTATTTGTTCTTTCTATTTTCTCTTGGGCGGTTCTTTTCTCTAATGGTATTGAGGAAACAGAAAATTGTTGCTTTCGTGTATTTTGCCGTCTTGATAAATATGGTGATGTTTTCCTCTTTTTGTTCTTTTAGTGTCGATAGCTTCGGCTTTCGAGGCAATTGCTTTTTCCCCCAATAACAGCTAAAGTTAATCTTTAATGACTATTGTATCTAAACCTACAACCACAATACAGTTAATTTTCTACTTCTAAATAAAATATTTTTGATCGCGACACGACGGGGAAAACGATCTAAAACAATTTTCGAAACTATCTGCTATTGATTTAAAGGGAGCCTGGAGGTAATAAAATAAGCTACGGTCATACTAACATCTCTTAATCGATTTCAAACGGTGTAATAAAACCGAGGAATCGTTTAAAACATCACGTGTTCACGCATTATCTTTACAAATCGATTTACTGAAGTGTGTGGACGCAGCTAGTGTGATTTTTAAAAAGGCCTAATCCACCAGTAAAAACTAGAAATTAGGCTTAGTTAGATTCGTAGATTCAGGAGATCCTGTATACCACATATAAGAGTCATCGAATAATGCCATTGGTCGCTCAGGATGCCAGCTAAGCCTATTTTCATTGTAAATTTTAAATTTATTTTTAGTTTAATATTTGTTTGTAATTGTTTTTTATGGTTGAACTAGGCCTATTTAAACGATAAGGAATCACTTGTTTTTATATAGGTTGCACTCTCCCTTTTAAAATAAATAGTAGTATACCGCTTTCAAATACACTGACGAAGAAATAAAAAGATCAGACTTTGAAACTAAATTCTTATCTTTCTAATTTCAAACTCGACCGCGTATCGTGTATATAGAATTTGATGATATCAATTTAAATTTCAATCACGACGATGGTGGTGCGGTGCTGTGGCGGAGAATGTCTTATTAATTATAAACCAGTTGAATATGCCCCGCGATGAAGTTATATACAATTTACATATAGCAAAGATGATGGGAGCCCTAGACAAATTCGGTAACAGCGGGAAGGTTATAGAAGCTAGGAGGAGATCTATTTTGAGGTTCGCGAGCTTTTGAAGCCCTGAGATCTAAGCCTATAGTACCCTCCGCGTTTATCCGTCCGTCTCTCTCTCGCTCAACGTATCTAGAGCTCTTAGAATTGATGAAGTTTGAAGTTTGGGTCGACGCAACGACCGCGCATCTATCCCTCTCTATACCTAATTAACTCGCTGCCCATAATTATGGCACCATCAGTAATGTTACATCCATGTAGATCTGTCAATGCTCCCGGGATTTTAACAATGATTATCTTTTAACGCTTTTCGTCGGCCGTTAAGAGATTAAAAGGATGGATGAATATGAGATTCAAATGATTATACTTCTGTAGTTATGTTCGAGAGTTTCAGGACTATTGGAAAGATATTACGGTTAAATACTTTCCTAATATTAGAACGAATATCATTCGATCGAATAGTTTTAGTTTATTGCAGTGATATGGTTAGCAAGAATTTATTCATATACAATGTGTTCTTGTGGCAAGGCTTAAACTGAAATTACATTTATATGGTGTTGAAAAAAACAGGTTTATATGAAACTTTTTCTAAATGAAAAATTCCTCTTAATTTAGTTACCACGTTATTTGAAACCTATCTCCATATTATATGTTACTTCTAAATTTCAATATTTTCGCATTAAAAATAAATAAGATTAATTTCAAAACTAATTAAATTTAAATCAATTCAATTGCTAATCAGCATTAAAATCGAGTTTGAAGCCAATTAAAGTTTCGCGACACTCGAGGCGCCCCGCTCCATCAGAGTGTAACCATGGTAACTCTCGCGCCAAAAAGCGGGCCTAAAATGTTCTTTACTTTCAAACGAAATCAGTCCCGAAGTAGGCTTAGCATAAAAATATATTTTCCGAGTGTTGAAGTGAATTATTTTATAGGTAATAGCAAGTAGATTAATACACTTTTATCTTCGATAAGATATTTTATCGTAGTTATAATTAAATATCTAGAAACTAAGTGGCCTAACTCGTTATTGCTTACAAAAAATACAGTCAAAAGGTCACGAAGACATATTTTAGGTAAAATAAACGCAACTACCTACAAAGAACGTGAGGGGATAAGTTTTTTCTTCAGCAAGGCATACCCTGTAGATAGGATTGGTCTCACCAATCATTTAAGTGGGTATGGCATTTAAGTTAATACTGATGTAGCAGATCAGTGACCAATGGCATCCTAATGCCAGGCTTATAGATAGTGAGCAGAGCAAGTCAATCGCTCTCTCAGACGGAGCAAGGATACACTCCTTGGTATGCCTATGACCCTCCAACTCAAGCCAAAGCCTAAGATGAATGCAAGTCATGACCTTAAGAATATGGTTCCGTAAATACCAGACCAATCGTAACAGTGATGTCGGGTTCAAAGAACCTATACCCTCGACCCATCACCTGGCCGGAGTATTACCACGATAAACTCGATGTTCAGGTACCCAATAAAGTTGAACTTCGTTACAGGTACCCAGCATCGAGAGTAGGTCTAAATAGCTACAAACTAGTTTTGAGTAAATGTCAAACCAATTTGTAGCCTTAAGAGTGGCCTTGCTATAAGTTATCTATATGGAGAAGTTCAGAGAGTAGAAGAATTTGGTCCAGGGGATAAACACGACTACCTTCCTTAATTTTCGGGTTACATATAAATTAAATCTTGGTTTTTGATATTTTTTTTTAGTTGCTACGTCCACAAAGCATTGAATCATAGTTTGCTACCCTATGAAACGCGATATCCTAAAAACTAAGCGCAGCTGGATATAAATGGAATCGCACTCCCGCGATACCAAAATTCGCGGGTTTCTGCACGTGGACGCGATTATTAATGGTTGTAAGGTCACGTGGGGAATCTTGGGTCGGTGTTACAGTGTTATAGAGAGGGATGCCGTTTACATAAGCTCGCGAAAAGCGGGGGGGGGCTAAGGGAGCGAAGAAGGGGTTCTGTATAAGGTCGAGTGACAGCGATGTCATTCTCAGCTTCTCTTGGTCGATAATCTATTAACTCGGCCAAAGCAACTCCGTGCCATGCCAGAGAAAAGCAAAGCCCGAGAAAATTGTTCGAAAGCGACAGAAAACCAGCTATATATAGGCCTAGCGATATACTATCTTATAACGGAAGTTAAAGCTTCCGTAGACATTCTTATATATCCACAAAGACAGGAATGAGGAAGCTATAAGAGAAAGAAACCTATTTTATTTATTTTATCTGTTTGATAATATTTATTATTCGAGCTAGAATAAATACGTGAGATTATTAGATGTATTGTTCCTATCTGTAGCTTTCCCGGGGGTTTGACTCTTCCTTAAACCTAAAACCATTAAACATAAGTTTTCATCGCCGCGACTGAATAATATAATTTATTTTTAACAAAATATTTTAATTAATAGATGATATATTTTTCTTCAAGGAGAGTTTGCATAATGTAAGAAGCTGTTAAATTGAATTTAGAAATTAAGTAGTTGGTGTCAACTCCCTTAAACCTTGTTAAAATACCAGAATAGAATAATTCCGAAAATAAATTCAAAAGCTGTTCCATTTTTAGCTCAAAGTTCCCTTTAAGTCTTAACTGCCCCCCTTTCCCGGATTTTTATTGAATTTGAAGCGTATACATATTTGAATGTGACGTTATCTACCCAAGATCCTATTTTTGGTTCATAAGATACCTAAAAATTAGGTTAAGACTTATTGCGCTATACATTTCTTTTTGTCTTTGTTGTAAACTTTTTTACATCAGATAATGTTTTCCATCTATTTCACTACATTCTATTCAGACTTCAGTTGAATTAAATTTATCAAACCCTTTGCAGGCTAACAACCAATCATCGACATTACCCTTTAACGGTTTAACCACGCATTATGGGTAAATTAAAAACTTTCAGACTTTGCATAGTAATTTCAACTTTCTGTATAATACAATCAGAATAGAAGATAATTTTAAATCAGCTCAGCTAGGGAGGGCTCTTTAATCCTCCATAATTAAGTCCTTGGTCATAATCGGTTTGGAGCGGCTCTCGAAATTGAGTTTGATACTAGAATAGGGCGGTCGCCCCACCCATCGCTTCATCTAGATACCTCTATCTCTCTTTCAAAGCCTATATATTACGTCTTCAATTGGAGCAAGTATACACCCACAGAACTCCCATCTGATTCTCTAGACAATTATCCCAGCCAATCGGTCATTACGAAAAGGACCAGGTAAAGACAAGTCGGCTATTAGACCCGTATTACCAAAACCATGCCCTCATTTTTATCCACGATTATGCGAGTTCAACAACTACGCAGTTACAGAGAGATTATATTCCTGTTAGAGAGCAGCTTCGTTTCTAGACCAATCTACTTTTATCTTAATGACCCTTAAACGGATAGTAGACTCTTATTTCAAGTAGAGCTCGGAATTCGTATAAATTTTGTTAATTGAATAAGACCATCGTGAATGCCAATCAGATATTATCCGTTCGCGAAAACATATCCATTTCTTATTCGAGTTAACGTATAATGTATGACAAACTTTTTATTTGCAGTCATTGTTATAGGAAATTGATATTCGTATAAGAAAATTTGAAACTCTAAGTTTCTTCGCGGATTTTAACTCAAATTGAGATATTGAAGCTAGGAATGTAGTAATTTAGTTGGTTTCTTTCAATTTAGATTAAAATATAATTATTTTTATTTAATTCTACGCGGATTTCGAGAAACATCGTATTTTTATCTTCGCATTATCCGTTTGAATAAACGCGTAATTTGTTTATTAATCAAGCTTAAAATTTTATCTACGGATAATTCGTATTTGATATGTCTGTTTATATAATTGACGGTTTTATATTAATAAACAATTTATCCGAGATTAAAATATCAAAGTTATTCATTTTCCGATTTCGAGCTCTAATTTCAAGAATTTTTAACTGATTTCGACTGTAATTATATGCGTTAAAAACATATCAAAACTCATCAACGGTTTCCCAGTAATTTACAGTTAATTATTATCAAAGTCGCGAACAAACAAATAAGATTAAGCGGGTCAATTTGTTTAACTTTCAAATAGCTAAAAAATCATTTAATTCCTATTCATTCTCTCTAAATTGGTACCGAGTTGAAATAAATTAACTCTTGGCGGTACTACATTCATTAATATTCCATATCTCATAGATTGACGTCACACAAATCATACAACTTTGTATAACTTTGCCGCATGAATAATATTAAAGTTTGTTTATCCTAAATACTCGCAACGAAATGACCTAGATTTTGAAACGAAAACCAATCGCAAACAGTTTTCTTGCGGGGAATACGGGAAACAATTAGTTTCGGATTAGAATATCGTGCGGTGAACAAACGAAATATTATACACATGATCGATTTTGATACCGCGCGGTCTATATATACTACCTAATTATATACCGCGGTTACGAAAAACCTTTAAAGGAAGAATGAAGTCTGACAAGTTATTGATATATCGATCCTTTATCCAATGAATTGGCACAATTTACTGGCAAAATAATATACTACCACAATTAAGTTTATAAGATGACATACTGCGGGTGACAATGAAGCGAGTCTGATTTTTTCAACCTAAATCAGGGTTGCCACAGTTTTTTCAGATTCAAATTCCCTGACCTTTTCCAACGATTTTCCCTGACCTTTCAGCTAATAAAAAGGTTTTTAACCTTATATTTTTTATATTATTTTGCAATTGCGTTCGACAAACTTTTTGCACGCGTATCTTTGTTCTAATCTATATAACTGACACGGTCAGCTTCAAATCTTTTTTGCAGATAATGATTGTAATTTACTGGCTTCTTGAAAGATCTTGAAATTCCCTGACATTTTAAAATATCTTAAAATTCCCTGACTTTTTTGGTTCATTTTCAAATTCCCTGACTTTTCCCTGTTTTCCCTGACCTGTGGCAACCCTGTAAATATTCCGAAATTTCTACAAAAAGGCGGCCGGGCCCATTATATTCTTTCTAGAGTAAATGAGACTTGAAATCGCGACGACCAGGAGAGACACGCTCCTTACAAAAGTAATAGCAATTGAAAAAATTACCATTCTGCTAATTTATGATTTAAAACATTTTGGATTAAAAATGAACCAATCGCTAAAAGAGGTCAAAGTTTAAAGTTTTAAATCGTCTACAAGTCTACTTTCCAAAGGAAATATAATTTTTCATATCCGAGTCACTTTCCCCTATCAATTCAAAGTGCAAATGGTTATTAATATCATTAAAAACATTGCATTTTTCACTAATGCGGTTTGTCAGAAATAAGATTTTTGAAGCGTTTAAAGGGAGGATGCAACCTAACAACAAGTGATTTTAATACTTACCCAGAAAATAGGCTTAGCGGGATTCATGGAGATCCTGACTTCCTCGCGTGTAAGGTCTAGCGACCAATCGAACGCGATTTTAAGTCTCGTGGAGATCTCGCGCGAACGACGGGCCTTGGCTCATTGGTTGCTAGACCTTGCAGGGAGGCAATTTAAGATCTCCATGAATTCAGCTAAGCCTATTTTGACGGTGAGTTTTAAATTTATTTCTAGTTTAATATTTGTTTTGTAAACGTTTTACTGGTAGATTAGGCCTATTTAAACGATAAGGAATCGATAAAAAAAATCACTTGTGATTAGGTTGCATTCCCCCTTTAAATGAGGAGCTCCGCATTTAAAAATCACAGAAATTTAAATGCAAATAATTTTGTGAATACCGGTAAATTACCGTGTAAGATGTACATTAACACGTAATTTATCAATTTCCCAAAATTAAGGTAAAGACAATATTGCGAAGCACACCCGTCTGTATTCCATCTTTCCCTCCCAGACTTAAAATCTCGAGGAAGAATCCAAATCACTGAGCGTAAAAGTGGTGGTAGCTATTTTTTTTTATTTGGCATATAGCTACGATTTAAATGTTAAAGTTGACTGTTAGCGTTTACTATATCGATATCAGACTTCCTTCTTTCTTTAAAGGTATTTCGTCAGCACGATGAATATCAGCGTTTGGGTTTTCTTATTTGGGTAAAGATTAAGTGCTAATCCCGCGTGGGAAGGTTATTGGAGATATATTGATGAATGTTAAGCAAACTAGAGCCACTATTTCCAGTTTAAATAACAACTTGTATGCCCGTGAATCTAATTGAAATGGCCCAGTTCATACTAAATAATTAACGTTAAAAATAATTATTTTAATGTTAAAATAAACATAATTATGTTAACTTAAAATCGTTACCGCAGATGAATTTTATGTGAATAAAATAAGAGGAATGCAATTGGATATAGTAGCAGATGGGGGCTCCTAATTCGCTAGTTACGTCAAGCTGAGCTGAAAACCAATTTTATAATTTCGTCCACGAGTTATACCGAGAAATTTACACGCGATCGCATTATAGTCACATTATATCAAGGCTCGTTTTCAAGCGAGGAGAAAAATCTAATTTACAGCAAAATATTCACCGGTGAGTCATTTAACGTGCATTTCCTTGAGATCTACACTTCAATTGTTATCTTCAACAATAAGACAAGATACAAGACTTCTAAATTAATAATTAACTCTCGAAATATTATTTAAATCATGTGAAATGTAGTAAAGGGAACACCTAAGATAATTTTCCTATTTCCCAAATTATGGTAATTCGACCGAAATTATATTGGGGAACCTTTCCCTCGAATGGTATGGGATCGATAATATTTTCGTTACAGTGGTTTTCGTTCAAAGTTGAATATACCTATTCAAACTGCAGTTCATATAAAAACCGCGCAGTATAAAAGATAAGCGAAAATAATCATAGCAGCTAGATTGAGGCCAAAAGTGAAAAAGGTTAAAGTCGAGTTGGAATCAAGGCTTATATAGTATTGGGGTCGCGCGAAAAGGTGAACTTTTCCGAGCTTTATCCTGGTCTTCGATCATAGCCGTCGGTGACAGTTCGCGAAGTTCGTAGGGGCCTACCTATGGAGCAAAAAAAGCTAAAACACACCAACGTAATCACCGAGTGCAACGCTAAAAATTTATTCAACTCTCCCTGTTCACTTCGTTTGATGGCAAAAGTTTCATTTACCAAGCCAGATAGATTCCTAAATCCTCTATTCAGGTATATATAAAAGTTGAATCAGAAGCCGATGAAACCCTCCTTTGAAGTCTATTACTCTCTGTATGGGTTAGTTTCAAAAAGCGCGATTCGTACGCCTCCTAACGGTAGATATTTTCGGAGCGAGAGTTCGTCGAGCGAATATCTCTAGCAGCATTGGAGTTCGTCAAAAAAACGTCGTCTTTTGTGGAGAGAGAGAATTTCCAATTTTCCGTAGACAGGGGGTATGAAGTAGGACCCCTCCGATCTCGTAAAATTGGGAATTTTACCCATACAGAGAGGAGCGCTATATCGAACTTTAGAGGAGTAGACTTCAAAGGAGGGTTTCATCTACTTCTGATAAAAGTTGAATGCAAGAAGTTTCCCCCAACCAAATTTGTCTGAATTATCAATACATAGAAAACAATGGCGGAGGGTCACGTATATGCATTTGGACCAATACAAAAACCTAACTACGGAAAGGTAAGGTGATACTTTGGACTATAAACTACCTGGATTGAAAAGTTGAAACTAAATGTAAGGTTAAATCTTGTTTATATCTTTTCTTAAAGGAACCATGAAGAGGAATATATATTTATATATATATTATTGATTATAATCGAAGGGGTAGACACTCTTGAATTCGATGTACACCCGAGTTCAAGTATGTTCAGTTTTGTCAGTGCAATGAGTTCGAATTTCAATGAGCTCCGAGTTCAGCTTTGGTAAATCAAGTGTTCAAAACTTTTGAACAGCAGATTTTTCAAGTGCCTGCCCGATCGATTCTACTATAATAAGACTCGCTGGCGTATTAAAACATTTGGGAAAGGTCTCCTATTTGTGCAAAAAAATCGGAAAAGATTCATATCTTGGAACTTGAAATAAGAAGAGAACCTTCGACTAAGGCTTCGTAAAATATCCTCGACTCGTGCTGTTTTACGCATGAGTTCGTGACGGGGGAATTTTATCACACCAAAGGTGAGGTTATCTTTTAATTAGTAGGAGGTTCACGACCGATATTGTGCACAATTTAGAGAGTCTATTTTATTTTTAAAAGCAGAATCCATAGAAATAAACATTTTCCTCTTCACCCTCCCTTTAAAAAGGGACAAGAATAACAAAAAAATAATTCACAAAATAAATGTGAGGTTGTCACCATTTCTTTTTCTTTCGGAGCCTTATGCAAAATATGCCTAGTTTTTACCTTAGGTAAAACTCTATACTCTAAATTTCCACCTATGGCTTGAAATAGTTAAGACTGATGATTTAGTTCAATTATGGAATAATAAAGCTTTTTAATTACTATAAAATTTACTGGTGTAATTTCTAATTATTGCAGTTATTCAAAAAAAATCCACGCACTAACAGAGAACCGTAGTTAAAAATCAATATCAATATGTTGATGATATAAAAATATGGAAATAGATTTGTTGCAATCAATATAAAAGTAATATTACCCTATCCGTTTATGGAGCAAAGTAAAGGGGTATATTCTCGGGTTTAACCTACGCAAACGTCAATTATAATTTAGAAAGTTTTCTTTTTTCATTGTATTGATCTCTTCCCCCGAATTCGGCGTATAATATAAAGAATGGATATCTCCCTTCATTGCAGCGAAGGGAGTTTTGTCCTCTATATGCAGTCACGCAATATTCTAATTTCCCTTAAAAGATCGACATGTCCCATTAAAAATGGATTATTCCTTAAAGAGATACTAAACTCTCGGAAACAAGTTATTTTCAATCGATTTAATCTTTTAAAATATTCCAAGAAACATTATCGAAACTCGCTAGAAAGGTTTCGTCGTAATTCGCGATTAATTATTAAAGATACGAAATTAGGCTCGAATAAATTTCGGATTTTGTTTCAAAAGGACTCAATTGCTGATGACAATGGAAGTTTGTCTTTGAAATGGCACGTGTTTGTAAAGTACCGTTTTCTATCAACGTTTTTCAAGCTCCCATCACCTGAAGCCGGTTAACGTGGGTTAAAAGAAAAGCTTGATTTACACATTTTTTTTTCTAACCTAATTTATAAGTCACATAGAATTAAAACTCCATTGATTGAATTATTCTAGTACTATGCCAATGAGTGGAATGATGGTATAGAAAGGTTACGGGCATTTTGAGATGGGGATTATTTTCGGGATTTTGCTCAATTTCTATCAGTGGCGAAATTTATTTTTCGAGTGGAGAAACATAATTTGATTGGCTTACAATAATCTAAGGCTTGTCTACTTTCTAATGGTACAATCGGTTTATCCCTAGGAAGTTGAAGAGGACTTCAAGTTACGCCAATTTCAAGATGAGGGTTATTTTCGGGCTTATGCTTAGTTTAGATATCAGTGGCGAAACATATTTTTCGAATGGAAAAACAAAACTTGATTGTCTTAAAATAATATAAGAAACGTCTGCTTTCCAATGGTGCAATCAGTTTATGCCTAAGAGGTCATAAAGAAAAGTTACGGCCATTTTAAGATAGGGGTTATTTTCGGGCTTTTGCACGCACTATCGCGTGGCAGTGATTTCCGGAAGTTGAATATATCCAATTTGGATTGGGACAGCTTTCGCTGAAACTTATCCCTTTTACTACATTGCCAATGATTTGACTGTCTTAAAATAATCTAGGGAAAGTCTACTTTCCAATGGTGTAATCGGTTTATATTGTCTGATTTTACTCATCACTGAATACCAAATTTAACTCAGAATTTTAGAAATTAACTTGAGCACCAAAAACATATTTTCAATAAGTGTGGTAAGATGAGCAAATACGATTATTAGCATTACTGAATTAAATGATACTGGATATCTGGAAATTCATTTTTAAATCCAATTAAACGTCCACGATAACTGATGCGTAACAATGATTTCATTCCAATCCTAATTCTACGAGACTATCTCTTTCAAGTCCTTAGAAATATTTATGATGATTAATTTAACTTGCAAAATCATAACTTTATATATTACCAAATCTGGATATAATTGGTCCCATTTAGGGAACCTCTCTTACAGGGTATATACCTCTAATCTAGTCCTTTATTTAATACCTCTATATACATCATGAAGAAAGTGCTATTCTACGAGATATAGATCAATGCAAATAGATCCCATTTCCTGTAACAATGTTTTCGAAGGTCGATATGCATTGAAATTTACGAATTATTCGAACTATTTACAATTGGAGCTCAGAGAACCTGATGTTTTCCCTTTAAAGCATGGTTGTCTTTAGCTCGACACCATGTTTAAAACTTGAAGTTTATTTCCCCTCGCGAAGGGGGAAAGGGACAGAGCTGGCGGTGTTTTAAATAGTCCATGAGGTCTCATTTATTCCTAACTGGACGTCATGGTGGACCGTGTTTTCCTATAGAAACTTTAATAAGAATCATACTTAATTTTCAGTTCGTCCAAGACTAAGAGTTTCGTATGTTTCTAAGAGATGGCTGGTATAAATAACCTAACTTCCAAATTGCTGAAAATATAAACTAATTAATACTATATTGTTCATTTCATTTTAATCGGTTAACAGACGCGAATGTAGAGAAACCACGTATGTCTCAGTATCTTCGTAACGCGCGCATTAAATACATCGTGCTGAAAACTGGAACTGGTTATATTTGCGTAGCGTTGAAAGCGAGTATAGGGTCCGCGAAAAGTTATACGATTCCCTACGAGCCGTTTATGATAAATTCTACTAATTGCCGAAAGTCATTATTATGGTCGAGGGGAATATAGGGAACTTGGTATTATCTTAAACCACCCACAGAAGCCCAGTCCCCGCAAGCTCTTCCATATTCAGTATATACCCCCTCCCAATTGTGTTTGGTTAGAGTTGAGACACCCTTCGCTTTTAGTGTTCCAATATGAAGAATTTAGTTTTGGTGGGAAAATATCGCATTTTACATTTTTTCGAAAATTACTATGGATGATGATTAATGTAGTTAAATTAAGCTATTATAAACGATTTTATAACGCGTAACGTACGTTTATAAAATAAGTTTTCAATTAATTAATAAATTAATTTATTATCCCTGGCTGGGATGATTTGGTTTCATACATATTTCTAATCATCAAACATGGACTAAAGAAACTCAAAACTGAAGAAAAATACAGATATAACCCTGAATTTACGCTTCGATTTATAGTACTCTCATAATTCCATGTTTTATTTTATTTCCTTGACTCATCTAAGACTCTCAGTACAGTAATTTTTTTAAATTCTCATTTTTTACCCTGGTCTGCAATTTTAGATTTATTTCCTTGACTTTCCCCTGACTTTCAGGGGAAATTTTCAAGTTCCCAGACATTACCCTAACCTGCACTATCTTAATTTCTTAGACTTTTCTAATTATCACTTAAGAGTAATTTTCAAATTCCCAGACATTACTTTGACCTTCTAAAATGTTAATTTCCTTGACCTTTCTCATACTCCCAGGAGTAATTTTGAAATTCACAGACATTACCGTTTCCTTTTGCCCTGTTTAATTAATTTCTTGACCTTTCCCTGACTCTCAGGAGTAATTTGTAAATTCACGGACCATTTATTTAATTTTCCATGACTTTCAGAGTTAATTTGTAATTCACAGATATTACCCTGTATTTATGGCCTTGAATTTTTCCGACCTCTCTGAAGTAATATTCAAATTTCGATCCAGACTTTACGCTGATCTTCTAACCTGTTTTATTAATTTTCTAGACTTTTCCCTGACTCTTAGGAATAATTTTCAAATCCCCAGACATGAACTTAACCTTCCGTCCTATTTCATTTAATTGAGAAATGACTCTCAGAAGCATTTTAAAATTCCCAAATTTTTACTCTGTCCATCTAGCTTGATCAATTTATTTATTTCACTATCAAAAATATTTTTCAAACAACAGATTTCATTCTGATTTTGAACTCAATTTCATAAATTTCATTGAATCTTGCAAGGATTAAATTTCTAGACTATAAAGTCAGTCGGGATAAATTTTAAATATATTACTTTCCCCTGACTATAGGAAACACTCTATCATTATATTCTGAACTTTTGAAATATTTCTTTAATCCCCGACCATACTAGGTTTCCAGATCTTAACAATGTACGCAATTTGACTGAGTTAATCGTTAAATATGGAGTTACCGTATTTCGGCACAGAGTTAAGCCTTTCAGGGAGCTCGGAGTGGGCGCGAAATTCGTTCCGGTCGAAGCAACGAAAACTTTATTATTATTATTGGTCATCAAAGGACCTTTAATAGGTATCGAGGAAACATTAATCGGCGTCTCTAGGGGCTCTTCCATTCTCCGCGATATATATTAATACCATGGCCCGTATATCAACCACGCCTTCTCAGAGGTAATCTAAAGGAGATGAAGAGAATGTCTGGGATGGTCGTGAACTACGGTTGTCTCCCTCTTTCGAACCATTTCTCGTCCAGATGGTGAAGACTGTTACCCATCGATTCAAGCCCCTATTACAGCGAATATGTTCGACAACTATCGCAAAGGACAACTATAGAGGTAGCACCAAGAATTCATTCAGGTTCCATAAGAATATGGGAGGGCCGCGATTCAATAACCATCCTCCCAAACTTTGTAGCAAAAGTTCGTCTGCTTCGAATCGATTTTTCAAGTAAATCGCTCCTGACATTATATTATTAACCCGCGCCACTAACGACCTTGACATAATATTTAGGGCAATAAAAATGGAGCCGACCGAAAAAAGATCTAAGAGTACAAATGTTGCGAAAATTGCAGACGAACTTTTGATACAAAGTTTGGGAGGATGGTACCAGAGGCTAAAGCTATGCTCCCATATTCTTATTAGCACTCAATAATTCAAATGGAATTAAAGGTCTAAATTTAACTTTAAAAACCATTCTCATACATTTTTCCCGTGATACTTAAAATGATGCTTGAATGCTTCACCATAGGAGCGTGATTAATCAAAAGCACCGTGATTGGTGATGGAATATAAACCAAAATTTCCATGAAGATAAAACCTCGGATAAAAGTTAACAATTCATATCTTAGAATATGAAAAGTGATATGTTGAACATTTAACGGATTTTTGATTTGGTTTCTATATAACGATCTTAACAAAAGCCTTGTTTGGGCGTTTAAGTATCATTAAATCTGCATCGGAGAATTAAAATAGATTAAAAATGTTAATTAGTGGGGCTATGTAATTACGCGACTAATACGAGATCGCATTATCAAATAATATTCTTACAAGTTTGTGCAACTCAATCTGAAATTAAGTAATGTTATTAAATCTTATTATTAGCAATTTACTGTCAATATTAGGACGAAGAGGAAAATTTAGTTTTTATTCATTCTGCTTAGAAAAATATTCAGGAAGTGTCTCTGAATTGTACGAACAAAAAATAATCCGATATTGTCTTAATTAGGTATTCAATTAAAAGCTATTAAACAAAAGATTCACCACCTTTGGTTTAATTAAATCCCAGGGGTACACTCTTTGATTCGTTCTTGATTATTATCACGCTCACAATCGCGCGTACAACAACGCGGATATTTTATGAAGCAAAAAACAAAGTCTTTTGATTAGTTGGAGGGTCTCTTTTTAAATAAATTCCTAAATCATAATCTTTTCCAATATTTTTGCACAATTATGTAACATTTCCTGAATATTTTAATACACGAACCAGTATTATTTTTTATAGTAAATATAGAATCCTCACTCTCCCTATAAAAAAAGTGTCTTGAATGGGATATATCATAAAAACATAATAAAATCCTATATTCGTAAGTACGTCCGTCCGTAACCTTTACTCACCCTCCCTATCCCACTATCAGAAAAGATTGGAGAAGTCTAGAAAATTCTCGAAAGCGCATGAAAGTTCTAGAAAGGTCTGTAAAATTCAGGCAATATCTCGGGATTTTTCACGAGTCTTTGCTATTTATAAGAATTGTTGAAAACCTTTCTTGTAAATTTTGAACAGGTGGAATTGAAAGTGATACTTGCCCTTTAGATTAGAAACGCTTGGATAAAGTTAGAAGGGGAAAGGGGGATATATATCGGAAAAGGAGAGACTAGGATCAGCAGGCGCCGGTCGGTATCCTCCGGAAGAAAGGATGGAGACTGAAAGGTGAAGGGTGTTGCCGAAGATGCGGGGATTTCGCATCAGTTCCTTTCGATCGGCATCAACCTGTTGAGGTTTTTCACGTCCCTATACAACTTCTTTTTTTTTTTTGTTTATTTCTTTTTTTCGGGCGAATGGGGTGATAGGTTCCCCATGGTGTCTTTACCATGAGCGCAACAGCGAGACAATTGGAAATAAATATTGTTTTACGAGAAAGGTTATTCAACAATACTAGGAAATTTCTGTGGGTGGGATTGCGCGCTCGTAACAAATGAAATAAAGTGAATTTTAATGAAGAGTCAAGACCAGAGAATTTGTGATTTTCACTATTTAAAGAAGACAGTACGCAAAGTGACTCGATTCCAGCCGTTATCAAATTGATCTCGCGACAAGCTAGCGAATTTAATCTTTTACTTCTCACTTCAACATGTTACAATGGCCCAAATTGTATTCCAATAGATTTCGACCAAATACTAACCTGAATTCAACGAAAGTAGATCAAAATTTAAAACGCCTTCGGGTCCACTTTTGTTGAATTCCGATCATTTCATTTAGTCTATTTGGTACAATTATGTTGGAAATTTCCAATTTTGATGCATTTCCTCATTAGGTAAGCCAGTTTATTTTGTTGTTCTATGGAATTACAATGAAATAAACAGCAACAACGTCATGCGCGTGTAAAAACCGCATCGGAAATTTTCCGTGCAATTAAAAGGATATTCACGTGTTTGGGGCGAGACCAATTTAGCCACGTTCATATTAGGCCTTGGAATCGATTTAAACCTTTTCAAAGCGTTTCGCTATGAATCGTGTGAATCGATTTGATTTCTCGAAATTTCTTGGGAAATCAGTTTCGTCCCGATTCGGTTTCAACAACCAATAAATCGATTTACAAAGATAATGCGTGAACACCTGACTTCATTATATTTTCTCAAACTGAATACGTAACAACAAATTTAGTACCTTAGATCCCCATTATGTAAACTAACCTGGAACAAGGGTATAAATGGTAATTTAACAGATACAATAAACGCAAATATGTTTGGGGGTGTAAATTTGCTTGAAAATGATCGGTAATTGGTAATAAACACATTAATTTACACAGATACGCTCTTGGACTACAATTTAATTTATTGTAAATTTAAGATTTAATTTCGAGATGAATCGAAAACTTTGCTATTACTTCACCAGGATATAATAAAACTCAAGATTTGTAAATTGTGCACTAGGGTGCATATTCCAACATGCTCAAACCTTTGAGCATAATATTTAACGCAGCCCCAAAGGATTAATTTACAACGACAAAAACAGGGAATTGGAAAATAGGTAAAATCCGTGATATTTGGTAAATCACGAAAGGTCAGTTAAGAATTATTATTTCTCGTAAATTAAATAATTTTGGGTCATTGCATGTTTCGCTGCTAGTGACCTGATTTAAAAAATAAGCGCGTGACACAAAAATAAGCCACCTATATATAGTACACATCGCTTTCTCTATATCGCGAAAGATATCGACTTTTTTCTATTTCAGGAGGAAAAGAGGAAGATTTTGCGAGCGTCACGTATTTTTCTTATTGAGTCGTAACTACCTGGGTATATATATATCTATATATACACACACGGACGATGTCCTACACCCCCGGTTGCTGGCCGCATCGGGAGGCATTTCCCTCCAACCAGTCAACAACGAAATATATACACCTCGGCTACATATACGACTTTTATCTTTCTCCGCCGTTACTTTGTCGTAAAGAATATACCATATACTGCGTGTCAAAAATCTATTTTAATTTACAATAGGAACGAACCTTTCCATCGCAGCATCTTCTAGAAAAAGAATCGCGGAGATGGAAACGGACGTACTTTTTTTTCGTGTTGATAAATAAACCCGGTTCTAACTATAGACGCGAGTTCGTACGTGGAATACGATTGAATGTACATACATAGTTTAGAAGTACGGGTTCCTATGCTTAGAACTGTATTATCAAGAATCCATTCAGGTTCCATAAGAATATCTGAGGGCCGCGATTCAATAACCATCCTCCCAAACTTTGTAGCAAAAGTTCGTCCGCTTCGAATCGATTTTTCTAGTAAATCGCTCCTGACATTATATTATTAACCCGCGCCACTAACGACCTTGACATAATATTTTGGGTAATAAAAATGGAGCCGACCGAAAAAAAGATCTAAGCGTACAAATGTTGCAAAAATTGCAGACGAACTTTTCTTACAAAGTTTGGGAGGATGGTACCAGAGGCTAAAGCTATGCTCCCATATTCTTATGGAACCTGAATGGATTCTTGGTATTATGGATTGAGTTTATATATTGAGAATCAACTAGCAATAGGGGGATGGCCATACGGGAAGAAAGGTCGCGTGCCGAGCTAAAATCAATTTACAGATATTTTGGGGAAGAACTATCTATACGAAAAGGAGTAGGAGGTTTACTATTCGATGTTACAATATTTTAAGAACAGGTACACGAATAGTTTCCTAAATATAGCCACGCGTTTTTGTTTTTAAAGGACACATCCGTGCAAAATCTGTACTATATTTCAAATCTGAAAAATTTACCGTATTTCTGATTAGTTAAAATATTTCAAGATTTGCTGAGGATTTGGAATATTTAATTGTCTGGGGTATTTAAAAGATTGAACCCGCTCTTGGTTCAATTATTTCTATCAAGTCGAATATAAGACCCGCAGGTCCAAAGGTTTCAAAATTATGTATAAGAAGATGGAGTGTCAAACAGGGGATAGAGTTAGTCAAATTCAGTATCATTCTTCAGCATTAGCAAAGATATCTCCTTCTGATATTTCTATGATTTAGTATACAGCCTCATATAGAGAGAGAGGTTATCCTAGTTTTGTACGTACTGTAACCTTAATCTTATTTTCATTAACTAAAGAATCGCTTTGAATCTTCAGTAGATGAAATCTTAAGACTCCTTTACATCTCTACGAAATATTTAATATATAGGTAATGAAGGTATCCTAGCTTTGCTTGTGTTGAAAATAGTAACTAATTCTCGCGATAACATGATCCCATTTTACGGTGGCTCGCGTCCCATGATGAATACGAAGATGAGTTTGATTGATGTACGTTCGAGTGGATGGTCTTATCTAAACTTAAAGGGAAACTTGAAGCTTAAAATTAAAGGGAGAATGCAACCTAATAACAGGTGTTTTTTATCGATTCCATATCGTTAAAATAGGCCTAATCCAACAGTAAATAAGTTTACAAAATAAATTTAAAACTTACCCGGAAAATAGGCTTAGCGGGATTCATGGAGATCCTAAATTACTTCCGTGTAAGGTACATTAATCCCGCTAAGCCTATTTTCCGGGTAAGTTTTAAATTTATTTCTAGTTTAACATTTGTTTGAAATTTTTTTTTCACTAGTGGAATAGGCGAAAATAAATACATAATCTGCTCCATTTTTAGCTCCAAGTTTCTCTTTAAGACAAAATATATAGAGATTACTGGATATATGTGTATAGAGTCCGATATGTTATTCTATCACGCGGGAGTTTGCAAACATCCACGAAAGCTACTTTTCATTAAGTCTGAGGAATATGCCACAAGGTATACAGTGAGACGTTTTGATAAAGTTATACAGAAATGCAATAACAACTTGGAAATACTTCAAATATTTATGAGTTCTGAGGATTTTCCGAGGGGCAACTGTCATTTCTATGGCTAAATGAAAAACCTTGTTCGATTAAATTGGATTAAAGTGGGAATGCAACCTAACAACAAGTGATTTTTTTATCGACTCCTCATCGTTTAAATAGACCTAATATTCGCCTTGAGATCGGGGTTTGGACAAGAAATTTCTGATTATTTTATGTTTATTCATAAATTAAAATTTTTCGAGGAAAGTCTATGATAAGTCCAATAGAATCGCGAATAATTTTCCGATTATTTTTTTTTGTGATTAACTGATTAACTGATAGTTGTGGATTATTTTGTCCAAACCCCGATCTCTAATTCACCAGTAAAAAAATTAGAAACAAATCTGCTTTCATACTAGGCTTTGGAATCGATTTAAACTGTTTCATTACGTTTCGCTAGAGTCGTGTGAACAGAATCAATTAAATTCTATTTCTTGAAACCGCTTCGGGAACTAGTTTCATACCGACTCGGTTTCAACAACCGAGAGATAAAGCTACAATAAATCGATTTTTAAATTCATGACACTTAAAACGATTCCTGACGATTTGAATATCGATTTGATTTTACCATTTCAAACCGATTAAACTAGAAATAAACTTAAAACGGTAAATAGGCTTAGCTGGATTCATGGAGATCCTGATTTCTTCGCATTGAAGGGTCATCGACCAATGAGGAAATACCCCCTCGTTAAGGCGAGATCTCCATGAGACTTCCAATAACATCCAATTAGTTATTGTGCAGAAATTCAGGATCTTCATGAATTCAGCTAAGCCTATTTTCCGAGTAGTTTTAAATATATTCCTAGTTTAATATTTGTAATTTTTTTAATCGTGGATTAGGCCCATTTAAACGATAAGGAATTGAAATAAAGAAACAAAAACACTTGATGTTAGGTTTCATTCTCCCTTTGAGAGCAAGACCGCACCCTCTTCATTAGAATTTTAGTCCCGATACGGTATTAAGAGTTGATCCGAGAAGGAAAATCACTCCGACTTACTAATTTCTTGGAACCAAAACACAACCTAAAAGGGGCCGACGTCGCTGTATTAGTTGCACCATGGATTAATCAACCTCACAGGGATTATTCACTCTGGTACGATTTGCTATACTAGTAGTTGAAGATGTTTGTTTCAAACATGGCTGCCAGACATTTTATCCGGCCCCTCAATTTTACCCCCTTATCGATACAAATCCGGAAGTAATCCATGAGAGCATCGTCTGCTTTAAAGTTTTTTTCCCCTTCAATATTTCACCCCGTGTATCGGTAGCTAGAAACTTCCGGTGTAGACAATTTTTGTCACCAAGGTGCGATTCGAACAATCATTTTACCAAAGTGAATTATCCCTGTGAGGTTGATTAATCCATGGTTGCACACCCTACTACAACGAGATTGAATTCCAACCCCTATAGCTGAGGATAATGTTGAAATTTGGTCTCCTTTAGTTTGAGTTCTCGAGAGTCACTCCCTTAACTTTCCACCCTGTCAGATACTAAAAGATTCAATGGGTCGTCGTCTAATCCGCCTTCGGATCCCTTAATCAAATATATGAATATATTAAGTTTGCTATTTCCTAACACAAAATTACCCTCTACACCAACTTATAGGGCTATTACGTTTAGCATTAACTTTACCATAAGTATCACAATTCCTATAAGTATGCCATTTCTGATTGTCATATTCACCATATTTTCCGTTAAAAATCAAAGAAATATGTTCAACCTTTTTCATTAGCTCTGTAAATCTCCAGGAAATTAATAGTAATTATAATCACTTTTGTTCAAAAAAATACACTTATTCAGAATCCTAGCTGCAACTGGAAACTGAAATTGGCTTTGGATATTCGGGACAATCCCCTTAAACAGGGGTATATTTACACTTACTCCGCTTTATTTCGATATTCATAAGACATTCCCAACGAAATATATTTTTACGATTCTTCCTTCTTTACGACTTGACTTACCCACCCAATGACCTCGGGTATATAGAAGCCAAAGGTCAATGCTATCCTATGTTATTTCCCTATAGACTCATAAAGGGATGAAGAAAGGGTGAAAAGAAAAATCGAGTAACTCAAATTTATGAATCGTACGACCTTGATGCGATATGACCTCATTTTAAATTCGAGCGTTTGTGGGGGACCGAATTTATCTGGTAGATAAATCGTAAACGTATTTTCTGTTACAAGGTGACAAGGGAAATCCATCCAAACATTTATAGGAAATTTAGGTTAATTGTAAAAATATTTAAGAGTGTAATCTTTCAAATTGTAGAAGAATACATTACCAATAACCGCGATATTAGGGTTTATGGGCTGTTTATACAAACATTTATGGTTCAACAAACACGGGGTTTTATTCAAATGTAAATTATTATTTTCCAGGACGCGCTTCAATTATTATATTTCGTATTTGGTTCAGGAAGGGCTGTATCCATTTAAAGAACAACAGCAACTCCCCATAAGAGTCTGGGTCCACGTAATGTTAAAAATTTTCGTCTCTTTTATGATAAATTCGTATTATATTATTAAAATAGGGTAGTTGGGGGATAATTTAAAGCTAAAATTCGAGCTCACAACTGTAAATTTTGGGAATTACAACGAATGGAAGGTTTCTTCCATAATGTAAAGAATAGGAAGAATCTATGACTTCCGTGCCGGATATGAAAGCCTTCCCCCACACGAAAATCTTGAACGGTTATTATTTTAGATTCATAATTATGTTAGGAAAATATTAGGAAAGAATTATTTTGTAACTGCCACGGGTATAGTGCTGGCGGCAAAATGAAATTCGTATATTTTTGGTCTACTATGCCTCGAAATCCTCGAAAACGCCTGTAGAAGTGTTCCACTTGTCAAGCATTCATGCAGTAGGCTTTTGCTAGCTTTACAGGGGCCGTGCAAAGACTATATAGCTTACTTGAATAGTCTTTGGTGTATAAGAAACTCGAAAAATAAATAGAGAAATCATACCAATTAGAAGACACTGGAGTAGTATCTTTAATTTTTATTTCATATTAAACAAAACACACTTGTATAAAACGGACAAATTATTCATTTAACGCTAAGGTTTTCTACGTTTAACGTATGTCTGGTAGTTCAAGCTCAGTGGCATCTTCACACACTACACGCAATTTTGACTGGTACCAACTGCCTCGATCTTCATGGCGACGATAACCAAGATACCAGATTACGCTGCTAACGTGAACAACAACCTGGCTGGCAAAAAATATTAAAGACGTCTTTAATATTTTTTGCCAGCCAGGTTGGCGAAAAATAATTAAACCTGCTTTAATAAACATTAAAAAAATTGTAATATCTGGTTTGAACCATGATCTTAAGAACTTTCCTTATCAATAACATCAATGTGAGAGTCACTTGGAATTTGGAGATGGCTCCAAATACATGTTACGCGTGCAATCGGAAAGTTACCAATAGTACAAGTAGAGGTATAAGCACTCACGTAAAGGCTGGCTTTGCTCGTTTTCTTCGTTTTAGTAAAGGGTTATTACCACTTGTAATTAATAGCAAAACAACGAAGATTTGTTTAAAGTGCTCGGGTCTGTCACGAAAGTTTCAAACGTTCTTAAATGCTAGCAAATCGTCCTTCAGTAGTGATCATGGCTCTTCAACGTCATCGTCTCCACCACAAAAACGAAGACAAATGACGCAAGTATCTAATCCATCAACGTCAACAGTACCTGAGCCATCAACGTCCACAGTACCTGAACCAACAAAGTCCACAGTATCTAATAAATCACCGTCACCAATACCTCAGCCATCAACGTCGCAATTACCACGAAAGCGTACGTCATCAAACACTATTGCCATAAAGCACAGTTGTGTTCGGCCCCTGCCAAAGACTTGCTTCATTTGCGGTGTTAGTACACGAACCAGGGTAAAAGCCGAAGTGAGAACAAGTATATTTGTGGAAAGAGCCATATTTATTCATCGGGACAACCGAATGTGCTCCACGCATCTCGTTAACGGAGAGCTTCCCACCGAAATAATTGCTGGAATTCAGGTTTCCGCTAGATCAACCATTATGACTGCCACGGACATTGAGCAACTATTACAGGACCTCAGGAAATGTGTTAACGACCTACGGACGCCGAGCTTTGACAATTTCATACAAAGTGATGAAGACTGTAAAGTATTAACTTCATTGTCCCTGCACGAGTTCCTAGAGTTGCATTCGACTATTGAGGACATTATTCGTACCATCAGATGCTGTTCGTCGAAGACAGCTCTAGCAGTATTATTGGTGAAATTACGATTGGGTATCTCCAATAAGGTGTTATCAACTTTATTTCATTTAACTGAAAGATCGGTATCAAACACGGTAAAAGCGGTTATTATGGCTTTATCGGAGTATTTCGTGCCACATCATTTTGGCCTGCAACACTTATCACGTGACAATCTGATAACAAACCATCAATCTGGAGCAGCAGTAAAACTCTTTGCTAACAACAAGCCTAATTGTCTTATTACCATTGTAGATGGCACCTATATCAAGGTTGGAAGATCCAAGGACTATACCGTTCTTCACAAATCCTTCTGTGTGCACAAAGGCCAGCATATCCTCAAGCCAATGTTAATGGTAACAACTACGGGTTACATAATAAATATAATCAGACCCTACTTTGCTAATGGCCGCAATAGCGACGCGCGCATTTTAAACCATTCTATCAAAAAGAGGGAAGAACTCCAGTCTTTCTTTCAAGTTGGTGACGTTGTACTGGCAGACCGCGGTTTTCGAGACTCCAACAGCGTACTGACTGAACTGGGTGTGGATTTACAAATGCCTTCGTTCTTGTCTAAAGGCGAGAAGCAAGTAAACACGCAAGAAGTTAATCGTTCCCGACAAGTAACGTACCTCAGGTGGCCGGTTGAAGTTAGGAATGGGCATTTGCAGACGGTGTATCGTTTTTTTCAAAACCGTATACCTGTGCATATGTTACCATTAGTTCCGGAACTTCTTCAAATTGCTGCTGCGCTGTTGAACGCCTACCACCCGGAGTTACATCTTAAAGGTTCCTGGGAAGACTCCGTCGAAAAAATGCTGGCAGTCTCTACGAAAGAAAATCCTCTTAAGGAAGTAGTTGAGCGCGATAATCTGCTTCGCAAACCGTCTAAATGGCAACGAATTGAGGATAGTGAATTTCAAGACTTCCCTGTACTTCGTGAAAGTGATGTACGTGAGGTGGTAATGAGCGACTTTAAAACGAAACGCGCTGAATCTTATGTGGCGTTGACTATAGAGAAATCCGGCTCTTTCAGCGTCGAAGTGTCCAAAGTTGAACATGACTTAATTCGTATACGCGTGCCTGGTCAATTTTCCACCTCAGCTGTTCACCAAGCTCTAATTCGTTATGTACCGAACGGGACAGGTGCAAATGCCATTAAAGGCTGGTATTGCAATTGCAAAGGTGGTAGTTTGACGATAGGTACTTGTGTTCACGTTAGCAGCGTAATCTGGTATCTTGGTTATCGTCGCCATGAAGATCGAGGCAGTTGGTACCAGTCAAAATTGCGTGTAGTGTGTGAAGATGCCACTGAGCTTGAACTACCAGACATACGTTAAACGTAGAAAACCTTAGCGTTAAATGAATAATTTGTCCGTTTTATACAAGTGTGTTTTGTTTAATATGAAATAAAAATTAAAGATACTACTCCAGTATCTTCTAATTGGTATGATTTCTCTATTTATTTTTCGAGTTTCTTATACACCAAAGACTATTCAAGTAAGCTATATAGTCTTTGCACGGCCCCTGTAAAGCTAGCAAAAGCCTACTGCATGAATGCTTGACAAGTGGAACACTTCTACAGGCGTTTTCGAGGATTTCGAGGCATAGTAGACCAAAAATATACGAATTTCATTTTGCCGCCAGCACTATACCCGTGGCAGTTACAAAATAATTCTTTCCTAATATTTTCCTAACATAATTATGAATCTAAAATAATAACCGTTCAAGATTTTCGTGTGGGGGAAGGCTTTCATATCCGGCACGGAAGTCATAGATTCTTCCTATTCTTTACATTATGGAAGAAACCTTCCATTCGTTGTAATTCCCAAAATTTACAGTTGTGAGCTCGAATTTTAGCTTTAAATTATCCCCCAACTACCCTATTTTAATAATATAATACGAATTTATCATAAAAGAGACGAAAATTTTTAACATTACGTGGACCCAGACTCTTATGGGGAGTTGCTGTTGTTCTTTAGTTTTGAGAAATAAATTTTTGCAGTTATATATAGGCACTTTTTGGTCAGGGGGGGATAATTGAGCTAGAGGGGAATTTGAAAATATACAAAAGTATCAACAGAACAAATGTTCAAAGGTTTTCAGGCATTTTATGTGGCAAAATGCAGCTTAAATATCACTGACATATAGAAGAATAAAATGGAAAGGACGGAGTCTTGATTTTCCAACTGCCTTAACTTACAACACAAACACAAGGTAATATTAATTCAACCTCGAACAGGTATAAATCAAAAAGAAAACCCTACAATTTTCACGCTAACTGAATGAATCCTATTAAATTTTAAAGATAATTTAGAATTGGATTAATCTTATTATAGAAATACGAGGCCGACGAATGGTATTGTATTTCGATTGGTATTTTTCAATAAGATACCCGGTGGTTTGCCTGTTTGGATATTAATTTGTAGGGCTACATTATTCCTTTAAGTCTATTTCTTAATACATGTAAAATTTGTCGACCTGCATTCTCCCTTTAAATATATCCCTAAGCCCAACCCCGCCATTCCAAGGGTGATGGCTGTTACAATCTCTCACTTAAGTTCTGTTCTTCTCAATCCTAAACTAATCTATTAAATAAGCGTAACCCGCTTAAAAAAATGGTTCGTTTTGTTACGGTTGAATTTGTTTTTTTTTTTTTTATGGAAAATGAGGCGCCACCTCTTCTCCCTTTCCACCCCACTTCGAGACTGGAGGTTATTGTGTGACTCGTGCGTATTTGGTTTCTAAAAATATGCAAATTGACCTAATTTGCTAAAATATGACATGTCCTTTCCCCCCCTCCCTCGAAGAGGCATACGTAATAATATCTCTGATAGCTGCCTAAGAAGAGATTTCATTGGCTCAAGAATCCATTCAGGTTCCATAAGAATATGGGAGCATAGCTTTAGCCTCTGGTACCATCCTCCCAAACTTTGTAACAAAAGTTCGTCTGCAATTTTCGCAACATTTGTACGCTTAGATCTTTTTTCGGTCGGCTCCATTTTTATCGCCCTAAATATTATGTCAAGGTTGTTAGTGGCGCGGGTGAATAATAGACGTCAGGATCGATTCGAAGCAGACGAACTTTTGCTACAAAGTTTGGGAGGATGGTTATTGAATCGCAGCCCTCCCATATTCTTATGGAACCTGAATGAATTCTTGATTGGCTCGAATAGAAGACTCCAATAGCGGTATTCATAATAGTTGTCGACTTGAAAGGGCTAATTTTAAACTAAATACTATTTTTTTTTTTATACTCCAGATCCTATTTTTGGGTCATAAGGAAAATAAAAATTAAGTAATGGCGTATTTCACTCTATTTTCTTCGGGCTCTATTTTCTTCGGACTAAGAATTCATGAATAAAAATTACATTAAATTTTCCTTTTCACGATCCCTTGGAAAGCAGAGAGTTGCCGGGACTTCGTTTATTCCATTTATGGAATGATATATGTTACCTCGAAAGTTGGAAAAACACGAAAAAATATTGTCTAGTGGTATTATACGCAAACAAAAAAATACTGTTTTTGAAACTCCGCATATTTTTAGAGTTTTTGGAATTTTTGAATACGTGAAAGCTGGCGAAATAGAAAACCTATCCCCCCCCCATTCTCTTTGGAATCTTTGCGCGCACTTTGATTCGCGACATGTATTGTAATACCGCGAACACTGAAGCGGATTAATACACGATGTTAAACTTTATAGGTATTAATATTCGTTACAAACTGTTCTCGAACAGGAGTATATCTACTCTCAACACACAGAATCAGTTTAAGAATGCATCAGTAATATAGTTCTAGACTATACAATTTATTTATTTGTAAGAAAGCTGTAAAAGATTGAAAACTAGCTTGGTAAGTGATTAAAACTAAACTGAATTTCCGAGAACACCTTTTTTCTTCAATTCTATAGAGAGTTCGTTTACCTTCTGCTACGTGAACTACATGGGTGACTTTTAACTTTACTCCAAGAGTAGCTCGGATTTCGAAACTACTTTCCATCTAAGGGGTATTTTTTTTTTTTTCTATCTGCGCGTGGCAGATTAAAGATTTCTAGCTTAAAAATGGATGCGCACTTCTTTTTATGAAATTACCCTTGGACAAAAATCCATAATTAAATAATCTATTATCGTATATACAGTACAATAAAGTCAGGAGTTACTTAAAGTTCCATTTCATACAGTGGCGTATCGAGAGAGTTTGACGCCCGGGGCGGTCTCTGAATTTTGCCGCCCCCTAAAAAACTTTCGACTTTTCATGAAAAAAAAAAAGTCGGCTTGAGGAAAATGCCGCCTCCAAAGGAATGCCGCCCGGGGCGGACCGCACCCCCCTAGAAACGCCACTGCTTTAATAAAAAAATGGATATAAATAATTTCAGAGATAATTACTAAACTTCATGTTTTTTAGCCTTTTTTTCTATTTCATTAAATTGCGCGATGATTTGGGTAGGCTGCTTCTACCTAGCTCAAATCGAGCTCGGGCTCAATGAATTGAGGTGAGCCGGCACAGCAATGATAAATTGTATCTCAGACTCCGCTTTCGGCACACAGTGTTATTTCCCTATTCGAATTAATACTGTGAACGGCAGAGTGCAGGCGATTCCAGATTAGATTTAACCCCCCCCCCTCCTCCGTTGGCGAAAATTGAATAGACAAGCGAAACTTGTTTCTTAAAATTAGTAGAGGTAGAGGCAACCTTGTGCCGTGGTTCTCCCTTTTATAATTTAACTTCTGCGCACCGCGAAGGTCACGTGATACGTTACGAAAATTCCAGCCAGACACTTATAATTAAAAATAGGCGTAATATCTGATAAAATACTAAATTATGACTTAAATTAAATAAACGTCGTATTACGAACGGAAATATATAAATATATTTATACTTTTATGCCGAAATTTAATAACATTTTAAATAATATGAAAAATGGCACGATTTGGGCAACCCTATATGTACTGGAAGTATACTAAAATGAATAAATTACTGTAGTGGTAATCGACGAGTAATTGTGAATTACTCGAATTATAAAAGTTGGCCAATTTTTGGTTTAAATAGGAGCTACTGAGATCATAGTCACCATTAGGTACCTAGAATCAATCTCAATAAACCAAAATTAAAACCTAATTGAACTCAATTTAATCGACACCTAAATTCCCCCAGGCCTATATTGAAAATTTCAAACGTCTGTTTTTGCCAGGGATAAATAGAAAACTACGGGTAAATGCGCCCATATTCAGGGCAGAAATAGACCCGAAAGTGACAAATAGTCAAGAAACGGGAACCATTAGTCGGCCTTTATAAATTGTAAGTCAAAAAATCTCCGCTTTCGGCACACCATGTTATTTCCCTACTCGAATTAATACTACCAACGGCAGAGTGCAGCCGATTCCCGATAAGATTTAACCCTTCGTTGGCGAAAATAGAATAGACAAGCGAAACTTGTATTTTGAATTAAAATAAAATGAACACTTACATTAAACTTCTCGAGTGTTGTAACCCATTTAGCACACTGTTGGTGAATTCGCGCACATTTGATTGTACTTTCAAGCGCTATTTAAACGCGCAAAAATAATGAGTAGTTAGTGGTAACGAACAGTTAGACAGGACTTAGCGCAGCCTGGCCGGTAGGCCAATTCATCGGGCAGAGTTTTGTTTACTAGCAACGCCCTATGGCAACGCCGTGCTGTGGTTTGTGGATTCACTCCCATCGTTGGCGAAAATAGTAGACACGCAAAACGTTACATCTTGTCTTAGATTAAAATGAACACGTACATTGAACTTATCTAGTGTAGTAATACATTTAGCACACTTTAGATTACACTTTCAAACGCGATTTAACGACCCTGTGGGACAAGGCTTAGAGCAGCGCGGGCCGTAGCGGACTATTTAGCGGAGTTTTTTACTAACATTGCGCACTGCGCGTAGACTCCGTAGAGGCAACTTTGTACAGTGGTTCTCACTTCTTCTAAAATTCAACTACCGCGCATCGCAAAGGTCACGTGATACGTTATGAAAATTCCAGCCCGCCACTTTTAATTTAGAATAAGCGTAATTTCCGATAAAATGCTAAACTATGGCTTTTTAAATTAATTAAACGTTGAATTAAATACGGAAATTTATTATAATATATATATTTTTACTTTTATGGCGAAAATTAATAACATTTTAAATAAAATGAAAAACTCACGATCTGGGTACTGGAAATATACCAAAATGAATAACTTACTGTAGTGGTACAATATAATTTTAAATATAAATTACAATTAAATTAAGTAGTAGTGGTTATTAGTGATTACGGCTCTGGGTTTACGCGTTATAAAGAAATTTCAAAATTAAAATGCAAAAATATATATAGATTCAATATTTTTTTCTATTGGTGGCGTAGTTTTTGTTTCTGTAAAGTAACGATAATTTACACATGAAAGGTAGGATTTTCTTAAGTACTTTCACGAGAAAAACCGCGCGAAACATTCGCGTCACGTGCAAGAATCGACAAGAATCAACTACATGGGATAGCCAAGTAACCGTAGTAATGGCGTAGTAAATTAATCATAACTTAATCAGTTGAAGGTGTACAATTAATCAAGGGTAAGACCAACACGTCGACAAGTACATGATTAATATTGGAAGCTTTTAGGCCTAAAATAGCAACTTATCATAGACTTGGCATACTTTATCACCTAAAAGCAACTTGTTTCAATAATTTATTAATTCAAACTTGGAATACGGGTACGTGGAACTCTCGCAACATCGTTAAAACAAAGAAAATATGGGGTCATTGGGATGAACCATTGAACGAAGAGGGAAGCTGATACGGAGAGACAAAGGGTTCTCTAGAGAGCCGCAGCCTCTCATTATAATCCACAATAGAAGGAATTGGAAGCCTCAACGGGTCAAGAGTACCGGGGATATGGGCTACATCTTATCTGGATTGGTCCAAAAATCCTTTTAAAGAGTCTAGAACCTAAATTTAACGGGTATTAGATACATCGTTATTCATCCTTCGAAACTTTAGGATGTATAAAGATTATACGCAGTCAGCTGTTTCGCCTCTTGACCCTATAACTCAGACCAGAATTCTGATAGCTGTAAAACTATTCTGGCGTTCGTAATTTTAGATTTAAAATTACAGTATAATCTGTTTACAAAATTAGATTAAAATAAGAAGCAATACGTTAATTAATAAAAGAAAGTGAAAGTACTAGCGAGGAAGAATGAAAAAAGGTTTAAACAGACACGGCGGCGAACTAGGAGGAAACCAATATTTTTGTGGGTTCAAGACAGCCTAAATTCATAGAGATCCATCACCTGTTGGCAAGAAATGTGAAAGCTATTTTGAATTCATTTCCGTCTAGAGCCACCTTTTCTACGAAATACGAAAACAACTTAAATTAAACTCAAAAGCACGGTTTAAAAATGCGAATAAATCCGCGTTGAAACAAAAACGAATTTTAGCAATTACACGAACACATTTTAAATTAAAGTTACGGCTTGAATGGAGGCGGATTTTGGGGAGAATTGCGGTGGGCTCGAAAACTAAAGAGAAAGCTCAAAATACAATTCCTAGCTCTCGGAAGTCGAGCGGGTATAAGAGCCTGAACTCTATGTACCTTGGAAGAACAATGTAAAGGAATCAAAGAATTCTTTGGTGTTTGTTATAAGTTGATGGTACCATGCTCTACGGGCATCTATGTCAGACCTAGAACAATTAACTACTGGACATCTAGCTTAAGGGATAAAGAGGAATAACAAAACCTGGCTTTCGTAATCGCCCTCTAACGGCGAAAACAGGGGCCGAAGTATTAACTAACAAAACCTTGTGTGTTGCTGCAGGTAAAGATAAAGAATAGACAGACGCGCACGTGAGTTTCGTTAGCTCTTACTTCAGCCTCTGTTTTCCGTTAGAGGGTGCTTATGAGCGCCAGGTTTTGTTACTTCTCTTTAGGTATTAAAGGGACTATCAGTGATTTTTAAATCCCATTTAAAGTGGCCTTCTTTTTAGCTTAGCAGACGACATTGACCATAGCAAATTGTAGAGTCAAAGCTAGGATGTGTCGAGAATTTAAAGGACAATTCGCACCACACATATAGTAACAACTGGCCAGTGTTATAGGTATGGTGTTTTCCCCTTTTTAACACTCCCTCATCCAAGTCTCAAGTGATCATCGAAAACTGCCCAAACTGGAGGGAAACTGATCAACTGGCCACCATGAAAGTTTGAAACTCCTAGCAGACACTCCATACAGGTGTTTCTGCGTGAACACGTTCATGGCAGTGACTCCCATATCTTATTACTCCAATCACGTAAGTAGCTCGGGATAGAAGGCCCGAGGCTTATACGGTCTCTGCGAGATACATCCGAGGATTGAATGCGTGTACGATTCACGGCAATGCACAATGTGACAACGCGGGAACTTGGGGAGCCCTATATACCTTCTCTAAACACTATCCAAAATCGTTCCCCGTGTGCCTCGAGGGAACGTGAGAGAATACGCCAATGTAGTACGCCTCATCGCCACGCCATCCAAACCAGCCTCAATACGCCGTACATGATAGAACGTGAAAACGTGTAACCCTGGTTCTCTTTGAATTAGTAAATGTAAGAACTACTTAAACGAATCGAGAACGTACGTATATGCAGATTAATTTAGAGTAGATATAATCCTATTTATTTTTATACTTAATTAGAGATTATCCATAGGATTCTCAGATCCGTATCTAGCAACAGGGGCGTCGGAAGCGTGGGGAGGCAGGATGGGCTTAAGCCCACCCTCGACCGTCGGACCTGAGGCAACTGACTCCCATATAATTTGTTCAGTCCACCCACTTAAAATTTTGAAAACCAATATCTCGGAAATAACAAATATTGGACTGGGATTTTAAGTGATTCATTCATTTGCATTAAAGGACGAAGATTTCGAAAATGAGCAAGTTTTTGACCTATGATTTTAGTGAAAGGTCAAAATCAAAGGTCAAAAACCTGCACTCAAAAAGTTCTCAGTAATTTCCTTAACTTTACAAGTTACGCAACTACTAAAGTGAAGACAGCAAATTTAGAGTGGACCCCTAAATCATCCACTCGGCGCTATTCTTAGCCTTTCTATTCTCAGATATTCCTATAAAATTAAACTACAATCATATTAGAATTTCAATGTTAATAGTGCTTGACTACATTCTATCCCTGTACGCAATAATATCCCGGAGATAAAAGGTTTAAAGGGAGAATAAAGCCGATCAATTCTATCGATTTTACTATTAAAGATTAGACTGCGTCGTAAAATATCTGCGAAAATATATATATTTAATCAAGAAGGATCAGATAAGGAGAGGAAATGTGGGGACGGCGCGGTTCCTTCTGCGTCGGCCTAAACTCCCACTCTGGGAGAACGGGGGTAGAGACGTTTCGTGGTAAAATGTTGTCACGTGGGTAAAACGAATCCTTTATGAGACGCGCTAGCTAGCGACCACGTGACAACAGTTTACCTCGAGAATTTCCTATCCCCCCTTTCCACCCGAGTGGGAGGTTGGCTCTTCTCTCTCTAACTCAACGCAGCCCCACATTTCCTCTCCTTATCTGATCCTTCTTGATTTAATCAACTCCAACCAATATGAACATGCCCCACCATTTCGCATAACCACCAATAGGGCCGGATTAAAGGGGGCAGAAGGGGCACCTGCCCACGGGCGCCTGTCAAATAAGGGCGCATTGAATTAAAGTCTTTCCCTTGAGTGAAGGCGCGATGAATATTGGATTTTCAAATTAGGGGGCGCGTATAATTTGTGACCCCTGGCACCAAATCACTTAATACGGCCCTGACCATCAATACAAAATGATTGCATTTTGTGGGAGTTTTAATTTTACAACTTTTAACTTCTTGACAAGAGTTGTAGGGTTTTTACTACTTCAAGGTAGAATCACAAGCATGCTACCAAGCCCAATGTGTTCAGAACCATTTTCACTGTAGTGACAATATAGTGAATCATGCAAATGACTGTATATCAGCATAATGATGATAGCAGATGCTTTCCAAGAGGAAAACATGGGGAAATTTGTCGGATATACTATATTGTTATTAGAGGTGTGCGAGCGCTCGAAATTTTGAGCTTCGAGCCGAGCGCTCGGCTCGAAGCTCGATAAGAGAGTTTTTCAAAAGCTCGTCAGGGTTCGAGTCCAATAATCTAGAGCTCGTCAGTATTAAATTGTATTATGACAATCGATAAAATTCATATTATCCAACTTCATTCTCTCTCTGAACGTATTTGAAAGTTTTCTATACTCGTTGCAAATTGTTACTGAAACTAGTTGTAAAAATAGTCAGATATTTCATATCCCCAAAGCTTTTAAAAGTCGGTTTGTTCTTCCATCTCTCTTTCCTCGCCTGGTTTAATTACGCTTGGCTTAATTTATATATAAAACGAAAACCTTTTGTTTCCCTAGCTCGTGGGCGTAATATTTTGTTGCAGTAGCGATGTACCGTATCCGAAAGTCAGGTATAATTTCTTGGTTATTTCTCAAGAAATAATTAAGTCATAGAAGGAATTTTAAATTCGTTACATATATACGAAGTCGCGTTGTTTTAAAAATAAATAAAAAATATACAAAGACACTTAAATAGCTACGCTACATGAACTCGTAAGTTAAACTACAATTTTCTGAAGTAAAGAAGACCGCTATATACTTGTTAATCGGAATAGGATAATGAATAACTTTGGATATCTATTGATAACAAGGCTTTTTTTTTCAGATATTATAATCTCGGATAAATGGTTTATTAATATAAAAGCACAAATTATATAAACAGACGTATTAAATGGATACGAATTATTTGGAGATAAAATTTTAAGCTCGATTAATAAACAAATTACACGTTTATTCAAACGGGATAGCGCGAAAATAAAAATATGATATTTCTCGATAAATGTAGAATGAAATATAATAATTGTATTTCAATTATTTTGAAAGGAATCGACTACATTACTACATTCTAGCTAAAAGATCTCAGTTTGGGTTAAAATTCGCAAAGAAACTTGAGTTTCAAATTTTTTTATTAAGCAAGAATTAACTGTAGGCTCTAGAAATAGCCACGTGACTCTAGTGATGACGTATTATTGTGGGGAATTTTGGTTTTAAAATTCCGAAAATGGTGATTGTAAAATATTAATATTTACTGTACTGTAAGATTTTCTATGCATATAAATATTGTATCTCTTTTTAACTACCATTAAGGAAATATTACTCAATTTCTATTTAGAGCTCATGAAAAACCTAACCCGCGACCTTCTTACTTTAATTATCAAAATTAAAACTACTAAAGATACATTAACATACATGTTCGGTCAATTTTAAACTTGAATTTTAAACAAAATTCGGGCAGCTTAAAACGAAGCTTTTAAAGTTTTAACCAAAAAAGAGTTAAAAGTTTTTTTTTTTTTTTTTTTTTTTTTTAGTTTTTAGGAGAAATCTATTTTTAGGATTTTCATATCTTAGTCGTGATGTTAGCTAGAGGCGAACCATCCCATAGCTTGAGCTAAGGCAAAAATTTAATTTTCCCCAGTAGCAGTTTTAAATGAAAACTCTTCGAAAAGAGAATAAGGGTCGGGTATGTCGGATGGCGGGAGTTTTAGGAGTGAATAAAAAAAGCTAATATCCTTATCATAAAGTCTGAGCACATATTAAACCTCCTTCTTTAAGCTATACGGTACATATATGATATGGAAAAAATCTACAGCGAAAAAAATTAGCAGCTTGCGCGCGATTATTACTACACTGTCGAGGTATACCGAATTTTTAATATAACGCATTTTTAAGGGGTTGGTAATGAAAGGAATCTGCAGGACTGGTGCTGGAAATAAACTTCCCTAAGGTTGCATTTAGGCTTTCCTTAAAACAGGTCTTCGCTTAAAGGTAGAATGCAGCCTAATAGCAAGTGATGTTTTTTATGGATTTTTTATCGTTTAAATAATCCTAATCCACCAATAAAAAGTTCACAAAACAAATATTAAACTAGAAATAAATTTGAAACTTACCAGGAAAATAGGCTTAGCGCGATTCATGAATTGCCTCCGCGTAAGATCTAACGACCAATGAGCAAAGGCCCGTCGTTCACTCGAGATCTCTACGAGACTTACAAACGCATTCGATTGGTCCCTATAGACCTTATACGCGAGGAAATGATGATCTTCATGAATCCCGCTAAGTTTATTTTCCGGGTAAGTTTTAAATTTATTTCTAGTTTAATATTTGTTTTGTAAACTTTTTTTAGTGAATTAGGCCTATTTAAACTCGATAGAAAATCACTTATTAGGTTACATTCTTCCTTTAACCTTCGCCAAGAATTCGTGCAAAATAAAAAAAATATATATTTTCAAATAAAAAATAAAACCGAACTTTTAAGTTTAAATTTTATTTATTATTTTGGAGAAAATATAAATTTTTAAATTTTCTTATAACTCGGGTAATATTCTAGGATAAGGGCATTTTCGGATAAAAAGAGATGAGTATTATTTTTTATCTTTGTACAACTTAACTGGATTGATAGTCTATTTTTAACCAAACGGATAATATCTGAATTTAATTCAATAGATCTATCCAATAAATTAAAGTTACACAAATTCCGAGCTCTATTTGTGGCACACCATCTTAAGAATAAATACGCATAATTTCATTCGAGCCCTTCTGCAACTAAAACCTTATAAATCAACTCGAAACTATACCAGAAACAGATTAACATAAAACACACACAGACGTAAAAAGCTAAAGAAACATTTCCATCAAAAAATAAACCAGAAACCCCGAGAAACCCCCAAAAAAGTCCACTCCAGATTATCCGTCTACGCGAGGTAACTCTTTGAAAATTTGAAAAGTACCCCGGAGGAATCAAGCCCTATTCGTTCGCTCTCTCGTACCATTTCTATATAAAACCGAAAACTAGCTAGGGGTGGAATTAATGAACCAAACGGAAATGGGAAAAATTCAAATTGAGTATATAGGCCTATATAGTGTTGAGAAGAGCAAAGACCTCCGCGAAACAACTGTTCCCACCTCTTCGTCACTAGCGTAAGTAAAGCCGGATGTTGAAACTGAGCAAAAGAGTTTATCTTCTTATTTTTCTTTTGGAGGAAACACTTTTCTCTCCGTCTCTTTCTCTTTCTATCTCTCTCTCTCTCTCTAGCCACCGTTATTAAAAATACTTTCACAAAAGCTGAAAAAAATCCTAGGAGAATGTTCCTAAACGACTTTTTTTTTTATAATTAGAGAATAAAATGTTAATGAGGTCTTAAGTCTTAACACAAGGCCTGCAATCAATTTTTGTTTCCGTACCCACGTTTAGGTTTGAAATAGAGTGGCTTTACAATATGCATGTTGAAATTCAAAATGGGACTTTTGAACCTATACCTATTAAGCGATGCGTTCATTAAAAGCTAGACCACGGGGCGCCATTTGTTTTAATTCAACATACTGAGGTTTACCCGAGGGTTTACCTATGGATAAATTAAAAAAAAAAAGTAAAACAGCTTTATGGGTTTGTAAATACCGTCCATCTTGTAAAATGGAAAGCTATAATTTTTTCGTAAATGTATGAAAGTATTTATATTTCCAAATGGTTTCTAAGAAGCCCGAATTGCGTACTTAGTACCAAATATTTCTTTAACCTAATTTTCTTAATTGTGATTAGATTTTTGTTTTTCTGAAACATATTAGCCTTTCCCATTGATAAAATTATAGCATATCTTTAAAATACGACATTATTAAATGATATTATAAAAACAACTTAAATTCCTACACGAAAAAGCAAGATAAGTCATGGATAAAACGAACGGAAGGTTGAGATCAGTTCAGCTACAACAAACTTAGCAAGTCTAATATGGCTACGCATAGTTTAGCGTAATCAAGTTGAGGTGCAAGCAGCGCTCATTCTCCCACTGACTGATTTTATCAGTCAGTTATCAATACTTATATCAGAGGTATATAATAACCCCTTTCGGGGGGAAGTATGAAAGGTAGGCAAAATCGACGAACAACAAGTGCCCGGCGTAAATCGCGGCGGATCGACACACCGCTTTACTCCCAAAAAATAGTTACACCATTTTGAACCTCACTAAATTTTCCCTACGCACACTTCCGGAACTTGCGAGCTGAAGTCAACCTTTTACTCCGTTTTAACAGACAGCCTGACTCCTGAGACAGGAAGTTCTAAACACAAATCGAGCCGTCTTGTTTATACAAAGACCATTTACTAGAGTAGCGACATTGAGAAGTCCAGCGCGAGCTAGTGGCCTAGATAGTCAGCAGCGGGCTCTTGTTGTTCGTGATTTTTAGCATTGGTAGTATAGAGGCTTTCATACTTCCCCCCGAAGGGGGCTATTATATACCTCTGCTTATATTTAATATTTTGGAGCGGTCGTAGGGAAACAAATATCAGATGCTATAAAACTTCACTAGTCGCATAAACCTACAAGCTTAAAAGAGACCGGACAACGTGTAAGAACAGGGAAGGAAATATTACTCGCTCCTTCTTAGCACTTTTGAGGCCCCGAATCCCGCAGATGCTTTTGACAATGAGTTATCTGGGGCGGTATGCATATAATCAATATTTTTAGACCCGAAGCCACATCACAGATCCTATCGCTTTCTCGAAAAGGTTAATGACCACAATTAATAAAAACAATGTTTCGTATATTCTAGAATACATTACGTATATTTCAGATCGAACTATATCAGGCCATCTGAGATTTAAATTCCTTCTGAGATCTTTTAAGCTCTCTGTTTCCACATTGTCCCAACTTTCGTTCATCTAGCCTGTTTATTAAATTAGGTAGATTGAGGGATATTAGGTAAAGTTTGCAGTTTGGTTAACAAAAACCATTTGGGCAAACTTGTACAAAAAAAAAAGAAGGTTTTGCAGAAACATTTTGGGAAAACTAGTATTATTTGGGAAATTTTGGGCAAGGTGAGCAAGAATGACAATAATTAATCGTGGGCACGACCAATTTCTTAGTCACAGATATGTTTTCAAGGCTTATTGGCTTTATGTCTATTATGTTTTTCAACCGTTTGCTGGTTCATTCAATTTCAATCCAAGGTATATGATAACTTCGGTTCAATAACCTTTGGTCACACACTTACCCCACTTACATCACTCCCCTTTTGCAAAAAATATTTATGGCACCCATGCAAAAAACCCACTCGAGACCAAAAAAAGGTTAGATTGACATATTGCAACATAAAGTCGTCATATTAGGGAGTATGTCGAACGCACCTTGTAATTCCGTTCTTATTAAAAAGAAATAAAAACTGATAAAGGCTTATAGAAAGCAAAAAAAAAGCCTAGATAGGGGAACCGTCGACGATAGAAACAAAAGGGTATCACACCGGATATTACAATTTTGTCGCGAGAGCGAGGAACGTATACAATCTCGTATAAGGTTCGGGTCGAAAAAATAAAATCATAAAAATTACAAAGCCAGCAGCAGCGTGTACGACCTAGATTGCAAACGCCAGGAATGCTTCGAGGTTTGGAGCTTATAGGAAAAAAGGATAAAAAAACCTAAAAAAAAAGGCAATTTCCTACAAGGATATAATAATAATAAAGGAGGGAAAGATTAAAGCCGCTTTAACTTTCATTCTTATATTTAAAGAAGGACTCCTAGAAAGAAACAAAAACGCAAAAGGGGATATATTTTTGCCACCAACACACTTGTTGGTGATAGTGCAACACTTAAAACTGTACGAGAAGAGCAAGGAATAGTGAAACGAATTTTAAAAGGTATCTTGGAACAGGAGCGTCAGTGTCGTAGCGACGGGGAGCAAAGACCGATGGCTTAGTGAACAAACTGCTAAAATAGGTTAACGTTTTAAATGGTTTACAATACATTTCAATAGGGGTAATTTTTGAACTTGTGCTCAATTTCAATCAAGTGACTAGAGTTCCTTCCCAAACAGCATTTGTAAAGTTTATAATCATATAATAATCTACGGAATGTCTATTTATGAACGGTGCAATCAATTTTGGCCTATGATATATTTAAAAATAGGGGTCATTTTTGGACTTTTGCTCAATTTGTATCTACATGCGAGACATCCTTTTCAAGAGGCTCGTGTTAATTTTATTATTGAAAATTAGTGAAAGGAATGTCTTTTTTCTAACGGTGCAATCAGTTTTGGTCTAGGATATTGTAGTGAAAAGTTACGGCCATTTAAATATAGCTGTAATATTTCGGACTTTGGCTCAATTTGTATCTACAGGCAAAACATCCTTTTCGAATGGCTCGTGTCAATTTTATTATTCAAAATTTAGGAACGGAATGCCTACTATCGAACGGTGTAAGCTGTTTTGGTCTAGGTGATTTTAGTGAGAAGTTACGACCATTTAAATATAGCGGTAATATTTTGGACTTTTGCTCAATTCGTATCTACAGGCGAGGTATCCTTTTCGAATGTCTCATGTCAATTTTACTATTCGAAATTAAGGAACGGAATGTCTACTTTCTAATGGTGCAATCCGTTTTTATTACAGAGAAATGGAATGGTATTTATTGAGAAACTTTATTTATGAAATGTTTCGAGGCGAAACCCTTTCTTCAACGATTTAATAAAGTAGGGCTTCGCCTTGAAATGTCTCGTAAATAAAGGCTCTCTATAAATACCATGTCGTTTACTCTGTAACAAAAAATAATTTCAACTATATCTTAAAACCATGGTATATAATAAGTTTAATATATACCATTTTCCTATTTGTCAAATTTCATTTTCTTTTTCACGTTCCCTTGAAACCCTTAACACCATTTGCACAAGGTCTCTTAATCCATTACTAAGATATACGATTTGTGTCTCACCGTGCAACCCTGGCTACCCTAGCTAGTAGTAAAAAGAGTATATCCTCCTATACTTCGGTCGTGCAAAAAGACGTTTCGCTCAATATAATCCCTCTAGGCTCGTAATTTATATTAAATACTCCTCTATTTTTCTCTCTGTTCCACGAGCGCGAAGGGATGATCATCCTAATGTCACAGAGAGGCTGACCTTATTGTCCGCAATTAAATTAGCATGTCTGGACGTCCAGCGACCCGTGACATTTTCAAACCCTTAGCCTAGGCATACAGTAAAGCTTTTTCTCCGAAGGAAAACAGATCCCCCTGTTGTCTTTAACGTCAATATAGTCTTGTTTCGGGGAAAAATAGGTTTCCATATATAGATTCAGACGAAAGAAATTACGCGGTTTCCATGGGTGATAACCAAACTTTAAAGTGAGAATGAAACCAAGTAATATCTTATTTTTTATCGATTACTTAACTAAGCAGACATATTGCAAAAAATATAAAAGTGCGCTACCCACTCGTTTCTCTAGAAATGGGATTAAGTATTTCATAACTAAATATCGATAAAAAGCTCTAAGAAACTGTCGAGACAGCTCTATTTTCCTTCTTGAGAGGAAAGGGCATTGAAAGTAGTAAAGGGACTAGGTTTAATTTCTGGTCACCGTAGTGCAGTGTTGGGTATTGAAAGCCAAATGAGTTTTTCCTCTCGGAGGGTGTAAGAGGCAATGACGTTAAACTACCTTACTAAAAATGCCACATAATTCTAGTTTATGAGAAAATTTGACACGTATATACGCTTCACATTTGACACATATACGCATCAAATTTGAAACATATATAAGCATCAAATTTGAAACATATATAAGCATCAAATTTTACACATGCGCATCAATTCTGACACATATACGCATCAATTTTGACACATACGCATCAATTTTGACACATACGCATCAATTTGACAATGTATATACGCATCAAATTTGACATATTTACGCATCAAATTTGACACATAAATACGCATCATTTGACGCATAAATACGCATCATTTGACGCATAAATACGCATCAAATATGACACAAAGAAAAGCGCGTTGCTGGGCATGATTCTTCCTTTAACTATAAGAGCCTGTCTCTTCTATTTTCGCTATCAGTTCATAAATTATTATTTAAATTATTAAAATAAAATTCAGACGAAATTCGAAATATTTAGAAAGCAGGGCTTTCAACGAATAAACAAAACCATATGGTATAAAATAGTAAAACAAAAAATACAATGCCAACAACAGAAAGACCTACGAAAGATAAATATACGGATAGCAAATAGTCAAAATGCCGGGTCCCAAATTTTCCATTGCTTATGCAAAAGCGGAATGGCAGAAGAATGGGGTTGGGGCGGGAAGTACTTCCTTTTCTGTTTTGTAATGAGGTGCCGAAACCCGGGACTCTACTCTTATCAGACTAAATGGAGCCTGACAGATTCGGCCGGACAAGACGCTCCCGAGAGAATATATTCGCTTCGTACTGTTCCTATAGTCGCAACAACTATCGCCTTTTGATATTCAGCCGCGAGACGTTTCTTCCGTTCCCGCCTTTAATCTTTGGCGGGAACTTGAACCAAAACGAAAATTGTACAGAAAATAAAGGTAAATTTGGAATCGCATCCAACGCTCCTTGGCACCATTGTTTAAGGTAGAAAAGTATATTTTTAGCGTTAAGAATTCCTCAGGCGATATCCTTACCGTATTTTCATGTGGATCTATATCTTATTTTGTTCTCGTTTACCCTCAATGTTTAGTAGTATATAGTTTGAATAGATGTATTATACAGCCTCAGCCTATTTCCCGTAAACTTATCTTCGACATAAGTATAGTTTGGTTCACGAATTCAGTATATACACCACGTGATAGAACGGATACGAAACACTAGACAAATAGCAATCCCGGCCCTTCTATTTAATTCCGCTTTTCCTAATGAACGTACAATAGAATTTCCACTGGGAATATGTCAATGGGATTATGAGAGAAAGAGTAAAACAAGACTAAACAGAGACACCTATGTTTTAAATAAATACCAGTCTGAGAAGGTAATAAGGTAAAGGCCGATTTCTATTGGTTAAATTCAAAACAAGGAGAAGCGTTGAGAGCTATATCAGTAAAGTAAACTACGAGACGAACTTGGCCCTTGGATTATGTTAGATCGAAAGATAAAACAATAGTTTTGGGACCAAAGATAAAATGCTTTAAAGTTTTGGAAAAACTTTGGCCACTATAAATTATTTCGGGTACTCGTGGCTAGTATTGGGCGACAATAATAAAATATTCTTACCTTTTCAGAAGGAGATTACTGGAAATTGACTGCTGCATTACTTGTATTTGATTTTTTACCAAGCATCTGCAAATATATAACGTACATTATTTAACATCTTCAGGGGGCAAAAATCGGATATTTTACATTGAGCAAAATGAGGGAATATTTTCATCATGATTAGTCATGATGAATAAAGTTTATTTTGTTTTTGGCAAACTATTCTTGTTCAAAAGCCCTATTTTCCAAATCACTAAAGCCTCGTTCACACTTGAAGGCAAAATCGGTTCCAAAACCAGTTCGAAGCGTTTTCCGTTTTCCCTGGTTCACACGCTGACAAGACGGTTCGCGGCCGTTCGCCCCGGTTCGACCTAAGCCAAGGCTTAGCGTCGTTTTAAAAAATGCCCAGAATTTAAAATTTTTAATTAGTTATCTCAAACTAATTAGTAAATCGTGTATTAACTCGTTGGTTAATAATTTTTGACAGAAAGTATAATTTTAATCGCGTTATTTTAAGATTTATCAGCAAATTTGTCTCCGCGCCTCGTTATTTTCAAAGCGGATTGAACCGAAGCGACTTGGCCAAGCTGCTTCCCGAACCAACACGAACTGATTTCTCACGTTGGTTTGATAACCAGTTATAGAAATCGAACCGCAACGAAGCGCATTTAGGCCTATGTATGAACGAGGCTTTAGTCAGCGTACAAGCCAGTGGCGTTGAACCGTTGACTGTTCCAAGAGTATATGAAAAGCATCATTCAAAAGCATACTAGACTTGTAAAAAGGGGTACCAGACCCAAAAATAAGCTCCGAAAATGTGTTTTGAATATTAGGAATCCTCAAGGTTAGGGTAAAATGTTTAATGTTTATCAAGTCGTTCTGGACAAGAAAGAATTGAAGCCCTTAAGATTAAGCACCTTGAGAGATTTAGTTAGCCTCTGGCTTCATTCTCACATATTTTATAGCTGGCCAACTTAGATCGACGGAGCACGTGATCTAAGTTGACCGTGGTGAGGCCAGTAAATAAGTAGACGCCATTTTACGATAAATTATACGTGCGAGGACGATGAATAAAGTAGTCGCGGGCCTTCAACTTGGTTCATATGGGCTTGAACTCGTTTTTGGTCTGTAGTAGGTCTCAGAAACTCCCCCGAACTGGCATCCCTGACATTTCGGATACATGAAAACAATCGTGGCCGGGCAGATGCAAATTATTTTTGAACTAAAATCGGCGCCCCATTGGGTGAAAAAGTAAATTAGGAATCCGAGCTTGGTATTGGCCCGGCAATTCATAATGACTTATAAAGTTGGATATACAGAATTTTCAATCCCCGCGATATTTCTCCCACCCAGCCCCACTCGCCGCGCGTTAATGTCACGTCTGCAACAACAAGAAACATCAATAACTACACACCCACCTTCTTCCTCGCTTTACTTGCCCTTAAATTAGTGCCACGCGAATCGGAACTATTCAGATCGATTTTAAATGGGGTATAAATCGAGATGGTCGAATCGCCTCGAATAGTCCCGATTCGACGAGCGTTAAATAATTAATCAATTAGAGGTAAATAATAAATTTAAACTCACCTTACTCACCATAAAATAATTCCTTCCAAATTTGATCGAAAATAAACGATATAATCCGTTCATGCATAATTCGTGCAAATTATCTAAAATGAAAGACAATAATTATCAATAACTTTTATTTTTTTTGGACATCTGAAACGGTATTATTTTGTTAGTATTTTTTCCCTCTATATTCTGTACTGTACAAAAAAAGGTTAGTTATTGTCGGAGGGATTATTTCTTACATTATTCAGGTTGGTTAATCGTTTTTAAAAGTTATTTGATCTATATGGCTCGATGCGCTAACGAAAAACTAAAATTGAGAAAAATTGCAAACAAATAACATCGGACTGAGAGGTTATTTACAAAATTTGAAAGTATTAGTTTGCGAAGAGTAGGGAAGGAGGAGTTCAAATTTGAGCTGCAATTCGTGTCCATTGTTTTATATATAATAATTATTATAAGGCCTAAAAACACTTCTCAAATTTAAATTACATCATACAACTTGATGATTTTCTAGCCGATATTAATTAAAGGTCATAATAAGGTCATCAAAGGTGTTATCGTTTAGAAATGTACGTTTTTAGATACATAGTCGAAATATACTCAAAGAGAGCTTTAATTTGATATCAATTTCGACAAAATCGGTCCATAAATAAGAAAAATACTTTAAAATTAAATTAGAAGTTACTATCCCATTGTGACGTCATGAGGATACTTTCCAATAGTAACTTTCTTATTTATGGACTGATTTGGACGTAATTAATCTCATTTTGAAGGTAATGTTGAATTATTTACGAATCTGAATCTAAAAACTTGAATTTCTCAGAAACGAACCCTATAAATGCGTTTTTTTTATCTTTATATATATTTATAGGAATATTTGTACAGTATTTGTATATTTATACACAAAGATTTGTTTTGGTTTTCTGTTTGTTTTTTTTTTAACTGTACAATCTTTTCCTGACTACTTTTTTCTATATTCTGTACAAAATTTTAAACACCGTTTTGCTCTGTTTTTTTTAATTGTTTATTAATTATTCGCCTGAATATTGGAACCCGTCCTGTATTTGCTCATGTGTGCGATTAGTTGTGATTTAAGTTTTTCCGGCGAGGGCCAAGTTATGTTTTTGTTTTTTTTTGTTAGATTAAATTTAATTATCATAATTAATCACAAGTACGTCTAGCTAAACCTCACTTATTATTTTATTTACACTATAAAGTGTTTTTTTTTTTTACTTTAGTTTTTGTTATCTACCAATAATAAGATATATTTGAACTTTAAATAACGTTTTGATAATAATAAATGTTAAAATTATAATTTAATAGTAAAAGCAATTAACTTGATTAAAATTTACATTATTTATTAATATTTAGAATACCATTTCTCGCACACACACTTTTAATATATCATTCTATTTTGCGAACATATTTTTTATTAATAATTAAAATAATTAAGAATTGCGTAAATTTAAAGTTAATTGCTAGTACCAATTTAATTGTTTCATATATATATAATTATACAATCTTCAAAGCGTTATTTAGGCTCCAAAACATCTCAATAGGTTAATTTGATGGTAATCTATAAACTCTATAAAGAGTTTGTTTTTTTAATTATTTTTATTTAGTAATTAGATGGGTTTTAAAATGACCCAAATTGGTTATATTTAATTATGATTTATGATATGTGGTCAACGTAAAACGTTCGTCTGAGCACCATTCTATCAGCACATTTGTTTTTTTGTTTTAATATTAATTTTTATTTTGGATAGAGTAAATTTCTTTTAAATTTAAAATTGATTAAAACTTAAATAATGTTTTTTTTTTTTCAATGAAGTAAATTTTTAATTACGATCTAAAATTTTGTTTTGAATTTGAATTTTTTTTTTTTCTTTGAAACACGCGGAATTCTCAACAAGCTAAATTTTTAAATTTAAAATATTTAAATGGAAGACTATAAGCCAATTTTTCGTATTATAAATTTGGATATTTTTTGCTATTAAAACTTTGTCCTGAATATATTTTTTTGGGTAAAATTTGAAGTTGAGTACGAGTAGTCCTGTACATGTACAAAATATTTTGGTTTGATTTGATTTTTTTTTTTTTTTTCCTAATTTATATCTTGGTTAATTCACTTCAATTTACCACCCAAAATTTGATTTTCTTTAAAAGATTATACCACGTACCACTGTTATTTCATTAAGTCTTTGAATAAGTAGTTAAACAGCTTCGTTCGGAAAATGACAGTTTAAAATACTTCTTAATCATTTAATATTAATTATTAATAAAAATATCGAAAATATTAGTTTATATTATTTTAATTGTATTAAAGCAAAAAGTAAAGTCTGATTAAATTATTAGCAGTTTAATTTTAGTTCTTGAAGTAATTTAAAGAATTCTTTCAATATTAATCTTATTAAAAAAAAATACTTTGAAAATTAATCTACATATTTAAAATCAGTTGTTTAATTTTTATATATTAAAGATAGGGCTCCCACTTGAAACAACTCGAATTAAAAGTGAAATTTGTGATCTTTAAGTGAAAATAGTGAGAAACTGTATCAATTAGAGAAAATAATAATCTACAAATAGATTATTCCCAGCTCTTCTCGTCACATAAAGGTAATCTGGATCAGTTCAAGTCGATTCAAAGAATTGACGCCTTTTTACAAAGGGCCTGGACAATACCGAATAAAAAAATATTTCAGTCTTTGGAATTTTCATAGGTAAATGGGTCGATTTAGTGACCAAAAATTAGTGGCTTTTAGTGAAAATAGTGGAAGAGTGAGAGCACTGTAAAGACCTCGCCGTCTGGTCTCGCTTATTTATATGTAAGTCAAAATGACTACAAAACTCCTACGCTAATTTACCTACGAGGTTTCAATATTATTATTTTTGAAAAATCTAAGCTGAAGAAATACGGAAGCCGTTTAACTCGGTATTCAAAGATGCGTTTTTAATTACGAGTATTAATTACTCGCCTCGTTATGTTTAATTTTATAAGAACTTCTATATAAGAGTCGACTAAGCTTATACATGATTTGATTTAATTTTATAATACACGGGTTGTTTATATTTTGTACATAGAAATCCGCCAGATGAAATATCCGCGTATTTTAAAATCGTCCAATGAGAGCGCGGGAAAAAACACCACCTTGTCAAGATGACCCCTAACCCGCAACTTCAAGGTCGTGGAAGAAGATTTTTTATTTCTTTCCCCTCCCCCCGCCTTAGTTTCCGGAGTGACGTGGTCTCCTTAACGGGGCAAGAGGCTGAGCTCGGGCATGGATCTCCCCCTGCTGGAGGGCCAATCAGAGGGCCGCTGTCATACTTGCGTGTGGGTGTTCGTAGGAACGGGTTCCGATAGGCCGTCGACCGTGATCATGTGCGCTGCCGGTGCGTAGAACTAGGCGGGTAAAAGAAAATGCACATTCCAACATGACCCCCGTTGCGTCCGAGAACCGAATGCTCAGCGGCGGCCGATTTCCCGACTTATTTGTGTTTTTCTAATTACGCGACGAGAGTCATGGCACCTACTTCTACTCAAAATACACGTAGCTTCTACCATCGCGCCTCACTCGGGCTAGTTACGTGGTCAGAGTAAAGTCTGCTATATAAAACGGGGTTGTAACAGATAGACCAATAAGAGACTTCTAAACGTTCTAACAAGAATTAAACCCAAAGGGAATTGTACGGATAGGGCCCCGGACCCAAGGTCAACAGGGCTCAATCGTAAAAATCATGATCTGGTAGGGACTAATTAAGAGACGGGCGTCAATACAAGAGATGCGAGGAAATCGTTTTGCTTAGAAACTATAGGGGTAAGGAAGGTTTGACGTCATTAATAACTAGTTGATCGCCTCCGAGACATCGAATTGACCTTGAAGCTTGATTCAAATGGTGCTCAAAGTAATTGTTCAAAGTCGCAAATGTTATTGTTTAGGTTAAAATTTATGTTAAGCTTAAATTATTCGATTTCATCCGCGTTAAATGGAGTCTGAAGAAAAAATTAAAATCCCTTTTGTGTTGATAAAACAGTAATTCAATAATAAAAAAGTCCTTCCTCGATTCAAACATTTTTTAATGCGCCTAATTACGCAATTGAGTATTTAATTCGTCCACGAAACTCTTTCATGTGGAATTGTATATTCCAGTTAATCAAATTTAACTACGGTTACTACCGGAATGTGAATTTAAATACCAGTCAATTTATTTCAAAGTCATAACCAAGGTCATAACTAAGCCTTGGTCTCTCACCAAAGGCAACCAAAGTTGACGTCAAAACTTACTTAACACTAATCTTAACCCATTAAGGCATACTTCGAAATGGTAAAGACAGGTCAAGGGGTCATTTGGTCATTACCTCATCCTTTCATGCCAAAAATGAACTAAAACTAAGATCGCGGGAAGACGAACTCGGTATAAATTTGATAAAGGTGGCAAAAAATTGGGTTGATTTACGTATAGGAAGTGTGAGGACGCTCATTGGATGTCGGAGAAGTGAAATGTTTTGTTAGTGTGATGTGTGGTTATGGTTATAGTTTGCGACTTTGAGTACTGACGTCACGGTCACTCAAGAGCCAGGCAAAAATTAGAACGATCATGCACATCGCCCTATAGATCAAAATATATTCCACGAACGCAAAAACGTAACGAAGGGAAGGGGAAAACAAAAACGGAGGGGTTAAAAGGTTAAAGGTGATTGGTTCAAAAAGTGGAAGGGAAAAAAGAGAGGACGAATCAAAAAAATAGAGGCAATGGGTCAAAAATCGAAAGAAAAATTCCAACAGAAATGTGTACCACTTAAACAGAGCCAGTCCGTACCCTTCCACGTTCGCCTTCTGGACATCCCGTAAAGGACATCCTCATCTTCGCCTTCATCGCGTCGTAAAGGGTCAGCTAAAAATCGGGGTTCAAAAGGTTAATGTTAAGTCGGAATTAGGCTTAACGTGCATTGCCTTATTTGCTTCGACGACAAAATAAGCCTAACATCTTGCTATCTTCAATAACAATCATTTATTTACCGAGCTAAGACTAATTTGAGAGCGATATTGATTTTAAGAATAGGCTTAACAATCATGGCTACTTATACAATGAACAGAAAAATCTCACCTTGGATCTTGAGGCTTCCGCTCGCGCTTTTAAGCAAAATTCTAATAATGCGACTATCATGGATAAAACTAATCCACCAATCAAAATGTAGAAGCATCCAGCGACGTTACTAAGATTCAGCTCCGTATGAGGAGTCTCCTATTACAAGGAAAACGAGACAAAACGAGTTTTAAGACTCGTGTTTTCTTATAACGACTGGATTAACTTCAATACCTTGCTATCACCCGATTTACATTCGCTCCGGTCGTACCACCACTTATTTTCTAATCGAGCTAGATCACCTTTTTCCTTCATCGACAGAACAGCTAAGTTTAAGGGCTCTCTGTAGAGTGTCAAAGATTAAAGGTAAAATTATTGTTTTACCGACTTAGGCGGAAAGAAACATAGACCGAGTGTAGAAAAGAACCAAGTCATTGTATCACGTGACCTCTGTCTGTTTTTCCCCAGGTGGATTGAATGTTTATCCTAGGTAACATCCGTAAATGCGTTTAACCCCCTTCATTCGTTTAGCTAGCGTGATATCACTGCATGCCACTTATCTTCCCCACTCGGTCAATATTTCATTCTGGTTTTAGAGTGTGTCTAGACGCTCAAAAATAAAAGAATTTTTTAGACCCCCGATGTTTTCTTACCTTAAAGTGGAACCTAATGGCGTGGCCACCCCGTAACCTTTGGCGTCCAGATTGCGTCCAACTTTCATTGTATCGCAAGGCTGTCTTTCATTAATGTAATCGTTTTTAGTCGATTCCATAAGAAAGGCATACTTCCCTTTGGACTCGCGGACTCTGTTAATGCCTTCTTCGTAAGAAGAGACAAAAACGTGAGACTTGGAATTCATAAACTCCCACATTCGTGCGTATACGGCGATTCTCGAACGCTAAAAAACACAAAAAAAAAACATATTTTAGGTAACTTCAAGACCAATACGTTAAGTAACTTCAAGAGATATATTTTAAGTAACTTCAAGAGATATATTTTAAGTAACTTCAAGAGATATATTTTAAGTAACTTCAAGAGATATATTTTAAGTAACTTCAAGAGATATATTTTAAGTAACTTCAAGAGATATATTTTAAGTAACTTCAAGAGATATATTTTAAGTAACTTCAAGAGATATATTTTAAGTAACTTCAAGAGATATATTTTAAGTAACTTCTGCAAGACATATATTTTAGGTAACTTCTGCAAGACATATATTTTAGGTAACTTCTGCAAGACATATATTTTAGGTAACTTCTGCAAGACATATATTTTAGGTAACTTCTGCAAGACATATATTTTAGGTAACTTCTGCAAGACATATATTTTAGGTAACTTCTGCAAGACATATATTTTAGGTAACTTCTGCAAGACATATATTTTAGGTAACTTCTGCAAGACATATATTTTAGGTAACTTCTGCAAGACATATATTTTAGGTAACTTCTGCAAGACATATATTTTAGGTAACTTCTGCAAGACATATATTTTAGGTAACTTCTGCAAGACATATATTTTAGGTAACTTCTGCAAGACATATATTTTAGGTAACTTCTGCAAGACATATATTTTAGGTAACTTCTGCAAGACATATATTTTAGGTAACTTCTGCAAGACATATATTTTAGGTAACTTCTGCAAGACATATTTTTGGTAACTTCTGCAAGACATATTTTTGGTAACTTCTGCAAGACATATTTTTGGTAACTTCTGCAAGACATATTTTTGGTAAGATATCAAGACATTTTAGGTAACTTCTGCAAGACATATTTTTGGTAAGATATCAAGACATTTTAGGTAACTTCTGCAAGACATATTTTTGGTAAGATATCAAGACATTTTAGGCAACTTCAAGGCATCTATTAGGTAACTTCAAAACATATCTTTTATGTAGTTAATTAAAATACATATTTTAGGGAACTTCGAGATATCATTTAAAAAAAGTTTTTTTTTTTGTTTTTTTTTTCGTAATTACCCTGAAAAATTCTTGCGTCGAGGAGTGTAGTAAAGTGCCGTACTCCACCTCCGTTTGTTTGGCCAGGTCATCAGCCGAATTGATGGGTGCCACCATTCTCTCGACCGTCAGGAAGGCGGCCAAGTTGGCAGTATACGAAGATATGATGATTAAAGTAAAGAACCACCATACGCTACCCACTATTCGTCCGGCGAATGACCTAAGAACACCCCAGAGAGCCAATTCGAATAGATACCGAAACGAAAAAATCTTAAAATATACACTATATAGCAATAAAACGAGTAAACAACTAAGCCTAACGTAGTAATTTATGTTAAAATGACATTTCTCGTAGCTTACGAGACACGCAACCGAGAAAAAAAGCCTTCCCCAATTGTTTAGTTTGGGAAAATTTCATATTCCTAAGATGATATAAGGGTGGCGCTACTCTCCTATGCATTGTGTAGTTTGGGTCTTTGTTTTCAGACCTTGTTTCGGGTTGCGCATACTTATAAGTCGCAAACAAGAGCTTGCCCTTTAAAAATATACTTCTGATCATAGTCGCGTTCTTAATAGAGACTTTAAAATAATTTTCAACCGTTTTATAACACTGTTGAAAATAACTGTACTTCGCAATTTCAACAGTAAAGTTTTACAGTTTAACATAAGTCAAATTGTAAGATTTTTGGATTAACTTTAGAAATGATTTATAGTTTCAACTTCTAGTGCCTATAGCTAACGAAATTGTAGTGACACAATTGTGGTTTACACAATGATGTCATAAAATTAACCTTTTTAACTATATACCTTGTTTCTATTATTTTGATCCAGTCACTTTTGGACAAGCTCTAGCGTCAAACTTACTCTAAACAAAAGTTCTATACTTATATTACCAAAATTATACCAAACATATTTTTGAAGCAATATTATTGTATTATTTTCGATGGATGGAGGGGAAAAACGTAGGGGTCAGGGGGTTCAACGACCCAAAAATGGCGTACGAATTTTCCTCGACCACCTTGGGCCATCCAAGGCGCGTCACCAAGCAACAGAGGCGTGACCTATACCCCTCCGCAGGCCATACTTATAATAAATCCCATAAAAGCACCAAACTATGATGGAGTAATGCAATATGATTTTCTAGATTATTTTGGGGTTAAGGAAAGGTCCAAATTAGCCTAACTTGTAGGATTATACCAATGGTCGCTAATAGCGAAGCTACGTCATTTCTTGTTTGAAATCGTCAATTTAGGCCTAATCTTTCAATGGTTATGTACGAGTTTCGTCGTGGTTCCTTGCTAAGCCTAATTTTACACGATATATGCCTATATTGTTAAGATTTTGTACATATAAGAAATGTAAGCTTAAATATTTCAAATCATGCCTAAACCTCACATTACCCCTTATCCCCGATTGACTGAAACACATATATACGAACATATACACCGACCACTTCCGCTAACAAAACTAACTTCCGGGATTCATAATCTCATCTCTCTCTTTCTATTTTTAAAAATATGATCGATTTAAAATATTCTTCCCTCTCTATTTATAACTTTAATTTGAAATAAAATTAAACGCGCTAATTATTAAGCCTTAAAATTACGCGAGATCCTAACCTAATTATAAATTGATTTTTAATGAAATTTGACTTCGAAATTATTAATTAGGGAAGCGTAACGCTTCTCTTTGAAGCCACTAGAGACTGCGGCTAGCCTTACTAATCAATAATTTGGAGGAAAACTGTATAAGGTCCTCTCTTAGCTTCTAGAACCAAAAGAGCTTTTTTTGGGAAAAAAAGGAGGGAAAAAATCAATGGCTTTGAACAAACTTTGTCATAGTAAAGGATCTCTTAGTCGTGTCTCTGGCCCTCGAACACGATAGTTAATGACCCATAGCTTATCGGGGTAAGCCTAAACAAGGAAAAAACACAGCTTAGAAGTCACAACAAAAACATTTTGGGGATTTTTTTTATCAAAAACGGTGTACGTGTAAAAAACATTTGGTGTATAAACTGATGTAAAAACTCGGTGTAAAAGACTAAAGACAGTGTGTAATATAACATCCGGAGTGGTGCATTGGGTTCGAAGCCTCTGGCAACCCTGCATGGCCTTTGGAAGGGTATGGTATATTGCAGATTCATAAATTGGATTTATAATTTTTTTTTTTTTTTTTTTTTTAAATCCAAATTACGCAGACTTTTTATTTAAAAAAAATGGTTTTCTTCCTAATTAGAATTTATGTAACTTAAAGAGATGGTGACATAATAGTTTCGGTATATATATATTTGAACTTAACTAATTTAATCTGGTAAGTAAATCAAATTTCCATACAACTATTACGATTATTTGTATTAAATTTATTAACCATGGTAACTTAAATATTTTAATTATTTAAATAAGGAGGCTGATACTTCACGGTTTAAAATCAAAAACTTTTGGAAAGTCTTTCTACAAAAAAAGAGTTGTTAGCTGGGTTGAAAAGGAACGTGTGTGTACGAAATGCTTTCCAAAATTATTAGTTTTTTAGGTTAAACCATGAAGTATCAGTCTCAAAATTAAAATGTGCTTAAATTTAAAAATTTCTCACGGATTAAAGGGATAATGCAACCTAACAACAAGTATTTTTTTATTGATTCCTTTATCGTTTGGACCTAATTCACCATTAAAAAACTAAAAATAAATTTAAAACTTACCCGGAAAAATAGGCTTAGGCTTCCTGAACTCCCATATAAGGACTAACGACCAATGACATTGGTCGATGGTCCTTATATGGGGAGTTCAGGATCGGCACGAATCAAAGTTTTAAATTTATTTCTAATTTAATACGTGTTTCTAAATGTGTTTTATGGTGGATTAGGCCTATTTAAACGATGATGAATCGATAAAAAAAACACTTGTTGTTAGGTTGCATTCTCCCTTTAAGTCAGTAAACCTATGATGTTATGGGTAAGAAATCATACGACGTCTTAGTAAAAAAAAACCCTATGACGTCAGGGGAAAGAAAAACCTATGGCGTTAACTGATTGAAAAACCTATGACGTTGGGGGATATAAAACCCATGAAATCCGGGATAAGAATATTAGTGGAAATCAAACTTATTCCGTCAAGAGAATAGAAAAAATTACGTCGGGATGTAAGAAAATTTACGACGTCAGTGAAAAAAAAACATGACGTCAGGGGGTAAGAATTAAAGCAAACGTATGACGTTCAGAGTAAGGAAATGACGTCCAGTGTTTGAAGACGTATGGGGACAGAAAACCTGTCATCGCGAACTAAATAAACTTATGACGTCAAGGGTAAGAGAATATATAATGTCAGGAAACTGGAAAACCCTGGAAAACCTAAGACATTTGATCAGTTGGAAAAACATGACGCCAGTGGTGAAAAAACATAACTTTAGGCTTTAACTAAACCTATGGTGTAAAGGCGTAAAGATGTAAGAAAGCCTATATCGTAAGGGGTAATAAAACCTATGACATCCGGAGGTAAAACAACCTATAACGTCCATAAGTAAGAAAATATATGACGTCAAGATTTAAGAAAATAGACGACGAATTGGTTAGGGAATATATGTCATCAGTAGAAAGCCTATTAATTAAGAAAGTAAAAAATCCTACTAATTAATTTTTGAATAAGTATGTTTTTTTGAGAAAATTAAATTGTTCACAAGGGAACATTATGCCTTTAGGGATTAAATTATTTAAGAATGATCCTTATAATTATTAATCTAACCAATGATAATTTAGGCCAATAAACAAATAACAACCGGAGTTTGCCCTAGAATTAAAACTACAAGAATATACTATTTTGCTTTTGAAAAGTAGAGCAAACTCCGATTGGAGTCTTAAATCGAAAATATCGTGTCACCATCACTTTAAGGGAATTAAATTCATAATTATATATAATTAATTAATTTGGATGAAGGCTAATATATACGCGCGAATTTAATTAATTTTGAAGGCTAATAAACGTAGAATCGAAACTTGCTTGAAAAATATGTTTAAAAAAAATTATTTCAAATTTTCTTTTCTGGTAAAAACTATTTTGGAGCCACAACATTTAGATAATAGTAACAGCTTATGCGGGAAAAAAATATATATCGATCAAAAACAATATAGGTAAGCTGAAAAATGTGAATTTTTCGAAACCAAGCGGCGAATTAACGCATTCAGCTTCAAATAATGTTTTTTTTTGTACTACTCTAAACATTGAATTTGTCAAATATTTGGTGGTATTATTATAGAAACTATTCTACTATAGGTAATTAAAGCTTTGTTATTAATAATAGTAGACTAATCTAAGCCAAAATTTTGTTATTAATTAAAATCGTTATACAAAAACAAGTTTAAACAAAATATTACGTTTTTAGTTGATTAATATTCGAATAAAGCTCAATTAGAGCTACAAAACGCGACCAATTAGGCTGAAATCGGCCCACAAATAACAAAGTTACGAATACTAAGAGAAATAATTAGCGCGACCATCCATCGTGACGTCATGATGGTGGTCCGCGCTCATATTTTCTATAGGGGCGTCGAGAGAGAGTTAACTTCCTTATTTTTGGGCCGATTTTCGCGTGATTGGTCTCAATTTGAAGGTCTTACTGAGCTTAATTCAAATCCATAACTTCTTAAAAACGTAATATTAAATTAAACTTGTCCTTAAAAGTGCTAGGTTTTTTTCCTAAAAATTGCGACGTATCTACCATCGCCTAATCATGCATTTTTTTGCTGGATATATATTAAAAAGTATTTCTAATAAACTACGTTGAACGAGCAATTTTTCATCGTTATCATGCGGGTTTATAATATAAAAAGGCTAATTTTATGAATAATAATAAGAATATAATAATCAAAAGCTGCAGCTGGCGCTAAAAAGCGAATTATTATAAAAAAATAATCTTTCCTTAATTAAATAATTTAATAATGGCCGGGATTCGAACCCAACACATGCACTTGGACGATTTACACGCCTGTGCTGCAATTAATTCGTAATTACATACTGGCTTCGCAACAAATATGACGAGTCTAATTCCTAGAAAATTAATTTTAATTACCCCATTCTCAAATTAATTATCGCTAAAATACAAATTAGAGAATAATTAATTACGAAGCCAGTATTTATAATACCCTGAATTCCGTTCATGTTCAATGGTAATTAGTGTGTTAATTACGCGATGGTAATTATATTTTTTCGAGAGAGAAAGTTCTACGATTTCATGCATCGTTTTTGAAACATAATGATAATAATTAATAATAAGAGAAGATAAGAGATAGAAATATAGATAGATAGATAGAGAGGACATACAAATATTCTTTCCAATTAATATGAAAAGATATAGTTACACTACTCCACCGCAGAGGGGCGCTCGTAATAACTCCCTCATCCATCATTCATCACTCAAAATTTAACCGTACAGTGTTCTCCAATATTTTAGGATTTGTTTAGTTATCATGGATTTCTTAGAGTTCTCTGTGGAATATTTTGGAGTACTTTCTAGAGTGTACTTTTATTTACAGAGCTCCAAGGAATTTAGAATTCTTTCTACTTTGTGGAAAAAATATTCAGAATGCTTTACAGAATACTTATCAGTTTAGAGTATTTTTAGTTTAGAATACTCTACGAATATTTATTTTTATTTAAGAAACTTGTGTATACTTTTTCAGAGTACTTTTATTTAGTTTAGCAAACTATTCGGTGCACTTTTATTCAGGATATTTCTGGGAAAACAGGCAGTCCATCTCTCCTTTACATCTATATCCTCTTAGCTTTTAGTTTAGAATATTCTTCGTAGTACTTTTAGAATATCATCGTAGTACTTTTAGTTTAGATTATTCTTCGTAGTACTTTTAGTTTAGATTATTCTTCGGAGTACTTTTAGTTTAGAATACTCTTCGGAGTACTTTTAATTTAGATTACGATTCAATGTATGCTTTCCTGGATAGTATTCTCAATTCTTTCTAATAAAGGGTCTCTATATTAGTTAAATTTGACCTAAATGCTAACTTAAACATTAATTAACTTATTATAAAACCAATTTAATTATTTTTACATCGGGTTTTCACGAGCAAGTTGTTCGAAAGAAATTAACTAGTTTTCAAAAAGATACGAAACTATATTTAATTATTTATAAAAGTACCCTAAGCCTAATTTTACCGACTAGACTTTAATCAATTGTATCCACTAATATAAAACAATATTTAGTAAACTATAAAGACCAGTTCAGACGATACAACGTTTTTAACTTTGATATGAGTCAGCAAAAACTGAAAATAGCCTTTGGCCAATTGGCCTGCATTTAAGTGGGTGGAATAACCTTCAAATAACCATAAAAATGTAATTCCAAATTTGGAAAACACTGTACAGTAATTGATAGTAAAGTGGAGAGAGAGCGAGTGACGCGTTGTTGGTTGAGGGAGTCGTTATATACTCGCGCGCGGTTCTGGTCGAGATAGGTAACGAGTGCGCGTGTTCGGGAGGTGGCTACCTGGGGCAAACGTCACATCCCTGTTGCATGAAGGCGCCGAGCGAAAACCAAAGGCTGTTGTAGAGCGAAAAGTCGTTGGAGACGGAGGGTCCCATGAAACCTTCCTCGAAGCGCCATTCGTTGGGCGAGAAGCGGCTGACCAAGAAAAGGACGACGGAGACGCCCACGTAGGCGAACGTTATGCACATCCAAATCTCTTTGGACAGAGGGTTCATGAATGAAAAAACTCCCGGTTTCTTCTTGATGGGTTTCTTGATCATTATACTGATACCCAGGGACATAAATGGCTTCGTAAAATCGATTACTCGTTCCCGAGCCGAAGTTATCGTTAATGGAGCTATCGCCATGTCTGCCTCCTATAAGTCATCGAAAAAACAAAACAAAGAAAAAACGCCCAAAATAGTAGAATTTTAAAAAACTTACGCGAATTACATTGGAAAGCAACCTTGCTTTGTGAAAGTCAGTTCTCTTTCATCTAGGAAATCTTTACAATGAGAAGGTTGCTTTCTGTAGGCTTATTATTTAAATTTAACATGACGATGTTGCTTATAAGAACGAATTAAAGCCCCAAAGAATCTTGAGAGATATCTTACACCTCTGGTATCATCCTGCCATACTTTATCGAAAAACGGCGTCTGCTAATTCATTGGCAAGTCACCACAGTCAACTCAGATCAGCTCAATCGCTGATCTAAGTTTGGTCGTGATGTGGCGGATCCGATAAATAAGCAGACGCCGTTTTAAAACGAAGTCGTAGATCACGCTAACAAGCAGTTTGCTTCGTGGCTCTCGCCTGGAATTCAATTTGTTCTTGCTTATAGTTGATATATATGTTACTGATTTCTCATGAAAACCAAACTTGGTTTTGGAATGCATGGTCTTATAACCAATAAAGGGAATATTTGACAGGTTCTTAAGGAGCTTCAACTCGATCTTGATTGTAGTTACTTAAATAGAAGAAAACTGATAGTTTAAAAGATTGTTGTTGGACCTTTCTAATAAGCTCCCCAACCATGCCGTTCCATCCAGCCTCCGATCCCGGATTGGGACCACCATACTTTTGATCTTTGACTAGTTGCAAAGTGTAGTTAATGCCTAACGTGTTGGCGATTAAATCGGCCAAATCTTTGCAGTAACCTTCGAAGACATCGTTCCCCGTTAATATTTCGCCTTTGTCAGCTTTCTTCAACATCAGATAGGGCTCTTCCTGCAAAAATCGATAGAAACGAATTAGGATGGAGCCGAATGCTGGTGCTGATGGATACACTTACAAGAATACTGGTAACGATGTAAGTTCGATTCTCCAGACCGGTGTCTTGGTAGATGCGACGGTAACTAGGAAAGTTCATTTCTAGACCGTGCACGTCAGACCATTGGGCGATTTTAACCATTTCGCTATTCGTGGTCATTTCGACGATGTCCAGAGAATAGTTCTTCCGACATCCAAACTCGTCAAAGGTTATGTTGCCGGTTAAACCAGAAATTTCAGTCTGAAAACGTTCAAGAAAAGTTTTTTTTCATCTTTAATCGGGTCGTTGAATGGTAATATGTACTTACATTATCATTAAATATAGTAAATAAAAGAAATTTTAAATTTAAGTAATTCAATACTTAGCGCTTTACCTTCTTTAGATATCTCGCTATCTTTTCACCGTGTTCCCAGGTGGTAATGGGACTTTTCTTACAATCTATACCCTTGGTACCGTTGTTGTACACTTCCCCTCTTCTGAAATTGTTTCGAAATATATCCGGTTTCTTCTTGAGCAAGCGGCTGTAGGCGTCTAACAGAACTCTGGTCGAGTCATACATCAAGGCCGCTTCGGCCTACAGTAACGTAACGATCGAGATGTTAAGGTCAAATGGTCAAGGGTATTTTTTTAGATTAAGAGCTATCAAGACATACCGAGATGTATTTAGTTCCGGCACCAGGCCATCTGTAGGGGTCTAGATGTCTCCAAATGCTTATAAACTGTCTGAATTCTTGCCCTGTGTGTTGAAGAATCCTGAATCCAGTCACATTTAAGGCACCAAACTCCAAGACTTGAGAATGCCAGTACTCGTCCATAACCTCCAGCGTAAATGGAGAAAAACAATTGAACACAGTTGATTAATCGAGCACTTAACATACCCCAATTCTTGTCAACCAACTACTTGTCTCGAATAAAATTAGTGAAAATATCAATTTAAAGTCTATAGTTTCACGATTTTTTTTATCGATTCCTTATCTTTTAAATTGGTCTAATCCACCAGTACAAACATTTACAAATGGATATTAAACTATAAATCAATATAAAATTAACCCGGAAAATAGGCTTAGCTGGATTCATGGAGATCCTGAATATCTTCACATTGAAGGGTCATCGATCAATGAACACATACGAGCTAAGTATCCAGCTAAGCATATCTTCTGGGTAAGTTTTAAATTGATTTCTAGTATAATGTTTGTTTGTAATTTTTTTTATGTATTAAACATATTTATTAATAACGGGGAGACATCAAACTATCAATGTATCCCTGTTAAGCCTACTTTCTAAGCTAAAATTATACTTATAGGTTAATATTTGTTCATATTTTTTTACTAGTGAAAAAAGGAACTTTCCACGATAAACAGTAGATATAAATCACTTGAGCTACGTTCACTCTAGAGATTTTGAAACCGTTTTTAACCGTTATGGAAAGGTCAAATTATAAATTGTGGGGTCATCCATGTAGATCTTTGATAAAGAAACAAAATTAATATCTTGGAAAGTCGATTTGAACATTCGAAATGGTTCGAAAATGTCAAATGTGAACTAGCTAAGAAAGCTAGTTTACGTTTTCAAACCGATTTGAATATTTAAATCGACTTTTGAAGCTAATAATCCGAATATTTGACACGGGTTCTCATTTGCCAATTTTGACGTTTCCAAAACCAAATGAGAACGCGGCTTTGTTGCCAAGTTTCAATCTTCCTTCGATGAGGAATAGATCATTTCGCGAATTGGTTGGTTGCGAATATGATTATATATACATAAATAAACTTGAATAACGCGGTACGCTTACTAAGTTGGTCAGAAGATAGTGATAAGTTCTGCGTCCTAAGTTGATATCTCGAACGTGTTCGATTATCAAATTTCGAGCAGTTCCCGCGTTGCAATCGAGCACGATGTACTTGTGCCCTTCACGGTCTCTGGCTTCCAGAGTACGGATGAATTCGTGGGCGTCCGTAGCGTTCTCTACTCTCTTCACGATGCCGATTCGTAGCCCGTACGCGCTACCCATGTGAAAGAGTTGTTGCAATTTTTGAAGACCTAAAGACGAGAAAACAGAAAAAAAGCACCCAAAAATTAATTGATTAGTTTTCACAGAAATTAAGTTAAATCACGAAGAAAAGATACAAAAGGAAAGCGAGACTTAGAGAAATTAAGGGGAATCCATAAAATAGTATATTTTGACCCCTCTCTGCTCCTCTCCGCGTTTGAGATGAGATTCTACTTTTTTGAGTGCTTCGTAAGTTGATGTGGTAATCAATCGTAGTTTTGTTTTCTGCGCAACAGGTAGCAGCCTCTCCTTTACTGAAATCGTACGCGCGTAGTACGAGGAACGATATCACCATCCACTTTAAATGGAGGGTGATGTGGATTTTTTTTTTAATTGATTCAACTTCTAAAATAATACAAGTTTGCGTAATAAAACTTTCAGAAAGTCTCTCTGAAATGCACAAAAACTTAGGAAGCCTTTGATTTTTAGCATTCAATTAAATGGAGAATCAAAAGACGTCCCACTTTTGACTTCGTAAAATCCACACGATCCGAGCTGCGGTACGCTCTTTGAATCTCGACCTCCAAATCACGTTCTTGATTCTTTTCACGCGCACAATCGTGCGTACAAGAGCACGTCTCACGAATATTTTATGAAGCCAAAGATGGGGAGTATTTTGATTAGTCGGAAGTTCTCGTTTTAATTGAATTTCAAAAACTTTTTTACGATTTTTTGGAAAAATTCATAGACATTTCTCCAATGTCTATTACGCCAACAAGTATTATTTTTAATAGAAAAAAATGAATATTTTCATTTCCTCTTCTCCCTCCCTTTAATTTATTACCTCATCAGCAAAAGGGATAAAAAATTAAGGTGGTTGCGATATTTTCCGTCTATATTTTCTTCATGGTTTATTAAAGCAAAACTTTATGTTCATTATCAGCACCACCATAATTGCACGTAGTATAGGTTATAAATAAGTAAAAATTCCAAAGTTTAATCATAATTTTACATTAAACTTGGGAATACGTAAATTCCAATTTTTAAATTCATTTTATAGCCCCAAGTTTGTAATTAAAATTAACCATCACCTATCTATAATCAATTGTAATAGGAGGAAGTGGTGGCTTTTGGAACCCAAAAGTTAATTTAATAGACGGAATCAATAACTAAAGGACAAAGTTTAATTATATCCCTAGATGGTAAAGGTAAACTTTAATTCGTGTCTGATTTGCAGCGTAACGAATGCAGGGGCGTAATAATACAAATTGTAAACCTATTACCTAATAAAAATAGTTCGCGTACACGTTTAACAATTCATTCCCACGAGTACTCGCGAGAGAATTGAAACATAAAAGCGAAATTAAGCCAATAGCGTCGATGGTGTTGTCATTTTCGTACTGGGACGATAGGGCGTCATCGATTTGGGGTTGAAATTCAATAAGCTCTGTTTATGGACGAATCGATATATAATTAGCAGCGAGCGAGGTTGATGAGCCCGCGATATTAACCGCGTATCATATAGCTGGCGGTTAACAATAGCCTATGCTATATATATATATAAGCCAGGCGTATTGTTACTCAAAACCCCGAATTAGATAAGCTCTACATATTCATAGTAATATACTATAGACAACGCGCGGAGTTAATACAGGAAGTTTGAATATACCTATCAGTTTCAAATCAGTTTGCGTAATATTTAAGTCTGTGGTAATATATATATAGTGGAATTTGCTATCCAAAATTGGTGAGGGATTCCAAAAATAAACGATTTTGGTTCAATTATTTCACTTCTAAACCGGTAGAACTTAACCTTCCAGAATCAATGGACAAGGGCGGATTAACATGGGAACCCCCCCCCCCCCCCGAACAATTTTGATGAATACACCATAGCATCATGGATTAATCAACCTCACAGGGATAATTCACTCTGGTACGATTTGCTATACTAGTAGTTGAATATGTTTGTTTCAAACATGGCTGCCAGACATTTTATCCGGCCCCTCAATTTTATCCCCTTACCGATACAAATCCGGAAGTAATCCATGAGAGCATCGTCTGCTTTAGATTTTTTTTTTCCCCTTCAATATTTCACCCCGTGTATCGGTAGCTAGAAACTTCCGGTGTAGACAATTTTTGTCACCAGGGTGCGATTCGAACACTCATTTTACCAGAGTGAATTATCCCTGTGAGGTTGATTAATCCATGATGGCATAGACTAAGAAAGGGTTTCACCTTGCTATCTCAGCCTTCCCCCGAAGTTTGCCAAAAAATTTTAAATAGTTAGGGATCTTGTTGGGGTAGTTCGCTGGCGGTCATCAAGCCAATTATCGTAGCTGAGCTGTCGCGTTAGCGGTAGAGATGGTGGGAAGGAAGAGCCCAGCAACGAAACATACTACTACCGCCTCTATCGGCAACAGTTACTAATGACGTAGGGAGCACGCCGCCTGTCCATGGTAAAAACATTTCTTAGTCTATGACCAAGGTAAGAGCCCGTGCAAAGTTTTAGACAATTTTAACGTGTCGTTTGGAAGATTTAAATTAATTTACTTATCACATTTCACCACGTATTTTCAATGGGAATATGGCACCATTAACTCATCAATCGATTCATGGAAAACGAGCCTAACGAATTTAATAGAACTACACAAACTTCTACCTTAAAGAGAGAATGCAACCTAACAACACGCGATTTTTTATCGATTCCTCCTCGTTTAAATAGTCCTATCCAACAGTAAAAAAATATTAACAAACTTACCAGCCAAATAGGCTTAGCTGGATTCATGGAGATATCTTGAACTCCCCGTTTAAGGACTAGCGACCAATGACATTGATCATGGAGATCCTGTATTCCCCATATAAGAGCCATCGATCAATGTCATTGGTCGCTAGACCTTATGCGGGGAGTTCTGGTGAGGTCCATGAATCTAGCTATGACTTTTTTACGGGTAAAGTTTTAAATTTATTTCTAGTAAACCATTTGGGTATGTAGCCATAAGCGCAGTTGTCAAAAGAGCAGTTCCCATTTGCGCACTCCGATAAGAGCGGTTTCTCAAAAGCGCAGTTTTGTAAAAAGAGCAGTTTCCCAAAAGCGCGGTTACCAAAAGAGCAGTTCTCATTTGCGCACTTCCAAAAGGGTGTTTTAGTATAAATGCGGGTTCAGTTTTAGGACGTCGAATGCTGAAAATTTACAAAAATATTTTAAGTAAGATTAGGTTATTTAATCTGTCATTCGAAATTATGATTTTCGACATTATGTACCAAACTATTTTAAAAAGAGATTTCAAATTAACTTAAAGTTAACAATGAAAGATTTTGTCTTACGTTCAAGATATTATGTGCAAGTATACGAATACTTCGTGGACGTCTCTGGTTGAGAAATGATTTGGGGAACTGCGCTATTGGGAACTACGCATTTGGGGACTGCGCTATTGGGAACTACGCATTTGGAAACTGCGCTATTGGGAACTACGCATTTGGAAACTGCGCTATTGGGAACAGCGCTGTTGGGAAACTGCGCTATTAAATTGGCTATAAACCGTTCTATATATAATACGAGACCAAGGGAAAGAGCAGAATCAACGTCTTTCATATTATCTTGGACGCAGTAATTTTCCTATGTCAAACCAGGAGGGAGTGCTTATACGATAGTGTTCCGCTGTAAATTTAAAGGGAAATTTGAGCTAAAAATGGAACATCTTTTGATTTTATTTTCGGAGTCACCACGCCAAAAAACGTATTCAAGAATTTTTCGGAATTTTTAAACAAGTTTTCGGTGTTTAAATTAATTTCTGAAGTTTGGTATTTGAACGAAAGTAAATTGAATTCTAGCCAATCATGGCTCAAAAACTATTTTGTTAGTCAAAGTAGATGGGAATGTCATTTCAACGTTTGCAATATTATTTTAAGTTGTTCACCGTATCTGACCTTATTTTCAAATTCCCTGACCTTTATAATTTGGGACAATTTTCAAATTCCCCGACTTTCCCCCGACCTTTTGGTCCAATTTCCAAATTCCATGACTTTTCCAGGTTTTCCAAGTCGTGTAAATAACCCTGTTTAAATCAGTGCGCCCTCAACAGCGTTTGATGCGCTTCTATTACGTAATTCCGATTAAAAAAATTCAAAACAAACAATATTGAAAATTTGAAATGGGGGGAAAAAAATAATAATAATCAAAGGCTTAAACAGAATGGAGAAATTTTTCTCACCAAATAGGGCATAGGGCTGTATTTCAGCCCTTATTGTTTTTAACAATTTTAATATTACATAATATTACAATTTAAGATCTATTTAATATTAATATAATTACCGCGAAACTTTTTCGTTTAAATTTTTACCAGGAACCGCGAATCAAATCGGACTTTTTAGCATTATTTTCTATGGCGAGAATAAATTCAATCGTAATACTAACGTCACGCGCGCCGACAGCTTCGGGATTTTTTTTTTTTTTTCAATTCTTAAAAAGGAAATTCGCATGTATTTTACGACAGCACAATGTAGAGGTTTTTAGAATTTACAATGTTTGGCGCGAGACGAAGTCCGAATAGAGCAAAGGTTGCATGAGTCATAGCATAGCCTCCTCGATCACGCGCTTCGGCTGCGCTCGCGCTATAGAAGCCCCGGCAATCGGCCGAAAATCGCGAATAAATGAATTCTCGAGATTTACAAAATGACACCAAACTGATGCACGTCTCAAAGGGGGGAAACTGACCAAATTTGAAGGGTTTTGCCCTTTTCAGGACTTTAATGATTTTTAAAAGCCACAATTAAAATATATGTTTTGCAAATTAGTTTATTTTATCTCCCTAACTAAGTTTCATAATTTTAGGGTAAGAAGTTTTTAAGTTAAAAAATAATAATCAACTTAAGTTGGTAGCGTGTGCAAAGCTTTATTACATATAATTTGTTGTGAAATTATTGTTCAAGTTTTAAAACGATAATGATACAGTGCTAAATTAGGTGATATATTTATACACTTATAAGAACCAACAATTAAAAATTTAAAAGACAATTTTAAGCGTGGAAATTGATTTATTCGTCATGTTTATTCAAACCAGTTTCAAAAATAATAAAGTCCTACTCAATCCCAATGCAAGAATGGACTACTTAGGGGAAAAAATACCTTTAATTACAATATATTTTGTTAAGATGACTTACAACAATTTATGTATGGAGAAACCGTTAGAAATGAGGAAAATTGAAGGTTCACACTTTATGAACTTTTCTAGAAAGGGGTTTGTAAACGAGTGTTTTAACATTTTCGTACCGGGCTGAAGTATTTCTCGATACGTTATTATTTAATATAGGGACTAATTTTTCGCAAATGAGTTGTTTTGGAGTAGAGTAGTATATTGCCATAGAATAACATCAAATCAGAGGGTGAAATTAGAATATAAGTTTATAAATAGTATCTAGCGTGTCTACAGTACCGGTGTAAATTGATCAAGGCTTGAGATTTAAAAATAAACCCGCGCAATAGGTGAAAACCGCAAAAAGCTCCGTCCGGAGAGAAAAATAATAGGTTCGCTAGTTTCAACAATTATTGACACAAAATCTGTAATTCTCAAAGGCTTGGAATTAATTTGTATATTATCCGTACATACTTAATTAGATGTGGTTAAAAAATCAGGAAGCTGGAGCGTAAATTTAAAACTTAAGACAAGAATTTGTATCTCGCCACGACTTTCCCCCCCTACATTTTAGTGCTTTTTCGCGCCGTCTTTTGGTGTCATTTTAATTTCCCATTTATTCTCTCAAACACATGTTAATTTTTTTCTTTGCCGGGGCTTCTATAGCGCGAGCGCAGCCGAAGCGCGTGATCGAGGAGGCTATGGTCATAGCCTCGATCACGCGCACGCGATTATTCCAACCGTTATTTTAAAATTCACGCGCAGGCGCCATTTTGAAGTTTAAACCTCTACAGTGAACAGCTCTCATTTAAGCCTCGTTAAAGAACTTAAAGCTCGTTAAGTTTTGATATTTGTTTAATGTTATAATTTTTCCTGACTGACTTGACTAATGGAGTATTTGCGAACCGACGAACCTTCCAACATGGGTTTAAGGCGATGCCCGCTTTGCGGCAATCAGAATGTAAGTAATTTTTTTGATCTAACTAATGCTGGGTCATGGAATTATGATTTCGGCCCGCAAGCTTTTCCCGCTTTTAACCCGCAAGGGTTCCCCGCTTTTAACCCGCAAGGGTTCCCCGCTTTTAACCCGCAAGGGTTCCCCGCTTTTAACCCGCAAGGGTTCCCCGCTTTTAACCCGCAAGGGTTCCCCGCTTTTAACCCGCAAGGGTTCCCCGCTTTTAACCCGCAAGGGTTCCCCGCTTTTAACCCGCAAGGGTTCCCCGCTTTTAACCCGGAAGGGTTCCCCGCTTTTAACCCGGAAGGGTTCCCCGCTTTTAACCCGGAAGGGTTCCCCGCTTTTAACCCGGAAGGGTTCCCCGCCTTTAACCCGGAAGGGTTCCCCGCCTTTAACCCGGAAGGGTTCCCCGCCTTTAACCCGGAAGGGTTCCCCGCTTTTAACCCGGAAGGGTTCCCCGCTTTTAACCCGGAAGGGTTCCCCGCTTTTAACCCGGAAGGGTTCCCCGCTTTTAACCCGGAAGGGTTCCCCGCTTTTAACCCGGAAGGGTTCCCCGCTTTTAACCCGGAAGGGTTCCCCGCTTTTAACCCGGAAGGGTTCCCCGCTTTTAACCCGGAAGGGTCCCCGCTTTTAACCCGCAAGGGTTCCCCGCTTTTAACCCGCAAGGGTTCCCCGCTTTTAACCCGCAAGGGTTCCCCGCTTTTAACCCGCAAGGGTTCCCCGCTTTTAACCCGCAAGGGTTCCCCGCTTTTAACCCGCAAGGGTTCCCCGCTTTTAACCCGCAAGGGTTCCCCGCTTTTAACCCGCAAGGGTTCCCCGCTTTTAACCCGCAAGGGTTCCCCGCTTTTAACCCGGAAGGGTTCCCCGCTTTTAACCCGGAAGGGTTCCCCGCTTTTAACCCGGAAGGGTTCCCCGCTTTTAACCCGGAAGGGTTCCCCGCTTTTAACCCGGAAGGGTTCCCCGCTTTTAACCCGGAAGGGTTCCCCGCTTTTAACCCGGAAGGGTTCCCCGCTTTTAACCCGGAAGGGTTCCCCGCTTTTAACCCGGAAGGGTTCCCCGCTTTTAACCCGGAAGGGTTTCCCGCTTTTAACCCGGAAGGGTTTCCCGCTTTTAACCCGGAAGGGTTTCCCGCTTTTAACCCGGAAGGGTTTCCCGCTTTTAACCCGGAAGGGTTTCCCGCTTTTAACCCGGAAGGGTTTCCCGCTTTTAACCCGGAAGGGTTTCCCGCTTTTAACCCGGAAGGGTTTCCCGCTTTTAACCCGGAAGGGTTTCCCGCTTTTAACCCGGAAGGGTTTCCCGCTTTTAACCCGGAAGGGTTTCCCGCTTTTAACCCGGAAGGGTTTCCCGCTTTTAACCCGGAAGGGTTTCCCGCTTTTAACCCGGAAGGGTTTCCCGCTTTTAACCCGGAAGGGTTTCCCGCTTTTAACCCGGAAGGGTTTCCCGCTTTTAACCCGGAAGGGTTTCCCGCTTTTAACCCGGAAGGGTTTCCCGCTTTTAACCCGGAAGGGTTTCCCGCTTTTAACCCGGAAGGGTTTCCCGCTTTTAACCCGGAAGGGTTTCCCGCTTTTAACCCGGAAGGGTTTCCCGCTTTTAACCCGGAAGGGTTTCCCGCTTTTAACCCGGAAGGGTTTCCCGCTTTTAACCCGGAAGGGTTTCCCGCTTTTAACCCGGAAGGGTTTCCCGCTTTTAACCCGGAAGGGTTTCCCGCTTTTAACCCGGAAGGGTTTCCCGCTTTTAACCCGGAAGGGTTTCCCGCTTTTAACCCGGAAGGGTTTCCCGCTTTTAACCCGGAAGGGTTTCCCGCTTTTAACCCGGAAGGGTTTCCCGCTTTTAACCCGGAAGGGTTTCCCGCTTTTAACCCGGAAGGGTTTCCCGCTTTTAACCCGGAAGGGTTTCCCGCTTTTAACCCGGAAGGGTTTCCCGCTTTTAACCCGGAAGGGTTTCCCGCTTTTAACCCGGAAGGGTTTCCCGCTTTTAACCCGGAAGGGTTTCCCGCTTTTAACCCGGAAGGGTTTCCCGCTTTTAACCCGGAAGGGTTTCCCGCTTTTAACCCGGAAGGGTTTCCCGCTTTTAACCCGGAAGGGTTTCTCGCTTTTAACCCGGAAGGGTTTCCCGCTTTTAACCCGCAAGGGTATCCCGCATTTGACCCGCAAGGGTATCCCGCTCTTAACCCGCAAGGGTATCCCGCTCTCGACCCGCAAGTGTATCCCGCTTTAGACCCGCAAGGTTTGCCCCTATTAACCGTAACTTAAGGTTGATTGAGATAATGCAAAATTTAGAGTTGAGAAAGTGCAAAATTTAGAGTTGAGAAAGTGCAAAATTTAGAGTTGAGAAAGTGCAAAATTTAAAGTTGAGAAAGTGCAAAATTTAAGTTTAATAGAGAAAACGTATTTAGGTCGAATGCTAAATTGAACTAACTTTGATATTGTTCTTTTTAAAAAAAAAATTGTAATTTTTATTCTAGGTTTGGACCAGCTGCCATCGAAAATAAATAAATAATAATAATAAAAATAATAAAAAAAAAAAAAGAAGATAAAAATAAAAAATAAAAAAAAAATAAGAATATATTTTAAAACCACTTCTCTCATGACTCTGAGTGAGGGAAGTGGATTTAAAATATATTCAAATGCTCTCTCTAAGTGCGGCCTCCCCGTGGCGAGAGCGGATAACGTTACTTTTAAAGGTGTCTAGAAATTAATTTTAGAACCTTTAAATCTAACGGCTAACGGCACTTTAATTATACGAGTTTTTATGTTAAAAGTCCAGTTAAAATTGCGTCGTTATTATCCTGTATAGAATCATGTATAAAAAATTATTTAATATTAATTTAATTATAATTCAAGTGTATTAATGGGGTCAAAGAGTTGTTAAAATTCAACTGTACCATCATTTTCTACTCCATTTGATAATTAGCAGAAAAAAATTGTACACCCAGTCTGTTCAAAGAAGTCGAAGGAATTGAAAGCACGAGGCATGGAAAAGCCAAGAACCAAAACCCAAACTAGAACCAACAATAATTTTCCATCCTACTCCTTAATTTGTCGTTACTTTTCCTCTACTCTAAAGAAGTAAGATATGGGCAAATCGATTGAAAACTCGCGAGCTCCAGTTAGCCCCAATTTACCTGTCAACACTCTTGCTTCATTGGTTCAGTCCGGTTCTATCAGATTTAAGCTCTCCCCTTTTCTAACAAACTAAGTATAGAACCAAGAGATGCCCGTTGTAACTTTCTTAGAGTCATAACTTCTTTGCTATTTAGAAGTTAAAATTGCTAGGGGAATTGTCCTTTCTGCTCATAGAAAGGTCAACAAAATTATGATATTTCAGCCTTCAACAGCGCTTGTAATGTCTCAACATTAAACCTAAGACCTTGGCCATCAAACGCCGGCATTTTCTTTTAATGTTAGGACATTACAAGCATCACCTTATGCGAAGTCTTCCGGAAAGTCACATAATTTAAATTACAACTATAGGGGCCAATGAAATGATATAATAAACACGTTTTAATCTTTTGGTTTTGAGTTTGATGGTAATTTCAGACAGCCTAGTTCCTATGATTTTAATATATTTTCTGAGTACAATTTTAAATGCTCTTTGACGCGCAATAGCTAGTAGTTCATAATTTGTTTACGTCACTAATTTTCAGACTAACATTAAGCTCCGTTTTCAATCAACTTCTTTCAAGCTTTTGCTTTTCCAAGAGAGGCTTAATTATATCAAATTCATTTAGTTATCCGCTTCTCCGTCACTCGAAAGCCTGTTAACGTGGGATAAACGCAAAGATTTATTTAAGCTTCAACTTTGATTTGAAGCAAAAGCTTGATTCCTGCACCAAAAAAATCTTAATTGAAAACGCGTGTTCCAAGAGTGCAACTATTTTAAAGAGAGATTTCAAATTAACTTAAAGTTAACAATGAAAGATTTTGTCTTATGTTAAAGATATTAGGTGCAAGTAAACGAATATTTCGTGGACGTCTCTGGTTGAGAAATGATTTGGGGAACTGCGCTATTGGGAACTGCGCATTTGGGAACTGCGCATTTGGGAACTGCGCAATTGGGAACTGCGCTTTTGGGAACTGCGCTTTTGGGAAACTGCGATTTTGAAATTGCGCTTTTGGGAAATGCGCTTTCGGGAAACTGCGCTACTGGCTATAAACCAAATATTTGTTTTAAAAAAAATACTGTTGGATTAGGCCTATTTAAACGATATGGAATCGTTAAAAAAAAATCACTTGTTGTTAGGTTGCAATCTTCCTTTAAATTAAAAATTAATTGAAAATTAACATAATTATATTTTAATCTAATTATTTCTCACATGTTCCCAGGCGAAAACAATACTCTAATTCGAAAATAAATTAAGAAAAAATAAATTTCCCTAAAGAATAGCGTTTCAACAATTCAAAATCAACATTGGAAAAAAATCCCCAAAAACGTTTTTTATTTTTAAAAATAAACAAATAACAAAACGCTTCAGTGATTTCTTCAAGCTTGTTTGCGTATCAAAACGCATCTTTATGGCCGAGACACCAACGAAAAAAAAATATGAAAAAAATTTGAAAAAATATTTATATTTGTATCACATGGGTTTTTGGTTCTCAAATCTAAAATCGATTCATATATATACTAATCTCTCTTCGATCAAGAGTAAGATTTTAGAACTATTTTATTCGCTACGATGTTTACCATTATGTATTAATCCGCGTCATATTTCAATAGTTTGCGAACTATTCTTGATATAAATCCAGCAGACATGCACAAATTTTCTGAGTATTTTTATTTTTGGATTTCTTGGAAAGGCTACTACGTATTTCCCTGGAGTTGAGAGTTTTAAAGCCCTTTACTGATTTTCGGTATTCCTTTTTAATATATATACAAGTAAATCATGCTTCAAGTTTACAAGAAGGATTATTACTATTGGTCTGTGGTTCTGAAATCTGAGCAGTCAGATCTAAAAACGAATCTTTTAAGAGTTCAAGTATTAGCGTCTGTATTACCCTTTAATTATAATTTACATGGTTTACATTGTCTTTCTAGATAAATTTTATTACAAAGCTTAATTGACCCTTTTTAGAGGTCGGGGTTCGAACAAGATTATCCACAAATATTTGGTTAATCAGTTAATCATAAAAAGTAATCGGTTAATTATTCGCGATTACATTGCATTTATCATAGACTTCCCGTGGATAATTTCGAAATATGAATAAAGATAAAACAAACAGAAATTTTCTTATCCAAACCCCGACCTTTAACCCTTTTCACCCTAAATATAAAACTATGATATTAGTTTCCAAAATGTTTTATGAAATGAATGCGGTTTTAATCTGTTCTCTGAATAAACCATTTAAAACGTGATTTCTCGAACTACATAAACTAATTGCACGCCTTTTAATTAATCAAGAAAATATCACGTTCATATTTATATATAGTAAAGTGACAGCCAAGATTAACTAGTCCCATAGGTATATTTTGATAATTGGGACACGTAACTGCCTTTCAAATCTAAGTAGACTAAGTTTCCGGCGGCAAAGTCAAGTTATCTAAACTATCACACCTTGAATATTCAGTACGTAACAAGCCACTATCAGTTTCATTTTAGGTTGATAATCAAAGAGCATATAGCTTTTCCGTGTTGCCAAATCAATGCGAAGTTTAATGTTAAGGTTCGTTCACAAGCTGCCTTCGCTAAAAGCTAAACTCAAGCTGTAGGCTGAGGCATCTTTTCAAGCACCAACAGGAGCCATATTTAGTACCCAAATTATCATTTTCATCTATTAAATCCGAATATTTTCGTTATTTTTACGGTGCCATATTTTTATAGGAAATAAGGAGGCACCTTTTGGGGGCTTGTACGAGGTATAATTAAAAAATATTTTTAAAAGAAAGGGTCTCAAGGCAAAATATCTTAAAACTTTTAATTAAAATATGACAAAGCGTAAAAAACTAATTGCCGAGTTTCATTTTTCTGTAAAATGTTGTTCTCATTATGTGTGATGAAAATCGCTTTTTTAATTAAATTTTTTAATATCTTTTACCTTACGATCCTTTTCTTTTAAAATAAGTTTTAATTATTAGTATACCATGGGCCTAGCTTCGATAGGTTTTAAAATAATGCCTTGTATAATGACAAAAATACCATATTGATTGGCTTAATTGCATGTCTTTCTCTCAAAGCGGCAATCAAAATGGTGGTCGACCTGGAAGTGATTTTTAAAATACCGTTTTTCCCCAATTTTAAACTTTTTTAGAAACATTTTTATCATATTTTTAGACTCTCAGGAATCAAAAAATTGGTCATCGCGAATTACATTCAAAATCTGTTTCTATCATGTTTTTCTAATTACTTTCTCGCTCGCTTGTGAATGCTACTTCATTTATATAGAGAAAAGCGTTAGGTTATATATAATATACTGTATATTACCTCAAAATACCACGTACGTCCGCTAACATTTTCCCGCGTAATTTTGGCGCGCTAACTAGGCCTAGAATTTGGCCGTCGTATAATACGTGATCATTCGAGTGTTTCCTAGCCAAAACATTACCTGAATACGTGACTCAAGTAGGGGACAAAACAGAACGGCAGGCGAGAGAGGTGGAGTGTGAGAAGAGGATTAATGATTAATAGAGCAAATATATCCAAAACCTACATGGACAATGTTACTTTGCATCGATATCAAAGGCTGGAAGACCTTCGTATCGACTTTATCCGATATGTTAGTTAAGGACGAAAATGATTCGCCTGTTTTGGGCTTTTAGCTGGCGAAACATTTAACAGTTCAAAATGAAAGGATTTAGTTTAGTAAAACAAGCGTTTAATTATATTCAAGTTCCTCGAAGTGTCAATTTCTGCATTGAACCAATTTCGGAAAGATCGTTAAAAACGTGTCAGAACATTCATATACACGCGATAGATATAAAAGATTAACCTGCCACAAAAGTATTATTTGCACACATTCTACGTCATAAAGCGGAAAAAATTAAATTTACATATTTTTAAGTATAGGACCAGAAGCCGATGAAACCCTCCTTTGAAGTCTACTACTCCCTGGTCTTGTCTACCCCTCTCTGTATGGGTTAGTTTCAAAAAGCGCGATTCGTACGCCTCCTAACGGTAGATATTTTCTGAGCGGGAGTTCGTCGAGCGAATATCTCTAGCAGCCTTGGAGTTCGTCAAAAAAACGTCGTCGTTTGTGGAGAGAGAGAATTTCCAATTTTCCGTAGACACGGGGTATGAAGTAGGACCCCTCCGATCTCGTAAAATTGGGAATTTTACCCATACAGAGAGGAGCGCTATATGGAACATTAGAGTAGTAGACTTCAAAGGAGGGTTTCATCGGCTTCTGATAGGATATATTAATTTTGAAATTTCTTAAAAACGCGTCAACCCAATAGTGTAAAACGTTTAATATAGGTATATATTATTGTATGGAAAAAGCTTAAAATTTAGGACATTGGCCTTTTGGACAACAGCATATGATTGGTCCGAATTTATAAATAATTTTTTTTTTTTTAATTTTACCAAACTTCAGAAATTAAACACCAAAAATACCGAAAAAATTCTGTAATACGTTTTTTGGCATTGTGATTCCGAAAATAAATTCAAAAGGCGTTCTATTTTTAGCTCCAAGTTTCGCTTAATTTTAATTATCAGTTTTTCAAAATAGACAGGGATAGTTTAAATTAAATCTAAACTGACACGCACTTCTGTAAATTCCAGCATAGCTCCGCAATTACCGTTATGAATTATCAATATGGCTATAAAATAGCGGTACATAAAGTTAAGGGGGGAGGGGGGATTGGTAACGTTTTCCCGGTCATTTTCCCCCTTACACGTTACTTAATAGCTCTAGCCTCCTTCGAAAACGTTAAAATCCAATTTGGAATTTTAATAGCTGTTTCACAAATCCCTTTCGGTTCAATGAACGTTAGAGAGAAGAGACGTTCACCGTTCGCGCTACAAAGCCCAAAGTCATTCGCTCTACAGAGCCAAATTCCAAATTCGACATATACTTCGTGATTTGCATAAAGAAAGGGTGGGGTATGAAGGGGAAAGTAGGTTGGAGTTCCCGCCTTATAGTTCTATTCCGTCTAATTAGGTTTTCCACGTGATTACCTTAAGTAATCGAAACTGACTCCTTCCTTGTACAAGAAGCCGGATGGACAGACGGGTGCTTCATTGAGCCTTTATTCGCAAGAAATTACTCGAGGACACTCTTAAGACTGACCTAAAAGCTCCAGTCACCCTCTTTGGACTATAAAACACGATATTTTCGTGAGAGAGGGTGAAAAGGCAAGAAATTTAGAATTTAGATATTATTCTAAATATATATATCAATTATTACATAATAAAAATGTAATTCACATTGTTTTTTCGCAATTATTGAGTGGTTTTTAGAATTTAAAATAAATTTCTACAGTTTTGTTATAGTGAGACTGTCATATTTTTTTTTATTTTCGATGACTTAGGGAAGTTAGGGGATAATATTTTTAGTATTTTCATATTATTAAAAACTCATATTCAAATTCTACACCTATCTGGGTTCAAGAGTTTTTGAGAAAATTCAAATTTAAATTAATTTAATTATAATTTAATTATTAAAGTTTCGAATAAAATATTTATATGACTTTTGGAATAAATACTTTTACAGTTAAAGAGATCGCGCGAAATCGTTAAAATCAATTGCGGTGTCTAATAAAATATCCAAATTTATGAAGTATAGATCGTGGGAGATTTTTTTTTTTTTCAAATAGTTCAATACTAGGCCTATGGTTTTCACGAGAAATCAATGACAATATCACTTTAAGAATGAAATTATTGTGTTGAAAATCTGACCAATCAACGTCCCCATTCTTCAACAGATAGAGATTACAATAGGGGGGGGGGGGGGAACCTTTCGAACGACTTGTCTCTCGAAATCTGCAGGGCGACGTTTTGCAGAAATTCAATCGATATAGCATTTCTGCAGCTGGATTAATCTGATTTAACCTTCGTCTCAATTCAAATCTAACCAATCTTTAGTTTAGAAATTTATTTAAGGCTTAAATTTTGTTCCATTTTCGGTAACTATATCTTTAACTATTTATACTTAATGGTGTTTTACTTCAATCAGTTCATTGAAATTAAAAATAAAGATTAGTATTCGTGTTCAAGAAAAAGTTTACAATAGATTTAAAGCTGAGGCATATTGCTACACAATGTTAAACTTCGTATGGAAAGAAGTAGTCGTGGTTATCTTCCCTTTAAATTGAAATTACAATATTTTCGAAGTTGGGCGAAATCGGGACAAGAGTTCTAGACGTTTATTCGTTTTCATAGAAAAGGTTTAACGCTCTTTCAATTCGATTTAAGGAGTGCACCGTGAAGGAACTTGTTTAATTAGAACTAGCGTGCAATTCGACTGTAAACAACGAAAGCGGTCTACATTATCCCCCACTGACTTCCATATCCTTCCCCCTCTCCAAACATTCCTTGTACAAGCTTAATCTTAAGCCTAAGACTTGTTGGTTTCTGGACCCCGGCTCTGTTTTAGACTTATTGCTGGATATATTTGAATGGAGAGTGAAAAGGAATAATTTAAATTAAAAATAGCCTTAATTGAACTCAATCTGCAGGTCACTTTATTTGATCAATCCCAGAATTAATCCAAGTTTTTTTTGTAGTACCAGACTTAGCTGGTGAAAATTAACACTACCTTCTCAAAAGGATTGAGGAAGAACATACTGTTGTGGTATAAATATCACGTGATTTTTCGACCTTAGCTCAAAAACTTACGCTAAGCCTTGGTTTATGCCATTTTCCCTTGGGAAAATATTTTGGAAACCACGGGAACAATATTTTGTAGTGTGGTAACATTAGTCTCCAGTTTTCATTGCTCCACGTTTTTAATAAAAATATTGAATTGAAATACGGCATTAGTCGAAGCTTTGGAACGTCCCTGCCTCTCCAACAAAAATTTTTAAACAATATTTATACAAATTTTAATTTTAAATTTAGAAACAGTTTGTAAAGTTGGTTTAGATTTATTGCTTACACGCAATATTTATTTAATCATATATTTATGTATTTAATATTAAAACCCGATTTCTCAATATTCTATTTCACTCTCCCTTTAAATTTGCCGAAGAAGGGAGTACCTCGGTCTTAAAATTCTCTTTTAAGTTCAGGGATTTAGGCGAGAGATAACAGCGATTAGCGGACCGTATACGCGTTCCCCCTCTTCAAGTTATATATGTATGAATTCTACGTACGTCGTTTTAGGTAAATTCGGAAGTAATGTAAGTTTAATTACGGGATTATACTGTTGGAAATTGGTAGCGAGGTAAAGGTATAAAAGCGATTAGAATTAGTGGAACAAAGAATTTTCATTTCCCTCTTCTCGAGTTAAGAATACCCGGCTCTATTTATACTTTTAAATGTCCAAAACTATTTGTCTTACGGAGATTGTAAGTCTATATGATTGCGCAAGATGAAATCTTTTAAATTTATTTTTAGAACCAAACCTGAGGGGTCGGACACTAGAAAAAAATGTGCAAGTATTTCAATTGTTTTTGGGATTTGAAGATTTGTTTTTGGGATTTGAAGATTTGTTTTTGGGATTTGAAGATTTGTTTTTGGGATTTGAAGATTTGTTTTTGGGATTTGAAGATTTGTTTTTGGGATTTGAAGATTTGTTTTTGGGATTTGAAGATTTGTTTTTGGGATTTGAAGATTTGTTTTTGGGATTTGAAGATTTGTTTTTGGGATTTGAAGATTTGTTTTTGGGATTTGAAGATTTGTTTTTGGGATTTGAAGATTTGTTTTTGGGATTTGAAGATTTGTTTTTGGGATTTGAAGATTTGTTTTTGGGATTTGAAGATTTGTTTTTGGGATTTGAAGATTTGTTTTTGGGATTTGAAGATTTGTTTTTGGGATTTGAAGATTTGTTTTTGGGATTTGAAGATTTGTTTTTGGGATTTGAAGATTTGTTTTCGGGATTTGAAGATTTGTTTTCGGGATTTGAAGATTTGTTTTCGGAATTTGAAGATTTATTTTTGGGATTTGTAGATTTGTTTTTGGGATTTGAAGATTTGTTTTTGGGATTTGAAGATTTTAAGTTATTTATAAGGGATTTGAAGATTTAAAATTTGACAGTGATTTTGAAGATTTGGAATAATATTTTTAAGCGTTTGAAGATTTGAGAATTAGAATATTTGTTTGGTATTTGATAATTAGAATATATATTTGGTATTTGAGGATTAGAATATTTGTTTAGGATTTAAGAATTTGTTAATTTGAATGATTTGCTGCGAATATGAAAATTTGTTGGGGTTTTAAAAGATTTGAAGAATTATAATCTTCCACTGTATATACGATATTTATATTTTTACCAAACTGATTTAAAACCTTAACCAAAAATGACAACTTTAATCGTTGATTAACTATAAATTTTACGTTTTTACGCATGTTTTAACGCTAATTATCGATAAAAAGTAAAATGTTATTTGTCTCCAATATATCTTTAAAACTTTTCCACGCTTTTTTACCGGAGTCGCGCGCGACTAGGTTCACGATCGATGGTCCTATGCACGCTTTTCTTCCGCGTGGCTTTCCTCAGAAAGCGCTTAAAGAAGACTCTCTTCTATAAGGAGTATCCGTCTTAATCTAAAAGACTCGGAGCGCGGTAGACCCCGACCCATCCCTTCGTTTAAAAGATAGCATTCGAAATCGAGAAGGCCGGCCACGCGCCCCAACAGACCAAAAGGAGCAAAGGGGACTTTTGATATTGCTCGATTTCAGATCATAGAGCTAAAATAACGTAACTCTAATATTGTAGAAGAATGGATGGTTTTGAAAAAAATCTTGGGTTTTGTACCGGATTTTGATTCTCTAATTATAAGTTATTTTTTTTTAATATTACCAAGAATCCATTCAGGTTCCATAAGAATATAGGAGCATAGCTTTAGCCTCTGGTACCATCCTCCCAAAATTTGTAACAAATTTCGTCTGCAATTTTCGCAACATTTGTACGCTTAGATCTTTTTTCGGTCGGCACCATTTTTATTACCCAAAATATTATGTCAAGGTCGTTAGTGGTGCGGGTTAATAATATAAGGTCAGGAGCGATTTACGTGAAAAATCGATTCGAAGCGGACGAACTTTTGCTACAAAGTTTGGGAGGATGGTTATTGAATCGCGGCCCTCCCATATTCTTATGGAACCTGAATGCATTCTTGATACTACGCCATGAATATTTACAAGTGATTTCCAAGTCTTTCTAATTTCCTAATACTAGTAATTTACGGTAAAATCTAAAGTATAATAACATAAAATGGTAAAATTGGATTTATACAGTTACGTCATTTTTTTCTTCAACCTAAGCTTCTAAGAAAAACCCGGAATAAGAGGAAGATGGAGAGAGAATTACCAAAGAGAAGCTAAGCGACTTTTTCCCCATCTCGTCTCCCGCTCCTCATGACCCCCACAGAGAAAAGATGGATACATTGTGGATACTACATTGCTGCATCATTTGCAGCGAATTATCTTCGGGCACGGAGGAAAAAGCTCTGTAGAGAGTATAGGGCAGGAAAGGGGGACCCCTCTTCCCCAGTCTCTATACCTATATAGCAAGATGAGAAACGATGAAGCTCCAATTTTCTATCACGAGCTTCCCAGGAATGGCTGGGATGCTGCGATGGAATATTACGTACATCAAAGTATAATAGAACGAATGAAACGTATTAAGGGGAGGTACAGAACTAGGTACGAAACGCACGGTTCCTTTGAAATTAAAACTCTCCATGCTTCAACTCTATTACTTCTATCAATATGAATCTACGATCTAATCCGTAAACATGAAAGAAGACCGAAGAAAGTCATATTAAAGGGTTAATTATTTTTTTTTCTGAAACAATGATAACTATTAATTAATTATCATTTTAGGGTAAAATTGTAGGTCACGAATGTACCACTGTGATTTGTCAATCTACACAACATTTCTCTTACAAGACCTTTCAATAAAAATTACCTTAAATGTTGTTTGTTTTAATTATAAAATAATTCAACTTTTATCTTTTATAAAAAAGTATTTTTAACTTCATTAGAGTGGCTATTATTTTTAGTTTGAATGATAGTAATAGGGCCAGAAGTATTTCAGTTACAATATCAACAAGAGCCTTGTAATTAACCAAAGGTTAAATATATGTTTAAAGTTTCAATTAAACAAATAACTCATCAAACAATTACAAGTACCCACACGTTCAAAAGTTATTGGGGTCCAAGGATTTTTGCATCGTAAACTCATTGGGTTCTAACCACCCCGTTAAGAAATCCGAAACACAAACGATGTTTAGATTTAACTTGAGATTATCATAGCTAAAATTATAATCGAAGGGAAAATTCAGAATTATTTCTTAAATTTAAAATGATAATTTTATATCTTAATTAATGATGTAACAAACCCTTTTTTTTAAGGATATGAAGAATATAATTCCCTGCCCACGTTACTTCGACTCCAATCCAACTATTTCCATGAACAAACTATATGGCTTAGTCGTCGTCCCCCTTTTCCCACTATTGTAAGTAAAAATCAGAGAGGTGTAGGCTTACAGAAGAGGACAGAAAAAAATCTAAAAATATTGAGTAAGGGTGGAAAAATAGCCCCGACGTAAATGGGCAAAAAGTGGTATACGTTCTTTATAGATACGTCGACCGCGAAAGACATAACTAACAAGGCTACAGCGCGCGAATACACAGTGTTGGACTTTTAAGGACGAAAGTAACACGAATTTTTCCAAGAATCTTGGTATAGAGTAAAGAGGAGGTCGAGAAAGAGAATATTATCTCTCGTGTCATACATAGAGTGTTAACAAAGAGGACGGGACGAGGCTTAGGTCGTATTTCGGGATACCCAACGCAAAGACTACGCGTCAAGGAAAGAAGGGGGATCCCCCGATAGAAACAAGATGCTACTGTTCATGAAAATATAACCACACCCCTTTCGTGTATACTAATTAGTAAGGTGGATAGGTATTAAGGGCTCTTTTAAGTTGGCTCCGAGGCTCCATAACTGAATTTTTAATTAATTCATCGCAATGCTCTCCCGATTTTTTCACTTCAACGTCATACTACAAACGATGAGTCCCATTTCCGTTTAACTTTAATTTAATTTCGGGGTCTTACTTAATTATAACTCTTTGATTTAAATCCCATGAACAAATCAACAATGCCAAGAAAGCGTATTATGGTCCCATTTTCTAATTTTAAATTTTAACAAGGAATTGACTGAAATTAACTTCATTCTCCCATTGAGAGATAAATAGATATATAATAAGCTTCATTGAGAATCAAATTATGATAATTTAGCCAATAATTAAGCCTTTAAATGACTTCACTCCGAACAGTCATGCATGCTAAACCTTTCTCTTTACTAACCTTATTTCTAAGAGAACATCTAGAGTTCTTACGCGCCTATCTACGAAAATCTTTGACTATCCAATCAAAGACGAATTACAACCATTTGAAAGCCATATAGGGAATAGGGAAAGGTACAACTTCGCATCCAACCTACACAAAACTATTACTGACTCTGGTATCCGCACTTTCAAATATAATAGCCTCATCACGAACTATATCTTGGGTACGACTAAAAGGGAATTTTCACGGGGTGGCAAGCAAATTTAATGGGCAACAGAAACTAGCTTTTTCATTCAGAGAGCCGTAAGAGTATTCTTCTCCGACCTCCCGGGTCTCATCCTATAGGTCTTTCCCTTTGTACTTTTTTATCTCAGCATGTTCGTCTATTCAAGGAGAAACGATGACTAGACGCGAAGGAGAGAGGGGGGAGAAAATAAAAAGAACAAATAGGGAAGTAATACGCCTATGCAAATGAGGGGATCGAATGCCTACGAATGAATCGTTATCGAAGCGGAATTTATTTGACTTTAAATATATTTCCTTTTTTGAATTTGTTTTTTATTTTTCTTTCTCTTTTTGAATTTGGTAACACGCATTAAGTATAAGATTACATTTAATTTTAAATACCAAATATTAAAGATAAAGGTGAAATTGATTATAGGTTCAATATGTTTTATTTCCTTGTATATTTATTTTTTTTCGTTATTAGGTGATATGTATTGTAAAACTGTAAGCCCATGTTGATGTGTGCATGAATGAATTAATCTCTAATAGCTCTCTAAAGTAGATCCATTTTGTAACAGGGAAGAATTACCGCTACCGTTTCGAAAGCAAACACTGTTAGCTCGCAAGATTAACTACAGGTTTACAGGTTTATTTTGGTAGCCGCACAAAGTGCACCAGCTGGAAACAGTTGTAAACAAGCTTTTTAAAATCAACTTTTGCGATAAATTATAATAGAAACAAAACAGTACAAATGTTTATATATTCGAACTCTACAATATATATTTTGTTTCCATAACGGACACCAGGGGGGTCAAACGCTAGCCTGGTGGAATTATTAAGAGTTTCTTGCGTCACTTTAACATTTGATGAGCCTCAAAAAAAAAAAAAAAAAAAAAAAAAAAAAAAAAAAAAAAAAAAATAGGATTGCAGTAAAACGAATATAAATGTTTTTTTTCCAACGTGGTTCTTAAAAATTGGTGCAAGTGGCTGCAAAAATAATTAACTCCATCTTGTAGAGACTTTTAAGGAGAATATCATCCAAACAATTCGTTAAGTAAAAAGGTGCCGAACTTTCAAATTATATCAAGTTTTATCACATTCAGAAATGATTCGCGAAATTTCTATATTTATAAGGCCGTGCTCATCTTGTTAAATGTCCTGCAACTAAAAACACACTATATATGGGAGAAAACTACTGCACTGATATAAAATGATGACTTTTCGTCATATTACTTGTATTGCAAGTAGAACACTTCTACAGGGGATCATAAAAAGTACATTACAAAAACTAAACCCTGAAAGCTCCTGTAGAAGTGTTCTACTTACAATACAATTATGTTGATAGGAAAGCCACCATTTTCTATCAGTATACAGAAGATTTTCTCCCACATGGGATTGAATAAACCTGCATAACTTCTTTTTTGACTATAACGACCAAATATGTTTGTTTTTAATCGTTTTTTTTAGGGATCATTGCGCAAATGCTACTCAAATTATATTTGGAGCTCCAGAAATATATGAGTTGGCCATACTTTAAGTAGTCTACAGTGGAACCACCTAACATCTCGGGACCAGAGACCACAATACAATTCTACATTATCGGTTATTAATAATTACTTCTTGTTTAAAACATGCATTATAAGATTAAATCGACTTCTAAGCATGGAAGTGACCTGCCGGTAGATTTGCCAATTTTTGTCTACCTTTCGTCTTTAAAGAAGGGGCTAATAAAAACAATTATATTTATTAAACTGTATTGTCTGTGTATACTTTGTATATTTACAAATTCAAATAATACGATTGGTTATTATTATTCTACTCAAGTGGAGTTTGCGTAATGGGATACGTAAAGGCGGATTGGTGCACAATGTTGCAATCTCAAGGATTATACTTGTCGGTGCCAACCCCCCCCCCCCCCCCTTGAACAACAAGGGTATATAATACTGTAATAGAGTGAAGGAGTAAGAGCTGAAACCACTTAAAAATATATCCCATAATGGCAACATTAAACTAAATAGACATTTTCTATGATCGAGCCCCGCTTGCCTTTTCTATAATACCGCGTAAGTCATTAAATTTGAACCACAATAACAGTCCCTGCTTATAATTTAAGCTTTGGCAGGCAACCCCATCTTGCCAATGAGCCATTGATATTTCTTGAAGCGCATTAAAAGTCGATTCAAATAATCGTCAAATATACTGGTATATATAAGGTTGCTATATATATGGCCTCATTTTCCCGCCACCGAAACATCCCATTCTGTCGAGAACGTAGAGTTAAAATGTGGGAAAACAATACTTATATTAGGCAATTAGTGGTAGGGTCTTTCGAAACGGGGATAAAACACCCTCTTTTCGACTTTCTAAAGCTAAATTTTCATGCTTGCGTCTGTAAAATATGAAGTTATACAAGAATAAAACCAAAAATAATAGAATAAAAAGATAGGACAGGTCCCCCCAGTTTGGCGCGAGATCAATTCCATGGATGCATTCGTAATCTTATATTGTGATGATTCTTAACCATAGTGATGACGTAGAACGTCGTGTTTTCTTTGTTTCCTAAAATTTCGACCATACCGTTAATTTTTACGTTTATGGAATATGTTATATACATTTAGAATAATTTTTCAATGATCTTTTTGAAAATGCTACTAAAACCTAATGTGTATTGGTTACTTCAAAGAGTATACAGCGGTGAATTGACGACCTAATAGTGACCATGAAAACTCGCTTTTAAATGAATAAGAGGCAAAGACAGAGAGCTGGTTGTGTGGGAAAAGAGCTGTCTGTCTTTCATTTGGTCGTTAGTGCCCGCGCGGGGTTAACGGTATATCAACGTTCGTCTAAAGGAATAGACCGATATACGAGAGACGCGTAAGGATCGAGGACATCGTTCCTCCATAAAACCAATTGTTTTCAAGAATAGAAGAAGGAGAATAGAAACAAGGAGTGAAAAGAGCTTAATTCCAAGAAATAGCAATAAATGGAATGGCTTTACAGGAAGTCAAAAGAATCTAATTCATACATAGTTCAATTATATTGGGAAAACTGAAATGAAAAGGGTTTAAAGCATATTTATACTTTTTTTCGGCAGCAGGAACAAAGCTGATCCCTGCTTTCGTCACATGGGAAATCTATGTAAGTATTATGGTGCGTCAATAATGTATAACGGTGCGTCTATGACGTATAATGGTGCGTCTATGACGTATAATGGTGCGTCTATGACGTATGGAGGCGTGTGACGAATAATGGTGTGTATATGACGTATCATGGTGTGTCCATTCCCAAAAATAAAATAACAAAGACTTGGACTAGATGGGCCTTCCTGCTCCGTTCATAGAAAACACCTTGTTAAAGACACTTGATATAGCCAACGAATAAAAATTCTTTCGATGAAGTAATCTTTCCCGGGGAATAGCTCTAAACTAAAGGCTAACTTTGTCTATGACGTATAACGGTATATCTATTACATGTAATGGTGTGTCTAAGACATAAAATAAAGCGTCTATGACGTATAATGATGTGTCTATGACGTATACTGGTGTGTCTATGACGTATACTAAGGTGTGAATGACGTATACTAAGGTGTGAATGACGTATACTAAGGTGTGAATGACGTATACTAAGGTGTGAATGACGTATACTAAGGTGTGAATGACGTATACTAAGGTGTGAATGACGTATATTAAGGTGTGAATGACGTATACTAAGGTGTGAATGACGTATACTAAGGTGTGAATGACGTATACTAAGGTTTGAATGACATATACTAAGGTGTGAATGACGCATACTAAGGTGTGAATGACGCATACTAAGGTGTGAATGACGTATACTAATGTCTATATGACGTATAATAATATGTTTTTGACGTATACTGATTGTATTACGTACATTGACGCCAAATCGTTGTTTTTTATTGCGTCGAACAACAGTAACTTAGACACCCTCAGAGACATACAGAACCACCAATGCGTTACTTCCCCATGAAAAAGGTTCACTGGGAGAGGCAAAAATCGCTTTCTTGACCAATTTGGGTGCCCCCTCCCTAACGTTAGTGACCCATCTTTGTTCGCATTTAACGCTGAGATACCGAGAATTCTGAGGAGGGAAGAGGAGCTATATAGTTTCATGGGATTCTTAGAAGAAGAAAAAACAACAATTTATATAGTTTGTTCACTGGTTTACGGGCAATAAAGAGAAAGGCGGGAAGCGCGAGAAGTTAATATTACTCGTATCTGGGTTTTTCCTATATTGCCTCGTTAAGAAACTGGACAGACGAAGGAGGGGAAAGATATCGGACGATCTTTTGGGTTCTTTGACGTTATTTAGAGACCTAATACTAACCCTAATGGCTACCTAAATTGACTGCGAGAAAGATATATAAAATCTTATAGGTCCCTATCCTAATGGACGGTAAAGATAGCGAGCAAGAGAATCTATATAGCGTTTTTTTACGCGCGATAGAAGTGGCCGTATAAGGTTAAAAGGTGTGTATTTTGATGGGATTCCATCCTTTTTTTTTTTTTTTTTTTTTTTTTTTTTTGGATAATGTGGTGATTGACTAAATATCCCAAAGTATACTTGTTAAAGGGATACTCAAACGCTCTAAGAAGCATTTCTTATATTTGTAGCGTTGTTCTTAGAAACTACCAAATCCGTTGAAATTTCTACAAAATGACCTGGATAATCTTCTAAAACGAAACCTCTTTGCTTGACAATTTAAGAAGCTTGGAATTATATTCGTTTGATAAATATCACGTATATTACAACTCCAAATGGACAGATATAATTCCAATTCAAATGGACAGGTATAATTCCAATTCCAAATGGACAGGTATAATTCCATTTCAAAATGGACGGATATAATTAATTACAACTCCAAATGGACAGATATAAATAATTACAATTCCAAATGGACAGATTTAATTACAACTACAAATGGACAAATATTATAAAGGATTCAAAAAAAAATCTTATCTTCCTTATGAAAAGTTATTTAGTAAATGTTTAAACAGAAATGGTAGTTTCTATGTACAACAATCAAAATAAAAAATACGTTTGTTGAAAAGTTTACCTCTCCATTTTATAATAATTAATTAATGCTACATTCGCGCTTTGAAACCAAGGGGTAAGACGAAAACACAAAATGTCTAAATGTTTTCCGTGGGAAATTGAAATCACAAAATCTATTCTCAAATCTCAAAATATCTCAAACATTTCGAAAATCCCGAACGCAAAAAAAGAGTGTCCGACTCCTCGTGTGAAACGGTTTTCAAATCGTATTGAATCTTACAAAATTTAACCATTAATCAGAAATGATTAAAAAAAAAAAGGTTAGTTTGACCGCGTCTATTTTTTATTTAAGTTGGACGTTAGTATATATAAGTATCATTCCGCTTTAGCTTGGTTCCTGGCTAAAATGGTGCAGTGTAAACTAAACTTTCGAAATAGAGCTAGAGAAGAAAATTGGAAGACAAAACGAAAGAGTAGATCGAGTTGATTATATAAGCCACGTGATTTGAAACTAGATTCTAGCTTTTATTTTCACCCCAATCGAAACGGGGAAATTTTCCTTTCATCTGAAATTGGAAGGAGTTAGTCTATTGAGAAATAAAGAAAAAAAAAAAAACTTCAACGTTCTTTTGTAAAATAAACTATACAAGTTTCTTCTCGTATCCTTTTAGTTTTCGAACAATTATTTGAAAACTACTCTAAGAAATTTTATTTCAAATCCTGAATAGGGCCAATTACTTTTTCCAACTGTCGAAGCTACTTTTAAATTAAAACATGTTTATATACCATTCTGTTCAACCGAGTCACTCCAACGCAATCGGTGTACAAGTCGGTAGCTTTGACCGTACTAAAGTGATTACGTAACTGAGTACGCATTTAGTATTGCCAAAGGCTTAGTCGAAGTACAAAATTGATTTTACAAAAGTGTATGACCAATCTCGCCTTCAGAATGAGTTTGTAAATAGGGAAAGGCTGGCGCATCTTGACGCGTAATTTTATAAAACGGTTTCTATGAATCGGCAGTCTATAAGGAATTCATTAAATTAAATCTATGAATTGGCAGTCTATAAGAATTCATTAAATTAAATCTATGAATCCGCAGTATATAAGGAATTCATTAAATTAAATCTATGAATCGTCAGTCTTAATCTATAGGGAATTAATTAAATTAAATCCATGAATCGGCAGTCCATAAGAACTATGAATCGGCAGTCCATAAAGAATTCATTAAAATAAATCTATGAATCGGCAGTTCATATCGAATTCATTAAATTAAATCTATGAATCGGCAGTCCATAAGGAATTAAATAAATTAAATCTATGAATCGGCAGCCCATAAGGAGTTCATTAAATTAAATCTATGAATCGGCAGCCCATAAGGAATTAAATAAATTAAATCTATGAATCGGCAGCCCATAAGGAGTTCATTAAATTAAATCTATGAATCGGCAGTCCATAAGGAATTAAATAAATTAAATCTATGAATCGGCAGCCCATAAGGAGTTCATTAAATTAAATCTATGAATCGGCAGTCCATAAGGAATTAAATAAATTAAATCTATGAATCGACAGCCCATAAGGAGTTCATTAAATCTATGAATCGGCAGCCCATAAGGAGTTCATTAAATTAAATCTATGAATCGGCAGCCCATAAGGAGTTCATTAAATTAAATCTATGAATCGGCAGTCCATAAGGAATTAAATAAATTAAATCTATGAATCGACAGCCCATAAGGAGTTCATTAAATCTATGAATCGGCAGCCCATAAGGAGTTCATTAAATTAAATCTATGAATCGGCAGCCCATAAGGAGTTCATTAAATTAAATCTATGAATCGGCAGTCCACATGGACTCCATATTAAATATAATCTTTAGTCTATGGAATTCATATTAAATATATGAATCTTTAGTCTATGGAATTCATATTAAATATATGAATCTTTAGTCTATGGAATTCATATTAAATATATGAATCTTTAGTCTATGGAATTCATATTAAATATATGAATCTTTAGTCTATGGAATTCATATTAAATATATGAATCTTTAGTCTATGGAATTCATATTAAATATATGAATCTTTAGTCTATGGAATTCATATTAAATATATGAATCTTTAGTCTATGGAATTCATATTAAATATATGAATCTTTAGTCTATGGAATTCATATTAAATATATGAATCTTTAGTCTATGGAATTCATATTAAATATATGAATCTTTAGTCTATGGAATTCATATTAAATATATGAATCTTTAGTCTATGGAATTCATATTAAATATATGAATCTTTAGCCTATGGAATCCAAAGGAATCTGAAGCTTATGGAATCTGTTAAATCTATATTAATCTGAGGTCTACATGGAATCCATTAAATAAATATGAATATACAATAAAAATCAAGATTTGACATGACATACAATTAAGTTAAGCTTTCGTCTATTTTTTACTAGTTTCCGAAATAGAATTTCAAGAATACTTTTAATCCGGCCTTATTCTGACTCCTCAGACTGATTTAACATCCGCTATTTAGAAAAAAATTCCAAAAACACTTTGCTTGGAACGTGGAATTTTGAAAACTTGCAAGATAAAAAGAGGAAAATTCGACCGGCTTCAATTTTATTTTTATTTTTTGGTTTCCGTACTCGAGCGAGACTTTACATTCCTCTCGATCCAATCACGAAACTAGCCTAGTCTTCTCATTGAATCTAAGTTATTTCTAGCAGTCGTTCTACTAGTTTTACCCCTCCTCTTCGCCCGTTTGAATTCTGCGCCTCCAGCCTCCTTCTTCATTTTCGATTTTCAATTTGTGTTTCCGGAAGAGCGCCGCGCGCGGAAACTGGATAGCGGCATAATTTAGTGGCCGTCCTATATCTTACTTCTATTCTAGCGGCGTTTAAGGTTGTAGTAACTACTTTTATCTCTTCGAGATTTCTTACTAGGTATTAATCCGCTTCAGCTATCCTAATAGTTTTCAAACTTATCACGAACAAAAGTATGTAGTTATAGACCAAGGCCTAACGCGTCGACGGATAAACTGGAGTACGGAGGGTGGTTTATGAAGGGCCGAGTTGAATATAAGGCAAAGCTAAGCCGATTTTAAAGGGAGCGTCGAAATGGAATATCAAGTGATAGTAATTGCGTTATTTGCATTATCATATTTAAGTAATTAAATAAATTTAAAGGATCTTCTTGATATTTTTGAGAAACTTTACATACATTTTAAGACCCTCTGGACATTTTAAAGGATCCCTCTGGACATTTTAAAGAAACTCTTTGGGCATTTTGAAGAAACTTTCTGGACATTTAGGTTTGATAGTATTGTTACGCAATATAATTCAATAAAGTTGGATTAAATTAAATAATAAATATAAATTTATAGGTTAGCTTCACTGTGCACGGGAAAGTACTGCTAGTAGAACATTTCTACAGGGGCTCATAGAAAATACATTAGGTCGTTGGCCCCTATAGTTCATCTACACCAAAATATATTATGCTCGCTCGCGTGGCAGTTAAATAACTCTGCATTTTAATTTTGTCTATTTCCTGTACTATATTTCTGCAATCGCGGCTTTCACGAAATTTCTCTTATATTTTAAAATAATTACAATTACTGAAATTTCTCTCAAGTTTAAAAATGATTATAGTTAGTGAAATTTCTCTTATAGTTTAATAATAATTATAATTGCTGAAATTCTACTAATAGTCCTGGTCGATTTGCCGGAAATGGGCCCTTGTCTCATAGCCGCGCCGCCATCTTTTTGTAGTAACAGGCTGCCAGACTATATCTAATTTTACTTCCCACAAACCAAATTCCTGTTGTCAGTCCAACGCCTCCTATATGATAAAATATGGGAGGCGTTGGTTAGTCTGTCGCTATTTTCACACTACACGTGACAAAAGTTTTACCCGCCAAAATTTTCGCGAGGGTCTCTAGACGTCCGGTTTTGGAAATCGACCAGGACTATAGTTTAATAATATAATAATAATTAAAATTACTGAAATTCTTCAAATAGTTTAATATAACTATAATTATAATTACTGAAATTCTTTTAATAGTTTAATATAATAATAATTATAATTACTGAAATTATTCTTTATTGCAGTTCTTCACAAAATTACCTTAGAAACCGACCACAACAGTTACCGACGCGAATTATCGAACATAAGTGTGTTTCCATAGTCAACATGGCCAAAACACATGTGGAATATAGATGGATGACACTCTATTCAGTCAGTATTATTAATTAATTTATATTTATTATTAATGCACACACCTTCTTAATTTAATCCATTAACGTAAAATTCCCTAACTTAACTTATCAATTAAATTATATATTTCCCCTTTCTAATTATAATTGAAGTAACGTGTCTCACGAAGACCAGCCAGGGAGAATAAAGGGAGAAACGGCTGATATACGCAGGAGGGACTAGGGAGGAATTACGAGTAGTATACTACGCAAAATCCAAATTACGCGTAACATTTAGACACAATACGACCATCCACGGGTGTTAACCGATTCATTATTAACACTTTCATTATAGCTACGTTCATACTAAGTCATGGATTCGATTGAAACAGTTTCACAAATGGTTTCGTGTGAACTGGAAAACGTCTTTTCTCCCATCAATTTGAATCAATTTTTTGAAAATGCTTCGGGAACCAGTTTCAAATCGATTTGGTTTCAACAGCAGAAACGAAAAGGCGGTTTATGAAGATGATGTGTGATTTCAATAACTGTTTGATTTTAGCGTTTCAAATCGATTTGGGTAAGCTAGTGTGAACGTAGCTTATGAGTAAATAAAAATAGAAAAAAACCTAGTTTAAATATAGTCAGAAAGAGAGGCTCTCTATATCTCTATCAATTCATAGAGAAAAAGGAGAGCGTATATTTGCACGCGCTGCCAAATTAAAGTAGACTAATGAGAGAAATTTGGCCTTGCAGTCGGACAACTGCTCGAATATTTTCGCGATTCTTCAAACACGATTCTCAAAATTTTGGCTTTGCCCATGCGTAAACGATACTCAGGTCTCAGAGTGGACCATTTTTTATACGTCCTCTAGAAAATAATTATTTTAGGGTTAGGTTCTCCCTACGAAAACTAATATTTGTCACCCTCTCTTTGTAGAAGCGAGCGAGTTATCCAGGGTAGATTACCAACAGAGAGAGTAATAGGGCTCGAAGAAGCGGGAGCTCTCTTGCATTATTAGTGTAAGGAGTTTCCTTGTTTAATATCGTTTGCTTTAGGAAAAGGGTTGCGTCGGGCGTACGATGGGTGCGTGGTTTTAAATTATTACGGTTTGGTTCTCTCCTAGCCGTTTCGCTTCTCATCATATTATAGCCCCAAAGAGAGAGAAATATGGACAGAAACTAAACAGAAATTCCCAGCTAGGAAAATCCGCGGATCATTAAGTGCCTTTCACATTAAAAAAAAAAAAATCTATCTTTCCTACGTTTACTAAGAAATGAATTTTATATGGAAACTGTACTTAGATTTTCACTATTAAACTGTTGTATTTGATTAATACGGATGTACTTCCTTAAAGGGAGAATGCAATCTAAAAACAAGTGATTTTTTTATCAATTCCTTATCGTTTAAATAGGCCTAATCCATTAGTAAAAAAATTACCAACAAATATTACACCAGAAATAAATTTAAAACTTACCATAAGAAATAGGCTTAGGTGGATTCATGGTGATCACCTCAACTCACCAAATAATTACTAGCGAGCAATGACATTGATCGATGGCTCTTATCAGGATCTCCACGATCAATGTCATTGGTCGCTAGTCCTTATACGTGGAGTTCAGGATATCTCCATGAATTCAGCTAATCCTATTTTGATGGTAAGTTTTAAATTTATTTCTAGTTTAATATTTGATTGTATTTTTTTTTTTTTTTACTTTTAGATTAGGACTATTTACACGATAAGGGATCGATGGCTTGTTAATTTTTAGGCTGCATATTCTCCGTTTCACAGCGATCCACTAAATGGCGAGAATCAATTTTATTTATTTTTAAATTCGTTCTTGACTATGCTATTTTGTTTTTTACCAAAAGAAGCTCATAATGTATGCTTATGACTATCTTAAAATCTCTTTCATCGGACGTATTTGAGCAAGAAAGATTTTATAAGGTAAGCCCAACAAGCTAAGAAAAATCAACGTATTTCAGAATTGGTACTCTATTACTTCAAAAAGATCGAACAAACCTCTAACTCTTGAACAATTCGAAGCAAGGAAAATTCCGCGAGCGCTCTTCCTACAATAATCGCGTTCTTGATGACTAATCTCGCGTACCATGGACATTCATCAGAATGAGATTTCAGCTTGTAAAACGTTTTCCCGCTTCTATATCCGCGTTTTTCCTTACTTCGTGACAAAGGAAAGCCGTGGGTTGGCTCGAACAGTAATCTGGAAGTGATTCTCCACGGAAGCTTCCCGCCAAAATTAAATTATCGCTCCGCGAATAAACCTAACCTTTCTCTGTCCTCTTTCAAGCACGCCGCCGACGTCATATTAACCTAACAGCGTAATTTATAATGGTACACCCGCGTAGATGCAAACGTGGTACGTTGCCAAGTTATACAGTCAAGAATTTCGAATTTCCACCCTATTTCGATGTGCAAGCGTAAAGTTGCCTCAATTCCTGATCCCACGCGAGGTAAGTTGAATACTATATTATATATATATTCGATTTAAGGGAGAGAAAATGCCATTTTTGGTACAGGAAGAGTGTAACAATGATAAAGTTCAGTATGGAATATGGTATAAGACTAACTTCAAGGGTTGGTAACGTGTATTTTGTTACTTTAAAATGAATTGTTTACCATAAATTTATAAAAAAAAAAAAAAAAAAAAAAAAAACAAAAAAAAAAAAAAAAAAAAAAAAATGGAAAAGGGAGACGGGGGAAAATGAAATTTATTTTAAATCTATTGAAACATTTGGGTGAAGTTATTATAAATAACTTTTTATACTTCACAAATACGTCCTCTCAGACGAAAGCTCGTGAAAAAAAAAAAAAAAAAAAATCAGCAAATTTTTTAATTATAGCTGTACTCTTAAAAGACGAACCTTTAATACAGGCTGCCCTTTAAAAAGACAAACCTTTTATACAGGCTGCCCATTCAAAAGACAAACCTTTTATACAGGCTGCCCTTTCAAAAGACAAACCTTTTATACAGGCTGCCCTTTAAAAAGACAAACCTTTTATACAGGCTGCCCTTTCAAAAGACAAACCTTTTATACAGGCTGCCCTTTCAAAAGACAAACCTTTTATACAGGCTGCCCTTTCAAAAGACAAACCTTTTATACAGGCTGCCCTTTAAAAAGACAAACCTTTTATACAGGCTGCCCTTTCAAAAGACAAACCTTTTATACAGGCTGCCCTTTCAAAAGACAAACCTTTTATACAGGCTGCCCTTTCAAAAGACAAACCTTTTATACAGGCTGCCCTTTAAAAAGACAAACCTTTTATACAGGCTGCCCTTTCAAAAGACAAACCTTTTATACAGGCTGCCCTTTCAAAAGACAAACCTTTTATACAGGCTGCCCTTTCAAAAGACAAACCTTTTATACAGGCTGCCCTTTCAAAAGACAAACCTTTTATACAGGCTGCCCTTTCAAAAGACAAACCTTTTATACAGGCTGCCCTTTCAAAAGACAAACCTTTTATACAGGCTGCCCTTTCAAAAGACAAACCTTTTATACAGGCTGCCCTTTCAAAAGACAAACCTTTTATACAGGCTGCCCATTCAAAAGACAAACCTTTTATACAGGCTGCCCTTTCAAAAGACAAACCTTTTATACAGGCTGCCCTTTCAAAAGACAAACCTTTTATACAGGCTGCCCTTTCAAAAGACAAACCTTTTATACAGGCTGCCCTTTCAAAAGACAAACCTTTTATACAGGCTGCCCTTTCAAAAGACAAACCTTTTATACAGGCTGCCCTTTCAAAAGACAAACCTTTTATACAGGCTGCCCTTTCAAAAGACAAACCTTTTATACAGGCTGCCCTTTCAAAAGACAAACCTTTTATACAGGCTGCCCTTTCAAAAGACAAACCTTTTATACAGGCTGCCCATTCAAAAGACAAACCTTTTATACAGGCTGCCCTTTCAAAAGACAAACCTTTTATACAGGCTGCCCTTTCAAAAGACAAACCTTTTATACAGGCTGCCCTTTCAAAAGACAAACCTTTTATACAGGCTGCCCTTTCAAAAGACAAACCTTTTATACAGGCTGCCCTTTCAAAAGACAAACCTTTTATACAGGCTGCCCTTTCAAAAGACAAACCTTTTATACAGGCTGCCCTTTCAAAAGACAAACCTTTTATACAGGCTGCCCATTCAAAAGACAAACCTTTTATACAGGCTGCCCTTTCAAAAGACAAACCTTTTATACAGGCTGCCCTTTCAAAAGACAAACCTTTTATACAGGCTGCCCTTTCAAAAGACAAACCTTTTATACAGGCTGCCCTTTCAAAAGACAAACCTTTTATACAGGCTGCCCTTTCAAAAGACAAACCTTTTATACAGGCTGCCCTTTCAAAAGACAAACCTTTTATACAGGCTGCCCTTTCAAAAGACAAACCTTTTATACAGGCTGCCCTTTCAAAAGACAAACCTTTTATACAGGCTGCCCTTTCAAAAGACAAACCTTTTATACAGGCTGCCCATTCAAAAGACAAACCTTTTATACAGGCTGCCCTTTCAAAAGACAAACCTTTTATACAGGCTGCCCTTTCAAAAGACAAACCTTTTATACAGGCTGCCCTTTCAAAAGACAAACCTTTTATACAGACTGTCCTTTCAAACCTTTAATAGGAGCTATACTTTCAAATGACAAACTTTTTATAGAAGCTGTCCTTTCAAAAGACATACTTTTTATAGAATCTGTCCTTTCAAATGACAAACCTTTTATAAAAGCTGTCCTTTCAAAAGAAACTTTTTATAGACGCTGTCTTTTCAAAAGACAAACTTTTCATCGAATCTGTCCTTTCAAAAGACAAACCTTTTATAGGAGCTGTCCTTTCAAAGAAACTTTTTATACAAGCTGTCCTTTCAAAGACAAACGTTTTATAAAAGCTAATCTTACGTTTTCTCTAAGCGGGGTGGTGGTGCATTATTAAATTTCTAGGAAGATTCCTTATAAATTTTGAAATATAGTTCGATTTAAAGAACTTATATGAAACTGATAATGGAGAAAAGTGATTAAGTACTTTATACTTGAAAATGTCAGATCACCAGCTCTTTACGGTCTATACCTTACTCCATAGTTTGAACTTGACCCGTACAGAACCTTTGAACTGGTACAAGTCCTCTAGGACCCGCGGGGTACGCGTCGGAGGGGGTTTCGAGGATCCACAATATCTACGGTATACGGTATCCTATTCGCGCGAATAAGCTTACGGTATCCTTTCAACCCGTCTCCCCTTCGCCCTCGCGTCTCTTTCGGTTCTCAATGCCCAAATTTTCACGCGTACATAGCTTCTACCAGTCATTCAAGGAACGCAAACAATGGGGGCTAATACCTCAGGCTTATTTCAAGGGGGGAAAGTGAGGGTGCACATCGGAAGGAAAAGGAAAGGCAAAGTCTGTTCGACTCATTTAAGCCAATGAAGTAATAAAGAGGAAAGGAGAAAATTCAGAGGATGAACGATTAAAGGAAGGATGAAAATGAATTGTATTTTTAAAAAAGGTCTTAAATTAAGTACGAATGGTACCAAACTATAATTTCATGGAACCTAAATTAATTTTATTTCTAACAACACTAACTGTTAGAAAGTATGACTAGGTCTTCGCAGCCTTTATACCACATGATAAACCAGCCTATTGGCGCCCACTTAAATTCAGTACCACCGATCCTCATTGAAAATATAGTCCCGCAAAAAATAATCTTCACAATTAGAAGTGAATTAATATTCATACTTTTGTCTTATAGTAATTAAGATTACTTAATTACTCTAATATATTTCTTAAACTTTTGGTCGAAAATAATTATAATATTTATTTTACAACCAAAGTTGTAGGCAACCACAAAGGCTTAGAGGTAAAAGTCTAAATTTTAAGCTCGTCATAATCTAATATTCATAAAAACCACCAGCTTATAGGAAATATAATGACATGATTCTAAAAATTACCACATCGTAAATTAAAGTAAACACTAAACCTAGTAAGGAAAGTGGTGGGTGAAAAAAAAAAAAAAATTGATGGAGGATTAGCTTTCATTTTTGGACATCAGAGGCGAGAGTGGAAGCTAAAATCATGTTATGTAACCGACCCAATCCCTTACTAGTTTTTAACTCGTAATTTTTATAAGAATTGGCCATTAAAACAAAGTTTAATTAGCGATTCCATGTTGAAATACTTTTAGAGTCCAATGTAAATTGAAATCTTGATATTTAATTTCACCCTCCCTTTAAATAGTCTACACCCTATTCAAGTTTGCGAGCGTTGCTTCTACAAAGTCGAATGGGATATTAAAAACTATTCGAGTTGTTTAAATTAATAAAGTAAAGTAAGAAGAAGCAAGCAAAACTATAGTAGGCTTGTTTCTTATACATTAACCGTGATAAGTCGAACGGAGAGATTGGGGTATAGCGCTCTTCGTGTAAACGTAATGGCTCTCTAAGGTAAATCCACCAAAAAGGAGACAGAGGCAGGAGAAGAGACACACTTCTCCCCCGCCGTTTTCTGTCTATATATATCTCTGAATTCTCTCTCTCTTTATCTCTATCTCGCTCTTATTTCCATTCAAAAACGATTCGGGGAAAATTACCCCAAAGTCCTTCTGAGAGCTAAGCCGCTGCCTCGCGCGCTCGCCACTCTGCACGCATTTTTACCTTCTAGCTCCTATATTTGGCTTCAGGCGCGAGCTACGCGCTATAGACGTATGTTTTATGCATAGTGGATTAGATATGTTAATTTCGCCTCCCGCGCTTAGGTCTCATCTTCTTAGAGGGCTTTATTTCATAGCCGAAAGCAAGTATCTTGAATTTTGAGTTTTAAATACTGGTATATATACAGAATAATTTTCCCCAATTGCGATATATAGTCTATCCCATCCGAGAGAGTTGGTAGCACTCGAAAATTTAAAAAAAAAAAAAAAAAATACGATTTACTATTTACTTCAGTCAATAGAGCTCGGAACTCGTATAACTTTTGTAATTGAATAAGACCATCGTGAATGTCAATCAGATATTATCCGTTCTCGAAAAAAATATACATTTCTTATTCGAGTTAACGTATTTTATTGAATAAGGCAAACTTTTCATTCGTACCCATTGTTGTAGGAAATTTATACGTTATACGAGCTATTCATTCGGATATGAAAATTTGAAACTCAAGTTTCTTCGCGGATTTTAACCCAAATTGAGATCTCAAAGCTAGAATGTATTGATTTAGTCGATGTTCCTTTCAATTTATATTAAAATATAATTATTATATTTCATTCTACACGGATTTCGAGAAAGATCATATATTTTTATCTTCGCGTCTTCCGTTTCAATAAATGCCTAATATGTTTATTAATCGAGCCTAAAATTTTATCTCCGGATAATTCGTATCCATTTGATTTGTTTGTTTACATAATTTGGGGTTTTATATTAACAAACAATTTACTGAGATTAAAATATCTGAATAAAGACTGTGATATCCTAAATTATTATCTGATTCCGAGCTCTACTTGAGTGATAAACTAACTCGAGGTGGAATAGATCACGTAGAAAATTTATTTTCAAATTTTCTTATCCGAATGGATAACTCGAAAAATATTCTAGGATAAGGCACCATTTTCGGATAAAAACTGATACGAATATTATTTACTATTTTGTCTTCGGATAATATCCGTTTATCCGGGTTTAATTTTCCTGGTTAGCAAAAACTCTTTTAACTATTAAATTAAATAAAGAAACAGAAACCCGTGGTTTTTGCTATCAACTTGCACGAATCATTTGAATTTGAATTTCTTTTGTTCTCTAGAAAAAGATTGGACAATTGTGGAATTAAAATCGAAAAATTCGGAACGGGAAACATTTAGAAATGTAAATGATACGGAATTGGAAAGAGGTTTTCGAGTATCAAATAAAAGAAGGAATATTTATGAGATGGGCACAAACCCCAAAGGGAGCGACAAATATTCTTGAAATATTAAGGGACATTTAGTTTAAGAGTTATTTTTCCAAGAGGCCGCGGCTTCCAGAGAAACGATAAAATTTGTTTTGTAATTCCCACGCCCCAACCGAAGGGGATTGGATAGTTAAAACTAATCCTCACTAAAGGTTGAAGTCTCTAATGTTGTAGGGGTTCTGCACAATGCAAGGACTTGTCTAAAGGGAAGATATACAGTGCAGTTTACATTTAATCGAGGGGCTAACCACTTCCCTAAAATCTATACACTGATTACGCGATTACGGAAATGATTACAGCCTTTGGTAGTACTATTTGCCTAGTCAGTTACGTAATCACTTTAGTACAGGCGTGTGCACCGATTACGGGGATTAGTCGAGTGTGGAGGCGAATTCAAGAATAACAGCAGCGGAAAATAAAGCAATTATTATTGAAAATTTACGTTCATAGAACAACGATATTGAACAAAGGTTATTGAAGAGGTAGGTTAAGCAAGCCCTGACGCCAATCAAAAAACCCCGTGACTGTTCAGAATACGGGCATCAATTTACAAAGCGTGGGCATTTAAAATTTTACTGGCAATCAATTCAATACGACATTAAATACTTTTCATTTTGCCTTGATTGTAGTATAAAGTTTTTAAATCTATGCCAGTATTCACGTGGTTTTGCGATTGACGTCATAGACTGCTTAAACTGTCTCTATGGGTGGGAACTGTTTTATTATATTTCCCAGAACTATGAACTTTTTACGAGGGGTGTTGAATTTTTACTAATCTTAGGAGAACAAAAGATGGTTCTTAAAAAACTTAATACCCAATATGTCGAACAAAAAGACATATATAGATAGCTGGTTCGGCTTTTAAGATCGCATCAAAAGACTTTTGCACGAAAGATCGAGAAAACTCGATAAAAGATCAGAAAGAAGAACCGCGTAAGAATAGAGCCGTGGAGGTTAGACGCAGCGGGTAACTCCGCCTGTTATTTCCGCTCTGACCGGAAGAAGACTCCGCGTCGACCGGAAGTTCCGTCTTAGCCGCTCGTACTATAAGAGTACACGGGGGACCAGCCATAGGGTCTTAAGACTCTTTCAATCTCTGGCAAATTTCATTTCATAAAGCAAATAAGAGCTAGATAGAACCGGGAATCCCTACACTCCCGCCCACGCGACGACATCCTTGGGTTTCTATTGAGAAGTAACCACGCGTTCTACCAAAAGTTTGGTACTCTCAATATCGGAAAAGGGTCGCTGTGGGAATGAATGGAACTAGGGAAAGTGAAGTACAAATAGAAGTGACTATTTCACGCAATATTTGCAATATGAAAAATAAAGCCTTATACCGATATCCAAGTCTAACCTAACAGAATTATTTGCAGTTGGAACTGGTAAGATATAATCGGATCTTGGAGAAACAAGGTATAAGGGGATTGTTGACTGATAGTTTTCAAATATATACGCCAACGCAGAACATCAAACATTCATGGATGCCAGTTGAGTAATTTGGGTTTAAGTGAGATTCCCAGATTTTTCTAGATTTTCCCAACAATCTCTAATTAATTTCTCGGTTTTAAATTTAATATATTAAATGACTATATATTTTAGAGCTGTTTTCTATATGTGATTTGACACGGTCTAACTCTCATAGTCGATAGTTTGCTCAGTCTGAATTGTGCAAAAGATTGATGTTTCGAAATTCAACTAAAAGCGGTACCACCGACTAATCAAAAGACACTACAACACTGTCTTAAAAAAATCCCAGTGAAATTTGCTGTGTCACCATGTTCTTTAAATTATATCATGCTAAATTTGGCGTTTGCGTTTTTTCACTTGCAAAATTGAATCAGAATTTGTGCATTTAATTTAGAATCCTTTTTTCGTTTACTTTTGCAAAATTAAGAGACTTTCTTCGATAAGGTAATATTTAGATTTTTCCCCCTACCTCTTTATGAATTTATGAAGTGATACATTTTATGCCTAGAAGAGAATTGTTGTTCCATGATTTCAAGGTTGAATGACAACAAAACTATAAGGATTTTAGTATGAAAGGAAGAATGCAACATGACAACAAGTGATTTCTATCGATTCCTTATCGATTAAATAGGCCTAATCCAACAGTTACAAAAAATAGAAACAAATATTAAACTAGAAATAAATTTAAAACTTACCCGGAAAATAGGTTTAGCTGGATTCATGGAGATCAACTGAACTCTACATATAAGAACTAGTCCTTATAACTTATTTTGATGGTTAAGTTTCAAATTTATTTCTAGTTTAATATTTGTTAGTAATTTTTTTTACTGGTGGATTAAGCCTATTTAAAAGATAAGTAATCGATAAAAAAAAAATCACTTGTTGTTAGGTTGCATTCTCTATTTAATGACTTATAGTTGGTGTAAGATACTAAATAAATGCAACTGGTTTCATTGCTTCAGCTTCCCTTTAACTTATTTGATTTAATTACAAGATATATGGAAGTTACCAAGATCTACTTTTTTCTCTATGAGGTTTAACATTTTGTATCCATCCCCTCTCAGCTTTTTCCCATATTTTGTCAAGTCAATTCTTAACTCTTGAATAAAAGTATGGCTTCGCTGCTTTCGCGCGAGATGCAAATTCGAACGGATTAGGAAAACGCGTAGCTATATGGAATTTCCTAAAGTCAACAAGATCCCTATTTAATTCTTAAAGACAATCAGGCGGTAAATCGCTCGACGATCAAAACATGAGTCGCGCGATGGGAATTTGCTTGGAATTGGGGATCCAATAATTCCGAAGGAGGTCAGGATATAGACGTTTTGACGTTTGTACGGGATCAATTGAATTTACTGAAGGCGCGGGATTAAATGTATAGTACATGCCAATTATAATAAAGGGTTAATGAAGCTTCATAGCGAGTTCATTTTCTATCGATTGCTAATCGTTAAGGAGGAAGACAGAAGCAGGGAATCCAGAGGTCCTATAATTCCCATAAAATCTTATTTATCCTGTATTTCCTTGAAATGTCATATAAAGTCCTATAATTTTGAGTTAATAGACATTTTTAATCGTTTAGCCGTCAAAAACTTTAATGTTTCGCGTAAGCAGACCCTATATTAGTTAAGATTTGTGTATTGCTTCTCACAATTAACAACACTGTAACAACCTAAGGAGTGGGGGGTTCAAACAAACTCTTAACGGTTAAGAGTTAAATATCTAAACAAATTCAACTGAGTCGCGTGGCTATATTATCCTATAAAACCTAATTTTGTGTCCTGTATAATCCTATATTTTGGAAAAAATAATCCTATATTTCATACAAGGAATTCAAATTTACGGCTGGGCTCCCTGCCGAAGTAAATTTAGAATAAAATATATTTACTTGAACTTATCCTGGTAAAATTATCGGTTTTCACTATTTAAATTTAGAATTCGACCAAAAATGTAGCAAAATTTAAAATTTAGACTACAAGAAATAGTGTTGTACGAAATTATTAAAAGGACACAGCAAGCAATCGGGCAAAGGGAAAAGAATACCTCACGTCATGTAAACCCCTTACTGGTGGAGGGCTTCTAAGAGCGAATACGGTAACTATACCCCCAATAAGTGGGATATGTCACCGAGATAATATATATGGCTCCCTTCAGATCTTAATTTAACATCGAAACCTAATTTCAAGTCAGTTTTCATGTTCATATTTAAGTTTTTTCCCTGGTACGTCCCTGGATCAGGGGGGAAATACGCAGCCGAAAGTTTTTCATAAGAAGTATTTTAACTACTGAATTCGAGCTGAAGACTCATATCAAAAGATTTGGGAATCACCGAGTGATTTTTAACCAATAATGTATTCTTATAACTAATCTAAAATGATTTTATATACGGTACCGGTAATTAAAAGAAAATATATAGGATTGTGGCTTACCGGCATCGGAGTCGTAGATGAAGGTTACGTTTCTCCAGTCGTAGTATTTGATGATTTGTAGTATGGCTCTTATATAGTATGGTCGAAGGGAAATTCCGTAAGAAGCTAATCTTTCGATGTTTCCTTTAGCTTCGGTAAACGCTGGACTGACCAGGGGGATTTGGAACGCATTGGAATACGAGGCCAGAACATTATAGGATACGTCCGTCGTTGGAGCAACCAGGGTAAAGATGCCCCGAGTCATTTGGTTACAAACTGTAAAGAAAAATTAAGAAAACAATTATCATTCGTTTGGTTACATGAATGAAAAACTAACCAAGGCTTACAACATAATTTCGATCGTCTCAAGAGCGCTATAACCTTGTTCCCACGTAACGCAATGTTTTATTTAAAACTAGCGTTCGGCCTACCTCACGTTTCGAAGTAGGATTATCATTTGATAAATTTAATTATTGGATACGAATTAATAACCTAAAACCGTAAAACTTATCTAAAACCAGTACCGAACTTCGAGCTAAACAAGCGCAAGTGTTAAGCCTAACATAAAATGATAAGCGTTAGACAGTCGACACTCGGCGGCTCGGTTAGTGGCGCCATCTCAAAACAATAAATTGAACTTCAAATAACGCTTCCACTCTATAACGTACGTCATTTGAAAAACAAAAATACGTCTAAGGTTTTAACGACTGATTTATTGTTGTTTAATTTTACCCATCTTTTAAAAATTATTAAAGTTATGAATAAAATAAATTTATAACATTTTATTAAATGTAAAATAGGAGTATTTTGTATCATTTTTTTTTTTTCAAATGATTGAACACGATTTTGGTCAGCCCCCCGAGAAAATTATTTCACGCCAATTAAATACGAAAGATAGCTAAACTAATTAATGCAGTTATATATTTATGTGGAATGAATAAATGAAAAAAATCATGATATTACTGATTCGAAATCTATCTTAATTGAAATTCAAATCTATTCAAAACTTTAGAAATTAAAATAAGCACTAAAATATCCTCTAAAAATTGTTTCGTGGTGGTTGATTTTGAAAATAAAATTGGAAACTGGTTCTTTTTCAGCTAGTGGGTTTTCTTTAAATGATGGACAATATTTAGAATTTCTGTCAACACATTTTTCTCAGCAATAAATTTAACATTTTTTTAGAGATAATGTTACATAATAAGGGCGGAATAATACACAAATATCAAACCTCAGAGGTTTAAAAATAGTTTCGAGAACTACTTGGGAACATAAATTTTAAAATAATATAACTGAGATAACTTTATACTTAAAGAAACGTCACCAAATACTATTTATTTAGAACCCAGGGACTAAGGAGACTCAAGAGTCAGCCTTAAAATATCACCAGTTACCAATGTAGGCCTAAGGGTCATATCGAAAGGGGGGTTGCAGGGGTAAAAAAAGGAGAGTTTGAAAAAGTGTGGTGTCAAACGCAGTTCCTTTATAGTACCCTTGGCCAACATTTTTCCTATTTAACGCGCCGAAAAAAAAAAGCGAAACTCGATAGAAGAGTAGACCCTTGGGTCTCCACGTCCATTGACAGAGTATCTTTCCCGGAGGTGGGAGCCAATGGGACTCACGGAGGATAGAGACAGGGATTTGAGCCCCCGGGAGATTCAAAAGGAAAAGGGGGCCTTTTTTTCGGTTCCTTTAATTCCGTCCTTATATCACCGTCTATCGAAAAGCGATTGTTAATGTGTTAGTTCTATATACAGAACTCGTTTCAAAGTAACTTGGCAGCAAAAAGAACGAATAGGGAGAATCGTATCAGACCTTTCACCTCGGACTAATCGTGAACTTTTTATCTAAGTTAAAACGTCCATGAACTCAATTTGGCTGCACACATAGCAACCGAGGCGCGGAAAATGGAGTAATAACTATGGGAATCCTTTAGATGTTCATATTGCTCAAGAGGGGATAGCCACTTCCCTAAAATCTGTCTAAGTGACTATATGAAACTGACTACAGCCTGTGGCATTGCTAATACGTAGTCTCATTACGTAATCTCTTAAGTACAGTCAAGGACACATGCTTGTATACCGATTACGAGAGAAAAACACCTTAGGTTAATTCCAGATTGTTGTTCTTGAACCCGAACAACTGCCATTATACGTGGCCACTATCTTGGAACGAAAATAGCCAAATGATTTTCTACAGATCTTCAAATGTTTTCAAAAATCGTTAAAATCATTAAAATATTGAAATATTTTATCAAAATATGTAATTATCCGTTATTTTTGGAAAATTTCCTCTAGTTTATGGGAGGATTTTATCTAAACCTAACTTGGTATTAGTCTTATGATCGATTTTCTGTCAAAATCCGAGATAATATAGACCATCTCTGGATTCGGAGATATTCAATCTATTTATGGAGAAAATGAGATTGAGAAATCGGTCAAAGAATGTGTACCTTTAAAAGCGAGTAAAAGTAAGCAATGAATTGCAAAAGGTTATAGAGTTTAAACATTGCTTAATTATTTCATTACTAACAGAGACCAAAAATCTCTAATTTTCAATTTAAATTTATATTTACTAGGCATACAAAATGTATTATAATTTTGAACACCTAGTCAAAACTTTTCTTTTGGCTTTCTTGCAGAAAAATTTTTTAGTTGATGTTACTGGTTTCTTAATGACGTCAGAATCATATGGTGCGCGCCACTAAGGTCGTTTTTAAAATGTTTTAGGCTTAGCGCGCGCTGCTACGAATATTTTTAACTCGTAATTAGGCCTAACTCTCATTGTCGAAATCAATCTCGCGCTGTGATAGCGGGAGAAGTTCTCCCAATGCCATCATTAGAATTAAATGGTACCAAAAATGTTCATTCTATTTTCCAGATACATTTTTTCGATTCGTTTTACAAGGGATGGATTTTTTTTTTTACATAATTGATATTTTAAAACCAAAATTGGTAACTTTTCGAAATGATTCTCTACGTTTTCAAACAAGGTTGTCTTTCATAAAAATTTGTAAATATTTTTACCGTGAATTCTTTCTGTTAAGGGACAAGGTGGTTATTAAAATTTAAGTCTTCCATACCCGATTCGTCTCTCACTCAGCCTTTTAGATCGTGTATTCTAGGGAACAATCCGAACAAAAGCCCCGATATCATTTCTTGCCGGGTGTCTGGCTCGCGAGAGGGCGCTAAGAGACACTAGGGGGTTCCGTCGTTTGTCACCTGTCATAAGCAGACCATTTCGGGAGCCTTGGATATATAAGGGCTCGCTTCTGGCAAAGCCAGGCGTCGCTAGGAGGAGGGACAAGGAGGTTTTGCCGGCAGTTCTATAATAATTCGAATTATGATTGCTCGTGCTTTCCTAGCGGGGATGATATCTACTATATACCTCCTGACGGGGAAATTTCCGGAGGAATACAATGCGGCGCAACATACCAAGCCACGAGGCTATAGCATCCCTTCCCAAAATTTAACGAGAACTGATAATGAATGTGTTTTTGGCCATCATCGTATAGCGCGCCATGGATTCTCCCCTTTCTCCGTTGTGTTTTATAGATTGCTTTGATTAAATTTGGGGAATATTGAGGTTTAACGTGGATTCACGTTAAAGGGATGGTGAAATATCGAAAATATATATTTGGAAATTAAGCGGGAAATGCGCGTTTCATTACTTTTATTAGAAGGCGATTCTCGGAGAAGGCAGACACTAAGGTGAATCAGAAATTTTGAGGTAGGGATACGCTCGCACTCTAAGCTCCCCAATAATCCAAATAAACATGCTGGTACAGAAGGAAAGCCAACAATATAGGAAAGTTTACACAACTAAAGCGTTTGATGATATAATTTTATTTTACTTCAACAAACCTTTAAGCTTAAGTCAATGAACCGTAAAACCAATCTTATTAGACGTCAACAACTCAACACACCACGAAATTGCCTGCCAATTTTATTTTCCTTACCAACTGAAGGGGAAAAAACAAGAAAACTTTGAGTAAACTTAGCAAAAAAACCCTAATATAAGTTTAAACGAAATTTCTTCAGTTCGAAAAGATCTAAAAAAAAAAAGGCCGATCGTATCTTTGGGTAGAAGTACTAATAACCCCTGTCTAGTTTTTCCCTATCTATAAGTCCTACAAAGGTTGCCTGCGGGGAGTGTTCCGAGGGAAAGCCTGCCACGGGGGTAATAAAAAAGGCAAAGGCTAGCTCGGCAAACGTATAGTCTCTAGGTTCGTTTATTAGTTCTCGTGGCTGTAATCTGTGTCGCGCGAGCGAAGGGAAAACTTGACAAGCGCCTTTTAGAACCAACATATAAGCGTACATAGAGAGAGAGAGAAAAGCCCCAGCCAATATCTAACACTGTCAAACCCAAGGAAAATACTAGATCGTGGGGGTAAAACGTGGGTGTTTAAAGAACTATTTACATTGATATAAAATTTTTTTTGAAATGTTTCTCTTAAAGAAAACACTGAGAAACCTTTAAGAATATTCAATCATTCTCTAATGTAGACAGTAAATGATTCAAATTGTAAAAGCAAGTACGATACTAGACGCTAGCAGACTATAGGGAGTCAGCAAGGGAGCCATTGATACGTCAGAGGTGTCATATCCCCAAGTGAGGGAGTTACAGTATTCGCCCTTACAAGCGCTCCCCCAGTAAGGGGGTACCATTTTTTCCCCTCTTGGCTCTTTGCCGTCTCCCTATTGGATCACTTACTCGGACTCCAGAGAGGTAAAAAACAAACAATCTATTCACTTCTGTCAAGCTAAATTTCAGTGAAAGATGATTATTCTAATATTTAAGGAGATTCTCTAACTCCTTGTATGCGAAAAAATTTCAATTTCTGCATAAATTAATACTTAGCATACTTATAATATATGTTTGTAACAATCTTTACTAGAGAATTAGGCGTATTAGGTTAGGCCTTTTTCAATTATAAGGATTCAATAGAAAATTTGATTGCTAATTGCAATTAAAATCTGGTAGTCAATTTAATCAAATTCACCTATTAATTACACATCCATATGTACGTGTGAATGTATCTTTACAATAGGGAATCCTTATCACGTGGGTCCATCGGCCCCTTCTCTGCCAACGTCCAGGAAATGAGAGTGTCAAGAGAAATGCCTGCTAGGGAAGTTTTGGGGTTTCCTGGATTTCGCGCCTTCCCGCCTATCACCCCAAACCATATAGTTAGACAACTATAGGACTCTTCCAAATCTAATATTTGAACGTTTATGTCCCTAGCTTTTTCCCACTCGTATCCACTAGCTACTCTTCTGTCCTGGATGTCCTGTCCTGGTTGACGCTCGAGGTGCACGATTTTATAACCAATCTCGCGCTCTTTTTTGAAACATTGAAACTGCCATATAAATAGTACAACTAATACCAATGCTACATGGATAAAGGGAGTAAAGTTAAAGAGATACTAAAACGCTTCAAAATGTATTTTCATTTTAGGCGACGATGTTCATAGAAACTAACATATCCGTTGAAATTATCACTTAAAAAGTTTTTCTTAGTAAGATATAAATTCATATACCTCTGGGTTGACGCGTTCTTAAGAAACTTCACAATGGGAATTATAATATATATAGATTGGTAGTTTTCGTCCAATATGACTTAGTTAATTTCTGGAAAAAAATTAACGATAATTTTCATACGAAAGGTAGTACTTCTACGAAAAAACGCCGCGAAAGCGACCTTATCACGTGCCAGAACGCGCGAGAATCAACTATAGATGCTACAATATCCAGGCGACCATAGTGATGACGTACTACTGCGGGGAAATTTTAATTTTAAAATGACGATAACAAAATACACTTTTTAACTGTTGCGGTAAATATTTCTATGACTTATGTATATATATTTTGAATCGTTTATTAATGTTCTTTCAGAAAATTCGACTCAATTTCCATTTGAAGTTTATAAAAAATAGTGACAGTCTCGCTTTAAGTATTCCTTTAACTGCCGTCAACGTATACTTGGGTCGTTTCAATAATATCCAAAGAAAAGGCAATAATATTTTTCCGGGGGATCCGAACGTGCTTATTGAGCTAGCAGTATACTACCAACAGTCGTAAATATATTTATTTATCTGATGTATTCGATGCTGGAAGGATTTTATTTTTATTTGTCTTGAACGAAACAATGTCAATATTAAATTTTGGGATTTATAACGCGCTGTTGATCTAGATGAATCGAAATTTCTTAACTGAAAGGCTTAAGTGAGGATAACCAACATTCTAGGCTTGTGAAGGGCAGGATTTTAAGTCAGATAGGGTCACCCTATTATATTGAGCTCCTTACGTTCTTAGTTTTCGACAATTTGTACCCCAATGTTTGCGACTTTATGACCCAGCGGCTAGGTCAATTTTAGGACTATCCTTACACACATCTATGTAAATTTGTAACTTCTGTAAAAAAAATTGGTTTACCTGCAATCGTTAACTTTAATTTACTCAAAATTTGAAGAGTACATCCCTTCATAATCACTTCCTTTGTAAAGCGTTACAATGATTGGCTGAGGTCTCTAGGTAGTGTTAAGATTTAAAAATATTTTGTGGACTATTCACCACCTATCATCATTGTTTCAGAGAGAGAGAGTGTGTGACTTATACTAATAGCCAATTAAAATTACACCCACAATTCCTTAAAGGAGGAGAGCTAGTTTACGCATCTCGAACATGAGGAAAGTCGTGGAAATTCTAAGAGTCGTGGTAATTGCTGCGTATTTAATAATTAATTGCAATTTTACTGGAGTTAAATTTCTTATTGAAGAAAAACAAACAACAATTTGAATAAAACTAGATTTATGTCTACACTCATTAATAAGACGAATGGACTCATCACTGACCTCATCCGATAAAACTGAAATATCATCTCGGAGACCCAAACTTTATATAAATGATATTAAAAACAGAAAAAGGATTTAAATTCAGGTTCATCGTTTAATATTCATTCCATTTGACAATGGCGAAGTTAATCACGCGTAAAAAATAGAACAGGTTTGCCCAATAATCCATATTATTTTTAAGATAATCTTACGCTATCCATCCCTTTTTCCTACACATCAGTCTCCTCATTTCTAAATCAACTCGGAAAAGATTCAGCCATCTAACATACGATCCGTGCCTTAATCTTTTATATATTCTTTATTTTATCTTCATGGTTCATTCACGAACAAAGACGAATTTACTTGGGAATACAATCACAAGCCAAAAGGAATGAATTTGTCACAACCCACTATAACCTTCCACATCTCCTTCCCCAAATAACGTGTCCTTAACCCTCCTACCACGAACAAAACTTTAGTACACAAGCCAAAGAAAATAGTTTTAGTACGGGGACGAAATAGAAGCTTTGTGATACAAAGAAAAAACTATAAGGTTCGTTCAAAATATTAGAAACAATAAAGAGAAAGAGCGTGTTTTAAGGATAAAAGGGGGATGACAATACCACGATATATCTCTTTCTCCGTGGCTTTACTTAAAGTGGTTCGTGGATTGAGAACGGAGTATGTATAGCGAAGGTCCTGCTTGAGCGATGACCAATGGAGTGAATGGGGAAAATAGTCCTCCCAGTCAGGGCACGCTTGGGCGCGTTTTTGGGCCACGAGCTTGTCGTCGCCATCCGACTCCGCCAACGCTGATGGTCGAGCGCGCGGGGTCAAAGTGTTGTGGAAGGGACCAAGATACCACGAGTCAACACGAATCGGGAACAAGAACCAGTCAATAATGAAACTATAAGAGCTCGAGAAAGAATTTCTTTCATCTTCAGACACAATCAAGTAGATAAGTCAGGAACTACGTGTATTCTATCAAAAGTGGTTTATAAAAAGATTCGCTTCCTATACCTTACAGTTTGGTTTCGTCTGAGAGTGAAAAATATGAATGGAATCTGAAGACTGTATACGCGAGTTTAGCCTTTAAGAGACTTTCCCCTGACTGCGTTATTGATCCGTGATATACTGTCTTTATATGACCCGTAGTACATGTTACATTTATAGGCATTAAACTAAGAGTATATTATTTAGTAGCTTTGTGAATATAAGCAGATTCTTAAATCCCACGCGCGAAGGGGCATGCCGTCCATCTTGGGTTATAATAGAAATAGAAAAAAAATCATTTGTAGATCATAGATAACCATTAACCCTAACCGAATTAGCCAATCATTCTCAAAACAAACACGAAGGTTTGTGTTTGTCTAGTATCCTTAACCCTTTTAATCTCGGTCTTGGAATCTTTTAAAAACCGCCGTGACTATAAAGGACTTGTACGAGACTTAGTCTGAGTATCCATCGCGTAGAAACTTTACAAAACCCTCTAGATCTATCAGAAAAGATTTAGAAATCGTGTAAGGATTTTAGGTACTAACACGATGAAAACTAGACTGGAACCTAGAAGAAGAGAAAAGATACAGATACCAACGGCTAAGCGGACTTTAGGTTGCAGCTCCGCAGTTCGACGTGTCTAGAGACAAAGCTGACATAAAAGGGGCACCTGTTACGCTTACCCTTCGAGACAATTTGTATAGAAACAATTGGCTGAGCGCGATAACACTAAAAGTAATAAAAAAAGACGAAGAATAGAAAACCCAATAAGAAGAAATAAAAAAAAATCCTATACTTCAATTCAAGACGATTTTGCAAAACTACTTTTTTCATCTATATAGGTTTTACATTGGGTATTAATTCGCCCAACTTTCAATATTTTATGAAATCTGTTCTTGTGAGCTTTAAATATATGTTTAGCTTTTCAATTGGCGCCGATAAGTTATTCTCCAACGCTTCTAAATCGACTAAATGCTTTTCACACAAATCACGAAAAGTATAGGCCTATATATTATGCCAGGGGATGGAATATGCAAGTTATATACATGTATATTTGCAAGAAGTCCAAATCAGTTATTAATATTAAAATTTCACTAAACAAAATGTTTGTAATATAAGACCCGATTTTAAAAACATATTAATGTTCCTATTACGGACTGCGTAAGCTCTGGTAGCAGCTATCCCTGATTTGGAATCATATGATCCTAGCTATGGCTACATAAAAAAAATTAAAATTAAAGATTATTTTATTTTAGTGAGGCTGTCACTGGATTTTAATGATATCCAAAATGGCATTTGAGTAACCTTTTCAGAACGATCGTTAAAAAACGATTCAAAATATATTTACATATGCATAGAAAACCTTTACCGCAACAGTAAAAATAAATATTTTATAATCGATATTTTTAAAAATAAAAATTCCCTTCAGTACTTTGGTCTATTATAGTGCGTTCTGGAACGTGAGACTGTCATTTTCGTTAAAAGTATTTAATCCAAAAAAAAACTTACAATTTTCATTCGAAACTTGACGCCAATTACGTTCCAGAATCACATTTCAAGCCACAAAGGGAAATATATTTGTCATTTTAATACAAATTATGAAACTTGTACTTGAACAACTTTCTCTCAGACTCTCTCGATAGAAACACATAAAATATTGAGCCTAGTTTGATGTATACCGACTGCGTATCAAAGCCAGCCCAGCCCGTATCATCTCTCGAGCGCTCCAAATAGGAAAAGTAAACAGAGAAAACGTGGAAATATATATAAGCTATCGCCCTAGCTCTTACGTGACGTATAGTTCATTTCAAAAGAATATTCACTGTAAATGAAGGTTAACTATTGATTGAGTAGAATTATTTAACCCTTATATGATACATAGTGTGTACGTTTCCATACGTATTGCATAATCGTACTGAAATAAATTGCGCATTGGAAATAAATATCTCCACTGCACTAACGTCGCGTGTCTGTGATCTTAAATTCAGAGCCGAAATACAATGTATTTAAAGGGTGGATTAAATACGAGTCAAATGTACCGCAGTTTTCAGTGTAATAACCAGGTATCAAATCAAACAAGGTTCGTATAAGATTTGGAGTTAAAGGGAAACGTAGAGCTAAAAATGGATCAGCTTTTGAATTTATTTTCGGAATCACCATGGCAAAAAACACATTCGAGAATTTTTTTTTCGGAGTTTTTAGACGCGTTTTTGGTGCTTAAATTAATTTCTGAGGTTTCGTAAAATTTGAACAAATGTAATTATAAATTCTGGGCCAATCACATTGTTTCAGCCTTTAACAGCGCTTATAATGTCCTAATATTAAGAGAATAGGCCGACGTTTGATCACCAAGGTCTTAGGGATTAGCTCCAAGTTTCGCTTCAAAAAATATTCTTTCTTATTTTTCTAGATATTTTAAAACTTTCTTTGCACGAAACCGAGGTGTTAACCTGCATTTCATTATAATCTAAACATCAATTACGCGATTACTTAACTGATTACGGACTTTGGTATTGCTAAATACCTACTCAGTTACCTAATTACTTTAGTATAGTCAAAACAATACAGGCGTCTACACCGAGTGAAACCCTAAATACATTTTTTTTCCAATTTCGAAGATGCCGAAATTTTACTGTTGTGGTATTTTTATATTCATATATAATATAATATAATATCATTTAATTCTAGCTCAAAAGAATACACTGATTATTATTGAATAGTGTTTGAATGAACTTTCCAAAAAACTATTCCAATTTCATTTGATTTTCACCATAAATAAATCACTTTAATTTAAAAATAAATGAATTGATTTTATTTAAGTTCCAGTTGCGATTCTTAACATTAATAATTTTATTACATGAAAATATTAAGGTCGTCCACGTAAGAGAATACTCATGTGCGGACGACTAAATTTTTGTTCGACAACTACCAAGTATTTAAACAATTTAATAATTAATTTATATAATCAGATATTACCTATATATGTTAGAGTTTATACGATTTTCTTATTAAAGATTGATATACTGTAATTTGAATGCCTTTCTTAATTCATCATGACTACAAAATCTCATGTCGATTTATTGAAAATAAATCGAAATTTAATTATAAATAATTTATCAAAAATTATCTCTGAATCCGTTTCGGTTAGTCGTCATCAGAGTCATCATCGTTTTTGGCGGATGAAGAGGCGGCGGCGCTTAATAACCCACCCAAAAGTAAACCGCCCAATACCACTAATCCACCTACAATTATTTCCGTTTGATGGTCTTGTATAAAAGCCCAAGTTTTTTTCAATACCGCCTCCCAACCTCCATTGGCATCGACAAATGGGCACAGCTCATTCTTGAACCAACGGAATACGTCAGTAAGAAGGTCAATCCCATCACTAATTGGTCGTGGAGAGTACCGCAATGTAAAGGCTCTAGCGATGAATATTCCTATATCAACTAATAGAGATATGGTTTTAATAGGTTTTCCATCATCGTCTTTGGGTAAGAAACGCTTAATTAAGTCTCCCAGGGAATCATAGGTAAATGATGATTTGAGAAGCTGGTTTACGATCAAATTGGCGTTTTCGGTTTGTTTCTTTCTTTCGGGTTTTTTATCGTATTCTTCAGCCGCTCGAACGATTTTTCTAACGTTTTCGTTTCGGTTATAAGGTCTAGTTGGTCGCCCACGACTTGGACCTTGCGCTTGAAAGTAATTAGTCTCATTTCCGTGGCGCAATATTGGAATGAATTGTTTAACATTGTCATCTTTCTCCAATAATATTTTAAAAGCTTCGCAACCATCTTTTTCGGTTTCGGTATATAAGGTTACTTGGCGATATTCTCCCATTTTAGGTCTTAATTGTAAATAATTAGTCTATAAAAATAATTTTAAATAAAAACTTTATTAGCTTAAGCTATTTTGAAGTGAATTTGAATAACATACCTGTTTGTAGCGGAAAAGGAGTGACAATGAACTTATCTTAGAATTTTTTTAATTTTTTTACTTTTAGTTTAGATATACTTTTACATATTGATAAGGAATAATGCTTATTGTCTTTTTATTCATAAGATAAGATATTCTGTGTTACCTATACCTATAAAATATTTAGTTCTGCGCTCTTGTTAGTATAATTTCCATAGTCCTGGTCGATTTCCAAAACCGGAAGTCTAGAGACCCTCGCGAAAATTTTGGCGGGGAAAACTTTTGTCACGTGATCGTCCGCCATCTTTTTGTAGTGTAAAATTTTCGTCTGCTCTAGTGATCTGTTCTAGTGGAGAGCGACAGACTAACAACTTGAATTTGGTTTGTGGGAAATAAAATTAGAAATAGCCTGGCAGCCTGTTACTACAAAAAGATGGCGGCGCGATTATGAGACAAGCGCCCATTTCCGGCAAATCGACCAGGATTATTGCAACTAAACTCCATCAAACATTTCCATTCGTGAGATTGTGAAAGAATTTAAAAATAATACCAAAAAGAGCAGACGGTTTCGTATGCCGAATTTATCCATTTCTTGTGAATTTTTAATGAGAAGAAAATCTTCCGAGTAATGAATGTTTAAAACCACTAATAACAATTTCAAAAATATTAAATTGCTCTTTCTCTAAAAAAATATATATACTATATTTAATTTCTGTCACTTTACGGCTTTGGCCCGAATCAGATGACTTGATAAGACTATGTAATCCATAGACATTTAAAAAAAATGGTAGCAGCCTTACTTTAGGGGGCTGCAGACGTTAATGCCATGAAGTTACAAAACCACATTTTCCCAAACATATTACCTACATGGCCATTATTCGTATTACAAAACGAAAATCAGATGATATAGGTTTTATAAACTCCCAAGAATGAAGTGAAGGATTCTGCCTAACTGTGAAATCAACATTACATTACTATAGTTCTCTCCAGAGTAATATAGTTTTAAAGACAATGTTTTTTTTTATCAAACTAAGGTAAGTTTAGTTTTACTATATTCCAAAGTTAAAAGAAATCATGGTTAAGCGCGACATTTATTGCCCAAATTTCCGTGGAACGCTAAGGGCTTTTCTTTACCAATAAATAAAGATAATTTAAATGTTGTTATAATACTACATTCTTGCACTGAGATAGAGCAGGCTGTCATATCGCGCAGCGAAGATGAAACGAAGTATATTAAGTCTCAGCGGATCTTCTCTAGCTAGCTAGATCTAGATGGAAGATGTGTTTTATGACTTTCGAGCTCGAGGCTTTATATATTGGCGGAATCCCAGAGTAGCCTCGGAGTTGAGGATATAGCGCAACCTAAGTACGTACGGTACACCATCGTATATACGATTTTAAGGCAAAGAAGGAACTCTGATGGAAACCGCGTGGACCCCCCGGTACGCCTTGACGTACTGCTCGAATTCAGAGTCTTCTCAGCTAGATAGTACAGCTAGCCATAGCACTCTTAACGTATAAAAGGATTAATGCCAGACTTCACTGGATTATTGATACGCTGGTACTAGGCTACGGGGATTATAACCTTATACCACGCGCGGGGTCGCCAAGGGATATCCATATAGTCTAGAATAAGGGCGCGCACCGCGGAGAAATGTTAAGCCTCGTTCGGACATGTCGCAACCTTTGCATCAAACGTCCAGATTTGAGTCAACCCAAATTGGGAAAGGTTAGAAATATATTGAAAAATATTGATCACAGTTCGTTCACTAGAATATAAGCAATACGGAGAAAGACAGGGAGATTTAAAAACAAAACATGAAAGATGTAGGAACTTCAATTGAAACTGTTTTTGGATTTGGGAGGGATTTGAAACATATAGCATCTATCGGGGCTAACCAACTCGAATTATCTTTTAGACGGTTATTATTTTGTTAAAGTCCATGAACTAAATCATTTTACGGAAACTTTACACATCTGAAAAATATATTCGCTTAATTTTAGCTATATGGATAATTCATTAAACAATATTCTTATTGTAAATAATTTGTATAGATCGCGTAACCGTCTTTCAAATACAATTATTGATATTGGCACAATGTTTTTAAAAATATTGGAAATGTGAATTATGTGATTGTTCCCATGTAGGGGAAAATGTATAATAGAAAATTAAAGTTTAGGTATTTCTAGCGAACGCCTGTAAAAATGTTTCATCTGCCGTACAATGGTGCTCCCAGCAGAGCTACTATCTAGGGGCAAATTAATTTTTACATACACATATAATGCAAATTAGGTAGGTATGTACGTAAAAAAGCGGTTATAAAAATCAGCGCTTAGCCAAACAAGAGTTTTTTGGCTAGGTTGGGTTAGGTTTAGAGAAACCGCTGTTTTGAAAACATCTGACCTTTACCCACGAATCGAAAATTACAATTAAAATAACTTCATAATTTACAGGTGTTATGGAATTTTGTAGAAACATGATATTTTTAATATGTTTGGACATTAAATGAAAGTTTGTCTTGGAAAAGACGCGTTCACGAACAAAAGATGGGGCGCTTTAAATTTAGATTTAAATAGATTCACTCTCCAATTTTGGAAGGTATCTCATATTGGAACTGTCAACAACTCAAATTTCTGGAGAATGCTTAGTCTGAAATTTCTTTAAAACGGATCTAGATTTAACGAATCTAATTAATTAATGTTTTAGGCATATTTTAACAGTCCAAATCGATTAAAAATATCTTGGTTTTAGTGTCTAGTTTTCTTTAAAAACAATCATATACACAGCACAAAACTGTTTTAAGTTATCGGAAATTGGTTGGAAAATAATTAGCAGGAATTTGTAATTGGAAAATTCCTTTTGATTTGACGGGAAAAGATGCTACAGGAACGTACTCGATAAATTAGAGTGAAAAGGTATTTTATCAGTATATTTGAAATCATGTTTTCGAGATTGTTCAAATTTTATTTCACTTATAGGCTAAATGTTATCTAATGTGAACAGATCCTTAAGGCCTAACGTAGCGGGCGTAACTAAGGGTAACCGGATTTAGTTTTGCCGTTCTACGGTATTTCTCGGTCATATTATTTCAAGACACCCCGCCGATATCGAAAAGGAGGGATAAAAATCCTCGTGTGTGAAGTTGAAAGTTGAAGTAGGAAAAAATTTGAAGGGTATAGTAAATCATTTCTTTTTTTTCTTTTCCTCATAGTTTCGTATTTCGAGAAAAAGTTTTCTTCTCCTTCTTAGCAACTTAGCTACGTGATTCTTCGTAGATAAACTAAGATTTATCTTTCACGGTTTCATCCGCGCCGAAAATATATAACTTAGGCATAGGCTTCGAGAGATTGAAAAATTGTTTGGCGTTGCCAAAAAACTGTTTTCGAAGAAATAATAAAACCAATATGTAAATATATCCTTTACAAGTAATATTTATTACGAAACTGAGCTGTATAGATTTTTCAGGAATTTATTTTCATATATTTTCGAAGGGAGACTGTAGAGTTTTTAATTTTTAAAAGAGGTATCTTAAAGGGAGAATGCAACGTACGAACAAGGGATTTTTTTATCGATTCATTATCGTCTAAATAGGCCTAATCCACCACTATATCATTTTACAAACAAATATTAAACTAGAAATAAAATTATAACTTAGCAGGAAAATAGGCTTAGTTGGATTCGTGAAGATCCTGACTTTCTTCGTATTAACGTGCCATCGACCAATGAGAAAAGGCCCGTCCAATAACATTCGATTGGTCGCTGAACCTTCAATACGAATCTATCTAAGCCTATTTTATGGGTAAGTTTTTAATTTATTTCTAGCTTAATATTGGTTTGCAAATTTCTTACTGATTGATTAAGCCTATTTAAACGATAAGGAATCGATAAAGTAAATCACTTGTTGTTAGGTTGCAAACCTCCCTTTAAAGGGTTAAAGAACTGATATGAAAAACATTTTTAAGTGATAAAACCTAATTATAAAACTTATAGCTTGAAGTACACGACTTTAAAATGATATTTAAAGTTATAGATTTTTTATTAGTTTTACTATTAATTTTTTAAATCGTATAAAAACACGATCCACTTCATTGTCCCTTTAATAAAAGTAGGTTGAAATTTAATTTTCAATGATTTAAATTATTCTTATTAATGTTTGAAGTTTTTTTTTGTTTTTTTTTGGAATATATATCGTACACAGTAAGATCTCTTATTAATTATTCCTTTGAAGATTGCATAAATAATACTTAAATGCTAATTTAAAATTAATTAATCCGGGAAATTAAATGACCCAACTTCCTTAAAGTTAGAATAATTAACTAAAACGACACTGGTTGGACATAGCCAGCCAGCATTACTTCAGTGTATTTTTAGTTAATTATTTTAAATTGAAGGAAGTTGGGTTATGTAATTACCCGGACTTATTAATTTTAAATTAGTATTTAAGTAATAATTATAAACTCTTCGAAGGAATTATTTTTTAAAAAGAGAAACCAATTGGTATTAAAAGAAAATTCTATGAAGGATTGTATATTAGAAAACATTAAATTTGTAAACGGGTTTGTCAGGAAAGAATTCATTGGGTAAATATTGTGATCTAAACTATATATGTTTTTACCTCTCCGAGTGAACTTTAGTAGGGCGTGCCAGAAAGGACAAGAATCAATTGTAGCATGGATTAATCAACCTCACAGGGATAATTCACTTTGGTAAAATGATTGTTCGAATCGCACCCTGGTGACGAAAATTGTCTACACCGGAAGTTCTAGCTACCGATATACGGGGTGAAATATTGGAGGGGAAAAAACTCTAAGGCAGACGATGCTCTCATGGATTACTTCCGGATTTGTATCGGTAAGAGGGTAAAATTGAGGGGCCGGATAAAATGTCTGGCAGCCATGTTTGAAACAAACATCTTCAACTACTAGTATAGCAAATCGTACCAGAGTGAATTATCCCTGTGAGGTTGACTAATCCTTGATTGTAGGCGCAACAATAGCCACGCGACGATAGTGATGACGTAGTATGGCGGTGAAATTTTTATTTTAAAAATTTCGAAAATGGTGATTATAAAATTTATGTATTTTTACTGTAAGGGTAATATTTTTATGACATACTTTTATAATCATTTTTTAACGACATTTCCGAAAATGCTACTTAATTTCCATTTGGAGTTGATAAAAATTCATCAAGCCTTATTTTAAGAAATATTATATAATTTTCCTTCATTAGTATATACACTAATTAACGAAAATTATTTTATTTTTCCATTATTTCAAATTACTTTTAACTACAGGTACCAATATTATAATTATATAAAAATATATATTAAAAAAAATCTTATTCCAAGTAAATCTTAATATGTTACACAACACCCTCCCTTTAATCTTGAATAATGTAGACTGCCTTACAAAGAAAAAGAAAAGAAAAAAAAAACCTATTCAGTTCAGAGAGTATTTAATATTTATGGCGTATAACCCTGATTAATCCATAAATATTTTAGTTCTTTTTCAAGCAATGGAAAAGTTGAAAGACCAGGGTATATAGTCATAGAATAGTCGCTTGGTAAACATTCACGAAATGAAAAAAATGCCATTTTCTGTCAAGCAAACTCTGGATAGAAATGCATTTTTGATGCCAAGCAGGTTTTTAAAGAGCTTTTTTTATTTTCCACCCACGAATTTTCTTTTCTTCTCCATGCTTCTTCATTTTCTCGAGAAGAAAAGACGCGAAGCGTAACGTGACTCTCGAAGATTTGACTTAAACATGAACCTTTCATTTTTTTGTCAGGGAGATATTCAACAATATGGAGATTCGAAGTTTTAAATTAAAATAATTCCACGAATTTCTCGATTTTTAAAAATGTAAGATAATCTGGTTCCATATTTCCATATATTTCACGGTGTACATGTATATATTTATATTGATTAATTTTCAAAGGATGAATACAGGTTACTTATTACCACAGTAATAGTAAAAAAAACTAACCAGAGCTGCCTTCTTTTGGAATGAGTTATTTTCTAGCTCTTCCTAAAGCTAGTAGTGTTTAAAACAGTAACAATAGCCACACGTAATATTATAATTTCGAAAATGGTGATTATAAAATATGTATTTTTACTGTCGAGGTAATTATAATTTGGACAGCCTCCATTTAATCTGAACGACAGAAAGATAAGTATGCATTGGAATTAGGAATTTTTATAACTTTAATCGCGTTTAAATTAATTTAATTACATTCCTTTTAAGTAAAAATAATCTTTCTGCAAGCATTGAAATGTTGTCTATTACTTTTTTAAGTCCTAAAATATTTAAAATAGAGCACCCTATCTTGAAAAAGTCCAAAAACTGATTGCATATCGAAAACTACAAACCCCCTTCCCAAGGCTGCTTTATCTAGACCTTAACTACAGATAAGCCTTGAATATATTTCACATCATTAAACTGAAAGGAGAATAAAAAAAATAAAAAAAAATTAACAAGCTTATAGAATTGGATGAATTCTTCAATAGTATTTCAACTTAAAAAAAGAAAAAATGGGAGATATATGAAAGAGGGTGAATATTTAAAAATTGTATCTACTTCAAAGAGTTGTTTATATTATAACGTAACAGCCAGACCTTTCGAATGAATATATTCAGATATTAATCTGTTTACTTTCGCGAGGGTCCCACTCTTAGTATACGCGCGCACCAAGCAAAATTATCGATTAGCTTCAGGCGGCACCTCCCCCGAGAGAGCGAAGAGTCTCGAAAAGGTTGGAGAATTAATTATTGAATACAAGACGCCAGGGAAGAGAATATATCACGAGATGAGAGAAAGCGCGCTACGAGATACTACGGAAACCGATCCACGAACGGGAAGAGTTTTAAAACGATGGGTGAAAAGGAAAATAAAATAAGGTTGTGCATATTCAAATGAAATCAAACCGGGCCATGTCCAGGGATTAGTCTTTTTCGTGAAATTTGCGCACCCGATTCCTGCCTTTAGTAATGCTAAATACGTACTGACGTAATCGCTAGAATAAATACTAGACATCGGGGTTTGGACAAAATAATCCACAACTATCAGTTAATCAGTTAATCATAAAAAAATAATCGGAAAATTATTCACGATTACATTGGATTTATCATAGACTTTCCTCGAAAAATTTTAAGTTATGAATAAAGATAAAATAATCTAATAAATACAGTTAAAAATACTATGGGGGGAGTTTTTCTATATCTTGATATCGATCTCGACAACCCTTTCCTTGTTGAAATCGACTTCGATGAATCATTCAGATTTCCAATAAATAGTCTTCTCGATCGAAATCTATTTACCGAATACAATCATTTAAATTCTCGATTTCGAAGTCGATAAACTGTAAGATTTCGATCGAAAACGGCGTATCTAAATGCTTACGCAATAACCACCCAGGCTTGTACATTGATTATGCGCAATGACCATCTACTAAATCATATCAGTAGGTAAGGTTTATTCACAGCAAAATGGAATCTTGAAAATTTTTCCTTTTGACAGTCCCTTTAAAATTGCCTCATGCTTCCTATATATGTGCCCCTTGACTCTACGGCTTTTGAAAAATTAATATTTTATTTTGGTATTGATGGGAAAAGTTGAAAAGTGTATACGAGAAGATGGGTGAAGGTTGGAATAGTGGTAAGGAAGAGAGGCCGCGTCGTCGCCTAGTCAGCTTAATTACAATTGAATTAACGAGAATATTGCTACGGCGGGGTCGACCACCCGGTACTCTCCGTACGCACACACACGCACACTCTTTGAACTTCAAATAAATTTTAATTTATTCGAAAAGGTGCGCCAGAACTTGGTAATTAATTTTAAAAGACTCGAGGTACGAAGGGAACATAACGGAGTTGTTTATTTTGTTATCTATTATACCTATCTTTACGTATATGATAGTACATAGAAACTTTATAAAAGTATAAATAATCAAATGCAACACTTGTATACTTAAAATAAGATTAAAACGGTAGTCTACTTATTGTATATGTATAAAATTTAAACAGCCCCTTAAAGGGAGGATGCAACCTAACAACAAGTGATTTTTTATCGATTCCTTATTGTTTAAATAGGCCTAATCCACTATTTAAAAAATTAGTCGGGAGGTAACTAATTAACTCGAGGTTAAAATTTAATTATTAAATAGTGAAAACCCTTTATTTTTCCTGGGTTTAATGGGAGCCTGAAGGAAATATCAAAAACATAATTCTAAAAGTATCCTTTTTTGAATATCGTTTAATCGTAATTAAAACTAATTTACTAAAGACACAATTTTTGGTCCCTTTTATTTTTATCGTAACAAGTTGAAGACAATATCATGTTTTCTGAATTAACTAAACTGACTTCCCATTTAAAAATGAATCAGTTAAAAATACAATCTCTGATTGCATTAATATTCAATTAAACACCTCGAGTATAATTCAATCCAATTAACCAATTAGCCCGTTATTGCAATATATCACGCAAAGATTAATCAAAGCATGTATGGACATGGTATACATTTTATATTGTCTCGATAGCATAAAACAATTCACTATCAATTCAATATCATATAAGAGTTTCCCATCCATTCATCAAAATCACTTAATGATCATTGAAACAATAGCCCGATGTTGGTTTTGATGATCTGATCTTTCTTGAACCAACAATAATGAAAGAAATAGGAAACGGAAACGACCAGAAAGGAAGATGATGAGAGACAGAGAGATCGAGAGAAGCCAACGAAAAAAAAAAAGAAAAAGAAGAACAAGAGCAAGAGTGATATTAAGAATATGATACATCTCTCAATCTGCCTCCATCCTAATACATATAGTGCAAGTACATGTCTAGCATCCACGCAGACATCTGAGAACGTAGAGTTGATGATAAAAAGAGTGAGCCGCGATCCGAGATAGAGTGGGATAGAAATACAGAACGTTCACTGTCGAATAAGCAATGAAATGAAAGGCATGGAGTCTATATTAGTTAAGCGAACGTAATCATTACTCGATTCTCTCTCTATTTGCCTTCCTCATCCTTTGGTTCGATATCAGTAAACGATTTGGGAAGGCGAACAAGTAAGCGATAGAAGCTAATAAGTCGCAGCTGACGACTGACGTAAGCCAATCGGCGGTTTTGTTTCTATAACCAAGCTCATAATCAAAGTCACGTTATGTTTTCATTTCGTACAAACCAACCTTACATTTTGGTTTCTTAAATACGGGATATAAGAAGTTCACTAATAGAAGTGGCTAGCTTCAAATGCCTTACGTGTATAGGATTGCATTTTAATATTATATTTATAATAATATATTCTTAGAGCAGAATAACAGCTTCACAATTAGATCAATGGCTTCATAATTGGTTAATAAATAAAGATATGAATATTTTAGTGGATTAAACAATTTTTCAGATTTTTTTTTAAATATCATAATCAAATTTTGACGGGAAACTTGAATCTTTGTGAAATTTAACTATTAATTCCCCTTGTTTGAAATCACGTAGGAATAATTATTTCCGGTTTATTTAAGAGATGAGGTCAACTTGCATCATCTTTTAAAATAGTAACTTTAAATTTTAACTTCAGAAACGCTGATAATGTACTTTTGTAAATAAAATACAGCTTTACACGTGCTGAAAACTCGACATCGTTCCAAATAAAGCGTATCCTCCATTCTGAGTTTACATTAAGGACAGGCTTTCCTTTATATCAAAGAATACAAATACGAGGACGTATTAATTACCTTTGAACGCGCTGAAAACACTCACTGTTTCTGACTACTTGTTCGTTTGATGTGTTTCAGTTAATGAGGTAACTTTGGGGGAAGGGGAAAAGTGAGGTAGAATGTAGCTAAAAGGCCACTCGCTTATACTAAAGGGTTAGTACGTATTAGTTCTTCTGATTCGACGAGTTGTCGGGATATGGTTTGTAATAGTGGCTATAGCACCTATGAGTCGAGCTAGGCTATGACCCCCACCCAAGGAACCCTACTGTCAAGATGAGGTCTGCTCTATGATTTAACGCCTTAACCCGCGTCGTCCTGGTAATGCGGGAGGTAGCAGCTGGTCCTAACAAGCCCCAAAAATGGAAAGGGTCTGTCGCCAATACTTTCCGTTCTCATAAAAGGGCAGCGAGTGATAATGTCGAGTATTTAGTGAAGTATACGATAACTATTCGACAGTTCCGAATCGCTGGAGCCGTGTTTCACAAAAGCTGCGTTCATACTAGGCCTTGGAATGAATTTTCAGACGGTGACTTAAAAACAAGTCTTCGCGTAAATATAGATTATTCGTAGAACTAAAAACGTTAAATAAAATTTCTCACGCTATTGTTTGGAGTTTTTCTCACAAATTGCTGTTGATTTCTCTTACAAATCGCTCTTATAAAACGAGCCTTAATAATATTATGTTAACCTCGGTTAAAAAATATTAAACAGCTAAATTGGGCGCATCTGAAGAGGGATGCTGCAAGAGTACAGTATCGACCCCCTAAATTTTCATGCCCGAGGAAGTACGAGAAATAGAGAGAGTGTGATATCACTTACGTCACAGTATATATTAACCTTGGTATATAGCTCAGAGGCATTGCCTTTTGTGATTGCCTGTAACCCTAGGTTACAAAATAAACATTTGAAAAGTTAGAGGGATACAAAATAAAATATTCTAAATATTAATTTTTGTCAAACATACTAAAACAAACAAGGATATCATTTTAGTTCAAATATCAAGCGTATATTTACACTTCCATAAAATGTTACAATAACATTGAATCGGTTAAAGTTGCCTAAGAGCTTTAAGAGAAAGTCCGAGCAAAACGAGTCTCCGAATAGCAGCTCGGAGAAACGTGGGAAACCATACTTATGTGTCGTATATACGAGCGAGTCGTTAAAACCTCTTGGTTAAACTGAAAGCTAAATCACTCTAGCACCACCCGCTGTTAAACGGAGCGCCGATAGACGCGCCCGTCTCTTTTATGTCGAAACAATGCCTCTCGCTCGCTCATAAATGCTAAAATTGAAAATTGAAACCAGAATGTATGTCCTTTCGCAAAACCCCAACACCCCTTCCACCTGATTTCTCTTGTTTGGAACCCCGAATTAATGATCTTGATGTTATAACGAGATTTTAAAGAATCAAAAGGACTGAGGAGCCGAAATAGCTTAGGGAGCGTCAAGGGGAACATGCACCCTGCATCGAACTTCGATAATATTATATTTCAATGATAAGGCCCATTCAAACGACTGTATACAGAAAAGCCTTTCTACATTCATTTTATCGAAAACATATTAAAGGGAGAATGCAACCTAACAACAAGTGATTTTGCAAGTGAAATAGGCCTAATCAACTACTGAAAATATTTATAAACAAATATTAAACTAGAAATAAATTTAAAACTTACCCAGAAAATAGGCTTAGCTGGATTCATGGAGATAAACTGAACTCCCTATATAAGGAATAGCGACCAATGACATTGATCGATGGCTCTTATATGAGGAATGCAGGATCTCCATGATCAATATCATTGGTCGCTAGTCCTTATACGGGGAGTTCATGATCAGCTAGGTCTATTTTGATAGTAAGTTTTAAATTTATTTCTATTTTAATATTCGTTTGTAATTTTTTTACGGATGGATTAGGCCTATTTAAACTATAAGGAATTGATATAAAAAGGTTGGTTTCTCTCAAGAGATTGTAGATAATTCGTTTTAAAGACTACGTTAGTTTGTGCGAACGGGCCTTAAATAAAATCAAGTTTTCCTCACTCCCAAAGTAGGAAATTAATGGGATTTTCTAGTTTTGATTGTCTAATAAAATGAAAGGGGGTTTGTGGTGAGCTCGGGTTATGATCAGGGGTTTCGATGGATATTGAAAGAAAGCTGCTCGAGGCAGCGTGCCTTTTTGATTTACCGATCCAATTTTTATTTAATAATAAACCGAAATATTATTCGTCAATCTTAGGAAACTTAGTAAAATGATATAAAATTTAATAATAGAGTTTAATATTGAAACTTCTATTCCCACGATAAAATCAAAAGGTGGGTATACAGCTATATAGTCTTTGTTTAGTAAACTTCTAAGGCTTCAGGTGTCAATTTATTGATGTACCGGAAAACCGGGTATTGTTCAAACTAAACAACATATATGGTCAATTAAAGAACCTTTTGTTTGCTTATACTTCGAAGATAATATTTAAAAGGTAACTTTGTTTATAAATTGAGTCTTTATTCTCGTGTTATTCCCATTTGACACTAAAATGGATAATAGACTCTGAAAAATCAGTTACTTTTAATTTACTTGGATTGTTAAAACCATATCAAAACTACTCAAAGTTTTCTTTGTAATTTTCAGTTAATTAAATCCATGTTGCGAACTCGACTAGCTAAGCCTAAAATGAATTTTAGAGTGTATAAACATTCTCGGAATTGCTGATGACAATGAAATATCGTATATAAAAATTGCAGCGCACGAACCAATTTAACTATAAACAGAAGTAAATAGTTGGGAAGTAGGTAATCCATAACCTTTAGCAATTTTGTTTGGCGCCTTTAAAGTTTTTTAAAGCTTTTGGCGGGAAACCGCGGGTGAAATCACGAAAACTAGTGCGCGAATCTTTGACAGTAGAGTTAAGTGATTCAGTTGCAGTTTCCCGCCAAAAGCTAAATTCAAAATTTTCAGGCGCGTTTTTTTAGATACAATTGACGTAACTCAGTATAGTTAAAGGAGATCTTACCTACTTTACCTATTAACTTCTGCTATAGCGCCAGGAACAATTTTAAACTACCATCTTCATTGATTCAGGTGAGGTGCCAGTCACTAAAGGCGGATGCACACAGACCATTTTCGCGCGCATTTCACGCTCGTGCGCTCATAGAGGTCTATGGGCAAGAAAACTGGTCTGTGTGCATCTGCTTTTAGCGTAATCGGTGTACAGGCTGTACCCTAGATTGTACTAAAGCGACGCGTAATCCGTAATCGGTGTACAGGGAATCCGAAAGTGATTAGCCCCTCGGATTCAGGCGCTATTTCAAAGACGAACTTTTATAATGTTCTTTCATTTAGATCTGAAATTTCTTCAGGTAATTAACCAAGAACTATTACGAAACCTTTTGCTAGTTTTGATAATATTTTAAAGCATATTTTAAAAGGCCAAATCGATTGAAAATAACTTGTTCCTGAGTGTATTGTATCTTTTTTAAGAACAATGTATATAAAATTCAATAAGGTATAGGATACAATAGCCATTAAAAGATTAATGATCGTACATATTGTCTAACCATGTACCAGACTATTAACATAAAGTTGGGTTATTAAAATTTCGTATTCTATAATGGAGTTAAATTTATAGAACTCGGGGAAACTTTCAAGATATATAACATAGACCACAAATATAAATTCGTTACCGAATTCTGTAGCTTTCAAGTTAAGCTATACATTGCGTTGTTTACTTTTATGTAATAAAGTGATAGACATTTGATAATATTATAAGAATATTGAATAATTCATGAAAAATGTTATCTCCCATTTGAACAAACGCTCTATTATGGTATTCTGTTGATATAAAGAGCTTTTGAACTAGTTTAAATTCCTTGTATATATTTTTAATTTACAAATGGAAGTTTAAAAATAAAAAAATAAGGAAAGAAAAAACATTTACGTAATTGCAAACGTACTCAAAACTGTAGTAATTTAAAGGAAAACAAGTACTAAATCCCATAACAATTAAACCCAACTCAGAAAGGATAACAAAAGCTACGTTCACACTTGACACTTTAAAATACTTTTATTGGATCATATCGTCTGTGTTTCTCGATCAAAGATTTATATTGGTGACCCTATAATTTTAAAATTTGATTTTTCCATAACGGTTCAACAAGGTTTCAAAAGTATGGTCACACTATCATTTCTTAATCGATTTGAAATCGTAAAATCAAACCGCGATATTCAAATCGTCAGGAGTCGTTTTAAACGTCACGTGTTCACGCATCATCTTTATAAATCGATTTATTGGAACTGGTTCCCGAAGCGGATTCGAGAAATCGAATCAAATCGATTCGAGAAAAGACGATTTCCCGTTCACACAACTCCGGCGAAACGTTTTGAAACGGTTTAAATCGATTCCAAGATCTAGTATGAACGCAGCTATGCCCTGATACCAATTATTATAAAAATAGTTTGACAGTAGCGCTAAACTAAATACGAAAGGGTATGTGAACTGATATTTCTAAACTAAATATTTGAATTTTAAGTTAAACATTTTTTTTTTTTTTTTTTTTTTTTTTGGTCCTTAAGGGTTTTACAGAAAAAATTTGAGAAGGACGATTTATTTACCTTAAAGGCAGAATAAAGTCTGACATTTTCTATGGATCCAAATACATTTTCGTGTTGCTATAGATATAAATGTGCTAACAGCCTTGAAATGAGTAAATTCCTACAGTAAAACCGGTTTTTAAACGCACTTTTGGTTCCTTTGAAGACTGAAAAGTATTAAATAGCATAAACCATTCCTTTAATTGAAAAGAAAAAAAAAAAAAAAATCAATCTTCATCTGCCTTTTTTTTCTTACTTAATTTTCTTAGAAAATTGAAAAATTGTCAGTGCATGATCGCATCATTATGATTAAGAATAAGGAGAAGAAAAATGTGTGAGGGGGAGGAGTTAAAAAGTGAGGTATCATTGAAGATGATACCCTGGGGAGCACGTTCGCGAGTCAAAGTTGAATTTAAGGTTGTAAAAGAGAAACGCCAAGTGCAGCTGCTGGTCGTGGAGTCTACGAAATTTGGGTTCACGGGGGTTGTACGCTTCGAAGAACGCTTCATACACGGTGAACCTTCAAGCTCGCGGGCTATAACCCTCCCCATTTTTCTGATTTCATTTGCAATTCAAAATTTGACCCCCATCATGAAAAGAAGAAAAAAAAAAAAATATATGCAAATATAAATTGCATTTAGGGACTTGAAAGAAAGAGACGTGGTCGCGCCGTAAAATGGGAAAAACCAAAATTTGAATTTTTTCTATCATATATATGATGAGGAAAATGAACTAAACTGATAAACGAAACTATCTTATTTCTCTATTTGTTCTTAAGGCTATTTTATACATGGTATTTTTATGCTTGTTTCCAATATTCTCATCCTTGTTCTGGTGATGCAACGATTTTTTTTTATATAAATTCTGTTTGTATATATATTTTTTTAAGTGGTGATGGAATTCTTTCAAATTCATTCTCATGAATTTAATTACTGTTAGTAATTAGTTTAAAATAGTTATTTATGCCACGATTTGCCATTAGAGGACGCTTATGAACACCAGATAAGAAAGGTGTCCATTGTTAAAAAATCCTAGACATCAGCAATTCTGAACTTTTACAATCTAAAATTTCTTCAACAAGAATTTAGTAGCTTTGATTATTAACTGTGAAATGCCTCGGAACCTTTGGCAAGATTGAATTATGTTTTTTTATATCATATTTTAACGGTCCCTTTAACATCAGCAAAAGACTATAAGCCCCTGTAAAAGTGTTCTATTAGGATTGCTTTGGTGTGCACAGCGAAGCTACGTCAGCAGGAGCAAATGTAATATATAACCTAACAACAGGTGATTTTTTATCGATTCCTAATAGTTTAAATAGGCCTAATTCACCAATAAAAAAATATGAACAAACTAGAAATAAATTTAAAAGTAACCCGGAAAATTAGGCTTAGCTAGATTCATGTAGATCCTTAAATTCTTGGTATTGGTGTGTCAGCGACCAATCAAAATGTTATTGTAAGTCTCATGGAAATCTCGCCTTAACGACGGGCCTTTCCTCATTGGTCGCTGACCCATCAATGCGAAGAAATCGAGGACCTCCATGAATTCAGCTAAGCCTATTTTTCATGGTAAGTTTTTAATTTATTTCTAGTTTAACATTGGTTTGAAATTAGTTTTTTACTGGTGGATTACTCCTATTTAAACGTTAAGGAATCGATAAAAAACACTTTGATAAATTATTCGACATTCCAATTCTGTTTACTAATAAATAAAATAGTCTAACAAATATAACAGTCGATAAATTGGCCCAACATAATCGTATTTTTTATTTATTGTGCATTTTAGGGGGGGGGGGGAGCTTTTGGTCCGATTGGTAATAAACTTGGTACTATAAAAAGCTATAGTTTAGACACGTAGAGTTCCCAACACACACAGCTAGGTTATATCATTATTTTTTCGAAACAAGAGAGAAATAAAAATATTTGTGTCACGTTATATAATGGCCATTATTCCAAAAATTTCAAAACTTGGAGAAAAATAAAAACTTATGTCTTAAAATCCTTATATTTCCAACTTTATTATATATACACCACTTCTAGCGACTTACAAGCAATACAGTAGAAAGGCGGGGATATAAATTAGCCCTAAAGATAGACCCTATCAGTCTTGAACCTTGGATTACATACGGAATTGTCTCAAAGTATGAATGAACTAAACATTAAATCATACCCCATCCATGCACTCGAGAACAAAAAAATATTATAAGATATAAGTCATTGTATTAATAACTAAAGCTAAGGCGGATGAATACATAATATAAACCTTCGTATATAATAAAAGTAGTTTTACAATTCGCTCCTGAAACGGAGTATAAAAAACACTAAGAAACTCATAACCTTTCTCTTAAATTCAAGTCGAAAGAATTCTTAAAGAAACAAAGAATTAAATTTAAGTCTAAGTGTAAACTCCCGTATTAAACGTGACTTTCCCACGATCTCTGTATCCCCTAACGTGGCTTCATTCCGTTGTACATCGTGAACAAACTGTATAACAATAGCAACGAAGCGTAAGGGCCGAATTTAACGATACCCAAGCCGAAACTAAAACAATAAAAAGCTTAATAAAAATTTTCCTTTTTTTTTTTTTTCTTTCTTTCAAGAGATAGTCGAATGACTGAGAAATAAAGAAGCTATGAAGAGACTGATGCACAAAAAATGGAACAACGGACCATGGGAGTGGAGAGTAAAATAAAAAAAAATCCCCATCTAAGACATTGAATACAGTTTAAAATGGGTTTTAAAAGCCTAAAAGGAACGAAAAAGAGGCCAATAAAAAACCTCCGACACTAACTCTGGAAATTTCGGAGCTTTTTTTCTCATACCAAAGATCTCCCCGACTTTTATGATGAAAAATAATTTTCATTATGTCGGTATAGTAGGAAAAAAAGCACTAGGTTTTAAAGCGCGTTGTTCAAATACTTAGAAGCAAAATGTTTCAAGTCAATATAGTTAAAGTGTTTTCTAAAATTTATTTTTTTATCATTTACCGAATTTTAGAAAGTTTTCCACAAACTTTTAAATTAATATAATAAAAAAAATCTGATACTAAGTCTGCGAGGTTAAGAACTTCAAAATGATAAACGTTCCGGTTACGTAATTTTTATATTTATTTTTATAAACATCTTAATTGGGAAATATTATCCTTAAATGCATAATGAAGGTCTCGTTAGTGGTTAAATTTAATTCATTACTTAGAAAATGATACATTAAGTTTGAAATTAACTTTAATACACTTGGATAGTTTGAAATCTAGACGAATTTGTGCCTCTATAGCAAAAAATTTATATTTATTTGCAGAATCTGCACATAAACGTCTAAATAAAATAATTCCATTTAACTCTTAGGTGTCATTTTAGTGTTTAAATTAAATTCCGAAATTGAGTTAGGTTTGAATTTCAGAGTACTAGGTAAATTAGGGCCCCATCATATTATTTCTGCCTTTTCAAGAATTAGTCACGGTAAATCTGTGCTGTTAATTAAAGTCAGGAGCCGTTGGAAATTAATTTAAAAACCAAAAACAAATAATTGGGCAAACTTCTCAAATACGTTTTCTAATATCCAAATAAACTTAATGCTTGTTTACAATTTTTAACCATATTTATTTCAGAAAATACCGAAATATTTCCTTAGTTTTGATATGAATTTTAATTTATTTTGTTCTAATTATGAAAGGAAATAGATTGGTAAAATATTTTTTGGCCAATTTCATTTTAAATAAAAAAAAAATAACTTTCAGTATTGATACTGGAGACAATTAAGAACTGAACAACTGTAATGTTGTTTGGAGCCATATAAGCACTAGGTTTTTTATTCGCCCCAGTCCCCAGTTTTAGACCATTCTTAGAATTACCCTTGAACATGTGAAAACAGAGTTCAAAGGTCGTCAAAACTCATTGCACCGTAGTGACGTTGACCTTTCAAAGGACGGTGTTTTACGAAATTACTTCCGGATGTGACATCAAATTAAAACACGTGTAACTTCATTTAATTTGATTAATTTGACGTCACGAGTCTTTTCTTGGCTAAGTTATGTAGGGGATCATATAGATTCTATTCGATCTGTGACCCAATCTGGCAAATAACTACTCCTACACCTCGACCTATCGACGCGAGTTCCGTCAAACGTCCGACTTAATACAGTTTTTCACTAAAGGTCGTATGACACGAGCTAAAAGCCTTTTTAGACGTGGGTGGAAATTTGTGGGAGAAGAAAATAGAAGATGATTTCGACGTGACGCCGACGACGGAGAATGCCGAACCCATAGCCAAGGGAACGCGCGCGGGTCCCCAAAAACCTCTCCGCCATTCCAGAGCGCCAATCTCCCAAAATGCCCCCTTCCTTCTACCCACTCACGCGTATAGCATCCAACCCTTGATGGCAAAGCGCGCATTCCATCGCTATGAGAGATAGGCTCGAAAAGGGGACCCCTTATTAGATTATGGGACAGGTAGGGTTACCATAGCGACGGCCCTGTGATTTGTTGGCATTTCCCGTTTAAGGGAGGAGCCTATCCAATTTTTGGCAGAACCCTAGAGGGGAAAATAGAATATTTCTCAGCTCTCTCTTCTAGAATCTCTCGTCTCTCGCTCCCAAGCCCCTAGCTCAAACGATTAAAGGGAGGATGCTAATGTCTAATGAAAAACTAAAAGTTATTTTTAATATCCGTGAAATGAAAAATACCAAGAGACATCGAATCGATATATGAATTCCCGGTGTTAAGCGAGATATTCAATTATACATATAAAACTGGTTTTTTGAAATCATTTCCAGGTATTTTAAGCTACGTGTTTTGTTATTCATTTCCTACGTCGCAAAAATGTAAATTTCTTTAAGACGATTCTCATTTTCTTCTGGAAAATTAAGATAATATTTTCAATGATTTCTCTTAGTATACTACTTGATAAAACAAATATATGTTTCATATCTATAATTTCTAGGTATATACTTAAACCTTAACAAAATCGCCGACTGACATAGATTCACGTGTACAGAGTGTTGGTCCATATCCACAAATACACCCCCTCCCCCTTTTAAGAAGACTTCTAAGGTTCAAAATCGTATTTAGGACAGCAACGTAATTTTATCATAAAATATACGTTCACACTTTTGTAACGTTTATTAACTGTTTCGAATGTTCAAATCAACTTTTCAAACTAGTATTTTATATTTTAACCCTAGATCTTTACAGTTGACCTCAAAATTTTACAATTTGACCTTTTATAAAACGGTTAAAAAAGATTTCAAAGTCTCTAGTGTGAATGCGACTAAAATATTATTAAACTAATTTACAAGACTGCTACTTCAATTAGATCAGATATTCATATATAAATATGGACCCGAATGATCAACAGGCTTTAGTGAATGGGCGTCATAGTTCAGTTAACCCTTTTCTATGAGAAGGGGGTAGGAAAGAGAATATCCGTTCTAGCAGCCCAGCAAAGCTTTTTGATATTGGCGGCTTCGCGAGGCTCGCGGGAAGCGGTCTCGTTATTCTTTTTTTCTCTAGTGAGAAACGTCATCAAAACGTAAATTAAATAGAGCCAATAAAACGTTTTTAAAGACGAGAGAGGTCAATTATGTATCGGGATACAGTAAAGGCAATATGATAATCATTAATTCCATTTATTATTTATATATGAATTAATGTATAGATAAAATTCATCAGTTAATTTAGAGTTAATTGTTTCATATGAATAATTTCAATTAAATAATCTCCTTGTCGCTCGCGCTCTTGTATGAGAGGAGAGCGGTCATTTCTCCAAAATTACGGTATTCCACTAAGATTACAGAAGGAAAAAAAAAAAAAAAAAAAAAAAAAAAAAACGTAGTCTGCTCTGGCGATCCTAACTGCGAGAAATTTCGAATTTACCGGAAATCGATTCAAAAAATTTATTTTCGTTTACAACTTCCCTACAAGACTTCCCTAAGAGAAGCGGGACGTTCCAAAATTCCGTTCGATGCTAGTAGCGAGGGGGCGAGCGCCCTAGTGAGAAGCTAAACTAAGGGGCTAACGGAGGGGCATGGAATGACCCGGATGCGAAGGTACGTGCGCAGGCATCTTCCTATTGGATGGACCCCCCTTTTCTCTCCTTCTCCCCCCCCCCCCCCCCACTCGGGACATTCTACTAAGGCATCGCCTTACTAAACCCGAGGCTTTTTTTATTTATTTTTTACGTTCTTTCCAAATAATATTTCTGGCTTTTTAGCCTAGTAGATATTAAAGCAAAAGAAAAACCTGGTCTACCGACTGCCGATATTTTTTTTCTTTTTCGGAAAATGGGTTCAATAAGCGTTTAACTTTGGGAGAAAAAAATCATCTATCTATAACTTTTTAGGAACTTGGTGCGATTATTGTTCGAAAATAATAGTAAAAAAATATTTTCCGCTCTAAAAAAAATTAAGTTAAAAGTTTTATGACTTTTATATGGGTCGAAATGTTCGATTTTTTTATTAAAAAATTTAAAGACAGTGGAAAGTAAAGTTAATAGTGATGGATCTTAAATTATATATACAAGATATTTAGCAACTAAATTTGGTTTATTAATTATTAATTATCACGCTATCGGTATATTAAAACTTAACTTCGAACTACCACTTATTGCCATGATTCAGGGCATAATAAGAGTAACCAAGGCTTAGTTCTTTCAGTCGAAATATAGGTTAAGTTTGATAATGTGCCTCATTAATACAGGAATAATTTGAAAAATTTGTCTAACTTCGTTTATAATGTTTTGATGAGAACATTCAACGACCAATCAATGCGTTTTTTTTTAAATTAAATTTGAAAGTCCATTAAATTACAGTAGATTAAATTCGGGCCTAGTCAAATTAATTTCGAGTCAAGCACGTGAATTTTATTTCCAAGAATTGAAATTGTTTACTTTGTACTTTCAATTTGTACGATTTCAAAATTAGGCTTAGCGCAATTTTGGCCGTTTCTTTCTACAATTTATTAACTATTCGTCAGTTTTCTGTTACTATAATTTGAAGGTTAATACACTAAATGGATCTCAAAAAGCTTCGCTATATCGAGAGTCTTACGATCTCAATCATTCTGTATTCTAAAATATCGCGGAATAGAATCAACCCCTTGATTGGTCGAAAAGTCGCTTCATTAAAATATAAGCGCAATGGTAAGCCTAAAAAGGTTTCAAGTATTATTTTCTAATTTAAATAATTGATCAAAAATTGTTTATATTTAATTACAAAAAGCAAGGGAAAAATTAAAAGCGCTAGTAATTTTTCTAGATAATAATGTTATTTAATTTTAAGGTTAGCGCCCAGAACCGTTCTCGGCAAAGACGAATCATAGGAGCAAACCATCTAATGCATTTTTTACGAGCCCCTGTAGAAATGTTCTACTAGCAGTACTTTGGTGTGCAGAGCAAAGCTGCTCATCAGGAGTAAAAGAATTTTAATTTTTGGCGAATGTCATTTAATTGATTGCTTAATTAGCTATATTCGATAAAATTGAGAGTAGTAAGAGTATTTAGTACTAACGCTACTAAAAAACACTCAACAAGTTATCACTTGGTGTTGCTAGAGGTCAAGGAAGCCCAGATAACCCGAAGAAGGTATGAAATGTGAATATTGAGCCAATATTTAGGTAATTTGAAAATACACATAAGCATTTAAGAATAATAAATATTATTGAACTAGCCCTATGCATTAAAACTTATTCCTTTGTGAATTATAATACCGTCCGAAATTTGAGGAAAATTAAAATATTGGGACAAAAATTCAGGAAAATTAGAATATTGTGATAAAATATGAATGAAAGTTCTAAAAAAATTTAATATTGGGAGACAATTAATCGAATACTCTGGAAAATTGAAATATTGGGACAAACGATCGGGAAAAGTTCGAATTTCTTGGCCCGATTGTTAAAAATATAATTATTCTAATAAAATTTGAATATTAGAACAAAAGGACATATAATTTGGAAATTATAGTTCAAAATGTCAGGAAATTTGGGACAAAATGTCAGAAAATTAAAAATTGAAAATTTTAGGGCAAAAGATCAGATAATTTTAAAATTTGGGGTCAAATTAAAGTTCAGGGAAAAGTCAGAAATTTAAATATGTGGACAAATAAATGTCGACCGGGAAAAAGTATTTCAAAAATTGGATTAAATATTAATCTAAAAAGGTTTAGAGTACCATCCAAAAGACTAATAATTCAATGTATGGTTCATTTATATTTTTCAAACTATGCTCATTAAAATAAATGATACATTAACTTATATATAATTGAATTAATAAATGAATAAAATTAGTAACGCTTAAATATTGTAGTCAAAGGTCAGGAAATTTAAAATTTTGGGACAAAAGACCAGATAATTTTAAATTTATGCCTAAAGGTCCAAGAAATTTGGTTCAAACTAAAGTCAGAAATATAAATATTTGGACAAATAAAGGTCAGGAAAAAGTATTTTAAATTGGGCTAAAATATTTATCTAAAAATAATTAGAATACAATCGTAAAAACTAATAATTCAATGCTTGCTCGGGTTCATTAAATGATATATAAACTTAAGATATAATTAAATTAATAAATGAATAAAATTAGTGACGCCTATATACTTAAATAAATACGACGAGCTTACGCACCATAATTTAAAACCAAGTAAAATATTAATAAGCTACGGTAAGCTTACACCAAGGTTAAAATAAATATCTCTTTCCCCCGTAACACGGCAAAGTTAGTTTTTCTTCCCCTTTTACCTCCCATTCTTATTAAAAACTAGGATCCCATGATAGCTTTTTTCTTTTTTATTATTATTTTTTTTTCTCGCGGCGTAGCGTTATTAATGCTCGCTTTTTCCGGTAGCCCAGAATCGGGCAAGTCAAGCGAGAATGATTTATAGCCGCATCGCTTAAGCGGCATTAAGCGCCCACCAAAGCTAGACACAAAACTTTGCTCGCCTTCTATACATAAAGTCAGTTTGCCCTAGCGCCCCGAAAGATGAGGTACGACTAGAAAAATACACCGGGAATGTTTTTTAATACAGCGACCAAACCAGGACCCATTCTGCTAAAATACACAATCCATCATTTGCTTAATTTGAAGCTAAAAAAATATATATATATTTATATAAATATATCCTAGTGCCTTGCACACTTTCACGATGATATTAAACCTTGGTAAAGGGGAAAAAAAAATCGTAATTTGGTTCAGATTAGAACCTTATCATCCTAGCAGAGCTTCTTTTATAACTCCTGCGGGGAATCCTGCACGATGGTTTAATGTATAATCCCATCCTAGGAAACTTTTTATATATATTATGAAATTGAGCGGGTAATTTCTGTATTGCATAAAGAAAGATGCCATTAAAATTTAACTATGAATTTTTCCAGGCCATCTACACTTCTGTTCCAGAAGGTTTACTGTTAAGTAGGATAAATGAGAATAGCCGAAACCAATTCCCATAGGCTGAAACACGAATATAAAAGGATTTTTTTTCTCTCGCTGAATAATTTAATTCGCTTTATTAAAATTCCAGTGATAAACCCTACTTCTATATATTTTTTGCAGCTTTAATTTTTGATGATAAAGTTTGTAAGGGACTAATTATAACCTTACCATATCAATTAGCAACATTATTCACCGACAGGAATTTGGGCTAGCTAATGTTAAAAATTAATATCTTGTTTGATCAAAAATATGATTTTAAGTTTTTTTAACTCAATGTACTCCCATAGAAAAACCTGAGATATAGGCTTAAAGGAAGAATGCAACCTAATAATTAATTTTTAATAGATTCCTTATCGTTTTAAATAGGCATAGTCCACCGATAAAAAGTTTACAATACAAATATTAAACTAGAAATAAATTTAAAACTTTACCGGAAAATAGGCTTAGCGGGATTCACGGAGATCCTAGATTGCCTCCGTGTAAGGTCTAGCGACGAATGAAAAGGCCCGCCGTTCACGCGAGATTTCCACGAAACTTACAATCGCGTTCGATTGGTCGCTAGACCTTATACGCGAAGAAATCAGGATCTCCATAAATCCCGCTAAGCCTATTTTCCGGGTAAGTTTTAAATTTATTTCTAGATTAATATTTGTTCGTAAATTTTTCACTAGTGGGTTAGACCTATTTAAACAATAATGAATCGATTAAAAAATTACTTTTTGTAAGGTTGCATTCTACCTTTAACCAATATGGAAAAATAAATCGAATAGTTTGGTCAAAAATGGTCCAAATGGGAAAATTTCAACCAAATGCAACCAAATGAAATAACTTGAATTCAACAAAAATGGATCAAAGGCCGTTTACATTTTGGTCCAGGATCTATTTTGGTTGAATTCTGTTGGAATTTTGTAATTTGGACGATTAACGACCTTAATATACGAATTCCCTTTAAAAGTAGAAGAATGTTTTCTAGATAACCTTCGGAATAAAATAAGCATTCCATTCTATAAATAACATTACTTATTTTGAAAGAGCTTATTAAAAGATATTAAATTCAAGCACCTTCGTAAAAATAAAATAGATTTCAACCGTATTAAAAACAAAATTAACATAAAAAGAGTTAAAAAAAATCCCTTTGGAGTAAATAAGACTTGGATAAGACTATTAGCCACGCGCGTATCAAATCAGAAGGGCAAAATATTCCCAGTAAACGTGTAGCTACACAAAGTCAGCTCATATAGGGAAGATGAGAGTCTGGGAACTGTAGGGATCCCAATGTCAACACAATCGCGGGTTTCAAGGCGGATGGGGATATAGGTGGACGATTTTCGCGTCCTTGTTTACATTGCGCTTATATCAAACGACGAAAGAGCTATATACACTCGATTCAAGATCAATTTGCAATGTAACAAAAGCCGCGGCGCGATAATAAATAAAGTTAATACATCGTAATGAATGAAAGTATAGTTTTGCAAACTAATCATGTCACGGATATATAAGAGAGAAGTTCCGAGGTTCGGAGAAGGAGCCGAGGCTTAAAAAGCTAAGCCTTGCCCGTCTTAAAGCTAATAACGTTTAATACGAGGGGAATTTTCCAAGCCCCTACAAGGGCGAGTTTGAGTTTGCTTTTGGCCACGAGGCGCGAGAACGCTTCCAGCTAATTAATAATGTCATCGTCAAATGGTCGGTTAAACAAAAAAAAAAACTTCATTGATGATAAGATTTAAGAGTTTGGAGCTATCATACCAACCTCATTTCCATCACAGTTCAAAACTAAATGGTGTGATAAAAGGTTCGTGGTCGTATAATTAAATTTTTAAAGGAACTAGAAGAATTAATGGGTGACTAAGAAAGAAATGAGTATATCCAAATTGGTTTAAGAAGTTGAATTACTTGACCAATTAATTAACGTCGTGATAACTTAATAAAATCTTACGTCGGACGTAATTTATGCATAGAGTGGAATGCACACATCCGCAAAAAAAAATATTTGAACCCACAAGCTTCCGTACATTGGATTCATTTGATTGGTTCGATTTTATACTTCACTTAACCAAACTTTAGAAATTAATTAAAAACACCTAAAACGTGTCCAATACTTGGGAAAACATTCTGAAATACGTTTTTCGACACGGTGATTCCGAAAATAAATTCAAAAGATGTTCCAATTTTAGCTCATTGTTTAAATTTAGTGTTATTTTTAAAATAATTTAAAGGGTTTACGATTTAAAGATGTGGTAACTCTGTAACAATAATATCACCTCCCCGACTACGACGGAACCTAACCCAACCTTACCTAAATCATTTATATTGATAATTAAGTCTGTTCATAGAGTCGAAGTCAAATATTATGAATAAAAAAAAAAGTAGCTCTAAGGTAAATAAAACTAAAAATAACTGCCTTTGACAAATAACCTTATTCGTAATGCTTCTCACTTAAAACACGGTATTAAAATAAACATGTACTTACGGACTCTGGAAATTTTGAAGGCATCGTCACTGTCTATGACGTCCATAATGGGTTCAACTTTAAACCTGGCTTGAGTTTCGTTCGTATTGTGGAGGTAAATGGCGTACTTGAATGCGGTTTGCATTTCTTCAGTACCCGGTGTGAATACGGCTCCTAAAACAATAAATATCAGAAAAAGATAACCATTAGATTATATTTGTATATTTCAACCAATATAGAAAGAATATTCAGATAACAAAAGGCTACCATTTAATCGGATTGTAACCGTATTAGCGTAATTGAAATTGCGAGCACTTTATCTCGTTGGAATTTATAAGGTTCCTAAATCGTTAATTTACGAAACTATTTTTATCGTTATTCTGTTTAAAGGGAATCTTGTGGAGAATCCATAAAGGTCTTATATTTTAAAGCTATAAGACAGGATAAAAAACATTTTAACTTAAGGGAAACTTGGAGCTAAAAATGGAACAGCTTTTGAATTTTTAAACTCGTTTTAGGTGTTTTAATTAATTTCTATAATAGCAAATCTAAATTCGGACCAATCATATTATTTTAGTCTTCAACAGTGCTTGTAATGTCTTAACATTAAAAAAATAGGTCAGCGTAAGACGTTGGGCATCAATCACCGGCATAATCTTTTAATGGTAAGACATTACAAGCACTGTTGAAGGGTGAAATTATATGATTTTACCAGAAGCCGATGAAACCCTCCTTTGAAGTCTACTACTCCAATGTCCCATATAGCGCTCCTCTCTGTATGGGTAAAATTCCCAATTTTACGAGTTAGAAGGGGTCCTACTTCATCCCCCCTGTCTACGGAAAATTGGAAATTCTCTCTCTCCACAAACGACGACGTTTTTTGGACGAACTCCAAGGCTGCTAGAGATATTCGCTCGATGAACTCCCGCTCCGAAAACATCTACCGTTAGGAGGCGTACGAATCGCGCCTTTTGAGAATAACCCATACAGAGAGGGGTAGACAAGACCCGGGAGTAATAGACTTCAAAGGAGGGTTTCATCGGCTTCTGATTTTACTTTTATAAAAAAATTCCAAACTTTAGAAATTAATTTAAATATCAAAAAAGTGTCTAAAAGTTCAATTTTTAGCTCCAAGTTTTCCTTGAATAGTATATGTATTGTTCCATCTCAGCTTTCGTAAATTTGGAAATGAATATCTTGAAAATTTGCAACATCAGGTACAAAACTATATTTTCTCAGATTTTTTCTCTTGGATATAAAGGAAGCTTAGTTTTGTGACTGTTGCTAATTCAAGATGGAATAACCTTGTATTATATCAAAACCCTTTAGTAAAAGTAAAATGACTTTTTATGACTGGATGTAAAAACCAATTTTACTATCATATATCCTCAAGAGAGTCAAAAATAACGGGAGTTTTTCTCGCTGGCAACAAGTATATAGGCTGTAATATTTCATTATTATAACACTACAATACAGCCAACACAACTTAACGGTAAAAAGTACAGTAACAATATTCACAGGAAAAACTTAAAGTCAATTTTAAAGTTCTCTAATTTCTTAATAAATTGTGAGTATATTAACAAATTTGTGGATTATTTAAACCTCGAATCACGTTAGTGAGCAGATAACTTTATGACCCAAGCTGAAATCAGTCTACCCGACATTATTTGAATAGGAAATTGGGAAAAAATAAAAATTAAATTAAAAATTTCATGTTTTAAATTTCGATAAAATTTCCCCGAAATTTTTATAGGATCATTTTTAAATAATAGGAGTTATAGGACTATTGGGAATCTTATTACTACTAACTAGGGTGACATTCTGCGCACGAAGGAGTTGAAGTTTCACGTGGATATTAAGAAACAAATAAAAATATTTTTTCCACCAAGCTCCTAGAGCTTTAATCTTTATTCGGCCTTGCTCTATGGATACTAGATAACCATTTTGTAAGTAACAGAAAAGATTACATTTATAACTACAGGGGTACCAGGGGTAGAAGGAGAAACGAAAAACACTCGCAACATTTTATTACTTTTATCAGTAAGTTATGATAGTGGGCAACTGAGCATAAACAAAGAAAAACGAAGGGCGGATGGCCATCAAAGAAAAAGAGAGAATAGAGATTTTTATATTTCCCCAGCAACACTGCATGTGTATTAGTTCAGTTATCGCGTTTTTTCCTTACTGGTTAGAATACCCCACTAAAATCTTTTCCGGGATGCAATGTCTATTCCATCATGATTTAGCAATATATACAAAGCTAGCCACTCAGTTTTCTTGTCTTTACACTCGTTGTATCCTGAAACTATACCAAACCCGTTGAAATTTCACCAATTCCACAGAAGATAATTTTAAGTTTCACGCATCCTTATTTGTAAAACTTGAGAGTTAACTCCGTGCCCAATCAGAATTATGTATTTTAGATTAGATTATAATTATGAAAACATCGTGATAGATTCTGGATTTTATTTCAAATTTCCCAAATAAAGAAAAAAAATTTAAAATTCATATCCTTCTTTAAAGGGAGAATGCAACCTAACACCGATTCCTCATCGTTTAAATAGGCCTAATCCAACAGTAAAAAAAATTGATTGCAAACAAATATTAAACTAGAAATAAATTTGAAATTTACCATCAAAATAGGCTTAGCTGGATTCATGGAGATATCATAAACTCACCGTATAAGGACTAGCGACCAATGACATTGATCATGGAGATCCTGCATTCCCTATATAAGAGCCATCGATCAATGTAGGTCGCTGGTCCTTATATACGGGGAGCTCAGGTGATCTCCATGAATCCAGCTAAGCCTATTTTCAGGGCAAGTTTTAAATTTGTCTAGTTTAATATTTGTTTTTAATTTTTTTACTGTTTGATTAGGCCTATTTAAACGATAAGTAAATCGATAAAAATTCACTGGTTTTTAGGTTGCATTCTCCCTTTAAAGAAGTGAATTTGTAAAAATGTCCACTGATTTCGATTTTTGAACGTACTGTACAGCTCTCATTAATGTACAGATCACATTTTGGCGCGAAAAAAGGTCATAAGTCATAATTAGATGTTTGCGTGCACGTTGAAAGATTTGCTTTCTTAATGTTAAAACTTAAATCTGTACCAGTTGAAACCTAAAACAGATATACAGGCTAGGTTATATCTTTCCCACTATAAGTAAAAACTCGGGGAGATATCGGCAAGTCTTAAACTTTACGCGTGCTGACAATTCAAGATGGAATTGAATATAGGACGTGCGAGAAAGAAATGCGAATGAAGCTAAGTTAGGGGAAAGGAATATAGTCGGGAAAGCTGAATCTTAGAGAAATTCATTCGATCTAACCTTCCATTCTATTAAGTTTGTTTAAATGAATGAACTGAATACATAGTTTCCATTTTTTACGAGATGTAAGGGTCATATTTTTACGACATTCTGGAAAAAAATATTGTTCTTCGGGAAGAAGCCAAGTACATTTCGCTCGGTTTTGCGACCGGAAGATGCGGGAGATATAAAAAGATAACCTCTCTATATTGTACAATCTTGGAGGAATAATGTAAAGGTTTCAACAACTGATTCAGTGTCGGTAAAAGTTTAGTACCATAGTCAAACACCTATACGCGCATCTATGTTAAGGTTGGTTTTCATTGACATATATTTCATGGAATTGGTGAAACAATTTTTCGTGGAACTTGACGGAATATATTTAAATTCAAGACTAAAAAACTAATAATACAAAAGCTTCGTAGTTAAGGATGTTTAATCATTTGGTATTTCAATTTTAAAGTGGATTCTTTTTGGGAGTTGCGAAACTTCGAAGTTGCTCAAAACACCCAAATTAGTAGATAAACTGCTTAACTGGCAATCTTGATGGACTGACCATTTGTATCGGCCACAACGCTACCGTATTCCTCCATGGTACAACTATAAAATGCCCGAATTTTTTTTTATCTTAATTTTTGAAATATGTCATCGTATTTTATAGCACGGCTCGGTCGGTAATAAATGAAATTTCCGCGTAAAAACAAATCTGAAGGTTTTATAGTTATATTTACGACACTGCCTAATTTTTAGGAATGTATGTATACAATAAATAAAGAGTAAAAGTAACTTGAGTGACAGTTTTTAATCAAGTTGTCTTCAAATGTCTTATTTTATTTGGTTGAGAGGCTTTCGAGTGGATTTTAATAATGTTTTGCTGATTTTTTTAGTGGATTTTAATGGTTTTCGTGACATTCTAATTAAATTGAATTTATTTTGTACCTCAGCTATAGATGTTATCAGCTTTTATTTAAAATTCAGGACCTTAATGTAATTACTAAAATTAATAAGATTTTTTTGATTTAATAGATAATGATAATATTTAAAGTGATACTGCCACAGATTTTTCATGGATTCCAAATGAAATTTGCGTAGAATTTTCGGAAAGATCGTTAATAAAAACGTTTGAATAAATATCAATCAATTTTAAACGATAAATCAAATCGATATTTAAATCTCTAGGTCATCATTTTTAGTTTTATAATACTATTAACACGCGTTATTAGGAAACTTCAAAATGGAAAATGAAATATATGACGTAGTTTATATCTTGGAGATAATTAACGATAATTTTCAGACGAATTACTATCTGAATTAAGTACTTTTACGAAAAAGACGCCGCGAAAGCGACCTTATCACCAGAACGAGCGAGAATCAATATACACGCGATCGTAGTGATGACGTAGTATTGCGGGGAATATTTCTTTAACAATTTCGAAAATGGATATTATAAAATATGTATTTTTACTGTTGCTGTATTGAATATATTTTTTTTCCGTAAATGCTACTCAATTTAGAGTTCATAAAAAAGCCGTGACAGCTTCACTTTAATCTTATGAATAGGCAAATTCTCGTACTAAAATTAGATAGATAAGCCTACCCAATATTACCAATAATGGCTTACAATTAAACCAGGAAAATATAATTACAATTTCTGAACCTTCTAGAAGAAAAAAAATGACCCAAATTAAACCCTTTCGCTATTAAACCGTAAAACAAATCTACATTCCAATAATATTCTAACGTAATCCCAAAAGACTTTAAGAATTAATGCTCTTTTCCAATTATAAAGGTTCAAAAATAAAAAAGGGCCCTTCGATTACTAATTACCATCGAATATTTTTATTTTTTGAAAAGGTTTCTAAAGGCTTGAGAAGCGTTTGAGCGCGAGGATTTCAAAAGGGGGTTATTAAGTCCGGGTCAAAGCGTCCTTATTCGTAGTAAAGAGGGGTGCTAGTTGTGCGCGAAAAAAAGGATATAAAGGTCATATAACCGGGGTCAAACTAAAACGATTTCTCTAAAACTTTCACTATATACACCATCGTACATCGCGCCTTCCCAAGACATTTTCCAAATGCCAAAACGAATTCAAGCTCGACTTGACACGGAATTTTTGGATTTCGGTATACGGAGCAGCATGGTTAAAAATTCCCTGTAAAGAGTGGGATTTTATGGCAAACTGAAAAGGGTCTATTTCTAATTGAAAAAGCGAGTTTTACCCAATTTAAGTTACGGTTTCTTCTTAGATTGCAAACTCGTATAAACTGTAAAGTTAAGGAAAATAAAGTCTGAAAAATTTTCAATTTTCATCACTATATATACGAAGTTAAATATATTTCTAAATATATTTAATTTCTTAGGTTTGAAGGAAGCTTATACTATCACGCTTAATGAAATTTCAAGCTGATTTTATGATTTTATTTATAAGTTTAGCTTAGGGTTTAATGTCCGTTTTCCCTAGCTGCGCTCTCAAAAAAATTAAACTTTTATATACCAGGAAATCATTTATAAAACCCAAGAATATATTCTTTATTTTCGAGAAGTCGATCAGTATCATTAGAAATAGAGGATTAAAGGGAAACTTGGAGCTAAAAATGGACCTGCTATTGAATTTATTTACGGAATCACCACGTTTCTGTTGTTTAAATTAATTTCTAAAGTTTGTTAAGTTTCTAAGAAAGTACATATAAATCATATTATTTCAGCCTTGTAATGTCCTTACATTAAAAAAACAGACCGACCTTTGATGCCCAACGTCAGAAGCGTCAAACGCTGGCCTATTCTTTTAATATTAGGACATTACAAGCGTTGTTGAAGGCTGAAATAATATGATTGGTCCGAATTTATATTTAATTTTATTCAAATTTTACCAAACTTTAGAAATTAAACACCAAAAACGTGTTTAAAAATTCTGAAAAATTCTTAATTACGTTTTTTAATGTTGATTCCGAAAATAAATTCAAAAGCAGCTCAATTTTTAGCTCCAAGTTTCCCTTTAATCACAATGGAGGAGTGTTGAGATGATGGGAATAATTTTGACATTTCGTACAGCCCAATCTTCCAACATTCTCGGAATTCATGAATTAGTTCTTGTGACATATAATAGCTCTTCTTACTCTTAGCAAATTGAAAAAGAATTTCTAATACGTACGTCTAAACCTGTTCATACAAAATTTAAACTTAGTTCCATCGAATTGGAAATAGCTATTGCGTGGGAGCGACTGTTCATTGGTAGACGTATCTTCTACAGATACGGAAAGTTCCAAAACGCTGAGAAGTTTAATTGGAAATAAATTTTTAAACTTCACGGGAAAAACGAAGTTCGAGTTCACAGAGAAATGGAAATCAATAAGTAACAAAGAGCCGCGCACCGTTAAAGCAAGGTTATTAAAAATTAGACTTTGACACGCTGTTAAGGTGCAAGACGACGACGACAACCTGCACAAGCAAGTTAATGTGAAAAATCAAAACAAATGCTAAACAGGAAATGCGGTTTTGTAATTTCGCACCAATTTGAAATACTCATTTCCTGCTTAACATTTGTGTTACGTTTTCATAGGAACTAGAATACAATAATTTTTACCCAATCAGGTTGACTTAAGATTTCTCTCCGTGGAAAAATCTGATTTTTAATAACTTTGCGTTAAAATGGTTTAACCAGCACAAATTAAAAATATGCGTACTCTAATTCGCAAAAATATTCTTGTAATTTAACCAAGGATAGATCGCGTATTGATCCATGGGCTCAAAATGCCTTGTCTAACGTATAATTATAGAAACTGCAATTAGGCAAGGTTTAATTACATCAGCAGCGTAGAAATTTCCAATTCTAATTTCAATACAAAAAACATCACGATCGTAGGTCGTCAGACAGAATAAACCAATTACAACTCATGGAGTATTTGATTTTTGTCATGGTGCTAGAATGTTAATGTTATTATTTCCAATTACAACTGATCTCATCAAAGTCTAAACATGGAAAATTGAAGCGAATGGCACACATACATCAGTTTATGGGTTTATTATTGGTTTCTTTTGGGCAACTATGGTATACATACGCCTTAGCAGGAATAATTACTCAATTAAAATATATTTAATCTATATAAAAAGCTGATAAAAGGACTTTAAAATAAATAATTCTCTTCAGAGTAATAAAAATGTGTTTATTATGCGGTACTTTCTTCGATGATCAGTGTAAAATTACTCCATTGTAAAGGGTTATTTAATAGCTAATAAATTAAAGGGTCTCAATCGCAGGATGAAATGAAACTTTGAGCACAAGAAAAACAAATGACGCCACTCAGATGAGATTTCCTTATATCTGTATTCCACTGAGTGGCCTGAATCTCTCTGAAAACCTAATTGCTCGTGCTCTCGCTCGATGTAGAGCATTTCAATCAAATCAGAAACAAAACGTGCTCTCAATCGTTTGCTCTCTAGAAAATGACAGAGCAAAAAAACTTGCCTAGCGATCTCTTGATTTTCTCAGAGTATACAAACAAGTTGATCTTTACTGCATATGACTCGCCCAGTGGAATATAAAACTCACTATCAGAGTGATTTCTCTTACTCTAGAGTCCAGAGCACCCAGTGAAATTAACTATTAACTGCCTTCTTTGCTCGCGCGACGTCACCAAGGTGAGATAGAATATTTAAGTTCACATTCCAAACTTTGATGCCGGTTTGCAACCGTTTTGAAGGATGAAATTGCCTATTAAAGATATTACTCGTATTTCTTGATCAAAGATTTACAGGGGAGACGAGGACATTTTAAAAGTTAACCTTTCGAACCCAGTTCAAATCGGTTTCAAAGTCTCAAGTGTAAACACGGCTAAAGTATCGCGAACTTCTTATAGTTTTTAGGAAGCTTATAGGTCTTGAATAAGGAAGAAAAAAGTTGGTACATGGATAATTTTAGATTAAAATAACAAGAATTTATACTTCCAATTTTAAAAAATAATTTTCAATTCAAACGAAGCATACCTTTCTTATCAAAAAACGGAAAATGAAAATTTTTCAGAGCGCGCAGAAAAAAAACTAAAAAACGATAAAACATTTCTGGCGTTTACCGAACACTTTCCATGGCATGTATACCGAAACTAACGCGAAAGAAGAGTATATTATAGATAACTGCTACCCCCTTTCCTCCTCAGGTTCCCCTAGTTTCCCCTGGTGTAAAAAAAAAGAGTTATACAAGATAAAAAGAGGCACATTTCCGGAAAATGAAAAATATCGATCTCCATTTTTGTAAAATAGAACTCGTTATTTTTTTAGGAGCGTTTTTACTCCGGCAGGAAGAGGAGGCGGTAAAAAACGTTCAGCAATTTAAAACACACCTCTCTCTACCTAATCGTCGGGAATAAAACTTTTAGGCGTAAAACAAAATTGAGAAAGCTACGGGTATTATTTCCCCCCTCCCGATGTATACTATGTTTCAAGCTTGGATTGCTCACTGACTTTAGTTAAACTCGATTTTGATGCTAAAAATATGAAAAGAATGTAAATATTCATTTCATCTTTCCACGAAAATGTCTTAAGGGGAATGTAAATGGTTTTGCGTTTGATATGGTATGGTTCAAATTTATTTAATATTTATGATACGATTCAAAACCCACGAAAACAAAATAATATATTAATTAACTTAAAGGGGAATGCAAACTAATAACAAGTGATTTTTTATCGATTCCTTTGGGTTTAAATATGTGTAATCCATCAATAAAAAGTTTACAAAACAAATATTAAACTAAAAATAAATTTTAAACTTGGGAAAATAGGCTTAGCGGGACTCATGGGGTTCTTCCTGAATTGCCTATGTGTAAGGTTTAGCGACCAATGAGCAAAGGCACGTCGTTCACGTGAGATCTACACGAGACTTACAATCGCATTCGATTGGTCGCGAAGAAATCAGGATCTACACGAATCCCGCTAAGCCTATTTTCCGGGAAAGTTTTAAATTTATTTCTAGTTTAATATTTGTTCGTTAATATTTTCACTAGTGGATTAGGCCTCTTTAATAAATAATGAATCGATAAATAAAATCACTAGTTCTTAGGTTGCATTCTCCCTTTAAAGAAATAGCTCCATCTTGAGCTCCGAATCGGATATAACCATTATCTTCTGTATTTATTCATATTTTTTCCAGATATTTTATTTTCGGATTGATTGTTTGTGAATAAACAAATGCAAGTCGTAAATTCTGATAGAAGTTAAATGGATAGGGTTAATCCGAAGATAAACGCTTGAAGCTTTATCTATTAACAAGTTATTCGAATTAAAACGTATAACAATGGATAAAGAAATTCGCATTCTCCGAATTCGTGGGAAATAAGAGAAATACATTTCAAATTTAATTAAAATGCAAAGAAAATAAATAAAACAATAAAACCAAACTTTTAGGTTTAAATTTTATTCGTTAAATGAGGAGAAAATGGTTCTTATCTGAACGTATAACTCGGATAATATGCTAGGATAAGTTGCCATTTTCGGATAGAAAGAGATACGAGTATTATTTTTTTATCTTTGGATAAGTTAACTGGATTGATAAATAGTTTATTTTTAACCAAACGGATAATAAAAATACGAATTTAATTCAGTAGATAAATTAATAAAAGTTATACAAATCCCGAGCTCCTAAAAATCGGTATATTTTCCTCAGTTTCCAAGACTGACAGTTCAGTAAGAGTCCCCCGAAATTGAATGGTTATGAAAAATTCTAGGGAAAAACTAGTAGCAAAGGAACCACGTGCCTGAATACTGAATATAGTCTGGAAAAGTCTCTGGCTTCTCGCAATCTCGCTTTTATTATCGAGAAGGGCGGGCGGGCGAGCGACCGTAGCAGGGGCGGCGAAAGGCTCTGCCGGGAAGAGGAACCCACGGGCGGCGAACCCCAGGACATCCCCGGCCACTGCGCTCGCCGTTCAGAGGGTAATGGTCCGAAACGAAGGCAAAACTAGAAAATCGGGGAGTGCGAAAAGCCAGATACAAGTTGATGAACGCCAGTCTTCCTTATTCGACTTCTATCCGTTAATGTCTACGAAGCTAGGAATTAAAGAGTATTAAATAAGCCATCTACTCGAATTACATTATTAACACAAATAACGTGAACGTCTTAGGGAAAACGTATTCGCGCCTAAAGTTAATGCTGCGGTATTTTCCTATGGTAGCGTCATATCAAATTTCTGCATTAACTCTAAATAATTACTTATTTTTGTAGTACAGTTCGACGTTTTTGAATTAACCCGAATAACGTTCTGGGGTGTATATTTTTCTATACCAAATTTCTTCTCAACCCAAAATAATTTCATTAACTCATCGTACGAATATAGTTTATTCGCCTTCCATGTGAAACTGTAAATAATATAATAAGAGTAAAGGGATAATGAAGCCTCACAAATGCTTTTCTATATCGTTCAAATAGACCGAATCCAATCCACAAGCAAAAACAATTACAAACATATATTAAGCTAGAAATATATTTTTAAACTTACTAGGAAATTAGGCTTAACTGGGATCAATGTGGAGTTTACAATAAAAATATCGCCATGAGGTATTGCCCGACCAATCAAATGAAAAGTATGAGCTTTAACCGTTTCCAACTAAGCTTAAGAGGCGCAGGGTTTCTATCGTTGGCGCGATTTTGATTTAAACCTAAATTCTTGTTAAGCCTAGTTTCAGAGTAAGTAAAATTTATTTCAAGCTTAATAATTGCAGTTAATTTCTTAACAAATGGATTAAGCTAATTTAGGGTTGAATCTAGGACTATTAAAAATTGATAAAGATGAATAACAAAAGCTAGCATTCATAACGGAAAAAAGTGGCAATGTGGCTGACGCGCAACTTTTTTTAGTTACTACTTTTGCCACTAGAGGAAGATTATTAAAGCGAGGTTTTGTTAATCACCTTGATCTCTTAAGACAGGTGTCCATTGTTAGTAGTCCTAGGTATAAATTATTAGTCCTAGGTATAAAAAATACAAAATAAACGTATATAATTCTGTCTAGCGGAATTTTCAATTTTCTGACGGCGTAATTAAATTATTATCGATTGCAAAATTGGCGCAACGCCTGCCTTTGCGTCATTTAAAAAATTGCGTTGCTCCTTTTTTTAAATATTCAATGCATCCTAAAACAATAAGGAATGGATAGAAAATGGCTCGTCAGATTTCATGTTCACTTTAATAACAAGTTCCAATTGGGTAGCTGTTTAAAATCCTTCCCCGCTTTATCTTCATTCACAAAATGGTCGTGGATATATTTTAGGGTTAGCAGCTATAGCCTTCGCGGTGAATGAGGCCCAACATCCAACACCAATATATTCTCTGGTTTTTATAGAGTCAGGGACGAAAAACGCGCCAGATAAGGGGTTTTACAGCTAGGGTTGAGGAAAAAGAAAACCCCCGCGTGGGTGCAAGATTATATTGGAAGAGATTTTTAAGTGGTTCGGGTTCTGCTTGTAACGTTTTTCCATCAATTTTCTCGCCGCTTTTACTCCGTTAACTTTTTGTTTCGCGCCTTTTTCTGGTAAAGCCAAGATTGGAATCTAATACACTAAAACTAAATGAAATATGTATGGTATGTCTATTTAAATAAGAAACGTGATGTTGTAATAAACAGATAGATAATTTTTGTTTTATAATTTAACAAGATAACAAAAGTCCATAGAATCAGCAAAGGGCCTGATAAAGGTACTTGCCCATCACTTAAAAATAGCCAAAAAAGTCATCGCCCCTGTCTGGCTCGAGCGGTTTGGACTCTTCCTCGATATTTTGAGTCGGGAGAGAGGGACGGAATTTAGGCGGGCCGCGCTTGGCTATATTGTCTTCCCTCACCACTCAAAAATTTTAAAAACTAAAAATCTTTGAAGGGTAATGTCATACCCTCAATCGGAAACGTAAGTACGCACCAGCCTTCAATTCCTTCTCATTTGTAACCTGCTTACAAATTCCTTACTAGTTTTAACACAGTGTATTAATCCGGGATAGTGCTAACCTAGTTTGCAAAATGACCTTGAACAGAAGTAAATAGTGTTATCTAAAAGTGATTTATCACGAGACTTTTCCTTCATTGACCTTCATCAAAATATTCCTAGTCTATTTATATTCAAAAGTAGTTGATATAAATAGCCAAACCTAAGGCAAATTGATACACAATATAAATTCTCATTGAGAAAAAAGTAGTTTTCATCTTCTCTTTTAACTTTGAATACGGATTTTGTAATTGTAATATTTCAAACTTTTATTTTTACTTCTCAACTCTTTGCCATAGACAATTCAAGATTATTTCTGTAGATCGTTTATACAATGAACTTGTATTATATAAACACCAGGTAAAGTAAAATGTATATCTTCCTAAAACACGAGCATATATGTTTTCAGAAAATGCAAACCACTCTAGGGAGATAGCGTTGTTAACAACTAAGTAAACAAAACTTTGCACTTTATAGCTACTTAGTTAAGTCTGATCAAAACTTGTTTCGCTGGAAAGGCAGCTCACGAAGTCAAATCTGTCTTCGTTAAAAGCCGAGTTAGATGCAGAAAGTTTAAAACAGATTCGTATATTCACTATATATTAGTCGATAAAGCTCTAAAATTCAGTATACGTTTCCAAGTATATAATAATTAATTTTTCAGGCAGGAAACAAGTTCGCCTTAGAATTTTGTACATTTGTAGCCATACATAAGTTAATTACTAGCTCTTCCTATAAGTTTAAGTACAACGAAAGTATGTCACGTTGTTTTACCATATCATGGTCAGTTTACTACTACTAGGTCTACACGCAACATAACTCGTTTCGGGCCTTATCAAATTGATCTAGCGCCAAGCTAGCGGCGAAGTTAATCTTTAGAAATGTAAAAAAATATTAACGAGACTGTTTTCATTTCATTCAAAATGATCCAAATTGAAGAATAATTCCTTCTGAATTCAAACCATATAGACAAAATGAAAAAAACAATTCAACAAAATGTCTTTGGTCCAATCATTTTATTGAATTTGGAGTTTTTTTTTTTTTTTTTTTTTTTTTTTTTTTTTTTTTTCATTTGGTCGAATTCATAAAGAATTTTCCAATTTCGACAATTTTTAACCAAATAACATTTTCTTTTTCCCGATTGCTGCAAGGGGAAAGTCAATTTCTTTCGTTATCTATGTGAGTATATTAAGATTAATTTTCTTAAGATTAAATTCGCGAGCTTGGAATTCTGGCAATGACTTTAATATAGTTTTGAAGCATGTAATAAACACACTTGCGGTTGAGATGTTTCTTAATAACACGCGGGAATTTTTGATCATGGAGTTTAAACCTCGAATTTCCAAAAGAAATTTCAAAAATTCATATCTTATATCCTATAAATATATTTACTTAGGATAAGTGAAATATTCTACGGATTTGCAACTTCTTAGGTGATATACGCTCAAAATAGAGAAATATTGCTGGAGCTTTTAAGAATCATCTAAATTCCATGTAAGACGTTTTAAGTCGATCTAAACTCTTAAAGGGAGAATGAAACCTAAAAACAAATGATTTTTGATCGATTCCTTATCTTTTAAATAGGCCTAATCCAACAGTAAAAAATTTAACTAGAATTCAATTTAAAACTTACCCGGAAAATAGGCTTAGCTGGATTCATGGAGATCATCTAAGGAGTACCGACCAATGACATTGATCGATGGCTCTTTTATGGGGAATGCAGGATCTCCATGATCAATGTCATTGGTTGCTAGTCCTTATAGGATATCTTCATGAATAGAGCTAAGCCTATTTTGATGGTAAGTTTTAAATTTATTTCTAGTTTAATATTCGTTTCTAAATTTTTTTACAGTTGGTTTAGGCCTATTTAAACGATAAGGAATCGATAAAAAAATCACTTGTTAGATTGCATTCGCCCTTTAAGTAAGGGGGTACCTTAATTCTAGTGAAAACAGTATTCAGCAGTATTACAAATAATTTTTTTTTTCTTAATTATTTTGGACCTTTTTTTTTAAAAAAAAGAGATTATTGGCGAATGAGTACACCGGATTAAGCGAGTGATTTTACCCTTCGTTCTAAAGCCATGAACATTCAATGGTAGTAGAAAGATAGAGAGAAAATGGGTGGATATAATGTTACAACATCCTATAAAGAGAGACAGAATGATGTGGGAGCAAAATCGATGTGGTGCAGGAGAGAAAATGATGTAGAGTAAAAGAGGAGCTGCAAATGTATAAAAGCTATATAGTAGCCAAAACGCTACACGTAAGCGTGTCAAGATAAGAGATCGGGAGCCCTCAGTGTAGTCTAATATGTCAGTCTAATTCCAGGACTCCCATAAAAGCGCCCTCAAATAGTATATACACTCCATCTCTTTTCGCCAACGCCCTCCATCTCTGTAGAGTAATATTCCCACGGGAATAAGAAGGGCCAGCTAACTACTAAGTTACAATAAGTAAGGGGTTGCCAAGTTTCACCCCATAATTCCCTATATAGACTCGTCTTGCCTGATATTAGTCAGGTCATCGTCATCGAAGATAAGAGTAGAAACACAATGAAGTAACTAGAAATAGTATGATAAAATCGATGGGTTCGACACTCTTGAATTCGCTGTTCACCAGAGTTCAAATTCCGTCCCTCTCTTCCAACTCATAATATCGTGGAAGAGTCCAAACCACTCGAGCCAGACAGGGGTGGTGACTTATTTGGCTATTTTTAAGTGATGGGCTATGACGTAAAACTGGACCTTTGCTGATAGTATTAAGCTACGCGGCGTTGCTTACTTTATGGAATAAAGTGACGAACTTTTGATATTAGCTAGGTTATTATAACTATGAAGTAAATCGTATGATAAATATGTCAAGTAAATTAAATTAAATTTTCATAATATTTCTTATTTCAGTACCTCAGGAGATTTTTCAGTTCCATATGCGGCTAATTATATAAAGGTATGGTGATTAATATTTATGAAATATTTAGTTATCTCGACGATAAAACTTTCCAAATATCGTCTTATAAAACTTTTAGGCCTAATTAAATTTAATGTACTGTATAGTAATTTTATAAAATTCTCAAAACAGTAATATTTATCCAACAAACACAAAAATTAATATTCTGAAGTTAAGAAGCTCGTAAAAATATTATTAAAACACATTATAATTTTGAGTATATTTGTCTTTAAAGGGAGAATGAAGTGTTCTTTTTAATCTATGAATAGTTAAAATATATATAACTCATTCATTTAAACTTTGAACGAGGGCGGACACGGGATTCGTCGTTTTCTACGGACAGAGGGAGGACGGCCGGTCTAGTCCTACACTGCGAGCAGGGACGGAAATAATATTTTCTTATTGGACAATTGTCCAGTAATCCCACTTCTCAAATTCAAAGTTATAGGACATTTTATCATATTTAATGGATCAGTATTTTTCTTATCGAACAAATTTCCAGTGACCTCCTCTCAAAAACGAAATGTTAAGGGACATTTGGAAAATATATTGGACAAAGTCCAGTGTCCTATGCTTATTTCTGTTCCTAATATCCTCTTCTAACGAGGCGTAATTGGTCGTGGTTTAATCAGATTTCACTTCCCCTTTCAGTCCAATAAACTTCGGTAATTGTGATTAAATCACGGTTAAATCTGATTAAACCGGCAAGTTACGCCTCGTCTGGCAGGTGTTCTTTTTATTTAATTTTTGTTTGGGGGTATTTTAAGGCTCCTAATCGGAAGTCTCTCGTCTTCATTGTCACTTTGAGCTCTCATTTGCGCTATTAAAACAGTAGTTACCATATTCACGCACTCGAATCTTAGACAATGAAAGAGCAGATCCATGTTCCTAATCTCCTTGTTTTGTACGAAACCCGACACATATATATATTCGAACGGGGATGACAATCTTCACAGTCCCGAGAGAGATATTTTCCCCAGCTAGCCGGCTTCTCTCCAATGCTATACTATATACTATCAGTAATGTTCTCCTCTTACCAAAATCAGTTCAAGAATAGTTTATAAATACTACTTTTAATGACAATAACGTTTAATACGTCGTATTAATCCGCTTAATCCTTATCAATTGTGCAAACTACTCTTGAGTGGAAATACAAGACCCGAAAAATCTCCGCGGATACCTTACAATGGCCGTTACTATAGTACTTTAGTTAAAGGGAGGATGAAAAGTTATTTAAAGTGACCCTAGCTGTTAGCTGAGACTTACTCGGGTGTACAAAATTTTCGAACTCTTTGCTGAAGCCAGAGTTCATAAGAGTTTGAACTAGGACTATTAACAAAGGGCAGTCACCTATCTTAATTAGCGTCCTTTAACGGCAAGCATTGGCAAACGTTGTAACAAAGATATTTTTTATCCATAGCAGCCACGCAAGTAAAAAGTGTGACTGCGTCACTTTAAAATACTTTATTTTCATTTCACTCTCCCTTTAAAAGATAAAAGCGACATTGAAATCTACTCTTTGTATCATTGAACTCTATTCTAACTTCTTCCCTTGAGTATTAAATTATATACTACACTCCAAGATCAATTTGTAAAACTACTTTTAACTCCTACTCATTTTAACACTGTATATCAATGCGCCACACCATTCCCCTTACAACGCAACTCGGCACCCCTTTATTCCAATAGAAGCCATGGACGGTTCGAATTAACTTGGTATGTTACGTAAGTACATGGTCACAACTTAAAAAGCATTATCATGTACTATATATAGCTTTATGAGATAATATTAGTTTGATATAATAGCTGAAAGATGAGGCGAAATAATACACAACATTAAATAGCACAGACATAAAGTAGTTCTTACTCAATTACCTTGAACTTTAACTTTTTTAGGGACCTCTTCCTCTAAAAGGCATTAAAATATAGAGGGTCCAAAATCGACTTGGGTAATTATTGTACGAGTATATATCAAGCATACTATACCATTTTAATGGTTTTCAATGTTACATAAGGTTAATGGAAAGGGCTTGTAAAAATCCCCCACTCCGACACAAAAAGGCTATATTTTACTAAATATTCCTTTTAAATAAAAGTTTACAACGAAGCGGGAGCTGAAGTATCGTAATAATACATATTATTAAACCATATTGAGAAAAAATAGCGAACATGAGTACATATATAAATTAAGTTCTAATTTTTAGTACCCGAAAAGATACTGCGGAGGGATACGGACGTATTTATTTGTAGAGAAAAAAGTTTTCTCACAACATCCTCCCTTAATTTAGTTATTAAAGTAACTTAGAAATAATAATGACATATACAGTTTCAGAAAATTCAAAACAATTTTCATTAAAACATATCCGCTTTGAATTCACAATAGGGAGACAGCAAAGAAAGAAAGGGGGAAAGAAAGCCTGACGTCATGGAACCCCCTTACTGGGGAACCCTTGTAAGGGCAAATACTGTAACTCCCTCACTAAGAAGGATGACACCGAGGTGAGAAATAGAAACCTCTGACGTGAAATGTCTCCCTTGCGGACTCCCTATACGTACGGAACTAATGAGTTATTATTTTTCTAAATTATAATTTATGCGCGTGGAAGTGAAAATATTTTAAACTAAAGTTAAAATTACAGTAATTTTGGGAAATTAAGTGGTAATCTATAGCGTAAATTACAGGTATTTGTTTTTCTGTGATTTTAAGTGCGGAAATTTCCTTTCAAATACCTAAAAATTATTATTTCTGCCTAAACAACCCTATTAACTCGAGAAAACAATGCAATGTTTTTCAAGATACGCTTCATCATTTGACTTTGCATTAATAGAGCAAAATGACTCCGACATTAAACATTACATTAAGATGTCCTTATAACGGCGCCATACACGAATAACTATTAAAATGTAGACTTGTAGTCAATTTAAAAGTGAAAACTGGATTAAATTACCGATTTACAAGTCTATTTTAAAACCATAGTCCTTGCGAGTTCGCATTAAAATTGCATTACACATGACAACCAGGTAATAACATTAAACGCTAACGCGTCTACTGAAATTGAAAGGTGAAAATGTGAAAAATAGTACGCGTAAAACTATAGGCGTTGAAACCATTTTTAACCGTTTTGGAAAGGTCAAATTATAAAATTTTGGGGTCATCGTGTAGATTTTGGATCAAGAAACAAAATTAATATCTTAAAAAGTCGATTTGAACATTCGAAACGGTTTCAAAACGGTTCCAAAGTGCCAAGTGTGAACGTAGCTTACGATAAAGGGTAAAATAGGTTTATACGAGCTGAAATCTCAAGTTGATACGACTTTAGCGCGAACTTCTCTCGGAGAAAAATGCAAATGGAGTGGGCACGAATTCTCGCTCGGGCCATCACTGATGTAATTCGAAAAGGAGTTTAAATGACGTCACCTCCTCTACCCCTTTCCACTCTGTACAACGCTTAAATTGGAGGAATAATAAAAGGAGTGTAATATATATGCGGCCGAATACTTTTTCGAGGTACGTGTCAGGGACATTTGCTTCTCCAAATGTTTTAACGCGGGACCGCACGGGTAATTAGGATTCTAGGAAAAATTTTCGTTTAAAAACTAAAGAGGGATGGAAATTTGCTTAATGAACATAGGACATTTGAAGTCCGATTCTGCAATGTAAAAATATTATGCAAATTTTTGAACTATATGGCTGAAGCTCGTTATATTTCTGGTTCTTTCAATTTAAACTAGTTTTTTTTTTTTTTTTCTAATTATTTTTCAGATCAAAAACGAAGATAATGCTACAAATGTTTTCAAATTAGCTATTAATTGAACATGTTTTCTTGAAATATTAATTAATGCGGTAAAACATACGACTCTTCATGAAATTGTAACTCAAATACTCCTCGTCCGATAACTACAATTTAATATTTTATTAGTAGCGACACGATTGAAGAATTTTTAGAGTTTATATCAAAAATACAATAAAAATTGTTGTCAAAAATGTTGCCACAGCTAGAAAATCGTGGTTTCAATTAAGGCAGCAACTTCAGAGATTGGAATCGGATAATAAATAACTTAAGATATCCACAGAAGCCGATGAAACCCTCCTTTGAAGTCTACTACTCCAATGTTCCATATAGCGCACCTCTCTGTATGGGTAAAATTCCCAATTTTACGAGTTAGAAGGGGTCCTACTTCATCCCCCCTGTCTACGGAAAATTGGAAATTCTCTCTCTCCACAAACGACGACGTTTTTGGACGAACTCCAAGGCTGTTAGAGATATTCGCTCGACGAACTCCCGCTCCGAAAACATCTACCGTTAGGAGGCGTACGAATCGCGCCTTTTGAGAATAACCCATACAGAGAGGGGTAGACAAGACCCGGGAGTAATAGACTTCAAAGGAGGGTTTCATCGGCTTCTGATATCCATAATAAACAAATTACGCGTTAATTCAAACGGATAATGGGAAGATTAAATATGACGTTTCTCGAAATCCGTGTAGAATTATATATAATTATATTTTAATCAAAATTGAAAGGAGCAAACAAAATTACTACATTCTAGCTTCAAGATCGCAATTTGGGTTAAAATCGGCGAAGAAACTTGGGTTTCAAATTTTTTTATCGGGGAACGAATCACTCGCATAACGTATCAATGAGTACGAATAAAAAGTTTGCCTTACATTCAGATATGGAGCACAGGGGGCACACTCCATTTGTAGCATGGCATTTATTATGTTTGTATAACACAAACTATGTAAGTTATTCTATTTTAATTTAAAAAATAATTTTAAATTCATAAGACTAATTTAATCTGAATATTTGACATGGTGAACTTTAGTATATAACGATATTTGCTCTACATTAAGCTTGTTTGTAATATAGAACCTAAATTAACATTGAATACGTGATTCGAAAGGATGTTTAAATTACATATAATGCTCGTAATCATACTTTTAAAAGAGGACTTCTAAATAAACTAAGCTAAAGTCCTCTGTATAACTCCGTTCTCTACTAGAGAATGAATATTATATTACCGCTTATTATACCCAACCACTCAAGTGTTAACACTTTTTAGATATACGCATTCAAACGTCTTTTTGTTAAGTCTTTATTCGAGATCTATAGTTAAATTTTTTTCGCAACCCTTTTCATCGTTTGTGAATAAGAGTGAAAGGTTCGAAAATTACGTTCACATTAGACTGCACTTGTTATGAATCGACTTGTAGAAAATATCAAGACGAAATCAGTTTTGATATCGAAATCCAAATTTAACTTACGCTTTTAAGGGAGAATGCAACCTAAAAAACAAGTGATTTTTTTAACGATTCCTTATCGTTTAAATAGCTCTAATCCAAAAGTAAAAAAATAAAAATAAATATTAAATTAGAAACAAATTTAAAACTTACAATCAAAATAGGCTTAGATGGATTCATGTGAATCACCTTAACTTCCCGTATAGCGAGCAATGACATTGATCGATTGCTCTTATATGGGGAATGCAGGACCTCAATGATCAATGTCATTGGTCGGGAGTTCAGGATATCTCTATGAATCCAGCTAAGCCTTTTTTGATGGTAAATTAATTTTTAATTTATTTCTAGTTTAATATTTGTTTGTAAAATTTTTTACTCTTGGATTAGGCCTATTTAAACGATAAGGAATCGATAAAAAATCATTTGTTGTTAGGTTGCATACTCCCTTTAATACAACGAAAATAGTTCAATTGAATTTTCCTTTTTAAATTTCCGTTTTTCTTAAATTTGTTTCGTGAACTAAATTTTTATCTCTAACTCTTCTGATCAAACCTTTTAAAATATTTTCTATGATTCTAGCAAGCAAGTTGAAGAACATTTGGGAAACTAACTAAAGATAAGGCGTATGAATACATAATATTAAACCTCATAAGGATAAAACAGTCTTTGCAAACTTGAGTTTAAAACAGAATAAAGTTCTTTATACGGTACCGTTTGGTTTTAAAATCCTATAAACTTCGTTCCTACAGAAAATTGGAAAAACTACTTTTATCTATGAGTTTTAACATTAAGTGTTCATCCGCCTTAAGTACAGATAGACAGCAAACCTTTCTTGAATCTAACTATTTAATCTTTTTAAATGTTTAATCGGGAGAGTAACGGGTAAAATTTGAGCTCGAGGCGAAAAATCTTGGATTTTTTAAAGTGAAATTGAAATGCTTAAAATAATAGTTGAATTTGATTTCTATTATCCGATTTTAACTCGTCAGGAAAAAAAAATTACCAACTTTTCATTTGGTACACCTTTAAAGTAGTTAAAGAGCTTTAGGGGAGAAAATTGCGTTAAAAAAAACCTTTTCAAACAATAACCGAGACTGAATTATGACGTTTCTTCGTAAAAATCCTGAAAGATTTTGTGTCTCGAGGCGATATAAAAGTGCAAAGAAGATCGAAAAAGGGAATGAGAAAAAAACCAGGGGACCAGTTTTCAATAATTGGGTGATCTGCTCAAATTCTCATTCTTTTCTTTCCTTGATAGATTAAACAAAAAAAAAAAAAAAAAAAAATCTTAGTTGAGGAGCATTACCGAGAAAAAGTATTCTGCAGAGAAAAACCATAATTTTCAAGGGATAGTCCCACAATTTTGGTGAAAATATTATTCAATTTATAAGAGTTAAATCAATTAAAGGGAGGATAAAGAAGAAAATTAAATGCTTTAAGTTACGCGAAAACTTATTTAAGAGTCACTATTGCCGTCTTCGTTTTGTCAAATGCAGGTATTCTTACGCGAAAGTGTCAGAGAGATTCTTTACTGTCAGAAGCACGGGTCTCTGACGTAAAATCAAGAGAGGATTAGACATAAAATCATGGATTAGGGATAGTAATTAAAGGGCGAACCTTTTTGCAACTTGTAACTTTGGCCGGGGTTTTATTTAACAATTTAAGTTCGGCCGCGTAAAAAGGAACTTATTGCACATGGTGAATCTATAATTCTCGTCTATTTCAATGCTGCTCTGAAAATTGCCCCTTTAAAATGATCTTTCCTTCATCACGCGCAGCCTAGCTTTGACTATACAATTTCTTACGGTCAAGACTTTAAAGGGGATTTAAAAAACGAAGACAGGATAATAAACATCTTATCTTAAATCCACAAAGTTATCCAAAAAAATGACACTAATTAAATATTTAATTTTACCCGAATCATTCGTGACTAGCTCTTAAAAAATAAATAAATAAAACAGTTCTGTCCAAGATGAAAAACTGAATGTCCTGGAATCAAGAATCCATTCAGGTTCCATAAGAATATGGGAGCATAGCTTTAGCCTCTGGTACCATCCTCCCAAACTTTGTAACAAAAGTTCGTCTGCAATTTTCGCAACATTTGTACGCTTAGATCATTTTTCGGTCGGCTCCATTTTTACTACCCAAAATATTATGTCAAGGTCGTTAGTGGCGCGGGTTAATAATAGATGCCAGGAGCGATTTACTTAAAAAATCGATTCGAAGCAGACGAACTTTTGCTACAAAGTTTGGGAGGATGGTTATTGAATCGCGGCCCTCCCATATTCTTATGTAACCTGAATGAATTCTTGCTGGAATGTATACCCTTTTAAAATACTATATAATTTCCATTGGTTTTCATAAGTGTTAAATTTTTCCCTTTCCCTTTCTCTTTACTCTAGAAACCTCTTTTCGGTGATTAAGAATGCAAATATTTGCCCCTCTTCGATTCTAAGATCCATCGTCCATGGCTACCTGCTCTACTAGTTCAAACTCTTATAAACAACAAAGGAACATCCAGAGAGTAAGGAAAACCCATCAGACGTCGTTATATCAGTTTTCTTAATTTAGACCTTTCCCTCTATTAGCTCTAAGTCACTGATTTTATCACAGTGAGAATCCCTTTCCAGACTTAAAGAGAAACTACGAGCTAAAAATGGAACAGCTTTTGAAATTATTTTCTGAATCTGATGCACGGAAATCAAGGAATATTAGAATTTTTCCACAATCTTTTGGCGATATTTTACTTTTTAAATTAAATTATATAGTTTAGTTTTGTTTGAACTTCAGTAAAGAATCGGACCAATCATATTATTTCATTCTTCAACAGTATTGCGATTGAGCTTCTTAAGAAATGTCGACAGATTTTAAAATGATGGGAAATCCCTACAGTTGAACACGGAGGGGGGATTGAGTCCGATTTTATGCGTCACTGAAATTAAAACTTAAAACTAAATTTTCTAAATTAATTTAAACACCCAATCATGACTGTAGAAAATTCTCGAATACGAAAACTCCTATTTTCCCTTTAATGTTCGTCTAATCCTTTCTTCCAATTCCTGACTATTTCTATCTATCCCGATTAGTCTTGACGGTTATAGCCTCTAGTCTCATTTAGCGACCTTTTTTTATTTGATTTTTTCTGAGATGGACGTGTACATTGAGTGCTTGGGATTTTTAGCGGATGATAAAGGCCCAAAGGCAGGGGATGAAGTCAAATGGATTTCTGGTGTTTTCCTAAATGTCTTTCGTCTTCTGGAATTTAGACTAATATATTTTTTGGTGTCTATAGGGGTTTAGTTTGTAATTACGGAGGTATCCAATTCTTCACCCCCCCCCTTTTTTTTTTTTCACTACTAAAAATATATATCCCAAAACCGCGCACTTTTGGACAAACCAAACAAAAACTAAGGTTTTACTGATTCTTTCTGAAATTTTATGACATTTTTATCTTTACTTGTAAATCTATCTATCATAGTCGGGATTTGGGCAACTTATAATTTCAACCCATTTACGCGCCTAGTTTTCCATAATTTTGCGCTCATCCAGACAAATTTCGATAGAAATTTTGATTATTTACCGATAAATAGAAAAAGTCTATTTACGACCTAAATAAAATTTTATCTCTAATAAATGTTTTATCTCCAGAATTTTTATGATTTTTCTAAACCTATATAGAATTTTCCAAAATGCTTAAGATTTTTCTAGACTTTTCTAGAATTTTCTAGAGTCTTCCAGAATTTATTAAGAATTTTCCAGAATTTTCCAAAACTTTATACTCCTTTCAAGATTTTTTCAGAATTGTCTAGATCTCTAAAGACTTTTCTGAACACTTCGAGAACATTCTGAGAAAAGTTACGGACGTACGCACATAGGGACATTATAAACAAATAGTGTTTGATGATTATCATGGTAAATAATAATAATGCATAAATGAGATTAGAGTTATAAAAGCATTACCGGTGTGTATTTCTAGACGCATGCGCTTCTGCTGGAATAAGTAACCTACGTACCATGTGTTTTAGTTCCTTTTTTAAGAATTAAATATGGTGTACGTAAAAAAATTAAAAATAATGGGCATTAGTTTTAATGAGACCATATAATTTTTTTTTTTTTTTCTTTCTTAAACGACTTCTTGGTTTTACTTTTGACCTCCATAACCATTGTTTAACTAAGGAATTTTAACAAAAGAATGAGTGAAAAACCCATTCTGACTTTACCCGCCTCTGCATGTAAAAATCACTTGTTTAAACTATCTCAAGCGCGTCTCAAAAACTTAATAATAATCCGGAGGCTTTTATAGAACTTTTTTTTCCTTTAAGAAGCCTAGACGAAAGAATTAAAAAGCTTTAAACTAAAAGAATAGAAAAAAAATATATTCTAGAAAAATTTCCTTAAGGCAATGTGTGCCTTCGCTGAAAACGCGCTTATATTTTTAAATTACGCTTGGATTTTTTAAATTACGAGACATTTTTTATAATCGGGTCTTAAAAATCCGCGAAAAATCTTAAATCTTTTCTAATAAAGGCATACCAACCAAATTGGAAAGGGAAATTTTTAATCCTTCTGACTTTATGATTAAATATCAACTCGTGAGACAAAAAATGTCGCGTAAGCTAAATCTCCAGCTCTACTAATGGGCGTATTTTGAATACGTAATATCAAGAATCCATTCAGGTTCCATAAGAATATGGCAGGGCCGCGATTCAATAACCATCCTCCCAAACTTTGTATAGCAAAAGTTCGTCTGCTTCGAATCTATTTTTCAAGTAAATCGCTCCTGACATCTATTATTAACCCGCGCCACTAACGACCTTGACATAATATTTTGGGTAATAAAAATGGAGCCGACCAAAAAAGATCTAAGCGTACAAATGTTGCGAAAATTGCGGACGAACTTTTGTTATAAAGTTTGGGAGGATGGTACCAGAGGCTAAAGCTATGCTCCCATATTCTTATGGAACTTGAATGGATTCTTGGTAATATTATAAGTCTATGATATTTAAACCTGTAAGTATAATATATTGATTGTAAAAATAATTCGCGTAAAAGCAATTGTAGATTCGTATAACTTTCGTTAATTGAATAAAACCATCGTGAATGTCAATCAGAGATTATTCGTTCGCGAAAAACATATCCATTTCTAATTCGAGTTAACATATCTGAATGTAAGGCAAGCTTTTTATTGGTACTTATAGGAAATTGATATGTTATACGAGTTAAAAATTTGAAACCCGAGTTTCTTTGCGGATTTTAACCCTTAAATTGAGATCTTGAAGCTATCCGTAAACATGTCCGATCTTTTTTAGAAGCGCAGAATCAATAAAAAACACTTAATTTTACTCTTCATTCTCCTTTTAATCCTCCTAGATTATATTTTCCTTCGTGTTTCATAAATTAGAATTTGATATGAGGCATCTGATATGATGTCAGGCTATTAGAATAATTCAAAATTTCCATGACATACTATAAACTTTATCCGAACATTTCTCTTTATTATAAACTTTTGGCTATGATATTTGAGTATATCACCAACAAGTTTTGAATTTCCTCTCCGCGTTCTTTAAGTTTAATGACCAAACAAACATTGTTGGATAAATATACGAGCTTAAGGGAAGATAGAGAAGTCTATCTCTCTCTCTCTTGTCTCTCTCTCTCTCTCACGAAGAAACGGAAGGAAAAGCATAGCTACCGCCATTATCCCTATTAAAATGTATGACGGTAGTTAAAACCCGGGACGATTCTATCCATTATTCTTAACCCTACCCTTACCATCGCGCAACTAAAACCATTCTTCCCTCTCTTTCTTGTAAACTTATATTAAACTCATTGTTCTATGATCCACAAAAGTTTGAGATAGAAGATTAAAGAGGTGGTGAAATAAAACATTCCAGATTTTTAGTATTTAATTATATTTAATTTAACTACTATCCTGGATTGGAATAGAGCTCGGAATCGGATAATCCATTGACTAGGCTTTTTCATATATTTTAATCTAAGATAAATTGTTAATATAAAACTACAAATTATATTAACAGATTTTATCAAATGGGTACGAATTATCCGTAGATAAAATTTTAAGCTTTCGATTAATAAACAAATTACGCGTTTATTCAACCGGATAATGCCGTGTAGAATGAATAATAATTATATTATAATTTAAATTGAAAGGTAACAACATTCTGGCTTCAAGATCTCAATTTGGGTTCAAATCCGCGAAGAAACTCGAGTTTAAATTTTTCTTATCCCAATGAATAACTAGTATTTGTTACCAATTTCCCCTCGCACTTCACGCTCCCTTTATAAGGGTAAATTTTGAAATAGTACTCCTCCGCTCTATCTATGATATCGAGGCCTGATGCGCATCTTTAGACGCCAAAACTTGCGCCTTATACGATCTCGGTACATACCGTGATACTGGTCGTTAAATTAATTGAAGGAAACTCTTAAAAGCGACCCTTATATATGCATGGTCTTCTCCAATTTAGAATAGATGCGTTTTACGATACTATTTTACGAGCCTGCTTCCTTGTTAAACGCTTAACTATACGCAAAGTAGAGCATTTTTAAATTAGAGACTCTACTAGAGTAAAAGTTGAGGCAAGCCATTTTAAAATGAGAATTATATTTCCCTGGATTTCCGCTTTAGATTCAATTTAGAGTGAAAATATTCTAGATATTTGTAAGAAAAAAAAATAAGTTCCATTGTACTTTGAAGTTCAGCTCTCTGGTCTTAATTGGAGCTCCGAATCTTCGTTGGAAGACTTCAAGTCGGTTTAAATTATCAAATTAGATTGGGTTACGGGGGAATATTATACCGCGCATCTTCAGAGATAGGTCTAAACTTACAAGAGTGTGTAAGTTAATTTTCCAGACACCTAAACACGAATAATTATAAATATATAAAAATTATTGATGTAATTAATTTCGATAAAATTTGATAAGCAAATAATGTATACCACATACTTTCTATATATAGTTAAAATACAGAAAAATAAACCAAATCTTTACACAAAACTTATGGACCATGGTGATTAATGTACCTTGATTCATTTAGAATATTATTAAATTAATTTTCGAGACTGTTACTTTATTGTTAAGAAAAATGATTAAAAATAAAGGTGCAAAATAAACCATTCCAAATTGTAAAGATCGGGGTTTGGACAAGAAATTTCTGATTATTTTATCTTTATTCATAACTTGAAATTTTTTGAGGGAAGTCTATAATAAATCCAATGAAAGCGCGAATATTTTTCCGATTATTTTTTTATGATTAACTGGATTATTTTGTCCAAACCCCGATCTCTACCAAATTGATTGCGGTATAACTAACTTATTTTGTCTTAAATACACTCAAATTTAATTTATTTAGCATTTCGGAATGATCGTTAAACATGAATGCTAATAACCAAGTTACTTTGCTCTAAGATGGGCAAATTTATCATGAAAAAAATTTAATTTTTCCAGAGTGTGAGGGTTGTTTAGTCAAAATTCCCAAAATTATGATAATTTTGAAACTCTAAATATGGTATATATGGTATATATACCATATTTAATCCAACCTTTTTTTTCTAATATGATTATTTAACTTACAGGGAACTAGTATTACCTTATGACCCCACCAAAATTCCAAACAAAACGGTACATGGTTTATTATAGCAAAATATTTCTCTCTATCTGCTTTCAAAAAGGTGACTGATGATACGTACAACTTTCTCCACATCTATAGGCCTATCAATCTATCCACGTTCCCGAATTGAGAGAGAGAGAAAGAAGAGAGAGAGGGGGGGGGGGGTGAGTTAGCGCCTGAGGCTTGTTTGACTTGGGAATCCATTAGCCTTTCCTCTCATCTGCATAAAGCCCGATAAGCCTATCCTGGCATCCTTTTACCCCTCGTATAATTCTATTCAAGAGGAATTGTCAAAATAGGGCAAAACTAAGGCGTATTAATACAACGAGTTCAACCTCGTAGAAAAAAGTAGTCATTACCAAATCTCATTGGGCGAGATTAAAAGCGTGTACATATCGCTATCCTTCTAAAAGAGATACTCAACTCTTCTCAATACCACCACCACCACCAAACCCAAACCTCCTCATCACGGTGGCTACTTTGACGACGACGATCTCGAAAACCCTCGAAAACTCTAAAAAGCGCCGATAGATGGGTAACGAAGGTACTTCTTAACGTGTTTGCTAAAGTTCTCTCTTTTCTGAGTGGTTAGACGAGGGTTAGGGAAGTAATGCTTTCGTAAGATTGTATAGTTTGTCTAGGAGACTTGTGTAGAAGACTTTAGGCCATCCTGTAAGATGGTCTTCAACAAGTGATTGGGATTTGAGACAAACGGATATCGTGGTAAAGTTTGGTTACATTGTTGGTTTATAGTAAGAAAAGTCATGTTAGTGTAAGTGTACATACGTTGTGCTATATTTAATTGGACAGATTAAGACATACTAAAAGAGGTGTTGATGATGTATAAGGGCCTGGAGGGTCTATTGTACATTTAAAGAAGCGAAAACATAACTTGAATCAAAAACACTGCCCACACAACACTACTATTTCTACTTTACAGGTTACGTCAAAAACTAAAATTTAACCAAATTAAATATCAAACTACATATATATTAAAAGTTGAAGGGAGAATGCAACCTAATAACAAGTGATTTTTTAAAGATTCCTTATCGTTTAAATAGGCTTAATCCACCGATAAAAAGTTTACAAAACAAATATTAAACTAAAAATAAATTTAAAACTCACCCGGAAAATAGGCTTAGCGGGATTCATGGAGATCCTGAATTTCCTCCGTGTAAGGTCTAGCGACCAATGAGCGAAGGCCCGTCGTTCACGCGAGATCTCCACCAAACTTACAATCGCGTTCGATTGGTCGCTAGACCTTATACGCGAGGAAATCAGGATCTCCATGAATCCCGCTAAGTCTATTTTCCGGATAAGTTTTGAAATTATTTCTAGTTTAATATTTGTTCGTAAATTTTTTCACTAGTGGATTAGGCCTATTTAAACAATAAGGAATCGATAAAAAAATCACTTGTTCTTAGGTAGCATTCTCTCTTCAATTACAATAAAGAATTTTAACACTTCCTGTTTCCCAAAATTTACTATAAATGGTAGAGTTTTAAAGTGATCTAATTTGGCAATTTCAATCAAATGAGATCCTTGTACAAAAGGATATTGGTAAATTACAAAAGGTGCTTGGGCTTTTCCCTTCAATTTGGAAAACGCCATTATACATATTGCAGAAACTATGCCAGGTTGTAGAGAAGATAGAGAGCTCTTTGCAAATATATTAGGTGATATATTTGCATGTACGTGTGGAATGTAGAATAACACTCAGGCGAATTGATTAAATTCTCCTATACATACCAATTTATAAGGTAATTTGATAGCCGCCCATTCATTAATTAATTTCGGGATTGATTATAAGAAAAATTGGAATATTTTAATTTTCTGTAAAGTGAGAATGTAACCTAAAAACAAGTGATGTTTTATCGATTCCTTATAGTTTAATTAGGCCTAATCAAACAGAAATATTTTTAAAAAGAAATATAAAACTACAAATAAATTTAAAACTTTCCCCAAAAATAGGCTTAGCGGGATTCGTGGATATATCCTGAACTCCCCATATAGCTCTTATACGTTGAATGCAGGATCTCCATGATCAATGTCATTGGTTGGTAGCTAAGCCTATTTTGATGGTAAGTTTTAAATTTATTTCTAGTTGAATATTTGTTTTTAAATTTCTTTACTGTTGGATTAGGCCTATTTTAACGATAAGGAATCGATAAAAAAAATCACTTTAAAGTCTTGTAAAAAAATGTGTTTTTGGGGCTATATAATATATATATATATATATCATGTATTATAGAACTTCTACAGTTGATTCAATTTTTGGATCTGATATCAGAAACATATTTTTATGATTCTCCATTCAGACGAACTAATTAAAAGGTTAATGAAGACGATTTAGTGAAGTCGCAATTTCAGCCTGTTAAACCTAACTAATTTCAGATTATTTGCAGCTAATCAAAGAGCCTTAAATCATGTGCAAATACTCAGTTATCTGATGAAAACAGTTAAACATCAGATAGCACATCCTCATAGACATGCTGGTTATATCAAATGAAAATACTATTCCTTATTTTGAAACAAAAAATATGTTATTTTCGGATAACTGTCAGATATCAGTAATCCAGCATATATAGTTGGTCAGTTCAAATATCGCAACAGATGAGTTGAAAGTACTAGTTGAATTTAAATTAGTAATTTTATTTAGGAAAATATTTTTGTTTATCAGTTGATATAACTTTTATTAATTGGATAAGATGTACTGAATTATAAACAGCTTTAAATTAGACGTTTTATTGCAATCGAAGTATCTTATCCGAAGATAAAGAATATTCGTATCAGTTTTATCAGAAGCCGATGAAACCCTCCTTTGAAGTCTACTACTCCAATGTTCCATATAGCGCTCCTCTCTGAATGGGTAAAATTCCCAATTTTACGAGTTAGAAGGGGTCCTACTTCATCCCCCCTGTCTACGGAAAATTGGAAATTCTCTCTCTCCACAAATGACGACCTTTTTTGGACGAACTCCAAGGTTGCTAGAGATATTCGCTCGACGAACTCCCGCTCCGAAAACATCTATCGTTAGGAGGCGTACGAATCGCGACTTTTGAGAATAACCCATACAGAGAGGGGTAGACAAGACCCGGGAGTAATACACTTCAAAGGAGGGTTTCATCGGCTTCTGGTTTTATCCGAAAATGACAAGAATATTTCAAAATTTGGAAAAATAATGCCAAAAAAAAAAATAATAATAATAATAAAAATAAAACCTAAATAGATGCATTTATCAAATTATTAATTTTCTTCGAATTGATTATTTATTTGTTGGAGGGAATTTAATGAGCTTAAACTATATTAATTTTACACGAATTCTATTATCCGTTCTCATACGTTTGACTACGACTTACTAGATTATAGATAAAGTTTCAATATTTATCTTCAAATAAACCATATCAACTATATTTTTAGAATATCCAAGCTGTATTTTTAATAATTAATAATAATGATTTAATGAAAATTAAATATCTGAAAAGATATATGAATAACGGTTTTAAAATTTAACTAAATTATTTTATACTAAATAAATATTTAGACTTTTATGATGTCATGCAAAATTATTACTAGAGGGTTAGTTAAAATTTCTGACATCAAATTTAGGTCTTATTAATTTCATATCACTCAAACTATAACTCATAAACTAAATTAATTATAATTAAGTCTTAATTATAATTAAGTCTTCAATTACAAAATGATTAAAATAATATATAGAACATGCTTATATGCGCATTGAAGGCATTCGCACATAAGAAATATTGAAATTACACCCAAATTAAAATTAAAACATTAAATTGAAACAATAATATATATAAAATTCTTACCAATAGGAATTTTGTCTGGTAGAAGGTGAACCGAATTTACGATAACACTTAAACTAAGAAAGTAACTTTGAAACTTTAAATACTTCATAATTTTAGCTTTTTATAAGAAACTTTCGGTTAAATGATATTATTAGTTACCGTATATATAACAATTAAAACAACTTTTTTAATAATTAACCAATTAACTATGGCAGTTATAATCCCTAAATAACCTTCGAATATATATTTTACAAATCTTGATTAATAACACGACTTCCAATAATTCTAAAGGGCGATAATTTTTATCCTAACCAAAAACAGAAACTATATTATTTTTTTTTTCGTAAAGAGGAGATAATTAAACTAATGAAAAATATTTAAATTTGAATTTTTACGAGAACAACATCAAATCCGAACGGGCCATCCGGGGGTCCGCGCGACTAGGAGCGACTTTCTCAGAGGCAAGGCCGTTACGATCTCCATCTCACTAAGTCGGGGCTTGTTCTCGCGCCAAAAGCCTAGTAGTCAGCCTCCGTCGCATCACCGGATCTCTCTACTCCGCTCTTGGGCTTCTTCTCCACCTCATCCCCCATTCTCCATCCCCTTCTCCCCATCCTCTCTCCATCCCTGGGAAGAAGATTTGCCACGTGAGAGCAAATATACTCTAAACCCGAAATTCTTGTAAAAACATTTAGTCACGTTTCTAAGCAGACTGTGTTTTTGTTTTGACTAAATAATGTAAATTTTAGTTGTTCAAGTTATATTATAATACCTATCATTTGTAAATAAAGTCCCTACTTAAAGTAAAAAAAGTACTAAATTAACTACAGAATTTAAGTTAGGTACTTTAGGTCATATTTTTGAACTACAGAAACTAAGTACTAGTCGTATTTTTGAACTGCAGAATTTATAAAGCTAATTTGTTTCAACAGAATTTAAAAGCTGGTAATTTTTTTAAATACATAATTTAACTGGACAAATTTTTGAACTACAAAATTTAAGAGCTGCTAATATTTTTGAACTACATAATTTAAGTACCGCTAATATTTTGAACTTCAGAAAAATAACCGGTATTTTTGTTTTAAACTAAAGAAATGACTGCTATTTTTTTAACTAGAGAAATTACAGCTCATATTTTAAACTCCAGAATTTAAGTCACTGCATGATCATATTTTTGAAATAAAAAAAAACCTTTAGCCATTACTACTAATATTTTGAAACTAAAGCCGAATAAAAAGTCATTTTGAAAGAAAAACTCTCTCTACAAAATCATAAATTACTATTGCCCTACAAATCTATAAATTACTAATTATATTTACTAGGGTTTTATTAAAGGCCTAATTACAGGTCAGATTTTAGACCAAAATTCGTCTTTTGGAAATAAAAAATGTGTAAAATGCATAAAATTATAGAAATTCCTTGAAAATTAGAACTTAAAATCACATCTGAAATAAATTATATATTTAATATAAAATATGATCAAGATATTGTAAAATACAATATAATGATACGCGGAATAAAATCAAAAATTTCCAAATAGTGGAAAACTTTACTTTTAAAGGATAACTAGTTTTTGCAGTCAAATAAGGACAAGCTATATTGGCATTACGTGAATGAGACTGCGCAGTTAAAGCCAAGAGGCGGGAATTCATCCCGCAATGAGGAGGCGAGGCGAAGATCACTTCTCCCCTCTCACCCCGGTCCATTCTTACTCTCACTCACCCCCCGCCCCCGACTAGAGAGAAAATAGTCTTTAAGATCGGGGGAAGAGGCTAGGGATCCGTGTGTAGGAGAAAGACTATAAAGCCAAGTCTTAAGGGTCAAAGCTCGACCGCGCGCGCCACATACACAGCAGGTAAAGAGGGGGGAAAAAGGATTGTTTACACACACCTAATCAACAACCAATTGCGGGTTTAAAAGGTAAATTAACTAGGGTTAATTAAAACTTAAGAAAAAGAAAATAAAGTACGTTGTTTACGCAAACATAAAACTATAGTAAATCAACCACTAGGGCCTACTCAAAAGTTAAAGTTTACTATTAACACTGTATAAATTAAGCAGTTTTGAAGTCGTAATTACACCATTTTAAATAAGGATGAAAGATGAATACAAATTTAAAAAATTCTGCAGCCAACAAAAAGCGTCGAAAATATTTCAAGCACTGATTATAGGAATAGACTTAACGGATATTTTTACAAATCTGAAAATTATGTTATAGGCTAAATGGATTCAAATCTTAACTATCAAGAAAATACTGAGAATTATTGTGAGTCCATACACATAAGAATGTGTATTTGGATTGAGGGAGTGTAGTCCATATGTTTAACGTATCTGTCTTAATTAAAAATCTTCTTTTTTTAAAAAAAGCGATATCAGAGTGTCCTACATCCTCATTCATCACACAATGAGTGGAATATCCTGTTCAAGACCATCTTTGGTTTTTCTTATTTGTGATTCAATTATTGTTAACACACATCTATGGACAAGTGACAACGACCTAGCTAGGAGAAAACTATCTTTTGTATATATATCGTAATTTTTGTTGATAACATCATATACATAAGAGCGTTATGTATTAATCTGCCTTAACTTGCGCTAAATTAAAAGCATATGAAGCTTTAAAGCAGGCTCAGCTCGGGCCTCTTCAAATTGATCTCGCGCCAAACACGTGAATTTCATTTTCAAGAATTGGAAAAAATTACCGAGGCTGTTTTTACACGCGCGTGACGTCATAGTTTGATTTTCATTTAAATGCGCTCCAATAAAATAAGCAAAGAAATCGAATTTTCAAATGTGGCAAAATCTTTTAATTTCGTCAAAAATTGTCCAACTTGTAAAATTGCAACTGAATTCGATGAAATAGACCAAATGAAATAACCTGAGTTCGACCAAAATGGATCAAAATTTTAAATGCCTTTGGTCCACTTTTGTTGAAAATTGCCCTTCTATGGATTTTCCGTAATAAAACTATTAACTACAGATCATATATTCGGGTCGTTTGAAACCTAAACATTATGTTACGCTACAAATTACACTCCATTTCATGCATGTTCCCTTTAAGGTACAAAAAAATTTGTATACTAGCTTTTAAGATCAAAGCAACAAGATTTCAAATATACTTTAGAACAGAAGATCAAATTCTGACAGATGCTTAAGCGCGATCTTTCTGAAAATAAATTAAAGCAGTCTCCCATTATTAGCACGAGGAGTTTTGTAAATAATAGATGAAGCAAAAGTCGGATATGTATCATTCTTAATTAAATTCTAAATTCCTCCAAAAACTATATTTAATTAACAAATAGCCCTAAAAACCAGACCGTCAACGGCAATTTCCGCCAAATTAATTCAAAATGTTCTTAATTAAATCTTATTTCATCACCTCCTAGCCATAAAACTTTTGGAATTGTAAAAACAAAGAGACGTACAAAACTGGGAAAAGGACGGACTGCGCGTGAAATGGGATCATAATTAACGGTTTTAGTCATAGGGAAAGTGTGGGGTAGAAGCTACTCGGTAGGGGGAGGGTGGCAAATAAGGGTTGGTATAAAAATGTCCCCTCCTCAAATAATTAATTACCTTTAATTCCCCAGCAATGCTAAAATCCCCGTTTTCTAGCTAGTCTCGAAGCCTAGGGGTCCGTCCCAGTTTCTCCCGTTAGAGTGACATCGGGCTGCTTAAAATCCGTTTTTAATTAATTGGACTAGACTTTGTGAAGGAGAATTAGCTACGATCGTAAATATTCCACAGTCTCACACTGCACACGCGTTAATCGAGTTAAAACAAGACTTATTTTTCAATGGAAAAGTTTCTACAAACATATACAAAAGTAATTAGAAATTTGAAGTTTTAATTTTCACTTTGGGTTTAAATTTCATCTAAATTGTTATCGCAAATATATTCGAATCTATCAAGTACTCGTAAAAAATATAATTATTATATTCTTAATTTGTAGAAACTTTGTATGAAAATTGTTATTAATCAACCTATCAGAAAATTGGAGAATATTTAGACCATAATTGTAGAATTTTAGATTCGCGGCATCTTACAAGACCGCATAGGAGAGCTATTAGGGGTTTATAATTTAACTATTTTTGCTCATTATATAGACTGCTATTGTTTTCTATTTACGTTTTAGTCCAAAGGTTTTGACTCGGGTTTATTTATCGCGCTGGCAATAACTATACTATAAAGAACTATTACTAGATCAATTTTGAAGTTTTTACTTTTTTATTTGGAGCTTTTGGCCCCTACTACTGTTTAGTGCAAATTAAAAAATGTCATCCGTTTAACCTTCCATTAAAAAAAGCCATCCATCCAACCTTCCATTAAAAAATTGTCATCCATTTAATCTTCCATTAAAAAATATCATCCATCCAACCAGAAGTAGAAGAAACCCTCCTTTGAAGTCTACTACTCCAATGTTCCATATAGCGCTCCTCTCTGTATGGGTAAAATTCACAATTTTACGAGATCGGAGGGGTCCTATTTCATACCCCCCCCCCCTGTCTATGGAAAATTGAAAATTCTCTCTCTCCACAAACGACGACGTTTTTATGACGAACTCCAAGGCTGCTAGAGATATTCGCTCGACGAACTCCCGCTCCGAAAATATCTACCGTTAGGAGGCGTACGAATCGCGCTTTTTGAAACTAACCCATACAGAGAGGGGTAGACAAGACCCGGGAGTAATAGACTTCAAAGGAGGGTTTCATCGGCTTCTGATCCAACATTTTATTAAAAATTGAAATCCATTCAATCTTCTATTAAAAATGTTATCCATCCAACCTTCTATTAAAAAATGTCACCCATCCAACCTTCTTTTAAAAAATGTCATCCATCCAACCTTCCATTAAAAAATGTCATCCATCCAACCTTCCATTAAAAAATGTCATCCATCCAACCTTCCATTAAAAAATGTCATCCATCCAACCTTCCATTAAAAAATGTCATCCATCCAACCTTCCATTAAAAAATGTCATCCATCCAACCTTCCATTAAAAAATGTCATCCATCCAACCTTCCATTAAAAAATGTCATCCATCCAACCTTCCATTAAAAAATGTCATCCATCCAACCTTCCATTAAAAAATTGTCATCCATTCAAACTTCTAATAAAAAATGTCATCCATCCAACCTTCTATTAAAAAATGTCATCCATCCAACCATCTATTAAAAAAAGTCATCCATCCAACCTTCTATTAAAAAAAGTCATCCATCCAACCTTCTATTAAAAAAAGTCATCCATCCAACCTTCTATTAAAAAAAGTCATCCATCCAACCTTCTATTAAAAAAAGTCATCCATCCAACCTTCTATTAAAAAAAGTCATCCATCCAACCTTCTATTAAAAAAAGTCATCCATCCAACCTTCTATTAAAAAAAGTCATCCATCCAACCTTCCATTAAAAATATCATCCATCCTACCCTCAATTAAAAAAATATCATCCATTGATCTATTAAAAAGCAATCATATATTATAAACTATATTATAATAGGCTTTCTTTATTTTCTATGAAATACAAAACCTTCAAACTAGAACCGAATGTCCCAATGGGTATCTTGTTGTAGAAATACAACCAAGACCCGAATTTCAAAACACATAATGTCTCGACAGACGCGGGGGACAAAAAATTCGGGTGGCGTTTTTTCCACATAAAACCTGTATAAGTATTTTATGATTTATGATTTAGGCTCGTTTCGAAGGATAAAAAAAAGACGGGGTTTCCGGCCCCAGGAATTTGCGGCACCACCATACCGTCCTTATATTCACCACAGATCCCGGCAGCTTTATAATATATAGATCCAGAGGACAGAAAAGAGAGAGACAGAGGGAGAAGAACTAGTAGACCCGTAGACCACGCTGGGTTGCCAGTTTTCAGAAACCCAAAGTGTATCTGTCTGTCCTTACTTTACTTTTAAAGGAAGTGTGGAAACGAAAATATTTGACAACGTGAAATAAATTATTAATGAAAAGAAGGAAAAAAATACATTTGTTTTAGAAACAGTGCGCGTTGAGAGGGACTTCGGCTTATAGCAGCCTGTATTAATCTGACCATATAAAATTTTCTATGCGAGATTCCCTGACTATTTTAAATAATTCCCTCGATCATTCATAAATCATTTCCTCGACCATTTCTAGATAATTTTTCCGGATCATTTCTAGATAATTTTTCCGGATCATTTCTAAATAATTTCCCCGGATCATTTCTAAATAATTTCCCCGGATCATTTCTAAATAATTTCCCCGGATCATTTCTAAATAATTTCCCCGATCATTTCTAAATAATTTCCCCGATCATTTCTAAATAATTTCCCCGATCATTTCTAAATAATTACCCCGATCATTTCTAAATAATTACCCCGATCATTTCTAAATAATTACCCCGATCATTTCTAAATAATTTCCCCGATCATTTCTAAATAATTACCCCGATCATTTCTAAATAATTTCCCCGATCATTTCTAAATAATTTCCCCGATCATTTCTAAATAATTTCCCCGATCATTTCTCAATCATTTCCCCGATCATTTCTCAATCATTTCCCCGATCATTTCTCAATCATTTCCCCGATCATTTCTCAATCATTTCCCCGATCATTTCTCAATCATTTCCCCGATCATTTCTCAATCATTTCCCCGATCATTTCTCAATCATTTCCCCGATCATTTCTCAATCATTTCCCCGATCATTTCTCAATCATTTCCTCGACCATTTCTCAATCATTTCCTCGACCATTTCTCAATCATTTCCTCGACCATTTCTCAATCATTTCCTCGACCATTTCTAAATAATTTCCTCGACCATTTCTCAATCATTTCCTCGACCATTTCTCAATCATTTCCTCGACCATTTCTCAATCATTTCCTCGACCATTTCTAAATAATTTCCTCGACCATTTCTAAATAATTTCCCTGATCATTTCTAAATAATTTCCCTGATCATTTCTAAATAATTTCCCTGATCATTTCTAAATAATTTCCCTGATCATTTCTAAATAATTTCCCTGATCATTTCTAAATAATTTCCCTGATCATTTCTAAATAATTTCCCTGATCATTTCTAAATAATTTCCCTGATCATTTCTAAATAATTTCCCTGATCATTTCTAAATAATTTCCCTGATCATTTCTAATTTCCCTGATCATTTCTAATTTCCCTGATCATTTCTAATTTCCCTGATCATTTCTAAATAATTTCCCTGATCATTTCTAAATAATTTCCCTGATCATTTCTAAATAATTTCCCTGATCATTTCTAAAAAAAATTTCCCTGATCATTTCTAAAAAAAATTTCCCTGATCATTTCTAAATAATTTCCCTGATCATTTCTAAATAATTTCCCTGATCATTTCTAAATAATTTCCCTGATCATTTCTAAATAATTTCCCTGATTATTTCTAAATAATTTCCCTGATTATTTCTAAATAATTTCCCTGATTATTTCTAAATAATTTGCTTGATCATTTCTAAATAATTTCCCTGATAATTTCTAAATAATTTCCCTGATAATTTCTAAATAATTTCCCTGATAATTTCTAAATACTTTCACTGATAATTTCTAAATAATTTCTCATGATCATTTAATTTCCTCGAGCATTTCTAAAAAATTTAAATAACGGGAGCTCTTTTCTATACGTGTTTCGACACAGTCTATCAATCAGGGTCGATAGTTGCCTCAGATTTATATTTAATTTTACATATTAATTAAAATTAAATAAGCTGGAAAGAAAAACCCAGGTTAATTTATTTCAAAGTTCGAGGAAGTGTTCTCGGCAAAGAAGTGCTACAGGAACAGATGACCTAATGTATTTCCTACCAGCCCCTGTAGAAATGTTTAAGTAGCAATGCACCAGTGTCAACTGTGAAAACCACTCTTCAGGGGTAATTTTAATTTTACGATTTTAAACTATAACTCAAATTCATTTTTTTTTTTTAATTTCTCGAGTTAATTAATATAGGCCCTTTGAAGCCCAGAAATATTCTGTTTAATCAATGTAATTAAAGGCTTAGCGTAGTTTTAAATTTAAAATTTAACCAATATTTTCATTTAATAATTAACGGGTCGCATTTTGATGTAAAATTCAGGACTAATCAATAAATATAATTTTCCATTCAACCTCCCTTTAATGGGGTATATTCTGGCCCATTGACTGTTTAGACTGAGGGGTGAAGTATAACGCTCCCCTTTTTTTTAGCAAAAGAACCTACTAAGGCATACTACGTCTACGAGTGTTCGTAAATGATGATTCAATGTAATGGAATCTAAGGATCAAGGGATGAAAACTTCAATGGAGAAAACGGTAAGATTCGGGGATTAATTGAGAGCAAAATTACTCTAAGTCCAAAAATTAATACGATGATGATGATTAATTCATTGGGTTTATTTTAATTTTTTTGTTTTTAATATATATATACTAGTCTGAGATTTTAGTACACTTTCAAAAATAGTTTTTGAAGTTAATAAAATTTACATAAAAACCGGGTCCTACAGGTCTGCATTATTTTGAATTTAAAGGGAAACTTGTAGCTAAAAATTTGAATTTATTTTCGGAATCACCATGCCAAAAAACGAATTCGATTTTTCGGAATTTTTAGACACGTTTTTGGTAATCTCAGAAGCCGATGAAACCCTCCTTTGAAGTCTATTACTCCCGGGTCTTGTCTACCCCTCTCTGTATGGGTTAGTTTCAAAATGCGCGATTCGTACGCCTCCTAACGGTAGATATTTTCGGAGCGGGAGTTCGTCGAGCGAATATCTCTAGCAGCTTTGGAGTTCGTCAAAAAAACGTCGTCGTTTGTGGAGAGAGAGAATTTTCAATTTTCCATAGACAGGGGGGGTATGAAATAGGACCCCTCCGATCTCGTAAAATTGTGAATTTTACCCATACAGAGAGGAGCGCTATATCGAACATTAGAGTAGTAGACTTCAAAGGAGGGTTTCATCGGCTTCTGGTAATATTTGAAAATAAATAAATAAGTAAAAATTTTATTAAAATTTTACCAAACTTCAGAAATTTAGCTCGAAGTTTCCCTTTAAATAACATTTTATACTCAAAACTAGCATTTGGGAGTTAGTATAAATTTGCACCCCCGCCTTAGAAAGTGTTTAGAATCGGGGTAGTATAACTTCAGTCTCTATTGGTTCAATATGGATGGAAGTACTATAGGGTTATAGAGTAAGGCTTTCGCGTCGGAGATAGGAGGAAGAAGGAAGCCAACAAATAGCCTTAAATGCGGTTCGCTTCTTTTGTCCAGAATACTCGCCCGGAAATAGCCGTCTCTATTTCTCCTTCTTTGAGTTTTCTTTTCAAAAGAATTGGGAGAAACTCCGGCTCAAGATAGAAGAGTTTTTGATTTCTCAGAGCTTATATTCTCCTTTGGGAGAACATTTTAAGTCTGCTACTAACTCAGTTTACTAAGGGTCAAACGGGTTAAACAAATACCAAATTCGAGCCAACTATATATTTGAGCCATAAGGAATGAACTATGTTGAAAAGAATATTAGAATCATATCAATATTAATGAAAGTAGAAAAGACCGCTGTCTTGTACATATTATTAAATTTTTCTTTAAATAGTAAATTTCGCTTTATAGAAATCATAGAAATACGACTTTGAAGAAAGAATGAACTAATTTAATGTAAAATATATTAATAATATTTTTAACTTATTTGGAAAGTAGGCTTAACACGGATCTAAGGCGAATTAAAAAGCTCAATAATCACGCGAAAAACGTGCTTTATTTCGAAAGTAAAACTATATATATATATAAGTTCAAACTGAAGCTGTCGCAAATTTTTTATCAGTTCCAAATGTAAGTAGCATTTTCGGAAATCGTTAAAAAAACAATGAAAAATATACTTATGGCATAGAAAACATTACAGCAACAGCAAAAAAGAATTTATAATCGCCATCTTAGACATTTTTAAAACAAAAGTCCTGGCATACTAGGTCATCACAATATCCCTTACACCGAGTGAAAAATAACTTGAAAATCCCCTTATGACTTTGATAATCATTCCCAAAATTGAAAAATTATTCCAGAAATAGCGAAATCACTAACGATAACAATTTCTTAAATGCAAAATCCGTGCATGATTTCAAAACCACGTCCGACCCCTCGTTTATTATAGAGCCTACAGTTTATTCTCACGCATTTTGGCACGTGATATGGTTGCTTGCGCTCTGTCTCTTTCGTGAAAGAATTTAATTCTTATATATGCAAATTATAGCTAATAACGTTCCAGAACAAAACTATAGACGGGGAATTTTGTTTTTCAAACATTTTTTAAGATGGCGATTATTAAATATTTAACTATTTTGCAATAATCTTTTTCTATTTGTATTTAAATTTTGAATCTTCCCGAAAATACTATTCATAATCCATTTGGAATTATGTGACATTCACACTTTAAAGTATTCGACCTTACATACATTCCTTCATAGCAGTTTGACCTCTTTCTATTCTCTACAACCTTAATTATTCTCATTATTCTGCGTTTTGAAACGAAGAATATTGTAAGATCCCTATAGTTGCTAGTAGAAAAGATGAACTTAAACTTTCTACCAGATTCTACGCAGTCGAATCTTAAAATTTTTCTCTCGAGCAACAACTAAAAATTTCCTTAATTCAAAGCCTTTTTGGGGGAAAAAAAAAGTTTTTCGAAGCACGTTTGCGCCACTTTGGCTTTTTTCCCGCATGCAGCCCGTTCCAAATTTATTCAACTTTTTTTCCATAAAACATTTTTTATTATTATTATTTCTATTTCTGTTATTTCTTTTTTCCTTCTCAACCAAAACCAAGTTGAATTTTGGTTGAACTTATAGACGGTCTCTGTGGTTATAGAATAAATATAACAGAGGAACCACTAAAAAAAAAGCTATCCTCGATGGCATTTTTTTTTTATTATTTTGCGAAGTATCATCGTACTCCGAGAAACTTTCAATTCAAATTTTGAACTCTTTTCCTTTTCGTTGAAGGATTACACTATATTTTTGTTCGTGATAAGTGTTGCAATAGAGCCAAAGATGTGGCGGATTACGACAAAAAGGACAAGTCTTGTATATAGTACAAGATCTTAATATTAAGTAAACTTCAAGATAAGATCAACTACATCAAAATCCCTCCACAAATAAGATAGTTATAAATTTTGAAATTGACTAAAATGTGTCTTCGGGATCAATTACAACTGTTTTATCTAAATATTAGAATAGATAAATTTGTTTATTCGTTTAATTGTGATTCGCATATCCATTCGCATTTTCCATTTAAACCGTAAGCGTGAATTTATACGAGACTCGTCCTTTAAACCTAAGTGAACTTATTCTGGTTCAAGTGGAATTGGCACAGATTACTTCTTACAATAGTTGTTATCATAAAATAATCTTGGAACCATCAAAAATATACGTTCTATTGTAGATGTTGCCTTTTTCCAAGGTTGGGTCGAAGTATATACTTTTGCCAGACTTGAAACCAACAAAAAGAGCCGTTAAATAGTACCGCTTTCTACTAAAGATGTTGCATTTTTTCAAGGTTGGGACCAAGTGAACTTTTATAATACCAACTATTCGACTTGTTTTCCCTGATCATTTAAGATCATATGGTCCTGGTATTTACCTTTTCCGTAATGTAATTTTGTACAAGCTACTTTTACAGGGATACTAATGTACAAATTAACTAAATAGCTCTATTGCATAACAATAAAAAAAGAACTTAAATGAAAATATTCCCTGACCTTTTTGGCCAAATTTCTCTAACTTTCCCGGTTTTCCCTAACCCGAGGGGTCCGACACTCTTGAATTCGCTGTACACCTGAGTTCAGCTTTGATAGTGCATTGAGTTCGAACTCTTACGAACTCTGAGTTCAGCTTTGATAGTGCAAAGAGTTCGAAAATTTTGTACACCTGAGTTCGAGAGTGTCTGCCCCCCCGCCCTAACCTATGACAACCCTGTTCTTCTCTATTTGGATTAAGATTGTGTAACAATTCGCCAGTTCCCCATTACTTCCCCTCCTGTAGCGTCATTACGTTTTCTTTTATTTTAGGTAAAATTTCAACGATGCAAACTTTTCTATACTTGTTGAAAATTCACAGCATTATTTTTACGGGCTATACTTTTAGTTTTTAAGGTTTTGATAAATAGTCTTAAGTTTTGTTTTGTTGAGAGATCTTTCTTTAGGTATATAGCGAGTTCTTTGGGGAGCAGCAATAAAACTATTGGTTTTCATATCAAGCCTCAAACATTTTTCATTTAAGGTTGTCTATACAGGTTATATATATTATATATTTTATATAGCATTCATATTCATAAAGAAATATTTGAATAGAGATTCAATTTTCTAAAGCGTAAAATTCTATTTTGAACTAAGCAATTTTTTTTTTGACAATAGATTTACACAATTCGGCATAGCATTTTTTAGAACCACGAGAGCAATAAAAAACAAGAGATACTAATGCCGTTTTCTATTGGAAAAATATTTTTGCAAATATGGAGTGATAACATCGGGATGTCAAAGTTTCTTAAAGTGATGATGTCACCGAATCCTCACGTAATACAAATATAATTAGAGTAACGTTTTTGTAAAAATCGTTAAAATGATTCAAATTTTATACACATATGCCATCAAAACATTACCATTTAAAATATATTCGGCATCTTCGAATTTTAATAAAAAAAAAAACTAAGAAACAGTCTACGTCATCATTTTAGTCCCGTGGCTCTTATAGAGCTAATGATTTTTTCTGGCACGTGATATGGGTGCTTTCGCGCGGTCTCTTTCGTGAACAAATTCCGAAATTCCCATCTTTCAATTAAACTTAATGCTAATTACGTTCCAGAAACATTCCAAGTCATCAAGCGGGAAAAAAATGAATATATATATTGTGGTCATTTAAATTTCAAAGTTTCTTAAAAAACAAGTCAACCCAAAATTGTAAAATTATGAATATGCCTTTTTAAAAATATGAAAAAACTAGGTATTCGAAAAAAATGGTGACATCCTAACTTTAAGTATACGAAGTTTGAACTACAAGTTTATCCATCCTTTATTTTCCCCATAAATGCAATTTAATCGTCTGCTATAGCGTCTGTAGTATCGTACCCGATTTCAACGCTTGATTTATTAACGGTCTCCACTATGACGTTTCGAACAAGCCTTTTCGTGGAGAATTATCCCTAGCGTTTATACATATGGTATATAATAATATAAAATACCAGAGAAACAAAACCCTCTCAATACAGTTAAACAGAAAGTACTATTTTCCCCAGCGAAAGTTCATTGTTCATCGCAGTCACCAAGTCAGGCAAAATCCTTATAAGCTCAATCACAACATTTCCTCATTCTAGTTATCAGCGGAACCCCAGCCACCAAGTTAGAGTGTCAAACCAAGCTAGAGAGAAAGGGAGAAAAATCACTAGGCAACAAACCCATCGTCACTCCGTCTCTTTTTCCCTACATCACCCAATTCCTATCCTACCATAATCCCCGTCTAAACTCGGAGCAGCACGGTCCAACCAGTTCCGGATCGCTAACCAAGCTCCAATCCGACATCACCGCTGACACAGTCGGCTTCCCAAAGAATCCCTCGAACCCCGCGCCTCTATCGCTTCTTTTCCAACCCTAGTGCACTCCGGAGCTGCACCGGGGCCCTTCTCTTTACCCTACGCCTATTTTCATTCCGAAGAGAGTATAAGGAGCTATAAGGATCCTCGTGGTCTTTACGACGGAGCGCGTGGGAAAAAATCGAGGGAGCGAATTCGTAGCCCGGTCACGGCCTGGGCAAAGTTGTTTCCGACGTCGTACCGCGTTTATGACATTTTTTTTTTTTCATTCTCGCGTCGATGGGAAAAAAGAGAGATCCAGAATACACTTCAGACTATATCACGGTTTTTAAAACAAGATGGATAAGTTACTTCATCAAAATCTTAAATTTTGGGAACGCTTAAATAATCTAGTTTCGAATGAAATTCATATAAGAAGCTTTCCCATCACCTAACCTAAATATTAATCACAAGCCAGCCATCTCTAATATTAAAGTTACATCACCTAACCTTCATAAGTTCATATTAGTAGCAAACCACCCATCACAAGCCATCCATCTATTAAATTAAAGTCACAATCCACTCACATCTTTAATTAAAGTCACAGGTCATCGATTTCTTGAATTGAAATCACAAATTATACTTCTGTTAAAATAAATCACAAAACACCCCAACTGTTCAATTAAAGTCTTAAACCACCCATCTCTTAAATTAAAGTCGAACGAATGGCTTAAAATCAAAATATATGTATGGAGAAACTAAAGCGTCTTTCAAATACATCTTCGTTGCTCTTCTATTTGGATTACTAGTTATCAAACCAACAATGTGAGAAGACGGGGCTCTTAAGTCGCTTCGAATAAGTTTTTTGGCGAGGTGATTCCGAAAATAAATTAAAATCTTAGCTCCAAGTTTCACTTTAAATAACTTCGATTCGGTTCCCGCTTTTTCCATCAAACCAATAAACCTTAAATTATTTTAAACTGGTACAGGAATTAAATTGGTCTTTCCCTTTTCGCGGGCAGAAAAAAAAATGGTATCGAAGTTGTGACAAGAAATGTTTCAACTTTATTTCGACCAGACATTTTTCCCCGGTACCCAAACTCAACCTACGAAGCCATATAAGGGTGAAGGGGCATATTCCGAAAAAGACGGGGGTCTTATGAAATGGGAAAAAAAAATCTCAAAATGTTTTATTTCAATACTGAAACCGCCAAGTTGTCCAATCTCCTAGGACTGTCACATAAGTAAAAGAGCTATAAGAAAGAAGGGAACCGAATGGGCATCGTAATTTTAAAGAATATTATATTCATTTTTTTCATGTAGAAGGAATTTCATGATATACATAGAGATACTTTTTTGAAGTGCATATAGAGAACTTTTCAACTGTCAGCCTATAACTGAGATATATCTTAACTTTTATATTTAACCAGCGCATCACGTTTTTGAAAAGATACTAAGGCAGGTGACATTTTAAAAGGAGGACGGTTAGAATTTTTGCTTCAGTGTAGACCTCATGAAATGGGTGTAGTATATTCTTTATAAATTGTATACAAAATTTCACTGAAAAATATTTAACAGTTTTCTCGCGAACAGTAATTTTTGGAAACTCATGTTTTGATCCCAATCCTTTCGAGAGAAATTTGAATTTAAAGTTTTCGACCAAAAATGGGAATAAATCTAATAAAAAAAACTTCATTAAATTGAAGATCTTGACAACTTGGGCCCAAATTAAAGTCTTACGCTATAAAGGGACACGTATGTGTCGCCAACTTATCAGTGAATGAATTACGACAATAATGGGCGTTACATGAAGTCTGGTGTTTCCCACTTCGAGGGGGCAGACACTTGCATTACCAAAGGTAAACTCCTGGCTAAACAACGATTTCTAGAGCATCTTTCCCCTAGTCCCATTTGGCCGTTCACCCACTTCATACCATGATTTAATTCATCACACGAATTTAGATGACTTCCGATTCTACTTTGGAAAGTGTTCTAATATACAGAGATATTGACGGGTGAGGAAATAAGTGCCTGCAGGGTCATGCCCATCCCAATCAAACTCCGATCAAACACTATAAATAGACAGGTCGAAAGGGAATAACACGTTAATAACTTTCACGGTGTTCAATAACTAATTGAAACTGTATATAACTTAGCATGCAGTGTCATCTGAGAGTTCAAGTATATAAGATAAGAGATGTTTATGAAATTCAGATAGGAAATAGCCATTAATCTAATATAAGTTCGAAAACAATATTAAACATTTCGTAAGACGACACCGAGTTTCGCCGCCTACCACGCGCTCCTTATACTGATCTGTATACACCAATTCCTTCTCTAACCAGACCCGCACGATGCCAGTCAATAATACGAGAGAGCATGAACTTTCCTCCGCAACAGACTTTTCCATATATACCCGATATAGAAGGGCAAGGAGTGAATCTATAAGCGCGTACAACGCGTAGGTTCCCATCATAATCTCTTTTATGAGTAGACATAGCTGAAATTGGTTCGGACGTCTGCCGGGGCCTCCGAAAACAGAGAACATGCATGGAGCGTGGGAGAAAGCTTGCCAAATTCAATTCTCACTATCTGCTTCGTATAAGATTTGTTCGCGTAACTGTACACGGAATTAATCCGAATGGAGAGATGTTAAGGGGCAGAGAAAGCTTCTTAAAGAGAGCGTGAAAATGAAAATATATATCGAAAGTTCATCCACATATAAAGAGATTGTGTCGCATAATCCTTGGCATAGTTTTTTAGCCACGTCGGCGTCTTCGTGCATGCAGAACATTTTCACAACCAGGGGGTAATCTTTTTCTACAGATTATCTCGAGTAAAGCTACAACCCGGTCTTGTCGATAAACTTTCAATTATAAATATTTTATATTAAATATAGTATAATCGTGCTATAGAACTTATGGAATGTTTCGTATAAGAATCATAGACCAATAACGACGTCTTTCTTTAAAATGAAAACACTATAAACTAATCTGGAGACGATTTTCAACGGTTTAATGAACAGTCAAATTAATAATTCCAGTGCCTAATTTTGGGAGATAACAAAACTTTAAGAAAATAACTTGATCTTTCGTTTCACAATCCCTTCATTCACTCTACGCGTTATGGCTTCGTGATAACTCTGAGATCGTAACCAACTACGTTACAACGTATAGATAGTAATATTTCCTTTCCAACATTCGGCTGAGCAATACTTATTATAGAAAGGTTATAAGTTCAGATAAGAACAAATTTTTGAAACAAGAGAATGTACAGCCCAATAGCTATATTTCCCTACGTTCATAGTCAATAGAACTGAAATTGGTAAGGCCGGGTGTGACGAGGTCCAACCTGGAACTTGTCTGGGAGGCAAAACTAAGGTCAAACGAGAGAAGCAGTGATATCGTGAGAGCCTGCACCCTTCTTTAACTACGTTCTTGGGTTTTATAAATTAGTTCTTGGTTCAGAGGCTGGAGGGATTTAGTAGGTTTAGTGTGTGTCTCGTTCGTCCATTCAATATATTTCGAGGGTTTAAAAGAGCATTAGAGATAATTATCTTCAATCGAAATTTGAAACGACGCTGGATTCGCATATAGAGCAAGATAGTCTAAAGCTCTGTCAATCAAAATCCAGAAATATGCTAAAGCCATAGTTACATTTTGTCTAGAATTAAATCGATGTACAATATAAAATTATATTTCCATTAAATAATGTAGAACGTATAGGAGCTAAAATGCAAAAGCAATTTATCTTAAAAATAACAGAAGCCGATGAAACCCTCCTTTGAAGTCTACTACTCCAATGTTCGATATAGCGCTCCTCTCTGTATGGGTAAAATTCCCAATTTTACGAGTTAGAAGGGGTCCTACTTCATCCCCCCTGTCTACGGATAATTGGAAATTCTCTCTCTCCACAAACGACGACGTTTTTTGGACGAACTCCAAGGCTGCTAGAGATATTCGCTCGACAAGCTCCCGCTCCGAAGACATCTACCGATAGGAGGCGTACGGATCGCGCCTTTTGAGAATAACCCATACAGAGAGGGGTAGACAAGACCCGGAAGTAATAGACTTCGAAGGAGGGTTTCATCGGCTTCTGAAAATAATAATAATCAAAGCAGACGTTTCTACGGGACTCAATCCTATTAATTAAAACATTATAGACCCCCTCTTTTGGCTATATGCTTAGTTAAGAAATATATTAAACAAAAGTGAACACTTCACTTGACTTATCTCTGATAAATCTGGGAAAATTAAAATTAAAATAAAAAGATGACAAGTTGGATAGGATAGTCTGAACGAGCCTTAAGGAAAACACCCTTAACAGCCTTAATAGCCTTTATTTGCATAAGTCGACGGACGGGTTCCAAAACCTCGCTGTAAAGCCATACCTCTTTAAAGAGTTAAATTTACGATCGGGCCTCTAGTTATGACTTCAGGAGGAAAAAAAAAAAAACTAGACTTTTGAAAACGACTAGTTTATTTAAACGAATTCGTATCTAACTCCTCAAAATTAAACCCATTTAAAAACGTTCAAAATGATATATAAATAAACTCGTATATATGGCTAGCCTTGGGTCTTGCCTTACAAGTTGACACATTCTCTCTCTCACTCTCTCTGCAAGGGCTATTAATTTCAAAATGTCTACAAATACACGTTTAAAAAAATGAGAAGTCAAATGTTATTTACTTATTCTGGATCAGGCTCTGCCACTTAGATGATTGCGCGCGCATATCAGAAAATATGCCACGCGTCAGTGTATTTTAGTTTTAATAGTGTAGTTTACGCTATCAATTTTTTTTTTTTTTTTTTTTTTTTTCCCAAATGTCTATATGAATTATATTTTAATCTTTTTCATGCTATTGAAACCTATAAATAAATTTTCACAGCTTCGATATTGACGTGTTAAAAATGAAATAATAGGCCTATCTCATTTTTTCCGCTTGATGCGAGGCCCGAGGGTCAAAATTCCCTACACTTGGACCAAATTCTAAAATTTCAGAACATTCACTAAAGGAAATTAATAAATTCAATGTCTTAAAAACAGCTTTAAAATCTCTTCAAAATTCAAAAATGCCTTACAAAATAATGGCAACCCCTCGGCTTGATTGCATAGAATGTTTCTGGAAAGTAACTAACGATAAATTTAAAATTTATCGTTAATTAAGTACTTTCTTGCAAGAGACCAAGTAAAAACACCCATACCAGAATACGCGGTATATTAGGCGTTGCCTTTACAATAGCCACGCGACCATATAGGTTGGGGAAGAACTGAGTTTTTGTTTCAAAAACGTTCGAAAATATAGATTATTATAAAATATATTTGTTTTTCCGTTGCAGTAATATTTGATATATTTAAATATAGGGTTTTAATTTTTTTTTTTTATTATTATTAACGATGTCAGCATCGTGTTAGTTTAATTCGAAATTTCGATAGTAAAGGCGCGTTTTCAATCAAGATTTTTTATATCAAGAATCGAGCGTTTGCGTGAAAACAAAGGCCAAGTTTAAAATCAATCTTTTCGTTTAACCCAGGTTAATAGGCTTCAAGTGACAACAAAAAAGACATATCGAAATGAATTTGTTATTTGGGAAAGTGAAAACTTGAAAAAGCTCATTGAAAACAGGTCTAAACACCAACTGGAATTTTGGCATTTTTCTGTATACTATTACAGTAGACGACACTTCCGCTGTTGACAATATCGCGGGAAATATACCCTAATACAGTAAAGTATTTTCTGATACGTGCACAATTAAACTCATTCGGCACTGCCATTTTAGCTAAAATAACATTGAATGGAAAAGGAATGATGCCAACTTCAATCACCGTTAAAAAAAAATAATTTCATATTTATTTACTCGATTATATGTATGCGTGTAGCGAGTAGTTGCTATTATTTTAAGGTCTAAATAACTTTTAGAATAGGGTCTATATCAGAATATAAAGGTTGGAATATAGAGAGAAAGGTGTACGCGACATACCAAAAAGCGCGCGAAAGGTCGCGCTATGGCTAAAGCCCAAGTCAACATGGCAGAAAGAGAACTAGAGAAAGGGAACAAATTAAAAATCGATGGTCCAACCATCGCGACGGACGCGGGAAAACGTCTACTGTCGCCTACTAATGGTCCCGTTGAGACCTCACCGGTTTCCTACGTTCCAAACGGGTCAGAAAAATCAGAAAGCTAAAAGCTATTGGGTCCAACTCAATGTCTATATGGTATAATACAAAAATAAAGAGGGAACTGTTTCTAGGAACTGAAATCTAAGAGAGTTTCTTCTAGGCGTATAGCACCTCCAAGGTTTCCCCGAGGTTTCCGACACGGTCCTCGCTACGACAGCTTATCTACGCGCGACAGAAGCGAGTGTAGAGCCTATTAAGGGACAGTCTTTACAGTTATTGCCAAGGTAAAGAGTCTAAACTCCTATAAAATTGGAGGAGAGACTCTCCTCGCCCACCTAAGGTAGCTAGATAGAGATAGAACGTGGGTTGATGCCCACCTATACTATACACCGTTATACGCTCTCATGAAACATAAAACTAGGTAAAAGTGAAAGCGAGGTACGTTACCAAGAAGAAGAAGAAGAAAAAAAAAGCAGTTTCGGCTGGATTTTAACTCGAGGAAAAAGGGGGGAAAGAGGCTTATACTTGATGTTCTACGGGTACTTTCTTAGCAAACTAAGAAAACCCCAATTTTCTACGCATAAAACTGACTTTGAAGTGGGAACACACGGTACTTTCAAGGCTGTAACTAAGCAAGGATTACATGGTAGATTTTCTTGAATGTATAAAGGAAATTGATAGCTTTATATTCAAGACAATAAGGTATATGAAAGGCAATATCGGTTATTGTTTTTCGTCGTTGTTTAGATACAGACTTCAGGTGATCTTTAAGTTACTTTGGACCCAATATCACGCGATAAGAAAAATAATACCAGTACAATGCCCTGTTTTGTCTTTTTGAACGAGTTAATTAAAAGAGGGGGTTAATTATTTAGACAATATTGGCAAAAAAAATTACTTCGAAATGTCCAAAATGCAGTTCATGAGTAAAGGAAAGGTAAACCCATTATTTTTAAAAGAAAAAAAAAATTACAATCAGATATCTTTAGAGTTGATTAGACCACTAGATATTTAAGCTTTATAAGAAAAACCTACAGTGGAATTAGACTGACGAAGGTCTTACGAATCCAAAAGCTTTCTCGCCACGGTTACAGTTAAATAAAAACTTAACTCCACGCGTTTCTTAGTTTTATAAAATATTTAAAAATATTACTTTACCATGGACTCTAATTTTAGAAAATTCACGTTAATCGAAGGAATGAAGCCCGTCAACAAAATATTTCCTCCAATTACTAAGCTAGAAATAATTTTTTAACTTACATAAAGGACGTACTTGGAAACTAGGCTTTGCAAGGACTGTCATTTTGAATACATAAAATTTATATTGTCACAATATATATTCGTACCCTTATTTCTTCAAAATGAGTTTGAAAACATCAGCTTGTCTCAAGGTAACGTAAAAGAAAAGGCAGTTCAGGCATAAAGGCCACCTTTGACACTATAGTCTATTCGGTGGAACGATATGTCGTCTCGGTAAGCGGATTATATCCCAGAAAAAAAAAAAGCTAAGTCTCTCTAACAAGGTCCCGTTGTTTTCCGAACGACTAATTGGCTACGAAATATACAATGCTATAGTAAAGGTCGTCTCGGTCGCTCCAAAAAAATAAGAATAAAATAAAAGCTGTGGGAGATCAGATATCACTCTAGTTAAGGATTTGCTAAATAATATATCATCATTTGCAGCGTCAAATACTTTTTTAATGAAAGACAGTTACTTCATGGAGAACTAACATTTAATAGTTCGAATGACAATTACAGAAGTCGGTCGCGCTCAGCTCTTGGCTCGTCTTCATTCGATACTAAACTATAACGGTCTTGCATCAAAAAGAATTGCATTATTCAACAACATAACGTTAGGCTCCCACCAAAATTTGAAAAATAAATAGGGAAATTGGGAATTTTTCAGGCTAAAAATAGGATGAAATAAGAACCAAAAATTTTAAAATAGGGAGCAAATAGGAACCGATTTAAGACGACATGAGACCTTAATTTTGACAAAGTGACTTTTAAAGTAGTTTTTTTTTTTTTTTTTTTTTTTTTTTTTTGTAAAAACATATCACAAATCGAACTTTAATTTTCTCACATTTTTTCGTGATAATTATATCACGCGGGAAATTTAAAAGGGTAAATTCGACATAGCTTAAAATATGGGTTCAATATTATAGGCTGACTGTACTTTTAACCAAATTTACTAGAAATATGGTAAAAAAAAAAAAAAAAAAAAAAAAAAAAAAAAAAAAACACGATTTTATGGTGGTTTAGGGACCTCAAAAAAAAGTAGGGGGTTTTAGGTATTTTAGGGACCTGGTGGGAGCCCTGCCATAGCAAAAAATTCAACGTATGTATATGAATATTTGAAGAAATTAGAATATATATTATTGTCGTGTTCACTAAGTCCTAGTTAAAACCTAACTGTTTTCCTATAAAACACGGTTTTTATATGCGAATTAAAGAGCTAAGGACATATTTTTCAAAAAGATTTTATCAGAAAATATTTTTTTTTGAAGTGATTGACTTCTCGTCCAATCACCAGTCGGGTTAAAAGACAGTGTATTTCATATCTCATGACCATTTTCTCGCGCTTTTTTTTAATTTAAATTTCTACAACTTCAAAATTAGGCTTAGCGCAAATATACCGTTTATTTCTACAATTTATAAGCTTTTCATAGATTTATTATACTTAATTGACGGAAAGTATTAGCAACTGGATCTCTAAAAGCTTCGCTATATCGAGAATCTTTCTATATTATTTTCTATTCTAAAACATCGCGGGATAGACTCTAGCCTCTGATTGGTCGAAAAGCCACTTCATTAAAATATGAGTCCAGTTGTAAGCCTAAAATAGTTTCAAATATTATTTTACAACTGAATTTATCAAAAATTGTGTTTAGATTTAATTACTAAAAATCACAGAAAAATTAAAAACGCTAGCTAGCATAAGTTTCAGTCAATGTAGTCTTCCTTTAATGAAAAAAGGTGGGACAAAGAAGAAAGTAGTTTGTGCTTATTGTTTGAATATAAATCACCATTCTAAAAACCCACTTTAGCATTTTTTACAGGAAATCACAACCACAAAAATTGAGACGAGAGAGAAAATGAAAATTTGCATAATTCCAAATCCGGTTTCTTGAAAAGCAGAAAAAAGAAAAAGGCTAGAGCTGGCCGGACGGAAGAAGCTGTGTATAGGATACTTGGAAATCTGTCTTTTGTCATTACCGTAAGCTTTTTAGCGAGAGAAATAGAGAGATGGGGAAGTGGGTAAAACAATGAACATTTCTAGCTTTTATTCCCGCCTTAAAACTACCGTCTCTTTAGAAGAATAGGTTATTTATACCGGATAATAAGTTTTTTTTATAAGTTTCCAATTTTAAACTTGAAAAGTACGTAGAACATTTCTAGCTTTTATTCCCGCCTTAAAACTACCGTCTCTTTAGAAGAATAGGTTATTTATACCGGATAATAAGTTTTTTTATAAGTTTCCAATTTTAAACTTGAAAAGTACGTAGAATCGAACTTTTCATGTGAATAGAAATTAAACTTAAGGCTTAGTGAAACCTAATAAATATAAAAATTATTCTTATTCACCCAAAAATTTGTGATCATTGATTTCCACGACAGGTTTATCACTTCACGAAATTGGTGTACAAGTCTGTTGTTGACTGTATATACTAAAGTGATTTCAACCTTAGCAAAGACTGTAATCACTTACGTAGTATAACGTAATCACAGATTTAACCCCGAGCGTGGTTAACTCCTCGAATTTCTCCTAAGCCTCATCTAACCACATATTTCTCTCAAAGGAAATATCTCTCTTAATTCATAAATATATAAAGAAAAAATGTTTGTCTGGATTTAGTGATTGCACATCATAGTTCACTACACCCTTCTATGCGAGGGGAGTAGGAAGGACAACTAAATATGTTTTATTTCTTTGCCACTCCCGTCAGCAACGAAAATTCAAGAGAGCGGCTAAAAGACGATATCCCAACTCCCCCCCCCCCCACCTAACTAGCGATGGTTTTTGGACTATTTAGGACTTGGGGAGCTCAGAAAAAATACTTAAAAAAATCTACGACCAGCAGAAATGTGAGAAAAATGAATTTTAAAATGAAGACCCTGCTGGTTGAAGATGTTTTAAATATTTTTTCCTGGACTCCCCATGTCCTAATTCGCCCATATTCATATTTAGTGGGGGTTCGGATATCGTCTTATCCCCAAATTAATCCTGTCCCATGATTGGCTAATAAGTTTTAGAATTACAGAAACCGCCTTTATTTGTAAATCACTTTTGGACACCAAGCACGTCCATTTATCACCAAAATTGATGTTATATCCATTTTTTTCGTTTTTTCTACCTTAAAACAGTTTAACAGAAAATTTTCGAGGTTCCTGGTCCCTTTAAAGTGTACTTGGTATAACCTAAAAAATTCTGAGTAAACGTCCAAGACCTTTAGTGACGTATTTATGTTCGCTTATAAATTACCATTCCCTTGATAACACGTCGGTACACAAGGAGCGTTAAAATGGGGGGTCTTATTACCTTAACATTGATTATCTCGCCTCGCGTGGCAAAGCGGGGTTCTCAAAACAATAGAGCAAGAGAGAGAGAGAGAGAGAGAGGTAAAAAAGAAAAAGAGAAAAAAAAAATCCTTCCTAAAATTTATGCAAAGAGGAGCTTGACTTTAACGTCAGACTTAGTCAAGCCTGACTTTAATTAACGAAGTCATTGCGAGCTATAGCCTGCTCTTTATGGGTTCTCAACTTCAAGGGCTAGTGAAAAAGAAACCAAATAATTCTCGTTGGTTCATGTTTATCTGGTGTTGCTGTAATTTTTTATACAGTATGGTATATGAAAATAATTTTTAGCCTAATTTCCGAAAATGCTACTCAATTTCCATTTGGAGTTCATAAAACAAAGTATGACAGCCTCACTTTAATGTTTGGTGTAGTTTTGATTGTGTAGCAAGTCACACGATCCGAGAATAGTACTTTAGGATTAATATATTTAATTAAAGGGAGAATGCAACCTAACAACAAGTGATTCCTTATCGTTTAAATAGGCTTAATCCAATAGTAAAAAAAAAATTAAAAATAAATATTAAACTAGAAATAAATTTAAAACGTACCATCAAAATAGGCTTAGCTGGATTCGTGGAGATCATCTGAACTCCCCCATACAAGGACTAGCGATTCTGCATTCCTCATATAAGAGCCATCGATGTCATTGGTCGCTAGTCCTTATATGTGGAGTTCAGGTGAACCCCTATTTCCCGGGGTTTTTAAATTTATTTCTAGTTTAATATTTGTTTTTATTTTTATTTTTTTATTGTTGGATTAGGCCTATTTCAACGATAAGGAATTGAATAAAAAAATCACTTGTTTTTAGGTTGCATTCTCTCTTTAATATGAAATTTATAAAAATGAATTAAACTTCGAGGAAGTAAAGAGCGAATTCTAATTTCGAACTCTGTTAAGCCTAATTATAGTTTGTCTATGATTTAATGGAGTGTGGCGCGTGTCAAATATTTCCGGGTTTTGAAATTTAACGAGAGGAAATTGAAATGAAAGCTCTAGATTCGCCTGGTTAGGAACATTACGAGCCTTAAGTTTTTGGATAAAACTAAAGAAATAATTTCAAATAATTTATTACTTTTCACCCTTCCTTTAAGTATGAGTGGGAGACATTTTTAGGCGTTTTATAAAGGGTCCCTGGTTTCCAGAGGGCTCTCCCTATATACGTTCTGAACCCTAGCTGTAGTGGAGTTGTCATACATGATGAATCGGTTGGCAAGGCTTAAGGCTTATTTTGTAGATAGATTCACCGTTGGTATAGACTGCATGGTGAGGCATCTCTTGAATATTAAAAGGCCAAAACTTTCGAACGCCAAGAGCGTGTCTGGATATGAAAGTAAGCTAAGAGATGATGGACCAGTTTAGACGAGAATTCGAGCTACTTTTCTTCAAAGCTTTAGTATACGGTTCATACGAGCCATCAGTAAAAATGATATATTTGACAATCGTCATCTACTAACTGTTTGAAAACAAAAATTACAAACATACTACGTCATCCGTATCATAGAGTGGCTGTTATAGTTTTAAGAGTTGATCCTCACGCCTCCTGGAAAGGCGTGATAGGGCTACTTTCGCGCGGTCTCTTTTGTGAAAGTACTAATCCAGAAAGACCTAACTTTTAATTGAAACGTCAATCTTCAGACGAAGCGCGTAATTAACCGGTTTAATCAGATTAAACTGAGGTTTATATAGCCTTCTCAGTTCTATAAATCTCGTTTAAATTTGATTAAACCGGGCTAATTACTCTTCGTCTGAAGAGGGTATTACAGAAACATTTTGGTCCATGTAAAAATGAAAAACCCTCAACATAATTCTAAGTTTAGAATAGGTTATCTTCCACTTCGGGAAACTCATCGTATCATATAGTGATCATAAGAAAAAATTAATTAAATATAATTAAATATATATAATTATAATGAGTGTTGAGAACTTTTTCACTACCAACCACACTCTCTGTATAGCAATAGAGAATATATCAAGAGGAGTAGAAGAAGCTATATATCTTTGCAACGCAGTTAGAGGGATTTACATATACTTTTTTGGTTATTTCCATATTTTCGCGGTTCTTGTTGGCAGAATTATGTCACCAGATTAAAAAAAAAATCGAGTTAAACCTTAGTTTTAACAATTAATAAGGTAAGGCTGTTCTTACGGATTTTCACGAGTTCTAAATAGAATTTGCGTAGCATTTTCGGAAATATATAATATATACATTTGCATAGAAACGTTACCTTGAGAGAAAACAAACATAATGGTCATCTAAAACCTTTTTGGAAATAAAACATTCTTGCAATTAACTACGCGTCATCATATTGGTCTCGTGGCTATTAAAAACCTATAGTTCATTCTCGCGCGTTTTAGCACGTGATAAGGGTACTTTCACGCGGTCTTTTTCGTGAAAATACTTAATCCAGAAACTATACCGTCTTTCATTATAATTGTATAATTATAATAACGTTCCAGAATCAATCGGAAACATTCTAAATATTTTTGTCATTCAGAGGTTTAAAATTTTGAATATGAATTTTTAATCGAATTTAAGACACTGAAAATATAATTAATTAATTATGCAATTTAATTATTGCACAATTGTATTATATCAATCGTTTTCACCTAAAAAATATTCCGTGTTAACAAGATTATGAAGATTTTATTCATTTCAGGGCCCTATTGTTGCTATTCTTGGGGTTGGAGATGAGCTGGAAATGGGAAACTATGGTCAAAATAAACCGCGAAATAATTATTTCCGAAAGCGAGCAAAAAATCTGAACTGGTCTTTATCTACTTATAGATAGTTACTTAGTTAAAGGTGGGAACTCGCGCTCGAATGTGTTGCGTCGAAAAGGCCTATCAAGAAGATTCATGGGGTGGTGATTTACAATACTTGGTAATTGAAATTAATTCTGCCCAGCGCACCACGTTTAATATTATTAATTAAAATAACGTGAGGGAGGCTAAAGCTAGCGGAAGAGGGAATATTTAGGTCGGATATGGAGGAGGAAGACCTATACGAAAAGCCAGAAGCACCCACGATGCATTAGGCACTCTGTAATAGACATTTTTTCGCTTTGAGGTAAAATAAAAGTGATAAACCGCATATGGAATATTGTACAGGATCTATATGCTACTGTTGAAGGCATTGGCAAGATAGCTCGCCATTTACGAAATGTTTTAAAACAAAAATTCCCGGCATACTACGAGATCACTATGGTTGCGTGGCTACTATAAATCCTACAGTAGATTCTCGAGCGATCTGGCACGTGATAAGGTCGTTTTCGCGCCGTCTCTTTCTTGAAAATACTTAATCTAATTTTAATAAAAATTATCGTTAATTAAGTTTCAGAATCAAACTAAGTCATAATTCTCGCGCGTTCTGGCACGTGATATAAGGTCGTTTACGCGCCGTCTCTTTCGTGAAAATACTTAATCTAATTTCATAAGAAAATTATCGTTAAGTTCCAGAATCAAACTGCCTCATAAATTGAAAAAAATGTATATATTTAATTATAATTTAGATTTTTCTCGAAAACTTTTCAACACAGGGCCATAAAATTTTGAATAAAGTAGAAGAAGCTTTTCCCATCCTCAAAATAAGTTTGCAAAACTACTTCTATCCCTTACGAAGTCTTTTAACGTGTATTCAACCGCCTTACTATAGTTTTCGCTATAAAGTTTGCAACCGATGCTCTTGAATAAATAAAGTACGGCGAAAACGATATAGAATCCTAAATGTATAGCGATGAATATGTAGAAAACTTTAAAAATAAAGAGCGCTATAAAAACAAGTAAAAGAAATGGCCACGCAGGACGATATCAGGCACAACGCACCTTTTCACAAATGCGTTTCGCTCAGTATCTTTTCGTTTTCAACCCCATAGATAGTCTTTAATTCTCAAAGGGGACCTAAGAGCGAAAAAGAAAGCGAAACCGTAGCGCGAAATAAAGAAACAAAAGTAGAAAACCAACTACCGATAGAGTTTTTTTTTTATTCCCCACGGGTACTGGTCGGGAGTTAGACCCGATAGAATCTAGCACCAAAAACCACGCTTCCGTGAAATTTTTCTGCTCGCGTTAAACTTCGAGAATCGATGATTCACCTGCTGAGAAACAATACCAAGTATTTCCACAACTTACTAGGATTTTATTTTAAAGGAATAATGAAGTAAAATTGATTTCTAGTTTTTAAAATAGGCGTAATCGAAGGTAATTCATTAAAATACGAATATGCTCAGTAAATCGAGCCTGGGTCGAATTTTTCCACTATAGAAATTGAAGAGGAACTTGCAGGGGCAGCGCGCCATTGGGGTACACTACGCGCCGATCTCTTAAGAGATGTCGCTATTCTGATTGGCTAAGCTATGACGAGAGAGACAAACTAGGCGGTAACCCCTCCCCTCGCGCTTCGAGACGTGACGCGCTTCCCACAGCAACGGATGTAATACATGGATAGGTACGAGAGCCAGAGATAAAAGTGAGGAGCAGGCGCGTCATCTATTGGGATAATTCATCATTATATTTGTACCCCAATGGCCGTAGCCCCTGAAATTAAAGGGAAACTTGGAGCTAAAAATAAAACAGCTTTTTAATTTATTTTCGGAATCACCGTGCCAAGAACGCATTCGAGAATTTTTTTGGGAACTTTTAAACACGTTTTTGGTGTTTAAATTAATTTCTAAAGTTTGGTAAAGATATAAATTTGGGCCAATCATTATATTTCAGCCTTCAACAGCGCTTGTTATGTCCTAACATTAAGAGTTTGATGGCTCAAGTCTTGGGAATCAAACCCCAGCCAAATCTTTTAATGTTAGGACACTACAAGGGCTAGTGAAGGCTGAAATAATATGATGAGCTCGAATTTATACTTACATTTCGAACTTAACAAAAACTTTATAAATAATTTTAAACACCAACAACGTGATGGATAGTTTTAGAAATTTAGAGTAAAAAACTCTAAATTTTATGGAAGTTCCAACCACGTAAAACGGTGTCTAACGGACGAATAACATATTTCCTAACATTTCGGACAAAACTTATTACTTTCTCAGTACAATTTAATCAACATAACAAAAAAACTAGTATTTATGGGATAAATTAACGAATTATAGATTTTTATAGGACCACCTGGGATTGATAGGTATTATAGGTACTCTCAAATAATTTGATGAAAATATAGTGGGCGGGGTTCACTGTTTAAAATCAGCCTAGTAATTAGATCTAAAAAAATTATAAAAGGCTTCCATAGCTCCCTCTCTCAATTCATACAAAAGTTAAACGGATAGTGTTTATCCGAAGATAAACTCTTGAAGCTTTATCGAGTTCCTCGAATTAAAACGTATAACAATAGATAAAAAAATTAACATTCTCAGAATTTGTACTGGTTCGTGAGTCTTTAAACGTTCTTTGATGATCTTGAACGAGTCTTGTATTTTATAATCTAGATTAAAAACGGTAGCTTTTCTAAAAGCGTCCATGATGAAAATAATCCCAAGTTAGTAAGTTATTAAAAATGTGAATTTTACGATATAACGTCTTTTTCCTTTCAAATAAGAGTGGTTCTTTCTCTTTTTGGTTTTAGGGGTTATTTCAACAATAGTACGCAGCAAGGTCAAAGGCATTTATACTTGTTAAGTAACCCGATAGAACTTAGCATAGAGAGCGGTGAAACCGCGGAATGGGATTTGTATATTTTCCTTTTAGATTGTAAGAAATATAGAGGAAGAATTGAAGTGATACTATAGCAACAACCGAAGGAGACTTTTGGGAATGAACCAACCAACCAACTACTTGAATAAATGTATATTACGTAAAAATAGAAAAGAACTAAGTTTAGATATGAAAATAATCCACGGAAGAAAGGTACTAGCTACTATTCTTTCACTCTCATAAGCATAAACTAAATTTCTTGGATGCTAATCCTAATCCTAGATATGGAACATGTGGGATTGAACCAACCAGCCAACTACGCGGGGAAATAAAAGGTAAATTACGTAAAAATAGAAGAAAAGGACTATGTTTAGAGATGAGAATAATCCACGGAAGAAAGGTACTAGCTACTATTCTTTTAAAAAGATTTGACACCCTCATCATAAACATAAACCAAGAATTCATTCAGGTTCCAAAAGAATATGGGAGGGCCGCGATTCAATAACCATCCTCCCAAACTTTGTAGCAAAAATTCGTCCGCTTCGAATCGATTTTTCAAGCAAATCGCTCCTGGCATCTATTATTAACCCGCGCGACTAACGACCTTGACATAATATTTTGGGCAATAAAAATGGAGCCGACCGAAAAAAGATCTAAGCGTACAAATGTTGCGAAAATTGCGGACGAACTTTTGTTACAAAGTTTGGGAGGATGGTACCAGAGGCTAAAGCTATGCTCCCATATTCTTATGGAACCTGAATGGATTCTTGCATAAACTAGATGTCAAGGATTAACTTTCGTGGAATAAGGAACATCATATTTTGAATCGAGCTAAAGATAAATGCTGAGTTAAATGTTTGTTCTAAAAACAAACTGTCTATGAATTTTACTAGGAACTTTGGTTTATCTGAAAATCCAAGAGAAAATGGAAAGGCAGGGCCAGTCAGCTAATGCAAAATTATCGGGAAAACATATAACGTGAGTTTGCACAAGTAATCATAATTTTTGAAGAACGAGGTAGCTAATTGACTTGCAGGAATCTTACTTGTTAGTTACTTTCAATTCCCCTTGGATATCAGCTAAGTGTACTTTCAGAGTAAGTTAAAACAGGGACATATGAAGGTTCGTTGGGCACCTCAGTTTTGAACCTTTCCCCGGGAAGATAACCAAAGTTACCTATAACACCCATGGCCCTTGCGGCATTGATCATATAATCCGGCACTTTATAACTTGTTTTTCAATTTTCTCTTTATAAGTGATTTAGTTCAGGCCTATTTTTAGAATGATAAACTAATTAAAAATGAAATTTATGGCTGACTTCGGGCTCCTTTTAAGGCTCTAGAGTTTTGAACTGGTGCGAACTAGGACCGATAACGGTACAGTTCGGTGCAGGGTTCAGGAGCGGGATAAGAAAAGCGAAGCGTGGATGAGTGGAAAGGAAACGAAGGAGAAAGGAACACACAGTATTACATCACACACAAAGAGAGAAAGAGAGAGAGAATAGAAGTAGGGATTTGGATGGGGCGAGGGTGGGCGAGCGGGTTATGGGTGGTGGGGCGTGGAATGACAAATGGAGCATCTTCGGCGGTGTGTCAATCTGGCGGTGGGAGGTAATGGCCTGTTGTCTATACCGACCAAGGGGTAGAAAGGAGGGTACTAGGCTGCTCTGTCAACACTGTACACACTCCAACGAGCACCCCTTTTAACTCTTTACCTCTTTCTCATCCCCCAAAACGAATGAAGGTCGTTCCATCAAACGAAGCCGAATGCAAAAATGGCGGGGGAAGCCAAGAAAACGGGTAAGGAAATCTTTTAAAGGGAATAGAATACGCTAGGTTTTTTTTACATTTTGGATATGATCTCCTTAACTAACCACTAATCAGTTCTAAAATTCGCGCAGATCAAGGAGGGAGTGGCAAACATTTGTACCTTACGGTGAGCGGAGCGATAGAAAGTACAGTTCTTACAAGTTACACCAAATTTAAATCTAATTATTAAAGCGATGCTGTCACCTTTTTTATTTAGAAGCTATATACTTATCTATAAAGGACTCGTAACCAGGAAACCTATCTGAAAGGCCTAGGATTTCTTCTGCCTGTAACCTGCCTGTTTCACTGGAAGTGGGCTCACCTTCTGAGCTTCCCCTGTGGGTAGCAAGGCAAGAGAAAGCCTGGAGGGTGAGTTTGTTTCCATGGTGACAGGCAGAAGTAATCCTAGGCCTTTAATAGATAAAGATGAATAACAAAACCTGTGGCTCATAAACGTCATCTAACGACAAACGCTGGGAAATATAACTAACAAAACAATGTGCGCGTCTGGTTATTTGGTTAGATTTTACTACTTCTTTTCACTTTTTGCCGTTAGAGGACGCTTATCAAGGCAAGGTTCTGTTATTCATCCGCATCTATTAAGAGAGGCGTCCACTGTTAATAGTCCTAGATCATATATTCAAAATTTTACACGAATTTGGAAGGCAACTTAAAAAGTAAAATACTAACAATACATATTTTTTTTTTTTTTTTTTTTTTTCGCCTGATTATGTAAAATGTGGGAAAAAAATTACTATAATTTTAAAATGAAAGGTACGATTTTCTACGCGTGAAAAGCAACCATTTCACGTCTAAGAACTCCAGCTCCTATCCGAGGACCATTAGTATTATCTACTAACTTTGTATAAAAATTGTTCCTTTACCTAAACTCTGGGTTAAATTGTTACGGTTGCTAAAACCCTTCCGTAAATAATGTTTCTCCAGGATTAATTCCCTAAAATATGAATAATTTCAAAAATATAAATATTCTTTTCACGCTCCCTTTATGATATTTCCATTTTCCCTAGAAGGAATTGAAATAAAAGACACGACGTCATTAGCCTTTCACTGTATTATCACTAAAGTCAGTGGACGGACTGTGTCCATCTTGGAACAATCTTCCATACACTATTCGGACGGTTTCCTTGTACATTCTTGGGTATACTGTCTTATCTCTTTCGGAGCTAGAGGTTCTAACTTGGTCCTTAACGCTAACAGTTAATGCCTATTAGGGATTTATTATTTGGCCGTGGCCAACAGATTGTCTTTTCCGATTTGGTGCCCGGGCGGTATTAACACGGTTAACGCGGAGAAACGTGACAGAAAATCTCCTTTTCTCTCTTCGAACGTTAAGCCAATATAAACGAGAAATATTTTCTCGCGTTCCCATTACGCTCGAACAAACACTGCCGCGCGATATTATAAAGGAGGCTTATCTTACGAGGAAAACGGGCTATTTTTGGTGCACTTACTCACGATTACGGCTTCTTAATATAGTGTGCAAGCTCAGGTTTGATCAGACTCACTGGTACGCGCCAAAATGGGTAGAATTCTTCCTTTTTTTCAAGTTTGGTGGGTAGAATTCTTCCTGTTCGCGAGGTAGAATTCTTCCTGTTCGCGAGGTAGAATTCTTCCTGTTCGCGAGGTAGAATTCTTCCTGTTCGCGAGGTAGAATTCTTCCTGTTCGCGAGGTAGAATTCTTCCTGTTCGCGAGGTAGAATTCTTCCTGTTCGCGAGGTAGAATTCTTCCTGTTCGCGAGGTAGAATTCTTCCTGTTCGCGAGGTAGAATTCTTCCTGTTCGCGAGGTAGAATTCTTCCTGTTCGCGAGGTAGAATTCTTCCTGTTCGCGAGGTAGAATTCTTCCTGTTCGCGAGGTAGAATTCTTCCTGTTCGCGAGGTAGAATTCTTCCTGTTCGCGAGGTAGAATTCTTCCTGTTCGCGAGGTAGAATTCTTCCTGTTCGCGAGGTAGAATTCTTCCTGTTCGCGAGGTAGAATTCTTCCTGTTCGCGAGGTAGAATTCTTCCTGTTCGCGAGGTAGAATTCTTCCTGTTCGCGAGGTAGAATTCTTCCTGTTCGCGAGGTAGAATTCTTCCTGTTCGCGAGGTAGAATTCTTCCTGTTCGCGAGGTAGAATTCTTCCTGTTCGCGAGGTAGAATTCTTCCTGTTCGCGAGGTAGAATTCTTCCTGTTCGCGAGGTAGAATTCTTCCTGTTCGCGAGGTAGAATTCTTCCTGTTCGCGAGGTAGAATTCTTCCTGTTCGCGAGGTAGAATTCTTCCTGTTCGCGAGGTAGAATTCTTCCTGTTCGCGAGGTAGAATTCTTCCTGTTCGCGAGGTAGAATTCTTCCTGTTCGCGAGGTAGAATTCTTCCTGTTCGCGAGGTAGAATTCTTCCTGTTCGCGAGGTAGAATTCTTCCTGTTCGCGAGGTAGAATTCTTCCTGTTCGCGAGGTAGAATTCTTCCTGTTCGCGAGGTAGAATTCTTCCTGTTCGCGAGGTAGAATTCTTCCTGTTCGCGAGGTAGAATTCTTCCTGTTCGCGAGGTAGAATTCTTCCTGTTCGCGAGGTAGAATTCTTCCTGTTCGCGAGGTAGAATTCTTCCTGTTCGCGAGGTAGAATTCTTCCTGTTCGCGAGGTAGAATTCTTCCTGTTCGCGAGGTAGAATTCTTCCATTCCACTATATTTTAGTCGATTTTCATGCGCCTCAACATATTCGAAACTAATTAGAACTAAAATAGAAGACGTCAAGTACAGTAACAATTTGCAACATACCATAAAAAATTTATCAGCTACGCATTAGCAGACCGTATCCCAATCGTAAAAATACACAAAATGACCTAATTGATGCATCAAATTAAGACGACCTAAATACGTTTGGCCCTCCTCTTTTTCTAATCAAAAAGTCTACCCCTCCTTCTTCCCAATTTGTTGGATAAATTCGCGGCCACTAATGGCCCCACTCTTAGACAGCTAACTCCACTTCGTTTCATCGCGACGATTACGAAAAACGTTATCAGAACCTTAAGAGTCCAACTTAGAACTGCACCCTTGTTTATCGGAACAGATCCGCAACGTTTGCTAAAACTAAAAAGGGACCTGATAGCGAACAAGAAGTTGCTACAGAAACGCTACAACAAACCGTGAACCAAGATCTCTAGATTCTGAAAACAAGTTATTTTTAACCGATTTGAACTGAAAACTCACCAAATGGTTTTGCACTAATTCATAGTTAACTGTCAAAGTAGCGAAATGGACTCGCTGTCTTAAAAAAGTTTCTCTTAAAGCGCGTAAGACATGGTTTCTAAAAATAACTCTTTCGATTCACTTGTAATTTCAATGACGGACGCTTTTTGTTAATTTTTTCAAAACCCCGCGACTACCCATGTCAATTTTGTGGTCCACCTGGGAGCCCACTTTGAGTGTTCGTTTTGCCCGCGTCCTTGGCTTCGTGGCTGCAACACTCTTAGACATGTTAAGCGAATTAACGCGAAAACGATAAAAATAACTTGATTTCAAAGTATTGTATTCCATAAAGGCCCTATCTGCTCTGAAACTTACCCCTATAAAATGCTCTTTCCTTACGCAAGCAGCCTAGATTTGACCTGTACAATTTAGTTTGTACAACGTCGTCTGCTAAGCATGAAAAGAAGGCGACTTTAAAGGGGTAGTGAAAATCGCAGATAGTCCCTTTAAAGAGTACGAATAGTCTTTTACAATTCTCAACTATCTGCTCACTCGGACTTCAACCCAGACTTTCAGAACTTCACAATGAATATTTATTTCAAATTCCTCGAAATTAACGAACATGACTTAAGCAAGAAACTTGGTGACTTCACAAAGAACGTTTTCAAGAAAACGCGCACCTTACTTTTGAAGTAACCAATCCATTCGGTATCATCTTGGTACCATATAGAATTAGAACAGACAGTAAGAATGTAAAGATAAGACCTTAGTTAAAGGTTCGAAGCTCGTTTGGCCTACTCCTATACTCCGAGCAAAGGAGCTCGGAGTGACTTTGGAGCGAAACCAGGGTAACACGAAAAGGGCGGGTTAGGATTTTCCCCGCGAGAAAAACTATAGGATTAGGTGCCGGGAAACGTGTCAAGTCTGCCATTCCCCGCGATACGCCCCGAAGTGTACTCTTTTTCAAACCGAGATTACAATAAATACAAAGTTAGGCAAGTGCTATTTCTAAATTATAACCAAAATCTAGGATATAGAAGATTTTCTCCAACTCAATTGTAAACTAATATTGAAATAATGAGAGAAGAAATATAAAGCTTTGATCTTCCGAATCTTATTTCGTGTCTGTATATATTTAATCTATTACACTTTCATTTGACAGCAAGCGCAAACCTACGCTACCCGTTATCCTTTAAGATTCTTTAAACTTAATTTTAAAAGCTCAACTTTGCGCCTAACTGCTAACAAATCAAGATATTAAACTACAGTTAAAATAAGTTTGCCATGGCAGTTTGGTCAAAGATAGACTATATTTGAATTTCAAGTCCGAACCTACAAAACTTTGTTTAAATAAGCCTCGTGGCTCCACACCTTAAATTAATTTCGTAATTTATTCGATATACACACCATCATATCCTGCTTGTTCTAATATCTGAATACGTCACGTTAGTGCGATTTGAGACACTGGTGCCAATCTAGGTAATTATTAGAAATTGGGCGAAAAATGGCTGCCTCCCACCAGGCGTGTTTATATCTCGTTATATATAGTTATAGTTTACCATAAAGGTTCAAAAGAAAATTCTACCCCTCTTTCCCAGTTTTCCTTTCATTGCACGGTTTTCAGGAGCTTGTGAGCGCAGTTCAGAGCAGATCAGTTCCAAAACTTAACTGATAGCCTTAATCTCTGCTTTAGATTGCGATCACAAGTCGTTCTCATCCCTAAGGGAACGGCATTTACCACATTTAGTGAAAACTATGAATTAAATAAATATATTAAGCACAATTAAAGTCAAACTAACTGAATAAAAAACAATAAAGGGTAAAATTTCTCTTCTAAATCTTGCGAAATATAGAATATTTATTTTTCCAGAGACTGAAGAAATAACCCCGCCCTCTTACGAAGTTTAAAATCGTCTACATGAAGCTAAACGATTCTATTTTGCTAAAAAAAAAGGCTTGTTGGATAATTGAGGTAATAACCCTTTAACGCAATTAAAAATTAAATTTACAAGCTTCGGTACAGTTTAACATTGATAAACATAGTATTTAAACGTATGTTTTGCGTCCCAGTAAAGGTGGATTACAGAGAGTTTCCGAAATCAGGATAATTTAGAAAACGGTGATGGCCTGAAGGAACGCAATATCATCAAACCACAATAATATGGCAAGTATTTCTAGAGCTTATGACTTCAATGTCAAAAGACTCGGTAAAAGGGGTATATGTAAAAGTTCTAAAACCTGGGAATGAAAATTCCCGAGAGTCTAACCAATCTTTCCTTTTATTTCAAGCTTTTTTTCTTTTTATTTTGCCAACCTGGCTCTTATTTCGATCTGGGAATTGAGGAGAGGGATTTTAACAAATTAGAAGCGGCCATCCAGCTTTGTTCTTTTTCTTCTTCGCTACCCTACTTTAATTCAAACCTAATTTGATATCAAAAATAAATTGCGGTGAAAATATAACGTATCATCTAAATTTAGCTAAAAATAAGGAATAATTCTCTATTTGAAAGGAAAACTAAATGATTTTCCTTGAATATTTAAAACCATAACACAGAAAATGAATAACTTTGACAGCCACACTATCAGAACTAAAATGTCGCCTCAACATTGTGGAAAAAATTATAATATTCCTAATTTTGGGTCTTTTTTAAGCTCGTTTCTCTTTAAATCATCATCTGCTCGTAAGAATAAAACTATAGTGGTTTCAAACAAATAATTGCGGCATGCTCCAGAGTATATAAAAGTTTAGCTTGGAATGTTTTCGCATTCTTTTGACACGTTACCCTCGATTTAATTCAAACTGATTGCGCGGTTGAGGTTAGTTTAACCTTTGACCCTGCTCTCTAATTGGAAATAGGTTAGTTAAGAGTAATGTCGCGGAAAGTTGGAATTGATTTACAGGTTTCCTGCTTGGTCTATACTGCAACACGGGTCGTTTTCAGCATTATAGTATCGAACGGAGAGGAATATACTACTCCATTATTTCTAGAAGCTAGTTCGCGATCCTGTGGGTCGAGTTTTATGAAGCGAAATTCCTATCGGATATCGTCACTTCCGTCGTCAGTTATAAGAGAAAGGAATGCAGTTCCTTGATGATCTCTTTCCTCCCTACACGCTTCCGGGGAAAGAGGAAGAGAGGTTCACCAGACGGAGGGGGAACAAGTACCAAAATAATCAGTAGTATATAGGGTGGATACGTGTAAAATTATATGAAGTTCTGAAAGATGCATTCTAATCCGCGATTGCTTTCCTAGAAGTTTAAAAATAATTTCGCTTTGTCTTGCCACGATTTTTCCCGCCAAAAACGGTGGCTCATGGACACGAGTGGCTGAGATCTAAAAAGTACTAGAGAAACCTCTGGTGTTTAATTTTTCTCGTAGTTCAAGAAAAAGAGTTTATAAAATTCACTGTTTTTGATTAAACATGTTTACGAAGCTTATCCCTTATGTTCTTAGATGCATAAATGAGTTCTTGATATCATACAGTTTCGATTTATAAATAAAACTTTTAAGAAACTTCTTAAACTCCGTTATACAACGATATATAAAAGCACAGGCATCCACCGATTCGTGCCACGAAGCTTAGAACAAAAACAACGTGAATAACAACTTGGACTATGTAAATATACTTGGATTTAGGGTTAAGAACTAGGAGAAGAGAATCCCAAGACACTAAGAGGTTGCCATGGAGACAGCCTCAATACTTTTCAGAAAGAGTTCTGAATAACTTATACTTTTCAGACAATGACTATTGACTAAAGAGGCCAAAGTCTATCAGGAATTTATTCAGTATTGTTTCCGATGTAGGGGGCAAAGCTGGGATGGGTTGCTTTCCTAAATTCCTATAAATACTCGCATACCAAACTTTTGTCCCTTAATTGCATCAAAAGTTGAGATCAGAATTTTGTTCTGTTTAAGATGAGTTTACTATGACTATTTCCCGCCTATAAGCTTCACAATTTTGGAAGTTAATTTCCCTGACTTCACCAGGTATTCCCTGATCAAAATTCTAAAGATTCAAACCAAATAGGGGCCAATGGAAAACAAAATAAGATATTTATCATCACCTATTTATCCAATTCCGTAACCTTGGTGGTGTCACCGTTCGAAATAGAGGGTGCCTCAAAATTGTATGAATTATTTCCATAAAAAGATTAATTTCTACAGATATTTGCAAGGATTTTTCCCTTCATGAGAAGAATTTGTAGTATTTTGACCAACCCAAAGTGAAAATGTTCAGACTACTAAGATATTCTCTTGAAAATAGGATACTTTAGGGACCAAATTCCAGTTTTAGGGACCTAAAGGGTGCCCTGCATATATACTAAAGTAACTTCGTGACAATGATATTTTCTCAATAAACACGAAATGCTTGGAACCGACCTGTCATCTGTGTCGTAGTAATAGGGAACATTATTTTACTATAAGCTATATGTAAAAGCCGATCTGGCTAGATTACGAGACCCCCCCCCCCCCCACTACATAACGATGGTTATGAACAGGGACGGAAATAAGCACAAGTCACTGGTCATTGCCCGATAAATTTTCCAAATGTCCGATAACTTTTTATTTTTAAGAGGGGGTCACTGGACAAATGTCCGATAAAAAAAAGTACTTTTCAATACAAGAAATGTAGCATTGTCCGGTAATTTTGTTAAATGTCCGATAACTTTTGAATTTTTAAGGGGGATTACTGGACATTTGTCCAATAAGAAAAATTACTTATTTCCGTCCCTGGTTATGAACTTATTAGGACACGATGAGTTCAGAAATTATACTTAAATAAAATCTACGACCAGTATAAATATCAGAAAAACGTATTTGAAAATTTCAAATTTCCATATTAAAATCCCATAGTACCGCCTAACCTAACCTAAAGCTCATTAAGCCTTGCCTAGCCTAGTCTATTTCAGTAATCCGCTGTGAAGTACCTCCTCGTTGTAAGCACATTTACGCGAAGGAAGTAGAAGGAACCCGACAAATTACTTCATATTACACTCGATTCTCAAACGTGGCTCTTAATTATTCAATTTCAATATCGTGAATAACCACTCAAAATAAAATTAAAACAACACGAACATGGAATTTACATAAACACTTACCAGTTCGAAGGTCTAAGATGAAAGCTGCTGGAGTTTATATCCAAAATAACGTGCAAGTCAGGAATGTTCACAGTTCACGCGATTCGGAAAAAAAAAAACACGCACAAATCGCGAAACTTTCAGGAACGCGAATCAACACACTCGTCGGGGCTTGGAAGGTCAAAGTACTAGAGCCTCTTGGTAACCTTTGCCCTACTTTTAGATCAGTGTAGGGGTTGAATACATTTACGCGAATGTTCTTTTAGACGCGTTTGCCCTTGCTCCATCAGCATTATTTCATCGTTCGTTTATCTAAGAAAAATTTAAAATAATTAAAGCTTCTTTAAACTATTTGAAAGCGAGGTTATGCATATATTTTTTGGTAAAACATAAATTGGGGTATTTCTCATAATATAAGGCTAGGTCTACAAACAAAATTTTGTTATTCTAAGGTAATGGCATTTAAAGTATTGTAATTTTGGTTGTTTCTCCCTCCCTTTTGAGACTAGTGTTCATGTGATAATCGGCAAAGATAAAACTAGGGACCTTCAACATACATTAAGGATACTTTAAGCCTTGTGCTATAAGCTAAGATGCATTTAAAACATAATAGTGTATCGAACTCAATATCAATAAAATACTCCTGTCGCCCGCTGACGAAATGATCTAGATTCAATTTCGAAGTTTTATTGTCTGTTGTATTTGTATTAGACCTGGGCGAAAAAACCACCGAATGTCTTTCTCGCAAACTCGGAAAATGTTTTTTTGGGATTATTTATATGAATTACATTAACAAATATGCAAAATTACCTTTTAGACTTGAAGAATGAATCATTATCATGGCAATTGAAAACGCAACCCTCAAAATAACCTATCCGATACAAAGGAGATTTTATAGCCATAAATACCTTCGCAGTTAAGTCTACGAATGTTTTAAAATGAAATACGACCAACGAGAGTAATTGACCGTGCTTTGCAATCGGGCGGGAAACTATGTATTCTACAAACACTACAGTACCGCATGATCCAAGGCTTAAATACGCGTTCCTGCATTTTTGTATCAATATAATCAGGTACTTTCAATTTTTCAAGAAATATTTGTTTGATATATTTAACTTAGCTCCTAATTGTCCAACTAATAAAGTACAAGAATCCTAAAACAGGGAAATAATAACGGCTACTATATTTTTAAACGTTTAAGTTTAACTTTAAGAACGTCTTAAATCGTTCCAAGCAGTCTTCGATATCACTTATTCCCGCGAAATTCAGCCAATCAGCTTTGAGGCATGATATCAGCGCCACCTGGCCCCAAGCATAAAATAAAATATTTGAATTTGATACTGCCCCGAGGTTCATCTTCTCTGTATGGTACATGAAGATAGGTTGACCAGCAAAAATTTCAGTTACGACGAAAATGGGGCCTTTAAAAATTATCAGACTACATACGAAAAAATCCTGGCGCCGCCACAGACGATTCACGACCCCAGTTGGGATAATATTCCCAAGTTTCGGCCTAAAAATATGTAATATAAACGGTGCATGCTTTAGTACACTTTTTCTCCCTAAGCAAATCGGGTTAGTCCTCAGCACGGCTGCGGGACGATATCCTAAACGATGACCATCAGCACCCATCAATCACCATTTACTGAAATCTGTAATCCAGATTCATCTTCTTTAGAGTACAATCTTACCCACAATTTCCAAAATTATTTATTAATACTAATTCTCCTATTTAAAACCATATATGATTATAGTAGAATCCTACTACTATGGTAGTATATATACTATGAATATTTAATGGCGATTTTTCAGGATTTACCAGATTACTCGTTCGTAATGGCGGTATTGGTTTTAGATGAACGCGATTTTGTACTATGCCTAGAACATAACAAAATATCATGCACAAAATACACAATAATTATGAAAAAGCTTTACATATCTATTACCATGGAGAAAAGGGATATAACTCACCCAATAAACTGGTTCAATCTCCATTTTCAATCCTTTGTTTAAGCGAAGAGAGGGAAGTTAGACAACAATGAGGCACAAGTAGTAGGGCTATTACGCCTTCATTTCACATTTTTAATTAAAGAAACCGCGACACTTACTAAGCCTAAACTATCTTCGAACTGTTTAGTCTTTTCTAGCCCTTATCTACTTCGAAATTACATAATCTTGTCAACTTGCAATCACTAATTTCAAAAGTAAATGAATTTACCGTCACGCCATGTTTCCTAGACCGCCACGCTCTGTGTAAGAAACTTTTTATGAAGAAACGGAAGTGAGCAGTGAGCTTGCAAATATTCCCAAAATCAACCGGAAGTTGATATTTTCCCGCCAAATTCAAATTTTTTAAACAAGTAGGCCTATTTTTTTATTTAAAATTTGATAAAATATGAACAGTAAATTACTAAGATGAAAATATCGCTTTTTAATTTATAGCAGCAAATGAAGAGTTACAGCCGCTTTTCAATAAAAAGTGTTCAATATACAAAAACTCGGAAATATAATACAAAGAACGTAAGGCTTTGTATATTTTACACTTACATAGGCCTAGAAACAAAAAAAAAAAATCGCGACAATCCACTAGGATAACAGATACTGGTATTTAATTTAAGTTTCTTATTAATAACAATAATAATAAAAAAACTTTTATACACAATTCTAAAAAAAGAAGAAATGTTCGCGTAAAGATTCGGGAAATTTTGTATAAAATTATAATATCAAATTCGTAATTTAAACTTGTAGAAATTACTAACTTTAAATTTTATTGGTAAATTTGTTTTGAGAATTACCAATTGATAGATTTATAAATTATAATCACAAAAATTAGTTCATAATTAAAGGAATTAAGCTAACACCATTGTATTTTCATGTCATGGAGGGGGCTGACCATTTAATAATCAATTGAAACTTCGAGAGTAAATTAAATATTAGTTTTAAAGATGTCAAAAAATTAAAAAAAAAATATGTTGTGACGCAGGCGCATTATGAACTATACATTAAAAATATTTCAACAACGGGGGGAGGGGGCGGCAAGATTGTTTTTGAGAAATTTTGAAGATAAATAACAGTAATTACGTTGGAAAAGGGACAAAAAAAAAAAATCGCAATATATTAAATACTGGCTTGATTCCAAAAAAAAAAAAAAACTTCAATGGATAAAAATTTAAAAACCCACTATAATTTAAAAAAACAGATTTTTTAAACCGTCAGCGCCATTTTTTATTTAAATTCATTTTCTAAATTAAATTGAAAAAGTATTGGCACATTTAATTAATGGCAGGGACAAATATTGCCCATATTTTTTAACGTTAACTTTTTTTCTTTATTAAAATAATATGGTCCGTAAACGAAATTTTTTTTCATTCATACCATCACCTTCAAAAGTTTCTTATTTTTTTTAATTTTGAAAATAACGCCAAAAAAATTGGAGTTCTTTTGTAAAAACAAAAATTTCAAACGTCGGGTTTTTTAACACCTATTTAATCAGGTACGAAAATATAAAAAAATTCTCATTATTGGGGATCAATTGTTTTAAATTACTTTTAATTATCATTTAATTATAATTTTGTAACGTAATGTGTTTTTATTTTTATTTTTTTTTATATTATTAAAAGATTGTCACGCGTTTTAAAATTAAACTTGAACACCTAACTCGGGGTCTACTTCGTAATCGAAACGTTCCAATTGTTGCGAGGCGGTGTCACTACTTTTAGATTGTTCGGTAAACGCGTTTGCGTTGTTCATGTTGGGATTATTGGTAGGAGATTTTGGCCTCTTTAATTTTCTAGTTCTAATTTCTACAGTACCTGAAGGTGTGGCGGTTGGCGTATCGCCTTCGTCAGAGTCTGGTGGGAGTAAAGGCACCAGCATATTTACGCGAGTAAAGAACGCCATTTTCTCCCTTTGAAAAGTTAAGATAAAATAATCTGTTAGTTAACTTGGAATTAATTCTTAATTCGTTCTAAAACTAGTTTCGTTAAATTTTCCTGTATATTTTTTATATAAAATAAGTCTTTAAAAGCAAAAATAAGGTTAGAAATTTAGAAAAATAGGCCAGAAAATAAACTAGAGTAAGAGCTCTGTTTTTAGGAACCTTTTTCGATTTTAAGGCACATGTAAAATTACGATAAAAAAATGGAGAGAATACAAAGTTTATAAACATACCTAAATGCTGCTTCTAGTAGATCGGGTTGCTTCTTTCGACTTTTTCTTAGTTTGTAAATTTCCTTGGAGGTTTTTTGCAAGAGTTTCTCGACTTTACGTTCCTCAGATCCTTGTTTCGACTGACTCTGTTTTAAAAATTAAAAATAAAAAGAACCAGGTTTAATTTTAGGTTTTTAAACGTTCCGTTCAGAAAAAATAACTTAAAACATTACGGTAAGAGATGACAAATAAGTCATTTTGCTTACATCATAGTTGGCTTTCGCAAGTACGTGTTGAAGTTGTTCATTTTCACTCAACCAATTTGGCAATTCGGTATCTCCTGAAAATTACCGGAATAAAAATACAATTAGACTTAAAAATAAGGGAATTAGATTAAAAAATAAAAAAATATAAAAATTTTGCCTAAAACTAGCAAAATAATATCAAAACCGATCTAAAAAGCACTAACAAATAATTAAATATATAAAAAAAGGCTGAAGAATCATGATTAACGCAAACCAGACCACACAATTTATTAGAAATAATAAATACCTTTTGATTTTGCTTCTTCCAAGCGTCGTTTGAGTTCTTTCAACCTGGTGATCTCTTCTTGAAGATGATTAAGTTTGGCGTGAGACGCTCGCAAATCCAAAGCCAAATCTAAGGAAGTTCGGGTATTGCCACTTTGAACCCCGACAGTACGTTTACTGCGATGATGCCGAGAACATACTTTGGCAGTCTAAAGAAAAAGAGCAAAAATCTTAGATATCTTCGTTAAGAAGTAAAAACCCCAGAAAAACCTTCACGATCAAAGAAAACTTACATTTTTCCATCTTAAACTCCTTCTTTCGACAGAATTACGATGAAAAGGGACGCTTTTTCGATATAACGGCATTGAACTGTCACTATCACTTCTATTTAACTGCATAATACATTTTTTTTTTGTAAAATGAGAAATGTGTCATTAAATTTTAATTATATAGATATCTTACCCTGCAAATATAATGATGTATATTGACAGCGGCGCTGGGAGAAAATGTTTGCGATCTTTTGACAACGACCGCCCTGGCGGCGCTATCAGCGGGTGTGACCTGCACTTTCTTCGCTCGCGCCGGCATAAAGACGCATTCCGTATTAGTTTCTTTATCCAGCATTTCCACTTTGACGGCTAATCGTTCGGCTTCGCAAGCTTGACAAGGAACCTTAAAAGAATTTAAGTTACAAAGTCAAACTATGATCTTTATTTAAACAGAGAATGAATCAGGTAATCATTAAAGTAGGCCTAATTCGAAAGGAAAAAATTTGCAAAGCAAACATTAAAATTACTCTGTATTGGTTAAAATATCGGTATCAGTTTATTTCTAAGATTTTGCAATATCGGTTAAATTGCAACAACAGCCAAGACTTATACTTGGTTTAAGAGGTGTGCGCTTTCTCTTTTTTGGCTCTCCATTCAAGTTGAAAAGAATCGCCTTAAAACAACTCTCAAACTTACCAAATCATCTCGATCTTCTGTTCCTTGACAAGATTCTTGGCCTTCTACCTCCTCATCTTCTTCTTCGTCATCTTTTTCACTAACTGCACTCCCTTCGCCGTCGCTCGCTTCTCCTTCTACGTCTTCACCTAAATCACAGTCAATGGCGGGTCCTTGATTTCTAGTTAACGTTGAAGTTTGGGATGAAATAATGGTTGACTCGTCGCTGCTCTCTTCTTTCACGCTCGTGATACGAGGTTGAATCGATTCGGCGAATGAACTACGATCCTCATTAACTTTTCTCTACAATCGCGAAAGATTAGCAAGTTTTATACTCAAAATTTAAATACTATTTTAATGCAGCCCGATAACAAGTGATTTTCTATCAATTCCTCTTCATATAAATAAGCGTTAAAGCCTAATACACTAGCAAAATTTTTTGAAAGAAACTATGCTATAAATGCAGGCTTAACAGGGATCCAGGGAAAGACTGATATCTTGCCATTAATGACTCTCCAACCAACGAGCAGTAGTCTAGTTGTCAGAATAAAGCGCAGGATTCGCTGAAGAATCGTTATTGAGGAGATATCATGGATCCATGTTAAGTTAAAAATCGATTTCTAGCTAAATTTTAGTTAGTAAATGTATATTGTTTAGGTCCATTTTGTTGAATTCTGTTGGAATTTTCCAATTTGTATCATTTTTGACCAAATTGAATTATTTTTCCTGATTGGGAAAGTCAATTTCTTTCGTTATTCAATGGGAATACATTGAAATGAAAAGTAAAACCATCGTTACGCGTATGAAAAATTAGCCTAGGGAATGTTTCTATAGATTGAATTAGTGAGCTTGGCAAGAGATCAATTTGACAAGACCTGAATTGAGTTAGGTTGCGTGTCTGCTTTAAAATGATAAGGAATTGATAGAAAATCTTCCGTTGTCAGAATACATTTTCCCCTTTACTATGATCGAACTTACAGCTACGGGTTTATCTTTCTCGGTTAAGGAAGGTTCGGGTTGCATAAACCTGAAGCTTAGAATATTATACCATTTTGTTGAAATAGTTTCTGGGTTGAAATCAGCGAGGCTGACTTGCGAACTACCCTATTTATATTAAAAACCAAAACCGTTAAAATTATCGATATATTGTTGCATAGAAAACTAGCTACAAGATGAATATTTACCAAACACTCTTCCTCGTTCAAACGGTTAACAGACCAGATGTTAACTTGCAGCGTTTTAGTATAAAGTTTATGCAACGGTAAAGGAAACCTAAACGTTTCCCCGATTCTAGGTTTACTGAGATTATCGATGGGTTCTGTACTACAATTGCACACCATGTCAGCTTGAATTGGAAGCAACGCAACTTTGATACACCTAAACATTTTAATTTTAATTAGGCTTGATGATTAGCCTTTACGGTAATAGTTTAAAGAAAAAAGAATAATTACACTTTAAAGCCTTCAGGAACTGAAAGTGCCGAAAGATTTCTCGCTCTTTCGATTCCGACGTGAAGTAAACCATCCTCCATGGCGTACCTCAATTTCACTTGAACTTGCGATGTTTCTAAATTAAGTTCGCTTAGACCCAGGTCGTGGTCACCCTTTGTTCTGGGATAAAATAAAAATGGAAATTCGCATCAGGATTTAGAAAAACCACATTCAGTAGAAAGTTTCTAGCTTGAGAATTTCAATGAAATATCAGAGTTTTGTCATGCGGAAAAAAACCTTTACGTTACAATTTTGTTTTAAGTCAATATTAAGTCTGTATGGTAACTTCAAGGGAATCTTACGCAAAATGGGTTGTTTCTACAATTAATTTCCACACCGACTTTTTATTTTTTACAAAATATTATCCTTTTTTATGGAATTTATCCCAACAACAAGCTGTATGTGTGGCTAAATATCGTTGACGGATATTTTACGAAGCAAAAGGTGGGGAGTCTTTTGATTTGTCAGAGGTTTTCTTTTAATTAAAAGGCAAAATTGGCATCTACTAATTTTTCTCTGCACAGGATAATTAACCGAATGTTTTAAAAAGTCTTATATATAATTGTAGAATCGATCAAAAAAAAAACACTTTATTTTATCCTTTTCACCATCTCTTTAAAGGAACACTATACTCTGGAAACTATAGTGATTTGAACTGTTCAAATACCTGTAAAATATTATCAAAACTTGCTAATGTTTTGTGGTAATTGACAGTTAATTTTAAAGTTGCGAAATTAAAATCAAAAAGTTTCAGATTGAAATAAATGGACAAAATTAGTGATGCCAATGAACCAAAAGAGGTGTTTAAGTTAAATTGATTCAGGCGTATTTCATTGGCATAAGCAATTCCATCTTCTCAATAATTTTTACATTCGAAAATTTCTTCTCAATGGATTTAAGCTTAGCAAGTTCAGTACGCAACTTTGATAAGTACTGTAAATTACCACAAAAGCTGTTTTGTGAGTTTTAATATTGATTTTATATCTATTTAAACAATCCAAATCCATCTAGTATCACTTTAAGTAGTTTATTTTGAAAAACTAGCTTGGCTACCTCAAGGAAAAAAAAAGCAAACAGGAAAATATGTAAATTGCATTTAATTAAAATTTCCGATGTTTTCCATGCTTTCAGATTGAATCTAATTATCATAATGGTGTACCCCCAACTAAGTAAAGTGCCTAAAACTCTTTTCAAATCAAAATTTACGAGAGCGAACGTCACTCGTAAAAACTTTAGCAAAACAAGAATATTAAGATTATTAACCTTAAAAGACTAAACATGTAGGTTTGCTCGTTTTTAAAAGAAAGAAAAAAATTCAAAAACATACGGGAGGTTTGAGGGATATCTAATTAACATGATGGCAATGAGCCAAAAACAGTCTTGCCAATCTTAACGTAGAATGTAGATGTTTTGAAAAATTCGGTCTTATTAATGCCCCGAAAATTCCTTCAGTTCGACAGAGAGATAAAAATCAAAGGCATTATAATATTTCGCTCATTAGTAAGAGACTGAAAAAAGAAGACCAAAAATAGTGCCCAAAATACCAGAATCTATCTCTCTTTCCCCTTCCTCTTTGGTATATTTTTATTTATCCTTCTTGGCCGAATGCAAGAAACATTTGACTTCTCAAACCTTTTCTTAAAGGGAGAATGTAACCAGATGAGCGACTTTTTTTATCGAAAAATAAACCACTAGTAAAAAAATACAAGCCATTATTAAGCTAGAAATCAATTTTTGACTTAACAGGATAAGTAGGCTTAATAACAATCCACAGAGTTTGAATTGGTAGTTAACGTGTCACCGGAGTATCACTTGAATGGTGCGCACTTTATTCCAACAGTAAAAGGTTTCAAAGAAAGGACACGCTTTTGCTCTTTAGTTGGTGACCTGTTAACTACGGGATATCAAACTCTCCATGGATGCATGTTAAGTCTACTTTCCCAGTATGTTAATAAAAATTGATTTGGTTTTATTTTTCTTACAAGTCATTAATTCCATTTAAAAAATTAGGAATCGATAGAAAATCATTGCATTCTCCCTTTAAAGTCTCAGAGGATCAATTTGCATAAAATAAAATGTTCCCTCTAGAAATAGATGTCCATACAAAATTCGACTGAAAAATATTCAAACATTTTCTTACAAATAGAAATTGAAACCCTTGTTTAGATCCAATTTTTTGGGGCGAAATTATAATTTTAAGAAAAGAGACGGCGCAAAATTATCAAGCAATTTGTATTTCTCCACCGGAAGCGCGAATAGTGACATGCATCAACTTCAGTTTATTCATTTATGCGAAAATGGGTGATAAATATTTAGATATATTTTTCTTTGATTGGAAATTTTCTCAAATAACTACGATTTTTCCCTGATATTTCCCAGAGTTTTTTTTTTACTCAAAATCATTTTCACTGATATATTCAGTTTTCAATATTTGTACGAACCCTGCAAGAGCCAGACCCTATTTACTGCTAGTATGATAACCAATAAGAATAAATTACAATTTAATCAATGCTTTACAAATATTTGGGTAACTGCAGACGAAAAGTTAAAACTAACCTTTATCTCACAGAAAAAAAAAAAAAAATGTGACACTTTCCCTTTGATATTGGTTACCTAATAGTTATTATCTTTAGCCTTCACTCCAGACATCAAAAAACTATTTTACTATACAAATTAAAAAAAAAAAAAAAAAGAAAGAAAAGGCAATTCCTATCAAGAGGTTTTTTTTCAGTTTTTTCATTGAAACTTCCTTTTAGGGATAAAATGGTAAAACGGAAAAAACCAAAAGGAAATACCAGAGTAATGGGATTCATTATAGAATGAGGAAAAATTCCTCCCCAGTCCCCATTATATAACATTCTAAAAGAGAGACTTCATACAATAAAGAGGGTACCACCTTAAGGCTAACAAAAAAATAAAAGATATTAAATTGAAATCTAATGGGATTTATTTTTACGAAAGGGAATAGAAGAAGTTTTAGGATATGGTTTAATAAAACAAAAGTTATTGTTGTCTGTTACACTAAATGAAGGGAAATGAAGAGGGAAATTTCGTGTTTCAAATTAAACTACAATTATACGAGACTATAAAGTGTTAAAACGTTTTGCTTGTTGCGGTATTTCAAGGGTTTTTACGCTATTTACCATAATTTCGGGTTTTATCAAAGGATTAAGGAGATTAACTTTTTTTTTTAATTTTTTAACATATTAAAGTAGATTTTGAAATGGGGAGGCAGATTTTTAATGAGATTTCATGTTGAGGTTTTTTAATTGAATAGGATTAAAACCAAAGTTGAATATTCAATTTAAAAAGAGATTTGGTTTTCGAGATTTGGGTTCTTGAAAAAAGATTTTGAGCATACTTTTGTTTTTGAAGGAGCTAGAATTTAAGAGTACTTGATGGGGGATTAACAAATTTTGGTTCTTTAACGGGGCATTGATTCAGAATATTTATTTTCATGAATAGAGACTTACAGAAGATCTTGATCCTTGAGGACTAGGGGTTTTTAAAATGGGATTTCGGGGAGATTCGTAGCTTTAAGGGAGATTTAAAACATTTTTCTGGAAAGGGGATTTAGAGCCTAGCTTACCAATTATTACGTTAATAAAATAAAAACATTACTCACCGTTTATTCGAAGCCTCGAAAACTCCACTATCCCCAGCGACGGATTCGTCACTTACAGCGGCTGAAACACTCCTATTGGCACAGTTATTAAAACCACTAGCTTGAATATCCGAGTCAGTTGCCAGTTCGCAAATGGGACTAAGAGGAGGTTGGCTACCGGCGCCACCGAGAGCCGAATCCCCGCTTAGTTCAAAAATGGCACGATTGTTCAATTCTTGAAGCGAATGATGAGGTAATGACCAATTCACGACTGGCAATGAAGTAGTCGTCGTTGTTGCGGAAGGATGAAGTCTATGATCGAGAGATTCGCCAGGATTCGCGCCCAATATTTTCAAATCCGCCAGACACTCTTCTAGACCGGCGTTAATTAAGCGTCTCTGTCTTTCTAAGTTAGTTTGTTCGTAACTAGGCGGAGGACCGTAATCGTAAGGGGAGAGAGGAGGCGAGATTGAAGAAAGAGAAGACCGAGGAGATAAAGAAGGACCGCTCGTCGGTATGAGACCGAGTTGAGCCGGAACCACACTCTCGATCGTAACTTGGGTGTTTGATAAGGGAACCGCGTTCGGAGGCGCATTAGGGTTACGATTACCACCTTGTAACAAATAACCGATTCTCTTTTGAAGATCGTGAAGCGTAGGATCGGTCGTACATTGAGGAAAACCGTAAATGTCCGTAAAACTTAGGCTACTTAACGAGCCTTTACTACTCGCCGATAACGAACCGGTACTTAAAGAACCCAAAGAGCTGCTCGATGATACTGATAAAGTGCTGGCTGAAAGACTATAAGACAAGAAAGATCGTCATTAGAAAATAATAGCCCTAACCATCTTTAAAATATAATTAAAGGGATAATGAAACCCAACAACAAATACTTTTACTATACATTTCAAATCGTTTAAATAGGCTTAATCCAGAAGTAAAAAATCTACAAACAAATATTGAGCTAGAAATCAAATTTCAACTTCTCAGGGATCCTTGTTAATCCTACTTCAAAAATTGATTTTTAGCGCAACTACTGGTTTGAACTAAATTTTTTTCAATTGGATTACACCTATTGAAACAAGGAATGGATAGAAAATAATTTGTCGCGCTGCATTATATCCCTCTTTAATAAATACCTTTTCAGTTGCGATTCCAAGTAGGTAGTTAACCTCATTGAATCACGTAATTTTTGTAATAAGGCATTCTTTTGTTCGTGTACCCTTAACCTAAATGTTACAAAAAATTTAATCAACAATTTAATTTCGATAAAACTACCTTAAACCTCAACCATTACTAAAATATAAACTCATTCGTTAGAAAGAAGAGAAAAAGGCGCAAGAAAGTGATGCCAATAACGTAAAAAACACTTATTTCGGGAAAGGAGCGGGTTATGTTAATCAGGAAGTTTTTTTTTTGTCGAGATCTCACCTATCGGCAATGGCTCTATTCGACATTTCCATGGCATTGCCTAGATCTTGTTCAAGTTTCGATATTTCCGAATGAACGGCGGCTATCTCAACGTTGCTTCGTCCTTTAAGATTGATGCTACGGAGTTCTCGCAAAAGCTGCTCCTTTTCTTGAATCAGAAGCAGCCTAGACATGCGTTTCCAAACGATTTTTTTTGGTTTAACATCAAATAGTTTTCATGCACGGCAACGAATAACAGATGAAAAAAATAAATAAAAGAGAGAGTTTTTTGAGAATTTTGAGCCATGACAAAATTTTCAAAAGCATAAAATTATAGTTAAGGGAATCAATTGAATCAATTTAACTTAAAACTTTGTCTAAAGCTACCGATATCAAACCTTCGCGAATTAAAAATATAAAGGGAGAATAAAGGTGTGTTCAGACTGTACGTAACTTTTGTTTTACATCTTTTGCCTCTTTAGAAGCCCTGTTTTTTACCTCGCCTACTACTAGTCTAAAAGGCTAGGCAATCAACTGAAGATTTCAGTTGCCTGGTTAACATAAGTCGACAAGAAACGACAGCATGAAAGAAATAACATCCCATCTTCATCTCCCAACTGGTGAGAATCATAGTCTAAACAAAGGACATTATCATCACCTTCCCATCAGTTCCTGACTATGCTATTGTATACGTCGTCCTTCGTAGACGCCCGCCTCCAGCCTTGTGTGTAAAGTGTGAACTATATGCTTCCTAGACCAAAATTGTCCTCAAGCAACCCGATCATTTGATGGTACAGTCATATTTGTTATAGACTTGAATAAACAATCTTTGTTATAGATCTTAGAAACACGTTTTTACTTCAATCTCTTACTATCTTTGTACTGTAATACCTTAACTGGGGGATCCTCACCTATTATACAATTCAATGTGTATTACTATTCGGCTAGTACGGGTCCCTTAATGTAATGAATTTCAGAAAAACGGGTACAGATGTACAAGGAATAAGACAGAGTGAATGAAACATGGCACAATTATAAAATTCCTTGAATTTTCAAGGTTTTCCCTGACCCGACGCAAAATCTGAACACACCTTATATAATTACACAAGATTCTTTCATATGATAAAGGTTATATCATATGAAAGAAACTACTAATAACGTTTAATTTTTAAATAAAATACAACTTTTAACATTTCATTCTCCCTTTAAGAAGTCTTAAAAATACTAAAATAAATCTTAAGAGATCCTAAAACTTGTAACATTTTATAAAATTTAAAACCCAAACAGATAAAAGTAAAAACCTTTAAGAAAAACCTTCACCTTTGACCACTCATTTAATTAACTATCAGGCTAATGAACTTCCATCCTTAAAGGCAATTATAATTAAGAAAAAGCCAACACCATCTCGAAATATTTTTAATTATTACCGTCATGTTTGAAAAAAAAAACTATAAAAATTATGATGTCCTTGACTAGAAATTACTAAATTAAACGCAGCATCTTTAAAAAAAAAACAGTAAAAAAAGGGAGTCCCAAAAGTTTGCTTGACATTGGGATGCCGAGAGAGCGTTATTTAAATTGTATATTAAGCTCGAATAAACAAAATATTTAAAGCTAGATATGCAGTCATGCGTAGGGCGAATGAACGATCATTTTCATAATATTTTGACAAAGCTTGAGAATCGTGAAGCATGCTTAATTAAATATACATCATTCAGAGTCAGTCAAATATAAAAGATACTTATTTTCAGGCAAAGCTACGATCAAGAGATTAAGAAACAGAATACATATTTTTTTCCCCAAACCTAATTAAGATACAATATTTGAGGAACAGTTCATTCTTAAATAGTTGTAATCAAATCTTACCTAATTAAAATATTGATTAAATATAACCCGATTAAAATATTAATTGTGTTCTAACCTAATTATTATAACCAAAATAATTTTAAATAAAATATAATTATATATTCTGATATATTATCCTATTAAAATAATATTAATAAAATCTACTACCAGATCACCATATTAATTAATTAATAAACTACTCGATTATGATAAACGAATACTACTTGATTAAGATAATCGAATAATACTTGATTAAGATAAACGAATAATACTTGATTAAGATAAACGAATAATACTTGATTAAGATAAACGAATAATACTTGATTAAGATAAACGAATACTACTTGATTAAGATAAACGAATACTACTTGATTAAGATAAACAAATACTACTTGATTAAGATAAACGAATACTACTTGATTAAGATAAACGAATACTACTTGATTAAGATAAACGAATACTACTTGATTAAGATAAACGAATACTACTTGATTAAGATAAACGAATACTACTTGATTAAGATAAACGAATACTACTTGATTAAGATAAACGAATACTACTTGATTAAGATAAACGAATACTACTTGATTAAGATAAACGAATACTACTTGATTAAGATAAACGAATACTACTTGATTAAGATAAACGAATACTACTTAACATTATACGAGTCTTATATTACTTGTACCTGATTAAGATAATATGAATCTTACATGACTTATACCTGATTATCATAATATCAATCTTATATTACTAGTATCTGATTAAGCTTTGTTAATCAAACGTTAATTTAATCAATAACTTAATCTTGAAATTAATAAAATCTAATTCAATCAGATTAAACCAGTATCAATTATTAGATTGTTATTTAACACTTTAATCACGATTAAAATAAAGAAACCCAAACAAATTTAATCAGACTGAATAAACAATTTTATATTTAATTGATTTAAGTTGCAGTTTCATTATGATTATCTAAAACAACGTTTTAATAAGTTTAAAGGTTTAGTCGTTAATTAAGCTAGCGAGTGAACTGCCCCTCGTAATTAATTATAATCCATAGTGATTAAAATAACAAAATATAAAAACCACACTTTAAAAAGTGTATTTTGAGACCTAAAAACTTACCTCGGCTTATAATCCAAGTTAAGCTAACAAAAATTAGTTCAACCTTTACTAATTACACTAGGTTTATGACACTACTCGATTAAACTTAATGGAGTGTGATAAATCAAATTTTTCAAACAGGATAGAGTCACTCACCTATCTTTATCCGATTCAACTTGACCAGGAGCCATTTTGTCTTCAAGATCAGCCAATTCTTGTTGAATTCGATGAACTTGCTTGCGAGCTTCGTCATATTGAAGCCTCATTCGAGCCATTTCCGCTAGTCGGGCTCCAAGAGGAGCAAACTAAAAAAATATGATATTTAAAATTTAATCAACAGTAATCAACGCAAAGAAAATCATGATCAAAACAAAACAAAAGAGAGGTTATGATGAAGTGACAACACAACGCAAAAGTCGCGATCAACAAAAAGTATGTTTGTGATCAAAAATTGGGAATCACAATCAAAACAAAAGGCAGTTGAGATCAAAACAAATGACATGTCTGAACCAAAACCAAGGAGAGGTTGCGATTAAAAAGTGATAAAAACAATGACTGGTGAGGATCAGGACAAAGGGATGATATTGAACAAGACAAAGGAAAGGTTGGGATCAAAAGAAAAGTTGTAAAGAAAGTGATAAAAGTAAAAATGAATAGTGATAAAAATGACACAGAATACATTTTTGAAGACTAGGGATCGTACGGAGGACCTTAACCCTGTAGACTGGATTCTCAGGTTTTCATAGCAACCTGACGCAGGTCAGGGTGGATGATTTTTGAGTATGGTTTTCTAAGAAAAGTCCCTAATATTCCTTAGAAATATAAAGTTCTGAAATAGTAATTTCTGTATTCACTAAGTCGTGATTTTTAAAATTTTCACTAAGACATAAGCAGCAATAAACTATGTTTCTGACTACTAAAGATTTTTCGTGGAAAGAATAAGTAATTTGTAGCTCTATCTTCTTTGTTTTAAGTATGATATAACATAGCCCTTTAAAAATATTTAAGAGGCCCCTATCAAAATTGCGCATAGGCTATAGGCTATAGCCTACTTCAGCCTACATTTAGAGTCTGTACTGATACGTTCATTGCCTTAAAAAAACTTTTCTCTCCCCGTCCTCGATGCAAATCTCACCCAGTACGATCCCTATCGATGACAGTTGACTTTTAGTAGCAAATTAAAGGGAAAAATGATAGTTACCTCTCCAGATAAGTCTGTTTGAGAGGCTGTGTTCAGTTTTTCGTGAGGTATACTGAGAGTTGACACATCGGGAGATGGTTGTAGTCGTGTCAGGTCATCTTTCAGCCTGGCCAAACTCTATAAAGGAAAACAAAATTACAAATGAGCAAAAGAGTGTTTAAAGATTATCTCCAACACATTAAACCAATTACAAACCTGCATGAGTTCAGCCTTCTCCTTTTCACCGCTGTTAAGAGATTTCCTGATATTTTGCAACTCTTCCATGATCGCCTGAGCCTCCGCTAAACTATATCCACCAGGTTGACCCGAGAATTGTTGATCAACCCTGCGAATAAACGTTTTGTTGTTAAAATTATCGTAGATTCTATTTGCCATCGAGTTTTAAAGAGAAAACTTACTGGACTAAAGCTTCGAGACCTTGTTCTTTGTACTGCATTTCAGCGCGAATTTGTTCGAGTTCTCGTTTTAAACGGGAAACTCTGTCCTTGGCTAATGCCACATCCGCTTTGAGCAAGTCAGGATCATATTTGGTGGCCGTGCTACTGGCACTCGAGGTGGCTGATCCCGTAGAACACAGACTAACGCTGGAATGGCAGGTAGTCAAGCCATGGAGAGCCGCGTTTAAATGTCTATATTCATCTTGTGCCAGAGACAATCTTTGCTGCTTAACGTCAAAAATTTCTCTTTTGGCCTAGTTATCAAATAATTTGAGTTAGTATACACTAGTTTTAACATCTTAAGAGAATATGTAAAAAAAAGTGTCCCTAGGAATTAGAGGTTCAGTTTTGGGTAATACCATAGCTAAGAATCCAAATATTGGGTTATTGTACAATTAAAACCTTGTTATAATTAAATTGATTATAAGAACAAAACAGGAGACAAAATGTTACGTTAAAAGCCATAATAGTTCATATAAACTCAATTTTTGTTGAAATGCGTTTTGTTACAACAAGGTTTACTGCAGTTAAATTTGAAGTTAATTGGAAAATTCCTGATGATTTTGAGGGGCTTGTGTGACGACATGTGGATCATTTTAAAGGTTACCAACATGATAGGCCCAAATACATAAACCTTATTTAGGAAGGAACACAATTTATCACGTTAAAATTTACATCCAAATCATCTTGGGCAGTCAGGAGATAGTCTTTCAACATAGCTTCTTGTAACTGTCGCCATTGCTGCCTAGGATCTTCAATCTGATTCGTTTCTACACAAATTTAACAACAAAAACACTGTCACGCAGCCAACTTCCAGCACTTTTGCATCAAATCATAGCGAACACCGTGTTCATTAGTTACTTACGATTTATGTGATCAATGTAATAAATTCCAATTTGCGAATCAAAACATTCCTCCCACCCAAAAGGCAACTCATCTCCCACGCAATCGGCGAATGATTGAGGTTTGGTGTACCTTTGTTTTGCGTTAAAAATAATACAACACAATCAAAATATGTTACAGAATGACTCAAGAATTTCACGGGGTTATTATAAACTGATTTATAGTTGCCTTACAAGCCACAAACTAACAAAAAAAAATGAAAGCTAGTAAAATAATTTTCCTACAGATTAGAAAACTAGATACTGATCAAATTTGATTTTAGGGAGTAATATTGCGTTTTCTTTAAAATTTAGACTTTTATGTTTCACTAAAATATATAAAAGCTTTTTAATAAATTATTCGAGAGATCATTTTAGGAATTCTAAAGTGAGGCTGTCATGGATTTTTCATGAGCTTGAAATAGAATTCGACTACCATGATGGTAAAAAAAATATACGTCATATAATAAATAAATATATTAATACATCATAATCGACACATATTTTTAAAACCAAACACTCCCTAAATATCTAAATATGGCATCATCATGTAGTTATTATTGAGCCTCTAGTGGATTTTTGCTCATTATGGCATGAGAGACGTTAGCTTTCGCACAATCGTTTTTTTTTTTGTTTTTTTTGAATCCAGAAAATCCTACCGTCCTAATAAAGTTTCACTAAAGGGGGATATTGCCATTCCCACAGTGTTGCCAGTACCTTAGTGAGTCAAGTACAAAGCAGACACAAAGGCAGAAAATTGAGAAAACTTAACCCATATGCCTTTGAAAAAATGGAAATGATTTTTTTATATTTTAATAAAAGCATAGTAAATTTAGCCAACCTTTTAGAAATTAACGTTTGATGAATATTAAATTCTAAAATTTTAAGAATTTCCGAACCTATCATAATTTTTGTTCTCATTTCTCCATTTAATCTTTTTCTGTAGTAGAGTTCAGGAATTTTATCACACGGTAAACGCAAAATATAAATAGTTTCCTTAGTTAATTACGAAACCTGATATAACTGTGCAAAGATAATCTTTTATAGTCACTCATTTTTTGTTTCTTATCTAAGTTATTCGGCGGATATCTAGCGATCAGTCTGAAATTCTGATTGACGAACATTTTATATTTATCAAAATAGACAGTGATGACAACATGTTTAGTGATCAAATTTGTATTTTTAATTACGCTTAGTTAAAAAAGAACGTAAGCAGTACCGGATAACTAGGTTTAGAGCCTAGGAAAACCTATAGAATTTTAAACATAACACATTCTAAGAATTTCGCGGCTATTCAATAACCAATTATCATTAAGCTTACATTATTTCATATAAGAGGTTTTTTACATTTTTTCTACCAAGCTTAGGCAGGATTTCAGCGCAATACCCCCAGGGGCTAATACATATTTCATTTCGCGATTTTTTTTTTTTTCTTTCAAGAAGGCAGCTAGCTAGATAGGTACTATTTACACTTTTAAGGGTAGAAAAGTCTATTGGCTAATAAATTCTTTCGTAAATATAGGCTAAAATGACGTTACTACTATTATAATATTTAGATAAGGGTTTAAAACGAATAATCCATACATTCAGTGGGGATTTAAATACTCCCGTACATAAATAAACAAAACAATGTCTGCCCACGACACTAATCCCGCAACCCGACACCCCTCCGAGTCGAATAATAGACTCTACCCAGTCGAGGAATGCAGCGTGGCCTGGGTGAATTTCCGTAAGAGAATATATTAGTTTAAAAAAAGAAAATTTGGAAATTAATTTTGTTATAGCATAGGAAAAGCCAAAAATTCTATAAAAAACTTCGGTTTACGCGGCTTGAGCTAGTATATCTGGGCGAAAATACTAAATGAATGGGCGCTAATCGCCGTGGTTAAAATATTCGTGGAATTCCGGGATTAAGACACGATTGGGGCACGCATTCCTGAGATAGGCTTAGCTCTTACCTGTCTCGAGGGTCTATCCAAGTAGTTTGCTTGTTGATGTGGTCGATAAAATACACTTTCCCGTCGAAATCGGTACCGATATCCCAACCTTCCGGTAAAGGAATTTCACCATTTCGTCCTTTAGGCATATTTCGGACCCGGTAAACAAAAGAATATTTAAATTTTCATTACGGGACACATCGCGCGCGACTTCGTTCGGGCTTCCATCTTTATCGCGCCTCATTACATATTCGTGACGTCGCCTTATCGCCAGAGAGAGGGACGTCCAATCCGCCAATAGAAACCTTGTTTCGCATTCTTAGTCACAAGGATGGAATTTTGACTATTCCTTCTTGCTTTTATTCCTCATCTTTCTCCGGGTTTCGTCTTGACAAAGATATATTACTGATTTTCAAAGAATAAGTGACTTCTAAAATTAAATCCAACTCGGGCAAATATTTACGTAGAGATGGCGTAAAAATGATTTTTGGCGCGAAATCTTCGCGTTCAGATAGCGCCACCAGGTGGAATGGATTTTAGGCCTAAGAACTGCTACTGTGCGACAATAGTATTATTGTTATTATTTTGTCAACCAAATATGCGCTTTATTTAAATTAATTAAAACGTCAAAGCCACTTAATCATGGAACCGGAAAATCCAAGAAGCGAGGCTGATGAATGCGACGAAATTTCAACAATACCAAGATGGGATTCTATGGATTCAAATTTAAGTTTCATTTCTGCAAGTGTTAGTATAACACTTTACTAGTAGTAGTAATTTCTTAAGTTTCATTAATGGAGTTAATTTTGATTAATAACGATACCTTTAGCAATCAATGGATGATACTCTACAAGAAAAAATTTCGCTTGAACAAGTGAAAGCTCTTTTAATGGACTTGCTATCCAAACACATGAACCTGAAAACCTCTTCTGGTATCGAGAATGTTTTGGGCTTAATTTCGCTATTAGGAGAGTGTTTAGAAGAGTATAAACAACAAGCCCAGTACTTAAAACAGAGCGCTGAACAAAAAGATGGGGAATTATTTGAAATGAAAAATTTGCTTGATGAAAAAATGAAAAATATGTTTGAAGAAAATAGAACAAGGTAAAATTTGATAGTGTTAATTATTTAACTGATTTTACAGTATTTTCTTACCAATTTTTATATTTTAGAATCTCAAATATCATCTCGAGTAATGAGAAACAACTATCAACTGCCGTAGAAAGAGCCATCAATGCTCGAAGACAAGCTGAAGTCCTACAAATTCAATTAAACGAATCTAGGTATGTAATTTTAATTTACTAATGTTGAAGATATTGAATTTGATATTCAATTAAATTCCAAATATAATACAGATCAAAAGTAACGAGTTTAGAACAAAAGTGCAACGAAAACTACTTACAATCACTGTCACAAAGTCATTCTCACTTCCAACAATATTCCGATGAAATGAATCAGCTTTTAAAAAAGGTAATTCTTCAAAAAAGTCCTCTGAAAATTTAATTTAAATTCAATTTGATGTTAAATTATTAATTTAAATCACTTAAATTTATAGTTAAACAAATTAGAAGTTGAAAAAGAATCCTGGATTAAAGAAAAAGAAATGTTGATGGAGGAGAAAAATACTTTGAGCGATAATCTTAAAGAGATGGAGTTTCAAGCGGAACATATGGTAAACCTAAAATTGATTAGTTATAAGTTCTTCTAAAACTAATTAGTAATATTTCAAATTCATTTTCGATAGAAAGAAGCTGAGGAATCGTTTCTACAACAATTAGAAGAAAAAGATAACGAGTTATCAAAAGAACGCAGTTTAAATCAAAACTTATGGTCTGAAAATGATAAATGTGCCCAAGAAATTGCTGTTTTAAATACAAAATTGGATGTAGCTTCAAAAGAACTTGAACATCGAAGCCAAGTTTTGTCAATCGTAAAACGAGAAAACTCGGAATATCTCGAACGAGAGAGAAATAATTCGAAAGAGTTTACCCAAAAATTGGAAATAGAGAATCAATCCGAGGATGAACGAATAAAAAACCTTGATAAACTCTTAAAGGAAAAGAAACGACTAAAATTTAAACTAGAAGACGAACTACTTCAAGTTGAAACTAATATGAAAAAGAAATCGGTTCAAATTCAAATGAATAGCGATCGAGCCGCCGGTTTTAACCAACGTTTAAAATATCTTGAAGAACAAATACTTCATACCTCAACTTCCGTCGCTTCGAAAGAGATGGATCTCAAGAATCTCGCCGATAAACTTCAAGCCAGGGAAATAAAACTGAATAATCTCGCTCGTAAAGTTCACGAAGAAAAGTTGAAAACTTCCCAATTGGATACTTCATTAAAAATGTCCCAGGCCAGGGAAAGAACTCTTTCGGAAAAATTACGTCACGTAAAACTCGAAGAAACCCATTTGGAAAACGATATAACGTTGCATCAATCTCGTAGCGAATCATTATTAAAAGTCCTACAAAGCCGTCAGAATATTATCGACCAACTGGAACGAGAGGATGAAAAATCAGAAGCTCGTTTAACGCAACTTTTTGAAAAGAATTTACCGCCAGCTTCGGAAACGTTTCACAATATTGAAAGTTCAAAAATCTCGCGTGATATTTCTGTTTTAAGCGACAATGAAAATCTCAGTGTTATTACGGGTCGAAATAGTTTCAGTAATGAAAGTTGCGAAGATCAACGTGATTTTAATTCCTCTGGAAACAATTACGATCATTTAGATATGAGTTTGACTCAAACTTTTCCCGTTGATATCATCAACAACCAAACAGATAGAGAAGGGATTGATATGGAAGCTACTTTAGGCAGGAATGATCAAGTTGCGATTAACGTTACTGTTGCGCCGCATAAATCAAATTTTCCACCGATAAGTAATTCGGACACTGATTCCGGTATTTCATTTGTTACAGAAGGTTTTAGAGCAATTTCGCTTCAAGATCCAACGAAACATTTACAAAGCACGCCACTTAAAAATGATGATTCGAGTTTTAAAAACAACCAAGAGGACTCTTTCAAACCTGAAAAATGTGATAATCATCTGTTAATAAACTTATTTCAACCAACAGCTCGAGTTCGTCATAATTCATTACCATCATCTGCGGGGAAAAATCGCCTACGATACAGAACTAAACTTCAAGATTGTCTTCCAAACTATACCCTAATGGCTACTCACGAACAAAGCAGTCAAACTTCTACTTCCAGTTATTTAGAGACTTCTCGTCATCCTCGCGCTTCTTCAGACATTTTTGTTGAAAGGCAGCCGGCTGACGGTGTCGAACCGGTTACGAACAAATAACATTTTATTTAAAACAAAAAAAGTTACCTTAATTAGTGTTATTAATATTACTGTATTGTATAAAAGTATTCGTTTTTACCAATTAAATTATTTATACCCAATTACCGATTTATTAAAGCCAGGAATTCGCAGATAAAAAGTAATATTGGACAGCCTTTAGTGAGTGCCCCTTCTATCGGAGGCGGGTACTTTTGTATTGCTACCATCTTGTTTAAAGGTATTATCTGCGATTTTTAAAGCCCCTTTAAAGTCGCCTTCTTTCCTTGCTTAGCTTGTTGACCATAACTAGGCTGTGTGCATAAGGGAAGTTGAATTTAAAGGGGAAAATTGTAGCGGAGATAGAACCTTTAAACTTTCAATTGTGTGTCACCATCCACTGATTGGTTGTTGGCATTCAAAGACGATCGAGATATCTGGAAAAATGTAGGCGGCGTTAATTACTTGGGTTAGGAATGGTCACGAGAAAAATTATGGGGCAGATAGGGCTTTAAAGGCCCTATCTGCTCTGATATGTTTAGTATGACTTTGGTTTTAACACCAGTACACTACGGGTCCAGCGACTTGAAATAAATATAGAAACACATTTTTTAATAATCTCATTCCGGTTTGTTTTTTATTAATTTAGACAATTAAAAATACTCAACTAAAATATTGGTTTGACTAGATTTTAGAGAGCTTTAATTAAAGTTTAAAGCAAGAGGCAGCTAGGTTCGTGGGGTTTTTAAATGTTTTGAGAAATAAACCGTGACCATATCAAAAGCTCAAATCTGCTCTTTTTATGACTTCCCAACTTATTTAGATTATTTGGTAATCTAATTAAAATTAGAGTTGGGATGGTTAAATCAAGAATTAATTTCCTTCTCTAATTAGAAGTAAATTAATTATTGGTTAAATATTAAAATGAAAACCAAGAATCAAGGGGTTGTAGAATATACTGTAGTTCAGAAATTATTAATACGCCAGCTTGTTTTATATCCATCGTAAACTGATCATATCAAATACGCCAGGAATTTTTTTGTTTAAATTAATCAAAATTTTAATTAGTATATTAACACCAAAAACTAAAGCAAAATTAAAAGCTCTAGTATGGTTATTTCAAATATTTGTACTTTTACACTACTAGGGGCTTCTATAGGTATATATTACAAAAGCGTATTTTAAAGGAAAGGCTCAACATAAAAATAATTTCGTCTTATATGAAATGTCAAGTTTCGAAACGTAGGAAACCGTTTAATCAATTCTTTGACAACGCTTTCTTAAAAAGTTACAAACTAAAAAGAAATATTTGCAACTAGGCGATGCATAGGCTGGGTTTTGCTAAGCTACTCCTTCACGGTGTTTTTGTCCTCCATCAAGGACCATTTTTAAGATAAAGTTCAAGAGCTCCTAGATGTAGGACTTATTTCAAGTTTGTTACAAAATATAGTTCTATAATACCGTCTATTTCCTTTAGCTTATCTCCTAACATCTACAATAAGCCCAGCTTACGCGTGAAATCAACTAGACTTTTTGAAAATCGATCGAACCAATGAGAATAGGGTGTGCTATGACGTTTATGACATATAATGTCCACATCCAAGTCGTTTTTTTAATACAAAAATCTCAACAAAAATGGTAACTTTTTAAAATGTTTTCGACATAAAAACTTAACGGTTTTCTTCGTATTGAAATGTACGCTTTCTTATAAGCTCATATTATTTTTATCCCATTCCTTTCCTTTAAACAAATAATTAAATTTAAAATTTACGATACGATTTCATCACGCTTTCATATCATATCGTAAAGAACTTCGTTTTCCAAGATGGTGTAATAAAAATCCCTAACTTGAAGTTCATAACGTAACTTTTGGAAGTTCTCGTAAATTCATTAATTAATTTAAAACTAATTAAATTTTAAAATTAATTTTGCGTAAAATTCCAATATTACTATTTTTTCCTTTATGTCATTTGTGATGGAAGAGTTAATAATTTAAATATACACTCTCAATTATTTTTTAAAATAATTTTTAAATGGTTCTAATTTATCTGATCCTAATTTAAAGGGAAAATGAAATGTGTGCATATTTATTTTTAAGATTATCATACTTCACTATAGACTAGATTCACATTTTTTTTCAAGGTACAATATTTTTCACTTCACCATTTTGAAAAATTCTATCTATTAAAATAGAATTTCACTTGAGTTTTATCAAAAATTCAATTAACAATTAAATTAAAACGCGATTTAGATTTTTAGTCAGATTATTTTTAAGAGGGATGATTTTCATTTTTAAAATTTAGGGTTTGAATATTTTTTCATTTTAAAATGGCATTTAATTTCATTTAAATATAAAAAATGGCGTTTTTATTATCGTATTAAAATTGTTTCTCCATAATCTCGCACCTCATTTGATTATGTTTATTGATTGATTGATTATAGGCTTTATTAATTTAATTTAATTTTGATAAATTAAAATCCTATATCATATGTTATATTATTAATTTATTATTAACTGCATTACCGTAGTAATTAAGTCACGTGAAAATCAAACCTCTTTTACGCAGATATGTGGTTATATCTAGCTAAGTTGAATTGGGTCAGACTCTTGTCAAGTTATAATTAAATAGGCATAAATACAAATTTATTTTTCAAAATTGGCAAGAGTCCAACCCTTTGACGTGTCAAATAAACTTTACTTGACCAAATGTCTCACGAAACGAACAGAGTACTGTACAACTGACGTCACGAGCAACTTTAATTTCTGGTATAACCATACAACTGAACTTGGGGGGCTTGTAGTTTCATTAAATAACACTTACCAGTTTTCTCCACTAATAACTGTTAAGAAAATGTTTTGCAGATATGTATATGTACCATTGTGCATCGTAATATTAACGTTTTTCCGTTCCTTTTATAATATCACATTCAACAAAATTAATTTTGAGTATTATCGTTTCAAATTTATACAAATAAATACCCTATTATCGAGATTTAAAAGTGCTAAGACATATTGGAATCCTTATTAGAACCAATTTCCGTATCGGCGTTGGAGGACACGGGAGGGGACGGCGTAAAATGTTGCATGGGAAAAATGTCTTCGTCATCGAATGAGGGCGGTATCGGGATGAAAGGGGGCCACCCCAAGAGAGAAGGGTCCGCGCAGAAGAAAGAATTGGGGTCGGAAGTCATACCGTAATCGTAGTAATCAAACTCGAAACCGTCTTCGGATTGCAACCCATCCTCGGACGCGTTGATGGACAATTGACTACAAGACTCCGTCAACGGTGTCGCGCTTTCCCTGACGTTTTTCGACTTGCTCTCTGACATTCTGCGTCTCATTCTAACCGGAGATAAACTTCCGACGCTGTCCTCTTTGGATGTCCCCAGTTCTTTTGTTTTCGCGTTGAGTATCGACGGTTTAATGACCTTATGGTGACCGTTACTTCTCTTTTGAGGTACCGGGGAAACGGTGGCGACTAGTAATTTCCTACCGGTAGTGGGGCTGAAGAATTTCTTACGGGGTAGAACGGGGGTCCGCGCGCGCGGCGTTTGAGGCGGGGAAGCCGTGCAGATTGAGCTGAACGATTTAAAAAGGAAGGCGTTTTGCAAGTAGTCCTCGGGGCTCGTACCTTCTTCGACGGGGGACAGTCTTCGGCGACGTTGGGATAAAGGAGAGGCCGAGACCTCGGAGACCGAGGTATTGTCGCTACCGCATATCAAATGGGTGCGAGGACACGCGAATATCTCGTCATCCTGATGGTTTAAAGAACAAACAGATTCACTAGGAATACTTTCAATAGGTTTCTTCTGGTAGAAACGTCTCGTTTTGTACACGATGAAGAAAACCACGATGCACAAAGCCACTAAACATCCTAAGAAGGCGATGACCATGTGAACCGCGTCGAAACTGGCTATCCACGGAGTTTCTTCCGTCGGTTCCAGGACGTAATAAGACTGGGGAGATTTACTTTCAATGTTGAAAGTCGCTTTGAAAAAGGGTAGCTCCTTTCGCGACACGTTTTTGGAATGTAGTTCCAAGCGCAGGACCGATCCCCGACTTTTAACTACTTTGGATGGTAATGAGGTATCCCCCGTAACGATGGCCAATAAAGTTCCCGCACTCGAAGACCCGTCCCTGATCGTTAACCATAGTTTTCCTCGCGATTCCAAACGCGCTTCTAAAATACGGATAAGTATATTATCCCCCGAATGTACCTGAAGAACCCAGACCGAAGGGGACCGACACGTTCTGGTCGGGTTGACGAAGAGGCTGCCGTCCATCCGGAGATAAGTGGTGCAACCGCAAGGACACGTGACTAGTTGACCCGGTTCATCCGTCGTCGTAATTACTGGGGTTTCTACTATAATCGGATTGATATGTAACAGATGTAAAATTTTTACTAACGAATTGTGGTCGTGGTATTTGGTTAGTCCACAGTCTTAGTTTTAGAGTTACAAAATACATCACTGACCTGTGCAAGGGTTTTCGACGCACAAGCGGGAGTCGACTGGAGTTCCCGGACACGAAACTAAATCGATGGCTTCATTTGGCGCCGTGCATAGTCTGTACCTGCTCTGAACTCCTGATCCGCAGGTTGTTGAACAGCTAGTCCATGAGCTCCAATCGCCCCATTCCGCTTCAATACCTCCTTCGAAGTATCAAAAATTTAAATACTTAAACCCATATAGGTTAGCCTCGAGGCCGGGGGTTCTCTAAAGATTAAAATCCCTCTCCACTTCTTAAGTTTATAATATAGGCATAGTTTTAAAATATTTAATAGATCCTGGAACTTATTGATTATAGAATTAACCGATTTTTCCCAACAGTCGTCAAAATAGCTATCTTTATCCTTCGGGCACTTTTACTTCTGTCCGCATAATTTAATTAACATAATCAATGGAATTTTACCCGGGTCGAAGGATCTGGGCCTGCATATCGTCTTAATTTCGAAGACGGCGCCGCTGGCAGCCGTGCTGTAATAAGTGAAGCAGAACTCATCGTATTCTTCGCTGAAAGTGTCGCAATCCAAATTGACCTTGTGTCTACCCTTCTGAACCCTCGTTTCGAACAGATACTTCATTTCGGGCTGTTGATTCTTAACGAGCTTCAATTTCTTATCGGACGGGCGACCGTAGACTCTAACTCGATCGTGTTCGCCGATGCAACGAGGATACTCGTAGATCACGTCGACCCCGTCCAAACAAGGAGTCACCGACAACTGAGGAATGTTCAAGTCGTAACGACGACTCCATAAGACGTTGATCTCGTCGCTTTCCGCCAACAACTCGTCCTGGGATGTTCTAAGTCGAATCTAGACGCCGTACGAAATTAGTTTAAGATACTTTGGTCAGTGGAAATTTAAAAGCAAAGAGTGAATGTACTAAATATCTACAGAGAGTATTTTTGTTCAATTTCCTGTACCCCAAAAATAAGCCTAAATTTTGTAAAATTGGGAAAGACACTAATGACAAGAACGGTTCTGTTACTTTTTCATTTGAAAAGTAGGCCAAATTATAGCGAGCGTACGGGAAGGACCTGGAATTTGTGTAAAGTGGAAACTTTTGCGTACAGGCTAGCGCAGTGATAAGTGGCGCAAAAAATAATAGTGCTACCCAACTTTGGTGTTTGAAATATTTGTTTTAAAGCTGAGCTTGAGTTATTTTTAATTTTGCGCAGCCTTAGTAATTTGTCTTATTTCCAGGGTCAAAAAATCGAATAAAATGGTGCATTTAATTTAATTTCACCTTGGCTTTAAAGCCAACCTTATAGTATCCGGCTCGATGAAACACATTGCAAGGAAGCAGTACGTCAGTGACGTTCTTCATCAACCAATCGGGGACGTTGTACTCGTAGACAACTACCTTGTGTAACCAGGAGGAAGCTTCCCCGGTCGCCGGCAAAGTGGTCCCCAAGAATAAGACTTCCAAGGACACCTTATAGTCAACGGGATCCCTGGGGGTGCACGTTAGGGGGGAAAGTTCGACCTGGACCATAACGTTCGTGTATGTTTCTACCAGTAACGGCACGTGAACTTTGGCAGTAGGCCATCGAACGTCCACCGGGTTGGATTTCGCAAGAATTTCTCCCTGGAAATATTATATAAATCAGTAGAATAATCTGAGCAACAAACAGGAAGGCTGAATAAATGGCTATTCTATAGTTACTTGAAGGCATATTTATATGCTAGACCACTTGAAGACATATTTATATGCTAGATCACTTATATGCTAGGCCACTTAAAGACATCTCTAAGGACATTTTAAGTAATATCTCTAAGGAAACTCCAAGGCATATCTCTTAGAAAATTTAAAAACATCTCTACATTCTCTACGCAACTGTACCACATATATGTTTGTCCCCCTTGCTACGTTTATCCGCTTCAAGTTGTAGCGCTTATGTTCAGCCAAATACGCATTAAGTCTTGAAGGAATGAGTTATCTAGACTTACTTCCAAGACGGTTTCCATGCGGAAATAAATGGAAGCGGCTTGGCTGAGTAGACCGCAAGGAAAGACTAGTTTTCCGTAGGTGTTTCCTCTGGGTACGTCCTTCTTAACAATGGGCGTTTCCACTCCGTTCACCACTTGCAACAACTGGACGCGCAGACCAGGACCTTTCGATGGCACTTTAAAGATCACGATAATGTCGTCTTCCAACAGATTGTACACTCGAGGAGCTTGCAACGTGTACGACGCTATTAAGAATCAAATTTTAAACAAAACAATGAAATCTCTACATTCATTTATGCTATTGCTAACACATATAGTATCAAAATATATTACAATGTCAAATAAAATATAATTAAACAAGGACAAATATCTTAGATATTATAATTAAAACCATGGGATAAACTCAAAAACAGATTTCTTTCGTTATTCTATGGAATCTTATTGAAATAAAAAGTAAAACCAACTTCAAAATATGTTTAATCAGCCTTGAAAACAGCTTAATTTCCCGTGATCAATTTGAAAAGACCCGGATTCGTTTGTATTTTTTTATTTATTAGTGGATTAGGCCTATTTTAATGATAAGCAATCTTTAGAAAATCCATAGTTGGTGAGCAGCATTCTCCCTTTAAATGTTTATAATTTAAATCCGCGTAAAGATTAACACAAGGTGTGCCTTAAGCAAACTTTATTTTTAGTTCCGTCGATCCCTTGCACCAACTATAAATTCTAACCCGTAATAATTTAAATAAACTCGATTCGATATAAAATGTTTTTATGGCTCGAATTTAACGCCTTCAGGTAAGGCTCGCTGTTTGTTGGACGTAATTAAATATAAAGGAAGGAATTTTTTAATCAAATCCCCTCTGGAGTTTTCACAGTAGAATTAAGACGAATCCATCTAACTTTGCTTTACAGACGAAGCTACAATATACGAAGGAAAGATATTTCTCGATAAAGAAACTAAGCCGCGAAACAAAAAACTATAGGCCTTTTTTTCGCTCTTGGGAAAAAAAGAAATTTACAGCTTTCTCTGTGTTTTTGCGTAAAAGCGCGGTGGTATCTGATAATTTACAACCTGTGATACCTGGGGATATAGATTTTTTTATATCTGCTGTAAAAATACCTCTCTCGAGGGGTAGGAGTGGTTGGTGTGTGTGTGAAGATCCCGAGAAGACCAAGCCCCCTACTAAAATAATTACGCAAAAAGAACACACGCTTTTATCGTAAAACAAGAAGAGAACTTATAGGGTTCGTCAAGGGAATGTGACACGTAAAAGACTCGTGTCCTCGGGTCCAATAATTGAGCATGTGTAGTTTGAAATGATTATGTTTTTTCTATATGAAAATTATTGCCAGATTAATCAACCAGATTTAGCTTTTTTGGTTTTATATTTTCAGGTCGGGCGCATCGTATCACTGCGCTTCCTATGCCCTTATAGCAATAGTTATAGATAATTTTGCACTACATTATTCCTCACTATAGTGCTCCATAAAGACAAAGTTCAGGACAAGCCACAGATAGAACCAACCCTACCCCTACGCACACCTATGATCTATATCTATCCAGATATCCACAAAAAGGAACAATATAAATATTTAGAAATTTCCACGAAATAAACGGTATACATATTTCGATTCCCAGTTTGCCGCCCAAGAGTTGAATACTCTAAATACTTTCTCGAGAATAGTCAGATTTGCAAAAAATGGGGTCAGCTGTAAAGATCCTATGACAAGAAATTGAATTATTAGATGGAAAATTTAATTTAAACGTGCAAAACGGTTTGAAAAAACGAATTGAATAATTTAAAATTTCAGTAGCTCTTCGCCAATGTTTACTCTAATAGCTGCCCGATTGCCAAAAATTGAATAATTTGCAACTCTATAGCTATATCCAGAGGTATATAATAACCCCCTTCGGGTTATTATACACCTCTGCTATATCCGATTTACACGAATAAAATAGTCTAAAACTCTAATAGCTGTCTGATTCACGATTCCCATGAATTGAACTAGTAAAAAAGGACAAATATAAAGCTAGAAAGCTATTTTTAACTTTTTCAACCTGCCACTCAATTCGGGCCTCAACAAATACATCTCGCGCCCAATACGCGCATTTATTTTTCGAGAATTCCCGATTCTGTTTTACAATCGCTTGAAAAGTTCCAACAGATTTGGATCAAATAGACCAAGTGAAAAGGCTTGAATTCAACAATTGGTCCAAGAAAGCGGACATTCATATTTTCTTCTTTCCGCGTCGTAAAACTCACCTGGCAGTGAAAATTGGTCTGCATGAATCCGAGCATGTTTATATGACAAATTCCCAGCCAGAACCAATGGGCTTTTAGTGCTTTTGAATTTAAGTTTATGATTAAGTACTCGTACTTAATCATAATTCCCTGATTTAATTTTTAATTTTTAATAATTTCCCTGATTTATGTCAAATTTTTAATAATTTCCCTGATTTATGTCAAATTTTTAATAATTTCCCTGATTTATGTCAAATTTTTAATTATTTCCCTGATTTATGTAAAATTTTTAATAATTTCCCTGATTTATATAAATTTTTAATAATTTCCCTGATTTAAGTCAAATTTTTAATAATTTCCCAGATTTATGTCAAATTTTTTATAATTTCCCTGATTTATGTCAAATTTTTAATAATTTCCCTGATTTATGTCAAATTTTTAATAATTTCCCTGATTTATGTCAAATTTTTAATAATTTCCCTGGTTTATGTCAAATTTTTAATAATTTCCCTGATTTATGTCAAATTTTTAATAATTTCCCTGATTTATGTCAAATTTTTAATAATTTCCCTGATTTATGTCAAACTTTTAATATTCCCTGATATTCCAGGTTTGAATGAACCTAGACGTAATTTACCAGCGCGGATTAGAGCCAATTAAACTACAAAGAATCGACATAGAATCACTTGTAGTCGTGCTCCATTCTACCTTTAAATTAAAGTTTCTGTTCACTCTCCCTTTACAAAAGATATAGATATAAAAAAAACTTGGTTTTTGATGGCATAAAGATACTCGGGCCGTGACGGTATGCGTGGTTATAAAAGTTTCATTCGGAAAGTGACCTACCCATACGCCAACCCACTTAACAAAAAAGAACACATTGACACTTTTGGAAAGAAAAATTATATATATATATATATATGAACACTGTAAAAAAAACATAATTCCCACAAAGAAAACTACAGTTTCTTCAAACCAAATTAAAGCCATTTCAAGCTTGTAACATTGTTATTTTAACGATAGTGTCGACAAAAAGAAATTCCATGATAAAAAATTCGGAAAAAAAATATATGTTTGAAAAAAAAAATATTAGTGTTTCCTCGCCAGAGCGAAACACTTGCTATTTGTGATAGTGCCAAAATCCCAGCAAAGTTTGTCTCTCTTAGAGATTGAGTTTTGGGAGAGGAGGAGAATGAGGAGGATGAGGAGAATCAGGAGAATTCTATTCTGTTCATCACTTTCCAAGTGACGAATCACGTACCGAGGTTACGCCCTCTCATTAATAAAACTGGTAGCGTGAAAGGCGCCGACACTCAAGGAACCTCCTACTCTTCAATAACCCACCATTACTACGGGAGCCTACCTCCTACAAACCGTCCCCAAATACCGAGACGGTAACTTTGTTCGCATTGAAATTTCACGTGGCTCTAACAAAAACGAATCACAGCCGGGCTAAACAAGCAGATTGAAACTACACTGCGCGCTGAAAGACGACCTCCGCTCCCTACATTTATTCTGGGATGGGGAAAAAAACACCCCTTTAGCTTTATACCCACTGAATTTAGTAAGTGGAATAAGCCAGAGAGCCGCGGAAAGCTATCGTCCTGACGCCATCATTTTTCTCGCCTTTCCTACTTTAAATTATAATATCTTTACCAAAATACCTAAGTAAGGGTGTTATTTTTGTTTATTTCCATTTTAAAATGTGGGAATTGTGCATTTTACAAGTTATTTTTTCCATTTGGCCTTTAATATACCGTAACATCACGTTTAATTTTGTTATACAAAGGCTTAGTGGAACAAACTCGATACTACCGCTATCAAGCACAGCCAGCGCCCAGCGGCGTTAAGCTAATGTTTTACTATATTTGTTTTACCATATTTTTTTTTTAACTTTAATTGTTTAAATAAATTATATAATAAAATATCATTCGTCTTCGAATATTATAATATGCTATTTAAATAAAATTATAAATTCAAAATAAATTTAATTATTTAAATTATGACTAAAGTTAGAAGGCGCCACTCAATGCTCGGAGAAGGAAGAGGGCAAGAGGCCCAAGGCAGGCTGGGAAATAAGGCGGTTTTACTGGACAAAAGTCCAGTTTAAAAATTAGCTGGGCCAGTTTAAAAATTAAATGCTTGGGGGTCTACTGGCCTTGTGGCCAGTTAATTAATTCCAAAATTTTGTTTTGTTTCTTATCCTACGTCATAGTGACGTCATAGTCCTACGTCATAATGACAGATAGTCAAGCTCGTGAAAATTGTAACTGGCCAATGTCCAGTTTTTTAATAAAACTGCTTGGGCTCTACTGGCCACAAGTCCAGTTTAAAAATAATCCTTATTTCCCAGCCTGGCCCAAGGCAAGGTTCGTGGAAATATTTTGCTATAATAGGTTGGCTAATCGGGCGCGTTTACTCTTCAACTTTTAACGATTTTTCATTGGCTGTTTTTTAACGTCATCACGAGCCCTCTGAAGCAGACAACTTTTACGGTTTACGCGGGAAGCCATTTGTTTTAGGCTCTCTGCCTGTTCCAGGCTGAAGAATTTGGATAATAATTAGTAAGTTAATAGTTTGTCATTTTTTCCAAGTTCAGATTTTGTTCGGATAGGAAGGATAATGTAATGAATGGTTTTAACACAAATACCATTCGTAAACCAAGATATAACTACATGGTGGAGGCAAGGCATAACATACAGGCATGGTGTAATCGAATTTTGTAGTATCTGTACAAGATCTTATTATTATCAGATATTCTAATACCTCTTCTAATATCTTATCTATTTATATTAATGCCCTTAGTAGGATTCGCGTGATAATAATGGGGAAAAATCCAGGAATATTAAGTAATAATTGCAATACTATTGACCAAAACTGTGATGAGTATTTAGTATCGAAAGCTCTTAAATCCCCTAATTTAGAAAACGAGACGCTAGTAGATCCTGAACCGGACACTTTTGATTTTTCTAAATCAAGTGAAATTAAAGTAAGAAGTCCCCAGAAGGCACAACCAATGCAACCTCTTGGTGCGAGTTCTTCATTATTGAATAGTAACAATATTTATATTTCCAAGTCAGCCGCTAATGTTAAAAGACCCAATGATGTAAATGACGGTGAAATACTAGAAAATGAATACACTAAATTAGAAGAGAATGGGTTAGAGTACCTTGCGGGTTGGGTAGCAAAAAGCACTGTAAGAGTTATCCTAATTTAGATCTAGTAGATAAGGAAAAGAAAGATCATAACTATACTTTACCATCGTGGGCAAAGTTTTTGTCGTACGGTGGATACACAGTGCCTTCTAATTTTTTTTTTCAGGAAATTAAAAAATTTGACCAGGTATTCCTAAAATATTTGCCTAATAAACTGTTAACTAATGAATGCAATATTGTAAAAAACATAAGTCAAAAAATCTTTCAAGAAAATGGTCTCGTTCCTATTGAAATTATTCAAAGTTTTGTAAAGATTAGAATTTGTATAAGAATGAAATATTTGAATAGTATTAAATCAGTTCCTAAATCTAAAGAATGTGATGACAATTCTAGGAAAAAGACCAAAAAGATGAAAAAAATTATAACATAAACTTAAGTGATACCCTACTGTTTTATTACAAAAATGTTTAAAATGGATCTCATAACTTTGTGATAAGTTCCTGTTATTAAATTAGTGATAATAAATAAAGATTTTAAAGTTTTAAAAGTGTTGTAAATTTATAAAACCCCAGAATAATAGCCAATCAAAAAGAAAAAATTGTTTCAATAATTAAATAACACATAAGCAAGGCTCTTTTTCGAAAAACGCGCGGTGCGGAGGGCTCGTGATGACGTCATACCTCGCTGGGAAACGAGAGAGGAAAAAAATTGTTGAAACGAGTTGCCCGATTCAGCCACCCTTGGGCCCAAGGTTTCTAAAAGCCTTGAAAAGGGATAAGGAAGCGCATGTTTTAAAGGGATATGAAAGTGGATTTTTTTAATATTTTAAATTTGTAACAATCTTATTTTAAGAAGATATCCGCGCTTTTTGAATAGATAATGAAACTGATATTTGAATTTGGTGCGCATGCAAACATCGTTCAATATTTTTTGAATGCTTTTTATCACACGAGTTTCTTTAAAGGGACAGATATTAGATATAAACCAGTTGGGCAGCCGCCCACCTAGAAGGGAGGGCTATTTGTGACAGATATTACAACTCAGAATGGACAGATATTAAATTACATCTGGCAATGGACAGATATATAAGTTTTATTACAACTCAGAATGGGCAGATATTAAATTACATCTTTCGATGGACAAATATAATTTTTTATTACAACTTGGAATGGCCAGATATTAAATTTTCAAATCAGTGCAATTCAGCCAAACCTTTCACAAATAACTCTGCCCTTTGAAATAAATATTTTCTGTTTCATATCGTAGTATGTCACAAGATGATTTAAATTTTTATTTCATAGTTCCTTTCACCAAAAAAAAATGTTTGTTACAAAAGACAGTACAACAAATTCAGAATGACTAAAATAAAGGGCAGAGTTATTTGTGAAAGGTTTGGCTGAATTGCACTGATTTGAAAATTTAATATCTGGCCATTCCAAGTTGTAATAAAAAATTATATTTGTCCATCGAAAGATGTAATTTAATATCTGCCCATTCTGAGTTGTAATAAAACTTATATATCTGTCCATTGCCAGATGTAATTTAATATCTGTCCATTCTGAGTTGTAATATCTGTCACAAATAGCCCTCCCTTCTAGGTGGGCGGCTGCCCAACTGGTTTATATCTAATATATATATATATAAAACAAACAGTTTTCTTAACGAGGGGGGGCCAAAAAACGGCACTAACAAGCGTTTTTAACAAGATCCTTTATTGCCCCTTCGAGGTGTCTTTCTATCTTTCTTTTCACAAAGACTTTTAGAATTCTATAGAAAACTGTACGGGTATATATACGTTAAACGGTTTTACCCGCGTACATTGCAATAAAATTCTCTTTTATGTCTTAAGTTATGTATGAGACCTTCTATTAAATTCGTTCACGTAACGAAGCGGAATGAAGTTAAACTATAAAAGAACATAAAAGTTCGCGTTTCAAAGGGTTAGGGACTCCAAAAATTAAATCATTTTATATTTAAATTATTTCATTACTAAACAGATAGAAAACAAACAATTGGTTAATTAAAACTGCAGCCGATAACTATTACCAGGAGTTTATAAGAAATCCACTTGAGGAGGAATGAAACGCAGTAAACAACAAAGTTTGGCCGTAAAACTAGGCGGATTGAGACACCTTTTTACTCACGTCAAAATAGTTCCATGATCTCTTCCGGAACTATTTTCTTACACTGAAGCGCGGATTTCACTCGTTTTCAATCAAGTATTTCAAGCTTCTGGAGTCATTACATGACCTCATTCGGTACTCATTCTTTCTGCTATGGTATGGGCCTGATTAAGATATTTGGCGACTGAGGACAAGATGATACGCGCCTTTCTTTTGACAACTGAACTCGATCCAACATTCATTGCGCCCTTGCTCAGGGGAAAGACTTTAATAATTTTAATTATTAAACCTTGCGCGTGGGGTATTTGGCCCCTGGTCTCCTTTTAATCCGGCCCTGAGTTGTACCATTACAAAACGGCGTTACTTAATCTTGCCATGATTATAGTATAAGTCTACCCCATCAAAGGTTACCGGTGTTAAAATTATAGGCCTATATGAAAGAATACTTCTTATTTGGTGAAATGACGATAAGTCCTAGAGTATAAACGTTTATATATCAAGAAAGAGTATAATATACGATATATAGAGAACTATAAGGGGTTTTTCTTTCGTAAGAGAAACAAATGACCAGGCCTCGCTTAATAGATTAGAACACGCGATACATTTTTCGGGGGGTTTCCTCGTTGAAAATGAAATAACCGATTTAACTCAAAAGGCCAAAACAAGATTGAGAAAACCATATTTACATTTTCTCGAGGTTCATATCTGCTAAGACGTAAATATAATATTTCAAACAACCCAAAATGCCGAAGATATATTCTTAAATAGAAAAGAGTATGGTAAACCGAAAATTTATGGCTGGAAAGTATGCTTTCTATCGAAATAAATAATTTAACTCTGTTTATAATTAATGGTTCAGGGCTGACAAATAATATTCATCCATCGTTTGCGTTTGCGTCGTACTTGTTAGCGTACAGAGGGGTCTGTATTCGGGCGAAACCGTGTTTAGGTCCTAATGAATGAAGAGTAACTTTTACTGGAATGTTTATATTCGTATTATATTAAAATGGGAACGATCTGCCTCGTGAAAGAAGAGAATATGTTTGCTAAGTGCTCTGGAGATCAGGACATGTTGAAGGTATTTTAAAGCGTAATTGTTATGATACCAAAATGGTAAAACGTTAATAGCTTCTATTAATAGTCGGATTAAGGGGGACTGATATTACTAAATTACCTTTTATGGAGGCCATTTGAGTCTAGTTTTCTAATTTTAAGAGCCCCCAAATTCTACTTCAAGGCAAGGGCTAACACTTATTATGAGCCTGAACCATAATGTGTTCTTGAATTCACTAACTTTGCCAAAAGGGTAGTTAGAAATTAATTTGATTTCGAAAAAACGCTGCACACTGACCAGTTTTCATTCGCCATGGAAAGATTGTAGACATGTATGTTGTTGTACTGCTCGTTTTAGTCCCCCCTTTTCAAAATTAAAAACGGTCTCTAATCCTTAATTTGTGTCTTTCGATTCTTCTTCTTGGTTAGAGAACTTGCTATCTTACAATTTATTTAAATACGCAAGTTATTAAAGGGAGCGAGCCCAAAATTGTTTCAAAGCATGACCGTGAGTTTAGATTACTCCTATTGGATAAAAATGACCATACCCAATAGCTCGTCTAAGTTGGCCGTGCTCAAAGTTAGTTTGCAGTGACTACTTTTTCCCAATAAGGTTTATAATTGTGTATCAATTCGCGTCAGCTTCGCTTTTAAGGTTTAGTGTTATTAGTGTCCGAAGACAAACATTGCTACATGGAAAAATTTAAGGTTTGGGCTTCTTTTATTAATACATTAACCTAAAATGCAAAGGTTTTGCTCACTAGATCAAAATAAGGGAAGCTAAAAACGAAGAGCTACATAGAGCATAGAAATATATACTTTTCTTAAAATAGAGCTAGCGAATTCTTAGAAGTTTCGATGGGGGTAGCGTTAATAGTAAATGTGACGTGTAGCTGGAGTCATTCTGGTCACGTAGCGCCTGACTGGAGAACGATTCAGAGACTATAATATCAACTTTAAGTACACAACATTAATAATGGTATGAAGTGAAAATTGTTTAAACACCTATATAAACTTCGACTATATACAGTCGTTCAACACTCGTACTTGAAAATATTATTTGTGTCAAGAGTTTTTACCCATTTTTCAAAATAAAATTAATAACATTTACAGGGCTTTCAAAAATTAAACGACGCGATCTTTGTACGAAAATTAATCAAAACTGCCAAATAAAGATGGGTCCTAAAATTAAGGCCCCGTTTTAGCCAGGCAGATTAAGAAAATGCCAAGGGCCCGAGCCCGACACAGGACTCTAAAGATAAGGACCGAAATATGGCTATCAGTTAACCTTCCTACGTACTGGAATACGGTTATTGCACCAACAAAACGCCGACTCTTTGAAAATTCTCAAGAATTTAATTAAAGATTCCCAATAATTTTATTGGCCTAATTCTTAACCATTATTAGCCAGATTCCCAACAATTTAATTGGCTAGATTCTCAACAATTTAATAGGCCAGATTCCCGATAATTTAATTGTCCAGATCCTATCAAATAAATTGGTCAGATTCAAAACAATAATTTTTTTAGAAAAGGACAGATTTCAAACAATAAAATTGGATATATTGCCAACAATTTAATTGGCCCTATTATCAAAAATTTAATTACAATTTAACTGCCCAGACTTCCGTCAATACAATTTCCTAGACTTAAATTACTACAATTTAATTGGCTAGATTATTGTAATTTTTTTCCTATCATTTCCTTTTGCTAAAACCCAGTGTGCATATTTTAATAAAAATTTTCCAAATATTCTCTAATTCCACCTCGAGTTGACAGCGCGCACAAACCAATGCCATCCATTATCTTTGTAATTTATTGAATTAAAAACAGGGAGCCAAGTTTGACGCGTGCTGTAAATTCGAGCACTCCAGGTGGAATGTAGGCCTATATGAATAATGTATTCGTTGTAATGTACTAATGTTCAACGTATAGAACGATGATAGTGTATTCGTTCAAATCGATCCAAATTTGAGTCTATTAACCCTCCAAATACTTTAAGAACAAAAAGAGATATACCTATGGCACGAAAAGGTTTAACGTCAATCTTTCCACTTTTCATAAAAACAAATGGGAGGGAAGAACACTTTACTAAAATAGCGAAAAAAAAAAAAAAAAAAAAAAAAAAAAAAAAAATCGAATATTCAGGTACGTACGGAGCCGCGCGGTAATTTTCTCTGAAACACCGATACCTGGATAAACAAAACGGAAACTTTGACGTAGTGTTTCTTTTGAACGTGTCCATGAATAATTTATCAGATTTCTAGAGTAACTCTCAAAGGACGGTGACTAAAGGTGCCAACACAAGGTTCACACCCAAGAACGAGAGTCAAAAACTTCAAGATCCAAAACTGAGTTTGAATACAAAATATGTTTCCGGTAAATAGTGCTCCCAATTTCGGCCAGATATCATTTCGATTCACAGATAAAACTGATAGTTTTTAACGGATAAACCGTTTTTTTAATCTAACTACAAGAAACAGAAAGCCATTAAGCGCTTAGCAGAAGTAAAGTTATTTACATAACGTTTTTATCTGTCTTTTAACTGCACCTTCTATCTGCCAGCCAACTGTGAAACACTTTTTTAAATGAATTCTTGTTCAAAAAATGAATTAGAACTATTGTCAAGTAATTGCGCACTATTTCGCAAAAAATAATAGTAAAGTCAAACCGATATACAAATCGCCAGGAATCGTTTTAAGCGTCATGTGTTCACGCATTATCTTTATAAATCGATTTATTGTAGCTTTATTTATCGGTATGAAACTGTTTCCCAAAAGCAGTATCAAGAAATCGAATCAAATCGATTTGAGAAAAGATAAAAGTTGGGAGCACAAAATGAAACCCCATTGTTTACGACCGTAAAAGGTGTAAGTATTCTATGAGTCTAGCCATCTTGTTCTAGACTATTATGATTTCTTATTGTTCAAGAGAAAAAAAACCAAACAAAGACGCTTAATTGTGAAGGCATCGTAAGATATAGGAAATTAGGGTAGGTTGAGGGTGATTTTAAGAATTCCCCTCCACAGTATACCCAGGAAGAGCGTAGTGCCCCCTAACGACGTGTAAAGGCGACAAAAATGGGAGTGTCCGACTTCCTTTCATCTTTATTACTGTGTAACCATGGTGCAACGATCTAATGCAAAAGATAACCCGAATAAAACTGTATATTAGGGCAAATAAAGAGATTAGAAAGAGCGAATTACATAATGATTTCACCTGTTCAGTCATTTTCTTAAGGCTTTAATTTTCTTTCAAGTATTTCTACTTTTTAAGCGTGGTTTGTAAATAAGTAAATGCTGTGCAAAATTTAATTTACATTGTTAAATTACGCAGGGAAATAAATGTAGTGTTCAGGAACGATATATTGTTCCAGTTTAAAATTAGAATATATATATTTTTTATTTTAAAAACTCTTAAGGACTTCAAAAGAGAATGTTTTATGTTTTAATTTACTACAAACAGATCTAGATTAAACCGAGGATAGAACAAACCTCCCTAAAGGGAATAGAGAAAAATCTCACTCCTCTTTCTCAGCTTTAAATTCATTTCAGTGTTCTTAGAGTCGAGTTCTGTTCGGATTAGTTCCTACTGAAAGCTCATATATCTTTCTTTCTACTTTATAATTGCCTCCAAAGGTACTAGCAACACTCGATGAACTGCGGAAAACGGTCAAAATTTTGGAATAGTTTTTAGATTTGAATTCGGCAGTCTCCTAGTTACGTCACGAACAATGGTCGTTTTTAAATAGTATTTAGGCTTAGCTGGCGCAACTGCGGAGGTTTTAAACCCGTATTAGGCCTAGCTCAGATACTCTCATGGTCGAAATTTAAAATCTATCACGGGCAATTATAAAAGTATAGAGGTTTCCAAATATGTCGTCATTAGAATGTCAAAAATTCGATGTTACTTTATTTGATTTTAAATATAGTATTTTTTGGAGTAGTTTTACTTGGGATGGATGATTTTTGGAATATAATTGATGTTTTTAAACCAAACTGGGAGACAAAAGGGTTATTTAGTAAAAAAATAAATTTCCAAAAAAAAAAAAAAGGTTTCAAATTTGTTTTAAGAAAATGAAGGTGAAAGTATAGGTTTAATAAAAACTGTAGAAATTCAGAGATGGCACATCCTTATACCCCAGACTTTCTAGTCACAATAAACCCGTGGATATACTTATTATAGTCCAAATAGTTTTATTTGTCAGTACTTAGAAATCTATGGCGGATGGTCATTCATATACTTACTTCCATAGAAATGAAAGTAGTCATGGTCAACTCGTATTGGAATATATTTTAATTCACGAATGAATTAGATAAAATGAAGTTCAATGTTGGACTAGTAAGGGCATCGCGTTTAAATAAAAAACCACTTCGAAGCTTCCGCTGTATTGCTTATTTCTTAACGGATATAATATAGGAAGAAGACTTTGAAGAGAAAAAGAGCGAGAGATATTATAGAGAGGGCATGGAGAGGGAAAAAATAATAATCCATGGCTCTTAGTTCTAGACGGTGCTCTCTAATTAGAGTCCAGGCGCTGCTTGCATGCCAGATAAGATAAAAAGACAAATTCAGTCCCTTAGGGAATTAGAAGGAAAGAAGAAAAAAGATACTAAAATATTGAAAAAGAGCAGCTTGAATTAGTCTCGCAACAACGCCTTTTTATTTCGCGCCTATCTACACTTATATATAGGACTTCTTTTGGGAGTTTTTTGCGGGAAAGCTTCGATTTATATAATTAATTTGTGCAAATCAATGTTTCGTGGACAAGTTGTGTTTTGTCAGAGATAGAAGAGAAAAATATGTGAAAATATTAGTATTGAAAGAAGAACCCCAAAATTAAATTGTTAATTTCGACCAAAAGAGTAAGTATTATGAGCCCAAACTTGGTTATTCCCATAAAACCGAATGGCCATTCATTTGAAAACCAAAGGTCATTACTCTGAAAACGAAAGATCCTTGTTTTGAAACCCAAAGGTCGTTCTTTTGAAACCGAAAGAGCATTGTTTTGAAATCCAAAGATCATTGTTTTGAAACCTAATGGTTGTTCATTTGAAAGCTAAAGATTATATTTGAAACTTAAAGGTCATTCAAGTGAAATCCGAAAGTTACTTTTACGAAATACTAAGGTCATTCAGGTGAACTCTACAAGGTCACTCAAATGAAACCATACAAGGTCATTCCCATGAAATAATACAAAGTCATTCACAAGAAATAATAAGGTAATTCATATTAAACTCAAAGGGCATTCATTTGAATTGCAAAGGAGATTCCTTGAAACGTAATGGTCATTCTTTTGAAACGCAATAAAAGCCAACGGTCAATTCTTTCGAATCGCAATAAAAGCCAAAGGTCAATTCTCAGAAACCAAATGACCAAACATTTCTTAGAACTTAAATGGTCATTTATTTCAACCAACTAAGTATCGGTAATAATAATTAATTTAAGATAAAATTATAATTCAGTCCTATATCTTTCTAAAAACTCTAGGATAAAATTTAATAAAGATTTTCAAACCGAATAAAAGAATATAAAATAATTTTAATTAAAACCTCCCTCCAAAATTCATCCTTTCCAAAAAAGATCTCGTGGCACGTTTCTCTTCAAAAATAAAAACCCTTCGCAACCCAGGTAAAGTTAAAAATAAACCTTAAAAGTATAGGTATACTATATCCATCTCAGGACAGAGTAAGTTTTAACGCTCCAAGAATCTGCGGAGTAGGAACGAACGACCCTTCAGCTAGGCCCTTATAAAAACTAAAATCTCACATGCAATCCAAGCCCAAAATCCCGCCAATTAATTCCAGCCAATGGTCATTACTTTTTCCCTTAAGTAGGTAAAGAAAAAAGACAGTTATAAGGACGGGAGTTATAAGTATAGGAGGGTTACGAGAGGCTACGACTTTGCGGCATGCATGTGGTTTAGAGATAGTTAATTATCTCTAGATCTTTTGTTATCATAGGCCTCTTGGAGCATAAGTGGCGTCGACGTCATTGTTAAACCACTCCCCCTATTTCTCTTTCGTATCTTAACAGATAGATGCAATCGGAGATCACAGAAGGTACGAACCTAGACTACCATCTATCTATAAAGTAACAAATCATGAGGTTACAAAATGCGCGTAACTTTGAACGAATGGAATTTTCAAATGAACAAACTTAGGCACGCGATGTTCAATTCGTTTCAAACATGCACATACACCATCAAATATAAAGTTAGCTAAGTTTACCACCGAAAAAATATGGACTACTTTTTACTCTACGACGTTTGACCATTGCGTAACACTCCGCCAATTAATATTAAGATATGTAATTCATGACTAAGAAAACCCTCTTGATATTTTTATATTCCATAGAAAAATTCCTCTCTCGTAATTCTTATCTTAAAAAAAAAAAAAAAAAAACTGAAATGATGATGGAATTTTATGAAAGACAAAGAAGAGAAATTTATGAAAAGATAAATTTTAGCCAAAAGCCTTAAAGGTATATACGAAGCGGTGGTTTCCTTCTGCTTTCTAGATAGCTGCTTAAGATTAATCTCATTCTGTCACTTACTATAAAAACTTTCCGTATATCCTAAAGAATCAAGTGAGTGTGAAGAAGATACTACATTTCGTGATGTTTATGTTTGATATGAGTAATTATCAATATATAAAAAAAATAAGAATAATTGCTTTAAATAGAGAATGCAACCTAACAACCAGTGATTTTTTATCAATTCCTTATCGTTTAAATAGGCTTAATCCACCAATTTAAAACTTGCTTAAATAGGCTTTACTGGATTCATTGATGGATCAGCGACCAATTGAATGTTATTGGAAGTCTCATAGAGATCTGGCCTTAACGACGGGCTTTTGTTCATTGGTCGATAACCCTTCAATGCGAAGAAATTGAGGATCTCCATTTTAAATTAATTTCTAGTTTAATATTTGTTTGTAATTTTATTTATTGGTGGATTAGACCTATTTAAATGATAATGAATCGATAAAAAACACTTGTTATTCGGTTGTATTCTCCCTTTAAAGAGTTTTATAGCTGTGATTTAATATTAATTTAATCTACTACTAGAATCTCGACTGGTTGGAATTATATTCATTCTATAGGGACGAAGATATGAGGATCTGACTTGATAAACACCAATCCGGGAAATTTCTCCACCAGTCTCCGGCCAAAAGGGAGGAGTAGACTCCTACTTTCATCCAATCCCTAGTAATATAAAACTTTTCTTACGTAGTCCCTTAATTTTACATTTAAGTTTCTTTCTCTATCCATTAAAAAAATCATTTGTCTGATTAAAACGAAATCTACATCAATTAATCATGAATTAAGAAGCAATCTCGTAAATTAATTTAATAATACACGAATTACTTTAATAATAATCTAAACTGCAACCAGAATAATATAAATTTAAATAAAAATTCACGTATAGTTTTCCATTTAAGTCTGGTATATTTTGAAAATTTAAAAGCATATACGTCAATTAACGGGTCAAGCTTTTTTTTAATTACAGATCCACTAATTAAAACCGTACCATTATCACAATAATTAAACATATAAGTATGACAATTAAACTATATCCAATGAGAACTATCTGGTATACTACATTGTCTCTTCGATAATTGGCAAACTCACTATGCATCTGATTTACAGCTGATACAGTCCACAATGTATTCTGTTCTCAGCCTACATCATACAAGGGGGCAGACACTCGCGAACTCAGGTGTACAAAAGGTTTGAATTCTTTGCACTATCAAAGCTGAACTCAGAGTTCACAAGAGTTCGATTTCGATGCACTGTCAAAGCTGAACTCAGTGAACTCAGGTGTACAGCGAATTCAAGAGTGTCGGACCCGGTCGGACCCTTCGACATCATTATAGGAAATGGGCTTTATGGCATACTTAGTTCCTTTGTTTAGTTCTTACACTTATGTTATAAAAGTGAAATAATAAAACTTCCCTTGCTAAGCTCGCTAGTCATAATTTTAATTATTTTTGAGGTATCCTGGAATCGATCAAGAATTACTGGACATTTCCTTTAAAACTAAAAGCCAAATTACAACATTTTAGCATCAAAATCGCCAAAATACCGAGACTCTTCCGCGATATAAAATTTCATAGCTCAAAATATAGTCACTTTATCTAGAAAGCGGAAGGAAGCGAACGTAACAAACTCAAAGCTATTACGTTAAGATTATGCCTTATAGAGATTAAGAAAGAGTGTCACGTTAAGCTGGTTTAGATAATTGGTTGACAGCTTATTAATTTACCGAACCTAAGCCTATATCTCTCGAAATAACACCGGAATTTTACTGGCCTTGAATATAAATGAATTATAAACGCGAAAAGAGAGCTGCTATTTAAAGGGAGAATATAACCTCATAACAAGTGATTTTTTATCGATTCCTTATCGTTTAAATAAAAAGTTTACAAAACAAATATTATACTAGAAATAAATTAAAACTTACTCGGAAAATAGGCTTAGCGGGATTCATGGAGATCCTGAATTGCCTCCGTGTAAGGTCAGAGCGACCAATGAGCAAAGGCCCGTAGCTCACGCGAGATCTCCACGAGATTGGTCGCTAGACCTTATACGCGAGGAAATCAGGATCTCCATAAATCCCGCTAAGCCTATTTTCCGGTTAAGTTTTAAATTTATTTCTAGTTTTATATTTGTTCGTAAATTTTTTCACTAGTGGATTAGACCTATTTAAACAGTAATACCCTTTTCAGACGAGGCGTAACTAGCCGGTTTAATCAGATTTAACTGTGGTTTATTCACGATTAACCAAGGTTTATTGAACTGAGAAGGCTGTTTAAACCACGGCTAATTACCCCTCGTCTGAAGAGGGTATAAGGAATCGATAAAAAATTACTTGTAATTAGTTTGCATTATCCCTTTAAGAATAAATTTTTGACATATAAGAAACAATTTTTTTTTACGTTATCTATTATTAATTTGACAATAATAGATTGGTGGAAGAGATCAAATATTTTTAAGACGTCTGGAATACTATTATTAAATATTAAATTCAATCTTGAATTGAAAATAAATTTCGGCAAACGTGAGCTTGTTTTCGTTCCGGAGATTTGATATTTTCTAAGACTATATTAATAAATTATACGTTATCATAGATTCAAAGCGAGAAATATATAACAACATTTGTCATAAATATAAACCGTTAATTATTTTTTGAGTATAAAGGGAGGATGGAATGTATAATTCAAAGTTAATTTTTGTCTCTATCAAAAAATTTGTACACCTGAGTTTACGAGTGTCTGCCCCCTCGATCCAAACACATCATCAAAAATTAATGGCGGATATTTTTAGTACATCATAATGCGTAAAAGAAATACACAATATAGAAAGTTTCGCGTTTAACCTTCTCTTTTTAAAATTATAATTCATATAAATTTTCAGACACGTATTAAATAATAGTTTCTTAGCCAACGGCGGTGGCTCCATTAAGGGACCTTGCAAATTGATAATTGCAACGGTACAATCGTTTGATGTAATCGAAAATATACAATGAACGCCGTCACACCCTGTTTTATATCGATGTTTGATATCTATAAGGGTGCAGTTACGAATTTTAATATATTGGGCTGGTAAGGGGTACTTAAGTTTATGTAAATGCGTATACACTGTCTTTAATATACCGTACTAAAACATCTCTATAACCACACAGAGACCATAGCAAATTTGATTGTTTTTTACTTATAATAGATTATATCTCGTGGGAGCTAGATGTGTGGTGTATTAATATATGGAATTATACACACCCACGAAATTCAACCTATAATTTGTATCGTAATAAATACATTATTCAATCTAAAAATAAAGATATTAGATTAAATAAGATTCAGTTGGTGTCAAAATTAGTATGAATTAGAGCGAGTATTGTAAACACGTATCGCCATGTTTTGTTTAACAAATTATTTTATATATCAATTTTAACACCGGTGGGTGGTCAAAACCTTAAAGTGAGGGTGTTAAGGATTTTTCGTGAACTCCAAATGAAATTAAGTAGAATTTTTGGGAAAGATCGTTAAAAATATTCAATATATATGTTTAAACATTAATTCTAGACATTTAAACTGATTTTAATTTAATTTTTATCACATAATTCAATTTTATACAAATCTGACGACACAATTGCTTTTAATTATACCACTTTTAAACCTCTTGAATTTAACAAGCTCAAGTTAAATCACGTTTTCAACCTCCCTTTTAAGTTCTAACACGAAACTTTAAACTATTCCTCAAGGTTAGAACAATTCGGAATAAATTATAATCCGGGTCGTTGGGCAAATATCGTAAACTCATTAAGATCGAATTTCAGCTTCTAATTTGATAAATTATTAGGAGCCACTTTAAAAGCCACTAATCCCGAGCATGCGATAAAATCGATGAAATACGGTTAATCCGCTTTGTTTCGAGACCAGTTTGTATAAACTATATCGAAAACTTTAAGGCAACGTTACTTAACCTTAAACAAAATAGTTTTGTATATTAAATTGGCGATCAGGAATATATGGATATAATATATCCTATAAACTTTGCTGGCCAGCGCGAGTGGATATTAATGGATTAGGTGATTTAGAGAAATCGATCTATCGAACACATCATAGCTACGTTCTGACTATGATGGACTTTGAAATCGTTTGAATGTCCCATTCAAATTGGGTAGTTACTGTGAAAAGTATATATAGGAGAGAGCTTTCAAAACTTATTTATTAGATTTGTTAGTGTTTTTTCTTCCCAAACCAGTCGATATTTGGCTAAATTTTATGGTCACGATGTAAGATCTTAGTCAATTACGCTTAAAACGATTAATTTCGGCCAAATATTTTAAGATATAGCTGATGAAAAATAATTTAAACATTTTAAATTATTATTAAACCATTTGATATTATATAGACAGTCAAAAAAAGACTGCGCCGAGGGGGGTGTGGCAAAAAATAGTTTCTATATAGAAACAACATTAACCCCGTATTGAAATTGACCCAAAGGTCCTAAAACTAACTTTTCTCGTCCGATTAACTGACCCAAATATATTTTAAAAATTTGACTGTTGATCCAAATCGGTTACAAACGTTTTCAAATCTTCCACAGTGTGAACAGTACACGAGCTTAATATAAGTTAGGAATACAGGTTCTCCATTTCGAATGTCAATTTTCCAATTAATGCCTATTCGAAAACGGTAAGGTGGCGCTCGCATCAATTGTTATCAAAGCTTCTATAGGAACCTAAGGTTAGGAGTTAGGAATCGTATATAGTTATAGATGTATTAGGCATACTGTATATACCTCAAACTAAGCTCACTTCACTTATACAGACAGAATCGGTTACGGAATTCAGTATGAACGAAGCCAAAATCATAGTCATAAAAGTAGTACGCCTATAACTTTGCACGTACTGAAAACTGAAACTGATATGAACTTATATTTAGATATATTTCCAATGAAGTTAAGCTCCAAGAGATGCCATTAACACGTACAAGGTCCGATGAGATGGGAGAACGCCTTCGATACGATATTGACCCGTTCATGGAGAAAAGCTTAATGCGTAAATCGCTTCGTTTTGGAACTTATTCCAAGAGATTGTTAACTAGGTTTCGCTTCTCTCCTTAACTTATATTTTGGTGAACAATTTCATCTTGAATTGGCAGTACGAGGTAAACTAGATATCATCTATGTATACTGGTATTGTCTGTAGTTTCGTACCCACTGCCAAAATAAAGTGAAATTAAATTATAAGCCTGCACGAGTCATGACATGTATAATTTTATGAGGAAACACTTTAACTGATCGATATTCGTTTCCAGGTGCGCGCGGAAACTATTTAGATTTGGAAGTTGGTGTAATGGCTGCAGAGGAGAATTTACATAATTATCTACGCTCCAATTTTCTTTTTTTTATCTTTTTTTTCTTATTTTTTTGTAAAACACAAAGCAATCTCTATAAAACACAAAGCAATCTCTATAGAGGCAGTTAAGTATTGGCAGAAGTTAATGGAGTTTTTTCTAGGATGGGGTAGAGCTCGGAATTCGTATAATTTTTATTAATTGAATGAAATCTACTAAATTCTGATGTATATTATCTGTTTGATTAAAAATAGACTATTTTTCATTCGAGTTAACTTATTCGAAATAAAAAACATAATCCATATCCGTTTTTATCCGAAAATGGCCTTATCTTGGAATATTATCCGTGTTATACGTTCGGATTAAAAAATTCCAATTTTTTTTGCAAAATAATGAATAGTTTCGTTGTTTTATTTATATTATTCAAATCGAAAGTCAATTTGAAATATTTTTCTTATATTTTAGACTAATTCTGGAAACGTGAATTTAAAGGATAAAGAGGATACTGTATTGATTTTTAATTGACTAATAAAACATCCTGGGAGTTTCTTCGAATTGTACAAAAAATCGGAAACCTAATTTGGGCAAGAGAGAATCCCCGACTAATCAATCCCATCATTGGTTTAATAAAATCCCAGCGACACGTGCTGCGGCAAACGTTTTGAACCGTTCTTGTTTAAATTCACGCCCACAATTTTATTTTTAATAGTGAAATGCACTTTAATTTTCCTCTTTACCTTCCCTTTTAAATAAGGCTACAATTTTGAACCTAAGATGATAAATCGTAAAATGAAACATTGAATCAGCTTACCATCGAAAAAATAACAACCCCCAAAAAAAGACAAAAACTAAAACCACCGGAGTTTTAAATTAGCCCAGCAGCAGCGTTTTGTATATTTATAACGCTACTCGACTCGGGTCCCTCGAGAACATACTTATTTTTCTGTAGAATGTCGCGAAAGCCACAATCATGTCAGTTCGGGACTTCAACACCCGTAAAGCTTAGATGGTTTTTTCTCTATACGATTGTCTTCGTAGGTATAAAATTATTCTCGCTTTGAATGTAGAGGAATTTTAATTTTATTATTATTTTAGATAGTATATACTCTATCAGACGTATACTGCTGAGACTGGAATCCTTAAAGGCGTCCAAACCAGCGTGGGCAGTATATATTCTCAATGATGGATTGTTCTAATCCATTCAGGACGCGACCTAGCGATTCCAAAGGGGGCTAACCCACTCTAACCCCGCCACCTTACGCCCAGGTTGACAAAGAGGACAGATATGATATATCATAGGGCACCAACACTCCCACGCTTAAAGGAAAAGTGAAAAGGAATTTGCAATGAAATTCCAATGCGCAGTAAATTTCACTACTATTCATAAAGGATTCAAGTTAGCCTAGACGCATGCGCGTATGAGTACGAATATGGTAACTCCAACTTAGACTAAACACTGAAGCAGTTGGATACTCATAGTCTTGAGCTCTAGTAGTCTAGTTCCTCAATGGATGGACTCCTTACAAGGGTTGCTGGAGTTTTCCTCTATGAAATAACAGTTTCCTTTTCACGTTGTCTTTAAAATTGGAAACGATATGGTTTTGTTTGATCAGAAGGGTTACCCCGGTTTATTCGAGACAAGGCATCTGCCGCTCATAGTTTTTTGCACGACACACGACTACCTACCTAGCACGTTCTAGAAGGTATTATTTGTCTTTCTGAAATATGTGACATATTTGTTTATTTGAACTCTTTTTTTAAAGCAATCGTGTCCTTTCTTCTCGCAACCACCACGAAGGTGATGGTAAAGATAAGATACTTCAGTCAGGGGTTCAAGAGAAGTATTTTATAGACAGTATACCAACCAGGGACAAATCTGCCGACCCCCCTCAGTATTCTATTCCGTTTGTTTGAATTTAATAACGTACTTAATTGTTTGTTTGAATTTAATTCCGTGCTTAATTATGGTTTGTTTGAATTTAATAACGTACTTAATTGTTTGTTTGAATTTAATTCCGTGCTTAATTCTGGTTTGTTTGAATTTAATTCCGTACTTAATTCTGGTTTGTTTGAATTTAATAACGTACTTAATTGTTTTTTGAATTTAATTCCGTACTTAATTGTTTGTTTGAATTTAATCCCGTACTTAACTATTTGTTTGAATTTAATTCCGTATTTAATTGTTTGTTTGAATTTAATTGCGTACTTGTTTGATTGAATTTAATCCCGTACTTAATTGTTTGCTTGAATTTAATTCCGCATTTAATTGTTTGCTTGAATTTAATTCCGCATTTAATTGTTTGTTTGAATTTAATTTCGTACTTGTTTGATTGAATTTAATCCCGTACTTAATTGTTTGTTTGAATCTAATTCCGTACTCATTTGTTTGTTTGAATTTAATTCCATGCTTAATTGTTCGTTTGAATTTAATTCCATGCTTAATTGTTCGTTTGAATTTAATTCCATGCTTAACTGTTCGTTTGAATTTAATTCCGTATTTGATTGTTTGTTTCAATTTAATTCCGCACTCAATTGTTTGTTTGAATTCAATTCCGTACTTAATTGTTTGTTTGAATTAAATTCCGTACTTAATTGTTTGTTTGAATTTAATTCCGTACTTAATTCTGGTTTGTATTTTATAATTAAATGCTTGTTTGAATTTAAGTCCGTACTCAATTGTTTGTTTAAATTCAATTCCGTACTTAATTGTTTGTTTGAATTTAATTCCGTACTTAATTCTGGTTTGTATTTTATAATTAAATGCTTGTTTGAATTTAAATCATTAATTTTACTGGTCTATATAACTTAAATCACAAACTATATGTTAGAAGTCACAGTACTTATATGCATTGGTATTGTTACAAACTTACCCACTGTACAATGGTTTATTTTTAAACCTCATTAAACTGCAATTGAACATTTTGGCATACTATATATGATATAAATATAAAAATAATACACCCATTATTAATGCTAAAGAAAAGTTTATTCCCAAATGGAAAATTATTCCATTATAGTTCTTCAAAAATTCGAGGTTACGTATAAAACAAAAAGAAATAGAAGAAACCTTCCACGTTAGTACCATTTTGATATACCAAATAGCTGTTCGTAAAATATTAAACGGCGTTGAAAAGGAGTTACACAGTGCACTTTAATATTCTGGGTTCATCGGGAAACTTAATCGACTATGTATTCCACATATACAAGAGCTGCTTTCATACACTCGAAAGTTTGAGGCGCATTTATACTAAATGTTGAACAAAATAGAAAGAAAATAGTCCTTGCAAACTAATATTGAACAAGTATTTATGGTATATTTCATCTAAATTTGGCAATACGCTCAAGGCAAAGCTCCATATCTTAAAATCCATCAATTATAGTGATAACGGAGTATAGTCTAGCTTTAATAATGCTGCCAACACGAGATGGTATATAGTAAATAATCAGAAACAGTTACAAGAATCATTAAATAAACTATAAATCCGTGGTATATCTCTAGGAAATAAAATCATAGCGGCATTGGATCGCGTATCTTTACATCCAATGAAAACTCTAAACTGATTCAAAGTGTATTTTATACTGAGTTGCATTTTTGAAAGTGGTCAAAATATCCTTACAAAAACCGGTTTTTAAATGGTAATTTATAACCTTTTCAAGAATATAACTACGTATATTCTAGCCGCGGTATAAGAGGTGCTATTAGCTCTAACAGATTTCACTTTAATTCCCCTAGAGACGAGAACAAAAAAATGTATAAATTTTTCATAACACGAGAATTAGTTTTCTAGCCATGCAGACCTTATAGGCCTAAAAAGAGGGGTTTCTACACTACACGTATAGACCAAAATGCTTTATGATATGGTAAGAGGGGGTAGGTATTAATATAATCTATTTCGACTAATCTATACTTCACGCGGCGCCCATTACACTATTAACTGTTATAGACGTCGGCTGATGCCATCACCATGGTTCCCTGGCAATAAGGACCGAACTTCGTCTAACCTTATAATTAGGAGGGGAATGGAAAAAATATTATTCACCGCCCAGCTTGTAGAGAGCGAGAGAATGTGACAAGAGTCACAGAGAGAGCCAAAAAGTGGACAATTATAGACTTGTGGCGTTTCTATAAGCAGAAGAATAACTATTTCAACCCAATCGTGAGTCCATAGGGGGCAGATACTCTTAAATTCGCTGTACACCTGAGTTCACTGAGTTAAAACTATTATGGTAGAGCAAAGAGTTCAAAACTTTCGTACATCTGAGTTCTCGAGTGTCTGCCCCATCGTACTGCCCCAATATTACTTTCATAGAAAGTCGGAATCACTTGTGTTTTCAGCATATATAGTTAGTCCGTGGTTTCAAATTTTTTTTTTAAAGAAAGGGTACATAAGCCTAGTACTACTTAAAATGATGGAGCCGTCGATTTCTCGTCAAAACCAAATAGAATTTGAGTACTATTTTTGGAAGGATAGTTAAAAAACAATTAAATTTATATAAAACACTACAATAAAAAATATTGATTGGTATCTTCGAAATATTTGGAAACCAAAAATACACGCACTTCATCACTGCGGCCGCGTTAGTCTGAAGCCGCGTTCACATTAGATACTTAGAAACCGTTAAATCGTAAAATTTCTGGTTCTGATCTTTGATAAATTATTGCAATTAGTATTTAATTGTCAATTGACACGTGACTTGGTTGCTTTCGTGAAGTACACACTTAATTCAGGAAGCCCAATCTTTATTTTAAACTTATAATCAAGTTTTTCTCCACATTCTACGTCATCAAGTGTCAAAAATTATATATATTTTCCATTTTAATTATAACGACCCATCAAAGATGTAAAAATTTTCAATATTGGTTTTTAATAGAGCGAAAAATATAATTTATTAAAAATAATGAAACCTAAAACCATTCGTAAGTACTATCACTTTGAAGATAAAAGAAAGACCTAAGGCAAATTTTACACCTCTAAAAAATATATAACACATAATGGTTACAGAGTATCATTAACACCTATCCCTAATTTTCCCTAAGGCAAAAGTCTGAATAATAATTATCATAATTAGACTATACTACGAATCAAAGTGGGGACAGTGTATTTTAAAGCTCGTTAATAATAGACGACTACGAGTTATTGTATTTAGTATACAATCTCAAGATCAAAGTAAAAAAAAAATTCAAAGAATTAATTACAAAGTATTTATATAATTTACATTTCCCAGATATTCAGGTGACCGCAAAAGTTCACGGTCTTTTCAAAGTGCATTATATTAAAAGCGATTAATTACTAGGCGATTTTGAACGCACGATAAAACGTGTTGAATTTGCTACGGTTTAAATTATTTCTTTCTGTAATTTCCGAGATAATTTGGTGCGTTGAAACTATAATATAGGATTTTAAATTATCTTGGGAGATGAAAATAATGGTTACTATAATTACGGAGGAAAATCGAAGAGACGTGCCAGAACATCGTGGTCTTAAAGATTTGGACGATTTACATTAGTAATATCAAGACTATGATCGTAACGATAGACATATATTTAACTCCTTGTATAATAAGGAATAAAAGGGATTTATTTGATCGAGTTCCGAGATTAGTGAAAAAAGGGCGATTCCCTTTCGATTAAGGAGAGGTGAAAATCCATTTTCATAAAAAATAAAAAATAAAATAATATTAAAGGGGTAGTACCACATAATTTTATTATATTCAAATAAGAAAGCCATAGATTTCTTCCACCATCTTAAAAAATTTAGTTTACACGACACACCGTGGTAATTTTTAGCTAAAGTTGACTATGGGAGGAAAAAATAATAATAAATAACTCCTCTTCATTCATTGGCTCGTATCTTTACAAGCGGGTCTCTTTAAACCACATGTGAGGATGGGTGCTACACTTACTATTAACCATTAAGGAACTGTAAACCCCTGGCGGTCATGCTCGGAATTTGTACAACTTAATTAATTAGGATAAAATTAAATTCAGATATTATCGCTATCCAAATTGAAAGCATATTTTTGACTAACAATCTTGAATCCTTACGTCATAGCATTGTCGCAAATTTCTCGATATCTTTGCGATTGTTTTATAAGGAAAGTGACAAATATTTTTATTCTTTAAAGCTTAATTTTCATGATATTGTTTGAAGCCATTTAACAATGAAGCGATATCAATTTTTCTCGCAAATATCGCTTTCGTGGAAACGAGCCATGTTTTAGTTAAAATTTAATTATTGACTACATTCTGATACTATTCCTTTAATTCCTTTTTATAAGATAAAAGAAGAAATGTAAATGAATGTTAATATTTCGACAAATCCTTTAATCCTTCATGGATTAACTAATATTCTTAAATTGGGACGATTCTTACGTGTAAGAATGCAATCAAAGTGAATTGAGATTATGTAAATTTCACTACTCTATAAAAGATTTTATAACGCGAACAAATGATGAAAGGAACAAGCATAAAACTTATTTCTAAGCGAGTGAACATTTCCCAAAAGAGGTTATTTATAATAAGTTCTACACCTTTGAATATTTGTAACGCACTCAGTTTCTAGTCCATGCACCGTGTAAAACTTTAATTTAAAATCCCTCTGTATAATCCTGTATTTATCCCCCTGGCGATATTTTCAAAGTTTGATCTTACAAATTTAATCCAACTAAAGGGACTAATTTAGAACTCCTCTTAGATTATTTCCATGGTGCTTTAATATATTATTATGCAGGGCTCCCACAAATAAAATGGTTAAAGAATTTTAAAGGTTAAAAGTAAAGGAGTACAAATGTGCAGTACATTTTTACTTTTGTACAAAATCACCGACCATGTTGAAGGCTTAATACCAAAAAACTTTAATGCTGGGAAGAGCATTTGGGACATGGTCTTCGATACTGAATCACTGATGACATTTCGATGGGTTGTAAACTTATAAAGCCTTAATGAAGGACTCATATCATAAAGGTCTTTGATACCGACGCAGGCAAAATCAAAGGTTTTTAAACATTGATGCTGAAGGCCTTCGGATAAAGAGGTGGTCTTTGATACCGTGAACTTCCATGTCGAAGACTTAAGATGCCTAATACCGTTAATGCTGGAGGTTGGCTGTATACGGGCCATGGACTTAGATAGTTTTGGAAAGGTCAAATCGGAAACTATACTCATTCAATCGAATTACTAGCTTAAAAAGTTGATTTCAAAGTGCATAGTGTGAAAGTAGCTTATGTAAACAGGCAATATGGATAAAGGTAGACGGTACGCGTTGACATGGAAGGTGAAATTACAGCCCAAACTTTGTTTCCCGATATCTCCAAAGTTTTCCGGAAAAATACCCTTGGGCTTTTCGAAATATTTACTGTTTAATCCTGTAATTTTAATTCCGTCTATACTCATTCGGTTATAACTTTGAAAGGGAACTATTTTCTATTCCAAAATTAGTTTATTATTAGGATAAACACGTTCGTGTTTATCCCTTTATCTGAACTCGAATTTCATCAGAAACCGTAATGTCTTTTCCAATGGACCCGCGGCGCTTGATAACTGAAAGCGTCGTCGTCGTCGTCGTCGTCGTTTCCCTCTTCCCACCGTCCACTGAATTCGAATTAATACAGACAAAGGTACTTTTGAAAAAATTTGATAAGACTTCGATCAGGTACAAGAGTATCTCTAGTTAAACACAGATTTCAATAATGAAATGTTGATTAAGTATACGAAGTAATAGAAAGTAAGGTACCTGAATGGGTTACAAAAGGGTGAAATCTTAAGCTTAGCCGAGCTTTACTAATTGCTTCAAAATGAATAAACAAAAATTTTATTTCTTAAACAGTAGAATGATAAGGAATATCCATCGAATTCGAGTTAATAGAAAGTAAGGCGCCTGAATGGGTTACAAAAGGGTGAAATCATAAGCTTAGCCGAGCTTTATTAATTGCTTCAAAATGGTAAACAAAATTTTATTTCTTAAACAGTAGAATGATAATGAATATCCATCGAATTCGAGTTAATAGAGAGACAGATGCCTGTATGGGTGACGAAAAGGGTAAAACATATAACTAGCCGAGCTTTATTAATTGGCTTTAAATTGATAAACAAAAATTGATTTTATTAAACAGTTGATAAGTTTTTTTAATGGCATTTTTTATCGTTAACGGAAAATTGCATTTATTGGGTTCTTTTACTAGGGTAGCCCTCTTCAGCCGTCTAATTTTGACTATTATGTCATATCATGAGTATCCCATTATATTCACCCTAATTCACCGTAATTAAAAAGTTGGAATGATTTTCTTATCATTTGATTTTTTAACTTTAATAATATATCTCTTCTCGGCCTATATAAACGAGATTTGCATATTCAGTACTCACAGATGCACTGTACCAATGCGTGGTTTACGTTAGCGTTTAAAATTGTGGCGAGCCCTCTCGTTTGTGCAATGGTGACGTCTTCGATTGTTTAGGCAATCGTTTCTCACCTATATTTCGGTGATAAGAGACTCATTTCTCACGATTAATAAAGCTCGGCTAAGCTTATGATTTCACCCTTTTGTAACCAATTCAGGCACCTTACTTTTTATTACTTCACGTACTTTATCAATATTTCATTATTTAAATCTGTGTTTAACTAAAGATACTCTCGTACCCGAAAGAAGTCTTATCAAATTTTGTCAAAGTACCTTTGTCTCTATTAATTCGATTTCAGTGGACGGTGGGATCTTGGATACCCGTGTAAACGAACTTTTATTTAGATTCTTCAATCCACCCAAAATTTGCAGCAAGACTAAGGCTATACTGCCCGTTAAACCTTTGCTTTTTTGACCAAATGATTTATATGGAAAGTAGTTTAGCGCGTGCTGCCAACTCAAGCTGGTATTAAACGATCATTATTCTTTAAATTTTTGAGCAATTTCTTAAATATCTTCTAAACTATCTCGAATTTTAAATTTATTTTTCAGCTTCGTTATTAATTAGATTCAGTTCAGGGGCGTCGGAAGTTATTACTAAGTGGGTGGGCTGAACAAGTTGGCTAAGGTCAAATTATATGGGGCTCAGTTACCCCAGATCCGACGGTCGAGGGGGCTTGAGCCCACCCTGCCCCCCCGCTTCCGACGCCCCTGATTCAGTTAAACAATATTATTATTTTAAATTAAAATTTAAATGCATTATACACTTCAATTCACTAAAATATATCGCGGCATAAGGCCAAAATAGTTATGGCATGGAAAAGGGGTATATATAGCTTTCGCGAACCTTTATTCATCGAGCGAGAAGAGTTGGGGAACCCCCCCCCCTTCTCAACGTCTAGACGTTTATCGTAACCCTACGCATTCGGTAACTGCACCACAAAGACCCGTAGAGGGAGGAGATTAGTGGAGTGGAAGGTTGATGTGGACTATATTAGTGAGGGACGCCTCGCTAATATGGCCCGCTGAGATCAGACACTAGAGGTTGGACCTTGGTGTGGGGATGGTCGGAGGTGATTATAACAGTGGGAGACGTCACATTGCGTATAATCACCTTCAACTTTACGAGGTTTGACCGTAAAGTGGATGGTGAAAGGCGATAATATGCAATTGGAGACGTCCTGTTGCATATAATTGCACGACACCTGAAACTCAATGTGGCAGCCACGCTTAAAGGAGGTAATTCCCGTCAAACGGAATTGAACGATAAGCTGGCATGATTACTTTTCTAGACTTTTGGCTCCACGAGCCACAGGGTACCCGCTTACACAGGAAGTGACACACACACACAGACATGACCAGTGTAAAACCTCCCCCTGAACTAAAGTTCAGTCGGGGTGGTAAAAAGAATTAGGATAAACACGTTCGTGTTTATCCCTTTATCTGAACTCGAATTTCATCAGAAACCGTAATGTCTTTTCCAATGGACCCGCGGCGCTTGATAACTGAAAGCGTCGTCGTCGTCGTCGTCGTCGTTTCCCTCTTCCCACCGTCCACTGAATTCGAATTAATACAGACAAAGGTACTTTTGAAAAAATTTGATAAGACTTCGATCAGGTACAAGAGTATCTCTAGTTAAACACAGATTTCAATAATGAAATGTTGATTAAGTATACGAAGTAATAGAAAGTAAGGTACCTGAATGGGTTACAAAAGGGTGAAATCTTAAGCTTAGCCGAGCTTTACTAATTGCTTCAAAATGAATAAACAAAAATTTTATTTCTTAAACAGTAGAATGATAAGGAATATCCATCGAATTCGAGTTAATAGAAAGTAAGGCGCCTGAATGGGTTACAAAAGGGTGAAATCATAAGCTTAGCCGAGCTTTATTAATTGCTTCAAAATGGTAAACAAAATTTTATTTCTTAAACAGTAGAATGATAATGAATATCCATCGAATTCGAGTTAATAGAGAGACAGATGCCTGTATGGGTGACGAAAAGGGTAAAACATATAACTAGCCGAGCTTTATTAATTGGCTTTAAATTGATAAACAAAAATTGATTTTATTAAACAGTTGATAAGTTTTTTTAATGGCATTTTTTATCGTTAACGGAAAATTGCATTTATTGGGTTCTTTTACTAGGGTAGCCCTCTTCAGCCGTCTAATTTTGACTATTATGTCATATCATGAGTATCCCATTATATTCACCCTAATTCACCGTAATTAAAAAGTTGGAATGATTTTCTTATCATTTGATTTTTTAACTTTAATAATATATCTCTTCTCGGCCTATATAAACGAGATTTGCATATTCAGTACTCACAGATGCACTGTACCAATGCGTGGTTTACGTTAGCGTTTAAAATTGTGGCGAGCCCTCTCGTTTGTGCAATGGTGACGTCTTCGATTGTTTAGGCAATCGTTTCTCACCTATATTTCGGTGATAAGAGACTCATTTCTCACGATTAATAAAGCTCGGCTAAGCTTATGATTTCACCCTTTTGTAACCAATTCAGGCACCTTACATTTTATTACTTCACGTACTTTATCAATATTTCATTATTTAAATCTGTGTTTAACTAAAGATACTCTCGTACCCGAAAGAAGTCTTATCAAATTTTGTCAAAGTACCTTTGTCTCTATTAATTCGATTTCAGTGGACGGTGGGATCTTGGATACCCGTGTAAACGAACTTTTATTTAGATTCTTCAATCCACCCAAAATTTGCAGCAAGACTAAGGCTATACTGCCCGTTAAACCTTTGCTTTTTTGACCAAATGATTTATATGGAAAGTAGTTTAGCGCGTGCTGCCAACTCAAGCTGGTATTAAACGATCATTATTCTTTAAATTTTTGAGCAATTTCTTAAATATCTTCTAAACTATCTCGAATTTTAAATTTATTTTTCAGCTTCGTTATTAATTAGATTCAGTTCAGGGGCGTCGGAAGTTATTACTAAGTGGGTGGGCTGAACAAGTTGGCTAAGGTCAAATTATATGGGGCTCAGTTACCCCAGATCCGACGGTCGAGGGGGCTTGAGCCCACCCTGCCCCCCCGCTTCCGACGCCCCTGATTCAGTTAAACAATATTATTATTTTAAATTAAAATTTAAATGCATTATACACTTCAATTCACTAAAATATATCGCGGCATAAGGCCAAAATAGTTATGGCATGGAAAAGGGGTATATATAGCTTTCGCGAACCTTTATTCATCGAGCGAGAAGAGTTGGGGAACCCCCCCCCCTTCTCAACGTCTAGACGTTTATCGTAACCCTACGCATTCGGTAACTGCACCACAAAGACCCGTAGAGGGAGGAGATTAGTGGAGTGGAAGGTTGATGTGGACTATATTAGTGAGGGACGCCTCGCTAATATGGCCCGCTGAGATCAGACACTAGAGGTTGGACCTTGGTGTGGGGATGGTCGGAGGTGATTATAACAGTGGGAGACGTCACATTGCGTATAATCACCTTCAACTTTACGAGGTTTGACCGTAAAGTGGATGGTGAAAGGCGATAATATGTAATTGGAGACGTCCTGTTGCATATAATTGCACGACACCTGAAACTCAATGTGGCAGCCACGCTTAAAGGAGGTAATTCCCGTTAAACGGAATTGAACGATAAGCTGGCATGATTACTTTTCTAGACTTTTGGCTCCACGAGCCACAGGGTACCCGCTTACACAGGAAGTGACACACACACACAGACATGACCAGTGTAAAACCTCCCCCTGAACTAAAGTTCAGTCGGGGTGGTAAAAAGAATTAGGATAAACACGTTCGTGTTTATTAGGATAAACACGTTCGTGTTTATCCCTTTATCTGAACTCGAATTTCATCAGAAACCGTAATGTCTTTTCCAATGGACCCGCGGCGCTTGATAACTGAAAGCGTCGTCGTCGTCGTCGTCGTCGTTTCCCTCTTCCCACCGTCCACTGAATTCGAATTAATACAGACAAAGGTACTTTTGAAAAAATTTGATAAGACTTCGATCAGGTACAAGAGTATCTCTAGTTAAACACAGATTTCAATAATGAAATGTTGATTAAGTATACGAAGTAATAGAAAGTAAGGTACCTGAATGGGTTACAAAAGGGTGAAATCTTAAGCTTAGCCGAGCTTTACTAATTGCTTCAAAATGAATAAACAAAAATTTTATTTCTTAAACAGTAGAATGATAAGGAATATCCATCGAATTCGAGTTAATAGAAAGTAAGGCGCCTGAATGGGTTACAAAAGGGTGAAATCATAAGCTTAGCCGAGCTTTATTAATTGCTTCAAAATGGTAAACAAAATTTTATTTCTTAAACAGTAGAATGATAATGAATATCCATCGAATTCGAGTTAATAGAGAGACAGATGCCTGTATGGGTGACGAAAAGGGTAAAACATATAACTAGCCGAGCTTTATTAATTGGCTTTAAATTGATAAACAAAAATTGATTTTATTAAACAGTTGATAAGTTTTTTTAATGGCATTTTTTATCGTTAACGGAAAATTGCATTTATTGGGTTCTTTTACTAGGGTAGCCCTCTTCAGCCGTCTAATTTTGACTATTATGTCATATCATGAGTATCCCATTATATTCACCCTAATTCACCGTAATTAAAAAGTTGGAATGATTTTCTTATCATTTGATTTTTTAACTTTAATAATATATCTCTTCTCGGCCTATATAAACGAGATTTGCATATTCAGTACTCACAGATGCACTGTACCAATGCGTGGTTTATGTTAGCGTTTAAAATTGTGGCGAGCCCTCTCGTTTGTGCAATGGTGACGTCTTCGATTGTTTAGGCAATCGTTTCTCACCTATATTTCGGTGATAAGAGACTCATTTCTCACGATCTTTTGGGTAGAGTACTCGAATAAACCGAAGCGATTGAATGTAAATCGCCTTACCTAGAAATGTGGCCAATATAATATAGTAAGTCACTGTAAAAACATTTCACAATGAGAGTTCTAGGGATTAAATATCACTCGAGTTGGACTTCATATCCTGCCAAGTGCTCGATTACACATGAAATTTATAGTTTAACGTTTTCAATCTCTACTTTATTTTTTAAAATACTTGAGTTTTGCGACTAGGATGTGCTTTAGATCCACATTACAACTACGTAATAACGTTGCTATTAAGTAGTTGACCAATTATTGAAGTCTGTATCTAAATCACGTCTAACTCAATTATAATAAAAAATAAAGATTTAGAATTTTAAATAGGATATACGAAACGGAAATTGATGTCGGCGAGTTAAATAAACGGCCACATACTTCTGGTCTCCAGAATTATGTTCTCATGCTGCTTTAAAGAATTGTTTCGCTTTCCATGCTCATTTTTTGTCGATGCGATTCAATATTATAAATTTAATCTCTAGCTCGGTCTAGCCCGTCCCTCTTGTAATATTTTAGGTAAGGCTAGGTTAGTTAATCCCTCGACCTCCCCCGTCCATCTGGTAATCTTTAAGGTGAGGTTAGGTTAGTTAATCCCTCTAATTAGCCAATCCTTCCAACTAGTTAATCCTTAGCTCGGGCTATTTGTAATATTTTAGGTAAGGCTAGGTTAGGTTAGTTAATTCCTCGAATTAGCCCATCGTTCCAACTAGTTAATCCCTCGGGTTACCCATTCCATCAAGTAATCTTTAAGGTTAAATTAGGTTAATTAAACACTGGAAATAGCCCATCCCTCCAACTAGGTAATCCCTATAACTCGGGCTAACCCGTTCCTCTTGTAGTATTTTAGGTAAGATTAGTTTAGGTTAGTTAATCAATTGAACTAGCCCATCCCTGTTTTACAACTTAGGTAAGGTTAGGTTAGTTAATCTCTGCCTTTCGAGATTTGTACCAGGGTCTCAATTACGAATAGATTGAAGCCTCAATTAAACGCTTTAATTTTTATTCAGCATTAGTAAGAATTAAAGTTCAATAAACCTATAAAGCAAAATAGTGAAATGTGGAAAAGGTGTATATTTTTGGAGAAAAAAGGACAGAAATTATACAAAAAAGAGGTTGCTTCGCACCCTTAAAAAAACTCTTTATCTAACTCGAATCAAACCCGTGAAGGGACAGAAATTATTTGTTAGAGAAAGAGCAATTTCATATCTTTAAAATTATAGTTAGTAGATTTAGTCTACTACTTCAAAGATTTTATTACTATTATATATTTTCCAAAAAACGGATAAAGACGACCTAGTTAACCTTCCTCTCCCAATGATGTTAATTTTAAATTCTATCAGTATCACTAATAAAATTAGCTAAAGATGGAGTTCCTTTAATGTATATATATATTTATCATTAGTCCTAGGTCGTCTTTATCCGTTTTTTGGAAAATATATAATAGTAATAAAATCTTTGAAGTAGTAGACTAAATCTACTAACTATAATTTTAAAGATATGAAATTGCTCTTTCTCTAACAAATAATTTCTGTCCCTTCACGGGTTTGATTCGAGTTAGATAAAGAGTTTTTTTAAGGGTGCGAAGCAACCTCTTTTTTGTATAATGAGAATTTAGATAACTTGTACGACTATATAACTGAGGTAAAAGGGTTAGGGAAATTCTAAATCTACCATGGAAAAAATGTTGTATAGACTCTTAAGAAATGCCTATAAACATTATCAAAATTCGCAAGAAAGGTTTCGTGGTAATTCGCGGTTAATTAAAAAAGTTATGAAGAAATTTCCAATTAAATTTCAATACCAATGAGAGTTCGTCTTCGATTTGACGCGTAAACCGAAAGAGGAATAGAACGCGTTTTATTGGTTCCCGAGCCATTTTAATACAATATTTCATCAGCAACTTAGTTTTCCCAAGTTATATTCTAAATCCAGAACGGATTTAGGGTTCATAACGAGTCTAGCTCGCGACATTGATAACTATATAAATTACACAGAAATATTTGGTGAGACTAATACTGATAGTAAGCGTATTTTAAAAGTCCAAATCAATTACTATCATAGTCTAGTATCCCTTTAAAAAAAGATATCGCGTTGTGAAATTAGCATATCGTTAGTAAAACCAAAAAATAATAAACATTCCACCACCCTATTGCACTAAAAAAAAGGTTTTGAAAAAAAAAAAAAAGAAGCTTCCAACAAATGAAGACGTTTGGGTATTGGTGGCTTTGATGAAACCAATAAGATCATAGCCTTATATTTGAGTACCAATATCTTAAAAAATATTTATGAAAATGGTTTTGCTAATCAATATTACGTTTAAATCATTTTTAAATAAGTAACGCGTTTTAATTAAAAAACTATTTAATTACAAACTTTCTCTGGCAGCGAATAAAACCCTTCTACTCTGGATTCGGATTTATGCTAATTAATAGTCATTTCATTAGGATTATTTCAACATTTAAATTATATATATTGAGTTTTTTGATTCTACCCTGAATAGCCGATGAAAATAGCAATCTTTGTCTTTTCACCATCAATTTAATCTGGTTTTTTAAAAATTATTGGGTCAATTTAACTTTTGAAATATATTCTATCCCTATATCGTAGGGTAACCATCCTATTTAGCCTTATACAACGTGTTTGAGCTCCAGCTGTCTAGCTGGGGTTATACGCTGAGTGAGCTGAAAGAGGAAGCCGGGAGTACCACTAGGACTGTCGATTTTAAAGTTGAAAGGGGAAGAGGATTTGGGGCCTCACGATTAACCTCTCTCGTTTCTATCTTGATCCTATTATGAGTCATTCACTAGCTCCCTTCTATTCGAATTATAAAATATACAAGTTAAAATAATTAAATAAAAGTTTAAAATTTAAGTCAGGAACCAATATTGATTTTCTTATATTATAAAGACCAATATGTTCACATTGGAGACCGTTTTCGAACAAAAGGGGAATGTTTAAATTAACTTTTCAAGACAAAAGTTGTAGTTTTTAGCAAAATACCTCTACCTATGATTCCAAAATTTTACAATTTGACCTTTCCAAACTGGTTTCAGTCTCTAATGTGAAAAGTGGTTAATTTAAAAAGTAGAATTTAACCAAAACCTTTTCTCAAAATGTTGTCAAGCACGAAGGAATAGCTAAACTTTATAACTTTTTTACGGTTGTAAATGCATAAAAGTCAATGGTGTTTACTGCCATAGGGTGTGTGGCTTCATTATTTACAAGCAAAAAATTTATATTAACTTTTTCATGTGTACTTTATCCTGTTTTCTAACGTCAACGCCACAGTCAACACCGACGCAGCAAACAAGTAAGATCTACACCTACCCCCTGGTAGGAGGGAGATATCGAGCTCTAAAAACAAGGGGAATTGATTAGAAAGGGAGAGCCAAGGACGTGGCGAAATGAGAATATCGCGGGCTCTGGAAGCAGACATGTCAATAAGATGTCTGTTTCGGTTTTTACGAGTTATTAAGTCCCTCCCAAGTATTTAGCAATGAAGTAGCTTGCTATCATAAATACAGAAGTGTTCTAGTGCTCTGATAATTGAAAAAACGCATTATTTTCACCTATTTTCATCTTTTGAAACAAGAGAAACAATTTTCTTATGGAAGTGATTTTCATCCTTAATCGCGTGTTATGTGGAATGACAATTTCTTCAAACATGTCGTCAACAATTATTACATAAGTTAGGTTGCGTAACGCAATAGTATCTGACATTAAACTAGTTTGCAAACTGCACTAGACACAGAAGTTTATACGGGTTTATTAATTGTTTCGGAGCTTAGTTGGAGATCGCCTCATGCATGCGCGAGAAAGGGTCTAATTTGGGAACCTAATTATAAGGCTTACGTTTGTAGCAATACATATAGGATTAAGCGAACGTGAAAGGCCAAAAAGCTAATTGTTTTCCCGAGATAAACAACGTAATATGTTAAACGGGAAGATAGCTTCAGTTCCATCATAGCTTGTTGAAGGGACGTATGAAATTAAAGTACAAGTCTTCTGAAGAACATAAAACTAATTTTTAGTTGAAAGAGATAGTAAGTACCACAATCTGCGCGAAAAAAATTTAATTGGGACAAGTTTATATTACAACATTTGGAAAACCAATTTCCCTGTTATTTACAGGGGTTTCCATTTAATTTTCCCTGATATGCTCAGGTTGAACATAAGTAACCATTTCGTCCAACCACGTTTATAACCTGCTAGGACTTCATATTTTTTTTATTCCTCATAAGAGCAAAAAAAAAAAAAAAAAATGCCACGGCTTTTCCCAAAATAATGCCACGATTTTCTCAAAAAATACCATGATTTTCCCAAAAAAATACCATGATTTTTCCAAAAAATATCATGATTTTTTCCAAAAAATTGCCATGATTTTTCCCAAAAAATACCATGTTTTTCCCAAACAATACCATGATTTTCCCAAACAATTACCATGATTTTCCCCAAAAATATCATGATTTTCCCAAAATTACCATGATTTCACCCCCCTCAAAATAACGTTTTCTCATCCAAACCCGAAGCTTTCTGTCTTTAAATAAAGCGCTATATTAGCATTAACTTATACAATTCGTGCTCTAGTGCAAAATAAATCACTCTTCCCTGGAGCAAGTTTTATATTACGCCGAGTGACTGGCATATCGTTTGACTGTCGAAACAATAACTTCTCTTGTGAAGACTCGTTAACGACGAGATATCAAACATTCTATGGATCCCAGTTAAGCTTGCTTCCCGAGTTAGATAAAAAATTATTTCTAGCTTAATAGTTTGTAAATATTTTTTACACCTAAGAAATCGATATAATAACACTAACTGAGAGTCCAGTGTTCATTAAACACTTGGAAAAGCAATTCCCCCGATTTTTTCCAGGTTTTAACAGTGAATTTTTCCCTGATATTTCCAGGGGCAACCAAGGTTTTGTAAAACAGTAATAAAAACAATGAGTTTTCCTGATAAAGTCGTACCAACATATAGTGTCATTGAAATTTATGATTAAGTACGCGTATACTTCTGATTTACGTGAAACATTTTTAAGAGTTTTCCTGATATTTCCTTGAACATTCAAATTTATAGATATTTCCAGGTATTCCAAGATTTTATGAGAACCTTGCAGTGAATTCTTATCGGTTTGTATTCTCCCTTTAAGGTTTCAAAATTTAGTTTCGAAGCTCTCATTTGTTTGCCACAACAATTAGAGTTCTGAAATTTGGGAGACTTGTGCTTTAACTATCAGTCTGTACACATTTCGTAGCTTTGTTGAATCAATGTCACTCCGTCCGGGTAGTTATCGCGCTGTGACAGATTGAGTATGGACTTAGAGACGAACGGAGGGAGAATGTTTTATTTACTTTCCAAATGATTCATCGAAAGAGTTTGCACTATGTTCAGAATTATTTTTAACGAACATTTACTATCTTTAATATATCATAAGTTCATAATTAATCTTATATAAGTATAATATTGATTTTCACTCTTCTACCGTACATTAGTTTATGTACAGATAGATTTAAATAAATCTTCTGATGAGAGTCTGTTTCTATTTTATCTTCATGACCTTTAGGAGGCGATATAATTCAAAATTCTATATATTACGACACTGATAAATTTATTAAATTTAGTGCCACACTTCTAAAACATGTCATTAAAAGAATAATGAAGACGAAATACATTTTTCAAAGAAGGATTAACTCCTCTTTACGTAGAAATTTGGAATATCATGAATAATATTTATTTGCCTTAATACGTTCTTTGCAATATGGAGCAGCATTTGACGGTTGCTTATAATAATTTATTTAATAACTCAGTTAACTGTTTAAATATATTTAATTACTAGGAATAACTTGTGATAGCAAATTTGGTATATATACTCGTGTTCAAAGCTGGGATCGAGATGTCACAGACTTGTTTTTGAGTCACGATTGCGTTCTGAAAATGTCAGAGTGATTCTTTACCCAAAACTACCTTACGAGGGCGGGGGTCTTCTTTACGTGGCTCGAGAGGTATTTGGCGCGAAAAATATTCATGGAGAAATAATCAAAGGAGAGCCTGATTTTAAATTACTGATTAGGGATAATACAGGGAGAGCCAGAAGTCATCATGGAGTGGAACCTTTTTGATACAAATCGGCAACGGCCAACTACTTAGAGAGAAAACATCCCGTGAAAACTACTAAAGTTCAAAAACTTAACGCGAAATCACTTAAGATTTCATTGTTTATAACTCCGCCTTAGGTTTTTCTATTACACCAACTACTCTTGTTCAAAATTAAGTAAAGCGAACTTCATTTTAGTTAGAAGCTCGAAGGTAAAACATTACAGTGAGACCTAAAATTATTTTTTCGTTTGCAACGAATATTATTTGGAAATTTAAAATTTAAAATAAAGTATTAAATGTACTAGAAGTTTTAGACCATTGCTACAAGTCTAGGCACGCACTGTAATTAAAAATAACTAAATTTAAATTCATTGGTTTTCGAATAGGAATTTAATATTCAATTCGTATTTGGATCGGTTTGGAATTTATAAAATTATAATGATATTATTTTTGTTTTGAAAAGTTATATTTATTTAGCTCAGTTAATACCAAAATTTCTCTACGCGAACTACACTATGCTGTTCTAGAATACGCCCAAGGGCTTTAAATGCCAGAGTTTAATCAATTCTGCCCATTAGAATTCGCATCTCGTAAACAATCAACATTGATACTCCTCGTCACTTAATTTCAATATTCAATTCCCAACTTAATTTCTAATTAGGACGGTTAAGTCTAAGAAACCTTTCTACGATCTTTAATTATATAATATTCTATAACAAACTGATAATGACCGCGTTAATTATATATTCATAGAGGATTTGTGATAATAAAACCCCATTTCCAAGCTTCTAGATTTTTAAGAAATACTATATTTGGTAATCTTTCACATTTATATTTATATATTTGAATATATGTACAATTTATACCGCTAGTTAAATTATTTTTAATTAACACCCAACACGCAATTAAAATATTGCACTAATATTTTCCATGATAATCCCGATTCGCGTTCTGTATGAAGTACCTAAAGTCTGATTCATACCTGTGGTAATGGTTCACGTGGCTGTACTTTTCTTGTAATTTTTCCCTTTTTTCACCTAAGTTAGCTTATCACATTTAAGTGATTCACTAGAATTAGTTCATTTCCCTGATTTACTTCAAGTAGTTCATAATATTTCCCTGATTCACTTCAAGAAGTTTATAATATTTCCCTAATGGATGGGAATTTGTTCATAATATTTCCCTGATTGATGGGAATTAGGTCATAATATTTCCCCGATTCATGGGAATTAGTTCATAATATTTCCCCGATTCATGGGAATTAGTTCATAATATTTCCCCGATTCATGGGAATTAGTTCATAATATTTCCCTGATTCATGGGAATTAGTTCATAATATTTCCCTGATTCATGGGAATTACGTCATTATGTTTCTCTGATTCACGTGAAGTAATTTATAATATTTCCCTGATTCACTTGTAGAGGTTATGCAACTGAGGTAGTTGTTGCTGGTATTATAAATACCGTATCATTTCTAAGCCCAAATAAACAAACCATAAATCTTTTTCAAATCACAACCAAATCCAACGAAAAAAAAACAAAAAAAAAAAAACAGATCTTTAAACAAAACTGAAAACTCACCCACTGACGACACTAGCGTGACGATAATCCATAAAATCCAAAAGATGTCCCACGGTAAGGTCTTGCTCCGACCACGTCCGAAATTATTGCCAGATGCCCTCGTAGTCCAGATCATCATGATCGTTGCGAGATTGGTTAGGGTCACATCCAACTACTTTTGTTCATAACTCGATTTCAATCGGTCGTTTTTGCACGACAATCGAACGTAACCTAGGGCAAGCTGAGGCGCGGTACGGTTGGGTACCGCTATCTCGGAGCGTGAACCAGCCGTCGACTCTCTAGCCGGCAGAACCATTGTTATGGTAAAATCTGTAAAGGAGAGTAAAAATTTCAACTCCCTGGTGCGGTACAGAATGATGACTGGGATGGGAATCTGGTAGAGAAGAAATTAAGGAAACAGGGGTTCTCTAAACCCCTGCCATTGGGGACTCGAAAAAGGGGGAATGGAGCCTTAGAAGGGGGTCAAATGAATGCGCTACTGAACCGAAACCATTTTTTATAAACCTAACCAAACTCGGGGGACGACAGCAGGGCTCTATAATACTATATAATGTATTCGCGGAGAATGTTGTAAAGTAGTCAAATCTATAGCGGATTAATACCCGACGTTAACGTTATTAGACGATAAAGTAGTTCTTCCAAAGTGTTCGCGAAGGGTCAAATATACTAGGGTGTACTCTTAATAACGCCTTGTGACGTATGCCGTATTCTAAATATTTCATATTTCAGGCGGAGATTTCTATATACGTTAAGATGGAAATTCTTCAGTATTTATATCTATATCTTATTGCTTGAATATAGAAAGTATATGTAGGCTTGTACGTGTTGAAATCTAGAATTGAATTTAACTATTCTAGGGGGTTTTATTCGGTAAATGATGAGTATTTTTGCAAAACGACGAATATTATATGGAGAAGGCTTTGGAGCTAGAGGGGTGCTAGGGCTAAATTGATTGAAGTTTTTATAACAGGGGTGGTCCAAATTTGAACGGACGGTTAGATCGAGCTAGCTAAGTTTAGATGGATGGGTGTATTCTAGAATCGTGGTATATGTATTCTCGAATAGTATGTTGATAATGTACTGTACGATTTTAAAAGAGATAATGAAATAGAAATGGAAATAATAAATTTAAATTCTAACTCTTAGACTTATTTGATTGATTTTCTCATTTGAATGGAATTTAATGATCTCTCAATAAATTGCTTATCAAAGTTTCAAATGTTGTAGAACTCTAGAGAAGAGTGATGGCATTCTCGTGATATGCAAATGATTTGAGTAGGCTGAATAGCATTTTTGGAAAGATGGTTATAAAATGATTAATTATACAGGGACATATCGTCACGATTATTTTCATATGACCCCGATTCGATAATTCCACTATAACATACATTTTAGTTTATAATCTGCGCGACTACAAAAAATATGTAAATCATATAGAAAACGAAAGAAAAATAGGTTAAAATAGGAAAATAATAAATGGAATTATTAATGGGTGAAGAGGAAAAGGAGGTTCCAGAAAAGTCTAGAGAGGTCTAGAAAATTCTGCAACGTGCTTGAAAGTTCTAGAAAGGTCTGGAAAATTCCGGAAAATTCTAGAAAAGTGTATAAGAATCTAGAAAATTCTGGAAAGGGCTTGAAAAGTCTGGAAAGTTTCGGAAAATTCTAGAAAAGTGTATAAAAATCTTGAAAATTCTGGAACGTTATGGAAAATTTCTATCCATGAATTTTCAGATTCAAAATCGGGTTTTTGCTAGTTATAAAATAGTTTTGATACCGATTCTTTTTAACAAGAATTAAGTTCTTAAATAGTATGGACTTTTACAGACTAACTCAGTATTAAGGTAATCTTTATTGAAATATTTCAATTAAACTCGATCGACTTTTAAGTTGAAATTTAGGAGATAGTAATTATTATTAAAATATGCAAGAAAGAGAGGAAATGTGTTTGCCCTGCTTTTATTATCCCTTGGAAACGGCGATTTTGATATATTTTAAAGGGATGGAATCTATTTGGCGCAGAGCATAGTAAAGGGTCAGTTTTATTCTTCGGGGGTCTTCTCTTGAAAGATACACCCAAACGGTGAATATACCTTAAGGGGTTTATATACCATGCTGATGAACCCGGGTGGTCCGATTTAGCAAAAGAGTAATAGTTTCGCGGACGTTTAAAGTACATATGAATTATGTACCGCGCACAAATAAATACCGTATACTTATGGTATACGCGATAATTAAACCCTTGATAAATTATACCATACGCTAAAATACGGGTTACCATAGATTAACAACGAGATAATAAGATAAATTAGAAGATATTTTATTTATTGTTGAAGGGGACAGTGAAAAATATTTTTCTTATTCAGATATGATTCCTAAAACTTTCAACCAATGAAGAACAAGTGTTCGAATACGATTGATCAATCAGATTTACTTGGAAGACTTGCTGCTAATTCATTAAAATCGCATAAATTATAATATATTGTCAGTAATCGTTTTGATTAATAGATGAATCACTAATCTTTCAATCAATATTAGAATTAATTTAAATCAAAATAAATTAATATAATCAAGATTTAATCATTAAAATCACGATTAAATCGAATTTAACCAAAATGAATCATAATTAAATAGAATTTATCCAAAATTAATCATAATTAAATCGAAGTTAACCAAAATTAATCATAACTAAATCGAAAAAATTTAACAGCCTCGCTTTAAATATTATTTCACTATCCCTTCAATAGTTATATGTATAATATCCTACTGGGAATTCGGTACGCCTTTGTACAATTTAGTAGGTAATAATTCTAATAATTCATACGCTAACAATGAGCCCCTATGATGATGCTAAGCCATTTAAAATCAAGGCTATTGACGCGGATATCAAAACCACGTCATCTTGAAACTATTCGAATTGTACTAACAATGACGCTACGATTTCCTCAATGCTCCTAGTTTAGTTTGATAAATTTGAAATCGTACTTAACCTGGAGGCTTTGCTTCGGTTCCTTTCACTTTCGTATTACAATGCAAAATGTTGGACATAATTTTTTTTTATATTCAAAATTGAAGTAAACTGAGAAGCTCTTTGTAAGACATGCGTAGGTCTAAAAAATATAGCTTGTGAAGAAGTACCCTCGTTTATTTGAAAATTCAACAAAAAGCCATGTTTTTAAGGATTTAAGTTTAAAATATGATAAGCTATTTATTATTAAAAATTGGTTTGTAGCCAAAGAAGAAACCTAATTTATCCGAGACATTAAATATTTAATGAAATTTTATGTAATTTCTTTCTACTGGTTTTGAAAATTTTAAGCTTCTTCAGATTATTAAAAACATACATTTAAAGGAAATTTCAAAACTTAAACTGGGTTTTCCGTGAATTTTCAGGTTTCCTCGAACTATTTTTCTCTCCCTGACAATTTTTTTAATATTTTTTTATGATTTTACTAACGTTAGTAAGCTGTTAGCAATGAGCACTTTTCAACTATAGCTACATTAATCAGGGCAGGGACGGAAATAAGCACAAGTCACTGGTCATTGTCCGATAAATTTTCCAAAATGTCCGATAACTTTTTATTTTTAAGAGGGGGTCACTGGACAAATGTCCGATAAAAAAGTACTTTTTAATACAGGAAATGTAGCATTGCCGGTAATTTTGTTAAATGTCCGATAACTTTTGAATTTTTAAGGGGGGTTACTGGATATTTGTCCAATAAGAAAATTTTCTTATTTCCGTCCCTGAATCAGGGTTAATGGTTTGCTGAGATTATGAGAAAGAAAGCTGGATAATGTTTCAAATTAAATAATGAACAATTCAAACATTTTCGTGATATTTCTCTGACATTTTCATAACCTTTTGAACTCATTTTCAAATTCCTTGACTTTTTCCTTACCTATTATAATTCTATTGAGTTTTCGTGATATACCTCTGTCTTTTGTAAGGTTCGCCTTAAGCTTGTTATTCATGCATAAGAGCGATTTTCGAGAAAAATACAGCAATTTGCGAGAAAAATAAAAAAGGAGAGAGAACGAGATATCGCACCTATCTTTTTCACATTTATTTTGTCTCTCGCGCTTCAGGCTTCAGCGATATGGCTTAATGATAAATCGCTTCAAATATCGCTCTCACGGAAACGAGCCTAGTTACGCCTTTCGCTACGTAAAAGGTTTTTTGATTAAATTCGCAAGATGTATGTAGCTCAAAATTAATTCACAATAGAAAACTCATTCGCAACTTAAACAGAATTGTTTTCTCAGGATTTCAACCCAAAATCGAAACTAAACAAAAATTGATAGACAATTTAGAGAGGTTTGAAGAAAGATTTCGTTTCGTCGTGCATTTTTCAAACACTCCACAGTTTTTCTCTTCGACGGTGATAAGGAGTTTGAGAAAATTGCGCACATCGGAAACCAAAACCGATATCCTCAATCCTCAGAAGAAGAATGTTCTTAGGAAACCCAGTTACCCCAAAATTCAGGCTCCCAGCTCGAACTGACAGTGCTGATATAGGATATTTATTTTTTTCACTAACCTCAGCATTTTATTCTTAAAAAAAAATATATAGTATTTTTCTCTACTTTTTTTTTTATCGTAGCTGAAGGAGGCGATGGAGTGAACAAATTTGTGGGCGAGAGAGAAAAGTCGAGAGATTCGTTTTCTTAAGACGTTAAAAAAGTGTAGCCCTGTTGGTTGGGATCTTTGAGAAGTGGTTGCCTGGTTGGTCGCGAGAATCCTCACCGGAGTTGAAACATTCCCCGCCGCGTTATTGAGCGCTCCAACTACTAAAGGTTTCCCCCATTGCACCCGAGCTAGTTCTCTTTTAGTATTTAGTTTCCGCTTCAATACCCGCACACATCCGAAAGGAGAAATTTTGGGGATCACTACGCCTAACCTGTACATACACACCACACCATACGATGGCCATATTTTTCAATTTTCTCACTTAAATTGTAAGGATTGACCCTTCTTCAATCGGGTCTAGTTCGAACACGAGTTGTTATTTTGATGCTATAAAATTAAAGGTCGAATGTAGTCTGACATCAAATGTTTTTTTTTATATCGATTTAAATGAATCAGCATGCTTCTAAAAATTAGTCTTGTTCACGTAGGCATAGTAAAACATTCAGGAAGGGTCTCTGAGTTGTACAATCGTATATTATTAAATTATTAAAATATATTTTTTAATTATCTTGATGCATTATTAGTAAAATCATAGAAATAAAAAAAATATATTATTTTCAGAAATGTAACCTGAAAATTTAGCAAACGATATATAATTCAAACATAGTTAAATCATTTCCAGGAAGAAATAATTAATTAAATAATTATGATTAAAATCATAAAAAACTCAAAATATTTAAATAATCCCAAAAATATCGGATATGAAAAAATGGTTAATAAAATGGATCCAAAATAAGAGGTCGGCGTATATACAAAATAATCCACAAATGTGTGGTTAATCAGTTAATTTATTCGTAAAAGTTTCTAATACATTGGATAATCCCTGATTATGGACGAAGACAAGATAAAGAGTATTATATCCACTATAAACGCCGACCTCTATTCAAAAGGGCTCTCCACTTTAGAATAAATTAAAATACATTTCCTTAAATCCTTCGGAAAACCGCAAAATAATGAGCCTAGTTAATCTTAGTATAACTTGCATGCGTGATTAAAACAAGACTTGTTTAAGAATGGACACGAGTTGACATTTAAGCAAATAAAATATGGTCAAAACAACTTCCAACGCTGTATACTCGGGTCAAGAGCTGTGCTTACAACACGCGATCAACATTACACGTCTCACGTTAAGAATTCACGACTAAACTTCTTAGAGAAAAAGTTTTCGTTGTCAACTGTTCTTGAATACAAGTATAATAAGATGCAATCTTTCGAGTGAGATGGACTATACGAGTAAACTCAGGTATACTTGTAATATATATTATAAAGGGTGTCGAATAAAGGATGGATCGATATTTATGGTAAAGAGGGTCATAGCTTGACGGGGTTCTGTCCAAGAAATTCAATGACTTTCATGGTTTTGTATAACACCCTGGAATGTTTATAACCTTTTAAAGAATTCTGTTCAAAAGGTTCTCGACCCAACCGTGACAAAACTTCTACATTTAAAAGTACAAGTCTTACGAATTATTTGGTTTTTAGATAAATTTGGATAAAGATACTATACGAATCTCAATTGTAAATATTAAATTTTAATGTTTAAAGTTGCAAAATAATTCTGTACATTTTCCAATCTACCCACATTACTTCGGGTGTATGGACTTTTGGCATCACCACTTTAAAATTTAAACTCTAAAACTATTCAAAATAAATGTAAAAACCCTATCCTCTCTTTGCTTCTGCATCTCGGGCGGGAAACGACCCAACAATAGAAGCCCGGCGCTGGTGGTCTCTCTCCTGGTCCCACGGAAAAACCTCCGGTGACCGGGAGCAGACTGCTGGCGCCAAAGGTTTCCGGTCAGTTCCCCCCCGCAAGAGGTGAGAAGCGACGATACGAGAGAGGACAGGGTTAGATTCAAATTCAACGTGAACCTCGGCGGGCCAAAATCAGTGCCACTCTCGCTAAAGCGACAAAATAAATAAAACTTTGAAACTCGTTCTAAAGAACATAGTCGTTTGTGTTTCATTTCAAAACCTCAAGTACGCGGGACTTAGAGAATTTCCCATAATATCAAGATAGAGAAACTACGCGAATGTTTCAGTCCGTTCGCGGTAGTTAAAACTACAAACAAGACTCTCCCAGTCAGTCAAATTAAGAGCTAGAACATAAAGAACTAGGGTTCGGTTTAAAATAACCGTATAGAAGATAGTCACCTTAACCAAATATTCTTCATGGTGCCGAAACCCGGGAGCGCGAACTACTAATTAATAATTAGTTACAAAGAAAAATAATAATCAAAATAAAAACCGAGAACAATTTCGCGATAAAATGAGCGAAGTAGCGGAGCCCGGTAGGATTTTACGAAGTCACGTGCCAAAAAATCCAAACCTCACTTTAGAGGATCAACTGCTCCTAGCCTTAACAGTTCAAAAAGGTCTTAGGAAATCAACGTATAAACGAATTGAAGAAATCAAAGGTATCCTAAAAAAGAAGGAGCCAGATGTAGACGATTTGGAAGACGCCTTAGCGGTATTAATTCAAAAAGAAGAAGAATTATCATCAATCGACGACCGAGTGGAAGCCCTAACGGAGGACCCGAATGAACTACTTCAAACAACGGAGGAAGCGAGCGAGATCCGTGATCAACTCACCGCCCTCAAATCAAAGGCAACACGGACCATCAATAAAGCTCGCGGACCGGGATCATCCTCAGCGTCAACTTACGGAGGCTCCACGGTATTGAATACAGACACTGCCGCCGAACTAGCATCCCGACTCGCCGAGAATTCTCACCGAACAGAAGTTAAATTACCCGCTCTTACGATCAGCTCATTCAACGGGGATGTCACCAAATGGAGCAACTTCTGGGGTCGTTTCGCGGCGACGGTTGACAAAAATCCAAGGCTATCACAGGTAGAAAAATTCATTTATCTCGGTTCGTACCTAGAAGGAGAAGCTTTTAAAACAATAGAAGGCATAGTTCATTCGGAGGATGCCTATGGTCAAGCTGTAGAACTTTTAAAAAATAGATTCGATAAGGCAGATTTAGCAATTCATTTCCACAGAGCCAAACTAGCAGAAATTCAGCCCGTTTCAAACTCTAACGATTTGAAAGCCTTGCGTAATTTGTTAAACACTTACGAAATTAATATGAGAAGTTTAAAAGCTCTAAAAGTAGACGAAAACCTAGAAGCTATTTACGCTTGCCCTAATCTACTAAGGTGTATTCCAAATGATTTAAGAACCTTGTTTTGCTCCACTCATAAAAAGAAAGAGGGAAATTGGGTCGCCTCAGCTGTAATTGAATTCGTTAAAAACCAAATCGAAAGTAGGGAGCTCTCTGAAATGTATGGAGGGGGTACCAGTTCAAAGTGTGGGAAAGAGCATAACTATTCTCAAGAAAAATCTGATAGTTATGAAAAACGAAACAAAAAATATAGGGATGAAAAAAAACAATCCACAGCGATGTTAGCGATAGGATCCAGAAACTCGGGTGAAAATACCTACTGTGTCTTTTGCGCTACTTCCGATCATAAGAGCATAAATTGTAGAAATTATGATTTAGAGCAAAAACGACAGATAATGAAAGATAGTGGTCGATGCTTCATCTGCACGCGCCTAAACCATAGCGTTGGCAGTTGTAGATCGCGATTTAAAAATTGCTTGAAATGCCATAAAAATCATAATTTCGCCGTGTGTGAATTTAATGAAGTAAACAAGAAGCCTACCCAAAATTCCCTAGAAAACCGAGAAACGATAACGGAGACTAAGGTCTGTGCCTCTAGCGTGTCTCAAGTAGGGGGCGGAGCCAGCGTCGTTCTCTTACAAACCGCACTAGCCACAACAAAAAATCCGTCTAAAACTCAAAACTGTGAGATCGCTAGGTGCCTTTTCGATGGGGGGAGCCAACAAAGCTTTATTAAGGAGAGTTTATCGAGAAAACTAAACTTGCCAATAGTGGGAGAACAAGCTTTAGAACTACATAGCTTTGGAAATAAGAACCCAGTTACTCAAAAATGCAAAAGGGTTAAGGTTATTCTAGAAAATAGAGAATTTCCAGAGAAGTCGGTAGAAATTACGCTGACCGAAATACCCTTTTTGTGCGACGCGGTAACGTCAATTAAAAATTCGGAGATCAAACAGGTCATGATAGAAAAAGGCCTACAATTAGCGGACGATTCCCAGAGCTGGAAAAACCACAGCTCTGAAATTGAAATATTAATCGGGGGTGACCTATATTGGTTAATTTGTACAACTAATCTTAACAGATTAAGCCCCACGGTAGTGGCCATGGAAACTATTTTAGGGTGGGCTTTACACGGGCCCATTAGCGGACAATTAAATGCCCTCAATACTGGTATTATGATGTTCGCTGGAGTCAAACAAGTGGATAAGGCTTTGCGAAATTTCTTTGAACTCGAAGGCTTAGGAATTAATAGCCAGGAGATTTCGGAAAACCACGACGAACAAACAATAGGAAATCTGTTCAATGATATAGAGTTCAAGGAGGGGAGGTACGAGGTTAAATTCCCGTGGAGGGTTAGCCGAGATAAACTACCAAACAATTTGCCCCAAGCTACTAAGAGATTCCAGGGATTAATTAAAAAGTTTGAAAAAGATCCCATGTATTTTCATGATTACAAAAAGGTGATTGAAGATCAAATAGAAAACAAAATAGTGGAAGTAGTACCCAAAAACGAGGTTGAAAACATACAACCAGGTATTTATTATATGCCTCATCAGGGGGTGGTTAGAAAAGACGCGTCAACTACGAAACTTAGAGTTGTCCTTGATGGTTCCTCTCATGGATTTAATTGCCCCTCCCTTAATGAGTGCTTAGATCAAGGGCCTAATTTGAATCCCGACCTACTCAAATTATTGCTTAGATTCAGAAAATATGAAATTGCCATCGTAGCCGATATAAAACAGGCGTATTTACAAGTGGGAATCAGTGAAGCCGACAGAGACGCGGTGAGGTTTCTTTGGGTTAAAGAAAACAACGGAGTAATCGAACAAAACGATTATGTGGTTCTGCGAATGGCGAGGGTACCTTTTGGGGTAACCAGCTCTCCCTTTCTATTGGCAGGGACAATCAAACACCACTTACAACAAAACCCTCAGGCCGATAAAAAAACGGTAGAAAAATTAAACCGAGATTTATATGTCGACGATTTTACCACGGGGGTAGAAAACGTACGGGAAGGATTCAAAATAACGGTGGAGGCCGCGAAATTAATGAAAACAGCGGGAATGGAATTCCGGAAGTGGGGGACAAATTCCGAAAAACTTAGGCAATTATGGAGGGATCATGATAAAAAAGGGGACGAAAACGTGTTTGAAATGAGAGACCACGAAACAGAGTCTAAAGTGTTGGGTAAAAGTTGGGACCCCAAAACGGACACCTTTTCCTATGATTTAAAAAATTTAATGGAATTTGCTAACAAAACTGAAAAAACAAAAAGACACGTCTTGAGTTTGGTGTCTCAAATATTTGACCCAATCGGATTATTAGGGCCATTCACAATTCGCGCCAAAATTTTATTCCAAAAAATATGGGAGGCGAAAGTAGATTGGGATGGAAAATTACCCTTCGAAATAGAGAGAGAATTTCAAACATGGATTTTAGAGTTGCCCCATCTGCACAAAATTAAGGTGGACCGATACTATTTTTCAAAGGCAACCGACAAAGTAGAAATGATTGAACTACATTGTTTTTGCGACGCCTCAATAAAAGCGTACGCAACGGCTATATACGTAAGATATCAGACACAAACAAAACAAATAGGCTCAAACTTGGTGACCGCAAAAACTCGCGTGGCACCTTTAAAACTAGGCCTATCTAAAAGGAGTAAGAAAAGTTCAGTTTTCGAGATAATCACGGAGAAAACTACGAAGGCGCCAGAAGAACTCACTCTTCCAAAATTAGAGTTGATGGGCTGCTTACTGGCCGCCAGATTAGCTAACTGCATTAAAAATACGTTCGAACCAATACACAAAATATATTACTGGACGGACTCAACGGTAGCTCTAAGTTGGATTAAAGGTGACCCTAAACTCTGGAAACCGTTCGTATCGAACAGAGTTCGGGATATTCAAGGACTCTCAGACATAAACTCGTGGCGACACTGCCCCGGCGCTAACAACCCAGCAGACCTCCCAACAAGAGGGATGGGGGCGGAAAATTTAGTAAACAGCGAGTTTTGGTGGGAAGGCCCGAAATGGTTGTCAGAGCCAAAAGAAAATTGGCCTAATCACCCGCAACCAAATGCAAAGTTAGAGGTGGTGGAAAACGAGAAAAGGAAAATTACATTAGCAGTTAGCGTGAAAGAAAAACAAATAGTGAAGGTGCAAGAAATAATAGATATCACCAAACACAATTATATAGGTAAAACATTGAGAATCACTTCCTACGTACTGAGATTTATAGAAATGGTTAAGGAGAAAATCAAAATAACCGGCCCTATCACGGCGGAAGAATTAGAAAAGGCCGAAATAATTTGGGTGAAATCAATTCAAGGAAAAATATATGAAAAGGAATTGGACGAGTTGAAAACCGGAGAGCTATCTAAAACTTCAAAACTTCTCACCCTAAATCCCGTTATTAATGACGCAGGCCTATTGTGCGTGGGGGGTAGACTCGAGGAGTCTTCTCTTACCTATTACGAAAAGCACCCGATCTTATTAAATAAAAACGAAAATTTAACTCATTTATTGATGAAGAGAAGCCACGAAAAATCAAAGCATGGCGGAATCAATGACACTATTGTTCAAATGAGAGAACGCTACTGGATTCCAGCGGGAAGGCAGTTAGCGAGATCTGTTGTGAAAAGTTGCTTGATTTGCAAAAAATTAACTGTGAAACCTTTAGACACCCCCACAGCGGCGCTGCCAAAAGACAGGGTAGACGAAACACCCGCATTTTCAAAAATAGGAATAGATTTTGGGGGCCCACTCTTGATTAAAAGTGGGAAAAATACGGAAAAGGCGTATTTTTGTATCATAACCTGCGCAGTAACTCGCGCGGTACACCTTGAACTGGTCCCTTCTCTAAGCACAGATAATTTTCTACTAGCATTCACGCGCATGTTTTGTAGAAGGGGGACGCCACAAATAATATACAGTGATAATGCCAAAACATTTAAGGCCGCGGATCAACACTTACAACGGATTTGGAAAAACATAGACCAATCAAAATTTCAGGAATTTTTCGCCAAAGAAGGGATTAAATGGAAATACATTGTAGAAAGAGCAGCGTGGTATGGGGGTTTTTGGGAAGTATTGGTCAAGTCAACTAAACTTGCGCTAAAAAAGAATCTCGGCAACGCTTTCCTAAACTATGTTGAAATGGAAACGGCTTTAATTGCAGCGGAAGCGATGATTAATTCTCGCCCGATCACTTACTGCTACAATGATTTAAATGAGCCAACACCTTTGTCCCCGGCTGAATTTCTGATAGGTAGAAGGGTGACCTCTCTCCCCCCTTTAGAAAACGAGAGGGAAAATGAAAACACAAATGTGCCAGCTACCAGATTAGCTTTAATAAAAAGATTACAGCACAGAGAAAACGTTTTAGACAAATTATGGAAACGTTTTCACCACGAGTATGTGATGGAGCTGCGCACTGCTCATTACGGAAAAAATCCGAAAAATAAAAATGAAATTAAAAAGGGTGACGTCGTAATAATAATAGACGATCAACGCCCTAGGCACATGTGGAAATTAGGTGTAGTATTAGAAATAATAGAAGGCAGAGATGGGAAAATTAGATCGTGCTTGCTGAAAACTACCAACGGCACAACAATTAGGCGGTCTGTGCAACATGTATGCAATTTAGAAATTCAAGTGTAATGTTTATGTGTATTATAAAATTAATCTGTATAAAAAAAAAAAAAAACAAAAAAAAAAAAAAAAAAAAAAAACGCGTGTATGTAAAAAAAAAAAAAAAATGTGTAACAAACTCTTTGAAAATGTCAATTTGAGGAAAAATCTGTATAAAATCGATACTTGAAAAATGTAATCTAGGTAATACCTCGGAATGCTCCTCCAGTATTACCGAGGGGAGTGCAAAATAATTCTGTACATTTTCCAATCTACCCACATTACTTCGGGTGTATGGACTTTTGGCATCACCACTTTAAAATTTAAACTCTAAAACTATTCAAAATAAATGTAAAAACCCTATCCTCTCTTTGCTTCTGCATCTCGGGCGGGAAACGACCCAACAATAGAAGCCCGGCGCTGGTGGTCTCTCTCCTGGTCCCACGGAAAAACCTCCGGTGACCGGGAGCAGACTGCTGGCGCCAAAGGTTTCCGGTCAGTTCCCCCCCGCAAGAGGTGAGAAGCGACGATACGAGAGAGGACAGGGTTAGATTCAAATTCAACGTGAACCTCGGCGGGCCAAAATCAGTGCCACTCTCGCTAAAGCGACAAAATAAATAAAACTTTGAAACTCGTTCTAAAGAACATAGTCGTTTGTGTTTCATTTCAAAACCTCAAGTACGCGGGACTTAGAGAATTTCCCATAATATCAAGATAGAGAAACTACGCGAATGTTTCAGTCCGTTCGCGGTAGTTAAAACTACAAACAAGACTCTCCCAGTCAGTCAAATTAAGAGCTAGAACATAAAGAACTAGGGTTCGGTTTAAAATAACCGTATAGAAGATAGTCACCTTAACCAAATATTCTTCAAAAGTGTATCAAAGTCATCGTTGCTAATAAACTACTGGATTTCCTGAAAGATTCCCTCACCTTTTAGCTTAATTATCTCATTCTTTGGCCATTTGGCTTAATTATTATAATACTCGAATTTTTCAGCGACCATTTAAGCCAGTTATTCAATTATCCCCTTTAGTGTATGCAGTTTGTATAGCTATCAATAATTGGATAGAACTACTGGATATATTTAGTTTAAAAATATACTGCCCTATTTTTCATTCCTCTAAACTTATCAGAAGATAAAATTTCGGAAAACGGACTTCTCATAAAAAAAATGTCTTGGTTATACGTTCGGATATAGAGATCGGGGCTTGGACAAAATAATCCACAACTATCAGTTAATCAGTTAATCATAAAAAAATAATCGAAAAATTATTCGCGATTACATTGGAAAAATTTAAAGTTTTGAATAAAGATAAAATAATCAGAAATTTCTTGTCCAAACCCCGATCTCTATTCGGATATTTTTCTTCAAAATTAATTAATTAATGTTTAGCCTGATTTTTCCTTGGAATTTTGGTCTTGCAGATTGGTTATAGAACAAAATATCTGGCATTTCACTGACCATTTCGTAAAAAAATCCACTTTTCCCTGACTTTTTGCTGAAATCCACTAAATTGGCAGTGACTATAATTCTTAAAACTTAATTATTCCAGGTTTCCCATGTAGTAGGTGAACCTTGTTAAGTAAACAAGAAGAAATGTGTCGTTTTCCTAACGATTTTTCAGCTTGGAATATAATCCTTTACACAAACAATATCACGTACATAATATTTTATCGACAAATAAGCGCATATAGCCATGTTTTTCGAGACTAATCGGTTCCTACACCTACATGGGCACATAGTCCCAACAGTGTCCTATGTTAATGCTAAACATTAATCAATAAAACCCATTTCCTGGCTGGCGAAGTATAATCTGTTTTTCTCGGTTTTTCTACTCGGGTATCCATGGTTGGTTCGGGGGAACTTGTAAAATTAGAGGTTTTCCTAGAGAAAAGAGGGGGGCTCACGTTACCTGTCGATTACAAACCGTCATCTTTCCTTTCATGCGCCCGCCAGATATAGACCCAAGGGTGCTGAAGAACGACGTACGGTGGGTACCTGGAGGGTGGATGGAAGAAGAGGCGTACTGCGTATATGGGGACCCCTCCAAATATATTCAGACCCAGCGTAGATACTTGGCTTCATTATTAATAGTGGGGTGGATGTATGGCTGACATGGTCTCTGTCGGTACATGTTCACCAAATTGGATACAATGAAGAGAAAGGCGGGAAGGAGGTGGCAATGCTATTTATATTGCAACATGAGATTTTGTTATGGCAAGGTTTCTAATACCGCTTATCCGCGCTTTCGGGACTTGCAAGGACATATGCATTTTTTGGCTTAAGTATAACGCGCCGGGTTTAAAGGTTTTGTTGAATATATTATGCTAGCTTTGCATACATGTATAAAATGTATAGCAAAGGGTATAGTTTCACTTTAACTGATGTATGCACGTTATTTTTAGACAATTATTTGGCGATTTAAAGATGAGAAATACACAAAATGTTTCATACTTTTTGACAGGTCGAATATATTGGCATATTCAAATTTCCAGGGCATTTCTTATAATTTATTTAAAAATTTATATTTATTAAAATATTATCATTATTTATTTTGTGGGAATATATTAACATTTCTGGGTCATTTAGTTTATATCAAATTATTAAAATTTCTGTGAATTTATTAAAATTCCTATGAATTTATTAAAATTTCTGGGAATTTATTAAAATTTCAGGGAATTTAGTAAAATTTCTGGGAATTTATTAAAATTTCTGGAAATTTATTAAAATTTCTTAAAATATTTTAAAATTTCTGGGAATTTCTTAAAATTTCTTAAAATTTTTTAAAAAATTTCTGGGAATTTATTAAAATTTCTGGGAATTTATTAAAATTTCTGGGAATTCATTTAAATTTGCGTGAATTTATTAAAATTTCTGGGAATTTATTGGAATTTTTAGCAAAGATTTGTAGAAATTAATTATAATTTCTGCTAGTTTTAATTTCTAAAAAATATATTTTCTTAAAAATCACAATAATTTCTTAAAATTTAAGTTTATTTAAATTTTAGTGAAGCCCATGTACTTTTAAATTGCATTATTTTATTTCTAGCCGGTAAATATAGCCATAACTTACGATAGTTAGGCCTAGTTCAAAGCTTCAAAACTGAGTTTTCCTTCAAGTTAAATTAACGACCTTAAACTCATATTCCTATACTATAACCTTCAACTAGACCTACGTTATAGACAGTATTAATTAGTTCCAACTTTCCAAACACGGTTCCTATAGATATATCTAAAAAAACTAAAGAAACACGTGTAGGTACAAGATACAGGCAAGCTCATATTATCTTCCTAACAATATTTAAACAGATCGAAGAGATCAACTTCAAGGAGAAACATATTACCTTATATTTTCTCATCAAAAACAAAAATTAAAAATATAAAAAAAGTTATATTTTCAGTATTCTATAGTAAAAATTAATCAGAAACTACAGCGAGCTACGAACCTATGTTTCTATAAATTCCTAAGCCAGAAACCGAAATACCGTAGCTTTCTAACTCGCTAAAAACTCAAAATGTTTCATACTATAAACAATATCAAGCTGAAAGCAGCCTGCACAGGTGATCTCTCAATGTTTGGACGTGCGGGAATACGAAAATTAATTGCCCTAAGATTTTATCTATTAAGAGCTCGATTCATCCCTAACCGAAAACTAGTTTTTTTAGCTCTGAAGAAATTTTACGCGCAGCGGGAATCTATGGTGGAATTTCTCACGATTATATTGGGTGTACCTCGCTATGGTTTGGGAGATTATATGTTATTTTACAGAGGGGTAAAGATACTTACACTAGAGATATATACCGGTATAAGCGTAAGCGTGGTCATATCATGGAGTTTTTTAACCGGTAGCCGCGATAAGAGTTAATTGAAACGTAACTGGTCAAAGTTAAGCGTTTCTGACAAGCGAGTGGTTATAAGCTTTTTTTTTTTATTAGGAGAAAAAGGGGCGATAGTCTTAGGTGCATTTTATAACTTGATGGAGAAATGGGTATGCGAAGTAAATAACGAAAATCAGGGTAGACATAAAGCCTGATGAAGGTGGCTATTTAAGAGAAGACTTTTCGTATTGAAAGGTCAAAAGTTTCAGCCAAAAATAATGGGTTTGTTACAATATAAAGGTGGTTTTTTGAATCTCACTTTGAGACATATGAGACTGCAAATAAGAAGTTTGTTTAATTAATTCAATGCTATTAAAAATTTAATTTTAAATTTGACTCCCTCTTATTTTTGGAATTTTTCTCGATTTCTGATATGACTATTAAGTTATCATTCAATAGAAAGACTCTAAACTTCAGGGTACCCTTTCGTCTCAAAAGTGAATTGTTTATTTATAGCAAGAAGGATCAGATAAGGAGAGGAAAAGTGGGGCTGCGTTGAGTTAGAGAGAGAAGAGCCAACCTCCCACTCGGGTGGAAAGGGGGGATAGGAAATTCTCGAGGTAAACTGTTGTCACGTGGTCGCTAGCTAGCGCGTCTCATAAAGGATTCGTTTTACCCACGTGACAACAATTTACCGCGAAGCATCTCTACCCCCGTCTGTCCCCCGTTCTCCCAGAGTGGGAGTTTAGGCCGACGCAGTAGGAGCCGCGCCGTTCCCACTTTTCCTCTCCTTATCTGATCCTTCTTGTTTATAGCCAGCTAGGTAATTAAGGTTTAAAACAAAGGTGCTCCCACTTAGTTGGTGCCCGAGGGCCCAGGCCCACGATATCCAATCTTAACCCAACCCTGTAACAATCGATAAAATATATATTAATGTTATTAAAAGCAATTTTCATATACTCTTATTAAAGGTTGATTTTATATGAGCAAACAAAAGGCAAAAGGAGAAATATAAGTTTGAATATTGTTTTTTCTACAATTCATCCAGCATCCTGCCTTTCACTCTATTGCCTCTATAATTCAGATACGGATTATAATCTAGTGGTTAATATAATATTTCAAAAAACAGATCGAAAAGTAAATTTATGATATCCATTAACCTTTGGAAACCTTAATAACGTCATTAAGTAAAATTCTAAATTAAAAAACATATTTCAAAGTTATTAAGAAACGTTTTAGGATCAACCTTAATTAAAAAAATCGATCATGACAAAGTAATAAATGAAAAATAACAAAATTTATCAATTTTTTTGGTCAAATATTTGATAAGGTATACGTGATAGCTATAGCGACCCCCCCCCCCCCCCCCCTCGTATTATATAAGATATCCCCATAATCTTGGGTGTGGCGCCCCATCAGACATCTTTAGATTCGGCCGAAAATATATCCGAGAGATGATACGGTCTTAAAAGCTGATCCTATTATCCCTTAGGATAATGCTCTGTTAGAAAGCAAGAACTAATTTATGAAACCCATCTAGCGGCAAACAAAGCGGGCTAAAGTAGTAACTAACAAAAATCTCGTGCGTGTCGGCAGTGAATAGAAAACATCATGATTTAGGAGCTTGATTCTCTTGATTGACTTTCAAATGATCGACAGTGCGTTATTTCCAATTGATAGACTTTCAAATGATCAACCGAGTGTTATATCCAATTGATCGACTTTGAAATGATCGAAAAAGGGTTATTTTTCATTGATCGACTTTCAAATGATCGATAGGGGGTTATTTCCAATTGATTAACTTTCAAATGATCGACAAGGGGTTATTTCCAATTGATCGACTTTCAAATGATCGGCAAGGGGTTATTTCCAATTGATCGACTTTCAAACTATCGACAGGGGGTTATTTCCAATTGATCGACAAGGGGCTATTTCCAATTGATTGGCTTTCAAATGATCAACAATGAGTTCTTTCCAAATAACTGACTTTCAAATGATCGATAAGGTGATTTTTCCAATTGATCGACTGTCAAATGATCGACAGGGGTTATTTAAAATTGACTGACTTTCAAACGATCGACAAGGGGTTATTATTTCCAATTGATTGACTTGGCAGACACGCACGTGGTTTTGTTAGTTACTTCCTTAGCCAGCACCAAAAGTAAATAGGTGCACAGGTACACTGTAAAAAATGAAGGTATTTTTGGGGTCGTTTTAAACGCCTTAAAAGGTACTTTTAATGGAAAAACACCTTAAGGTATTTATTAGTACTACCGATGGCGCTTAAACACACCCTAAGAATTTTTAAGGGTTCTTTTCAATACCATTAGGGTATTTTCGACTTCCGAAGGGTATTTAATGAGTAAAGAAGGTCTTTTTTAAAACCCCAAAAGGTATTATCGAACCAAGCTCGTGAAATTTTTTTCCTAAGCCTACTTTTGTCAAATTAGGCTTAACAATCGGAAACCCCGCGAAATGAAAACTACGCTGGAAATTTTATTCCAAAATCATTGTAAGTCTTATTATACATATTGTTGATATTTATGTTTTATTGGGATCTTAATTGGAGAAAAGTAAAATATCTAATGTCATTAATAGAAGGTAAACTAAAACAAGCGCCCCAAGGTTTAAATTGTATTTTTGTGGATTCAAATGTTAACGCTCGGGAGACTAGAACCCAGCGAAATATCTCTAGCAACCTTGACGAGAGAATAACGCTTGGTGCCGCGTCACTTTTTGGCGGAGGTGATATCTATCTCTGAGTGACTAACAAACGAGTGGAAGCTTGTACCTAGCGCACAATAAGCGGTAAGCGCGTTAGAACGGGAAAACGGGCAGTCTCTTTCACCTCCTTCGTTTAAGTATTCTCTCTGTTTTCTTCGTAGTAGAGACGCGACCCGAGCCATCAATTTAGGCGCAAGCTTAACTTGTATTTAACTCTTTGAAATCGAAGGTTGCTGAAACGCAGATTGAAAGGTAGGCATATCTATTAATTTATATATGTTATAAATCTTCATGATTTTCCAAATTTCAAGTTTCGAACATATGCAATAATTCCTTCACGAGTATGTTAGCTGCTTAGCATAATCCTATCAAGCTTAAGCCTTTGCTAGTTATTTCAACTTGAAGAAGGAGTGAAGCCTGAAGGACTCTTATTTTTTCAGGAACAAACTGAATGTGATTCTGATATAACAGAAAAGGGAAAGTTTATTCTGCCGATCACTGTCCTAAAAGATAGAATAACATGGTATGGAGAAGGTTTTTAACAACCATTAGGTACGGTTTAAACATGATTTAAGTGGATAAACAGGAATCCTGATATGACAACATAAGACACACCTCAGGGTCGTTCAGTAACTGTCCTACACTCTAACCAACTGAGCTACCAAGGCCTACACATGAGACTATTAACGGCAGAACAGAAGTGTTGGTCTAATCCAACTACAGGGCAAGAACCGACCTGTGGTTCCGACACGTAAAAGCAAGGATCGAATGGAGGAGGCTTTTAACAACCGTTGTTGTATTATACAGAGCAGTGGAGTGAAGAATTTTTCTTTATCAGGCTTACCGCAAAGGGAGGATGGGGTAGAAAGTGTTGGCTGAAAATCACCATGAAAAAATAACCCCACTGGTTTGAAATTTTAACTGACACTGGCTGCCAGCGGTAGAAAATGCTTTGGCGAACAGAATTTTAGATAGAATATTTTGATTCACGTGACAATCGAACAATGATGAAGAAGATTAATTTAATTATGATAAAATCGATTAACACAGTTTAAACGCTTAATTCCATTTTAATAATTATAATTTAAATATAATCAAAAATAAATCTAATCGATGAAGCTAATCCTAATCTAAATTAAATTAATCACAATTTTACCAATAAAAGTGATTAAATTTATTTAAAGCTTTATGACTGATTGAAATTTATTGATGATAGAATCAAATTAACTATGATTAGACCAATTATAATTAAAATGGATTTTTCATGGATTATTAATACTAGATCAGAATTTAATAATTACTGGATTAATTTCTCTTATTAATAATTCGTATTAAATAATTAATAATTCGTATTAAATAATTAATAATTCGTATTAAATAATAATTACTGGATTAATTTCTCTTATTAATAATTCGTATTAAATAATTAATAATTCGTATTAAATAATTAATAATTCGTATTAAATAATTAATAATTCGTATTAAATAATTAATAATTCGTATTAAATAATTAATAATTCTTATTAAATAATTAATAATTCTTATTAAATAATTAATAATTCGTATTAAATAATTAATAATTCGTATTAAATAATTAATAATTCGTATTAAATAATTAATAATTCGTATTAAATAATTAATAATTCGTATTAAATAATTAATAATTCGTATTAAATAATTAATAATTCGTATTAAATAATTAATAATTCGTATTAAATAATTAATAATTCGTATTAAATAATTAATAATTCATAATTAGTAATATTTAATTCATAATTAGTAATATTTAATTCATAATTAGTAATATTTAATTCATAATTAGTAATATTTAATTCATAATTAGTAATATTTAATTCATAATTAGTAATATTTAATTCATAATTAGTAATATTTAATTCATAATTAGTAATATTTAATTCATAATTAGTAATATTTAATTCATAATTAGTAATATTTAATTCATAATTAGTAATATTTAATTCATAATTAGTAATATTTAATTCATAATTAGTAATATTTAATTCATAATTAGTAATATTTAATTCATAATTAGTAATATTTAATTCATAATTAGTAATATTTAATTCATAATTAGTAATATTTAATTCATAATTAGTAATATTTAATTCATAATTAGTAATATTTAATTCATAATTAGTAATATTTAATTCATAATTAGTAATATTTAATTCATAATTAGTAATAAATAATTCATAGTAATTTTATATAAATCATTATTCACAATTAGTATTTAATGGTTTATTATTAGTAATTAAAGACTCATTATTAGTATTTAATGACTCATTATTAGTATTTAAAAATAAGTTTGTTGTAAAAGGCCTTTTTGAAACCCATCTTTGTGGTAAATACTAAACCCATAAATTTGTGATTAAAACTAACGTATTCATATATTTGTGATAAAATTCCATTTCTCAAAATCCATAAAACCCATCTTTCTCAAAATGCATAAACGTCTTATAAAAAGCTTTCTTTTCCAAATTAATGAACTTCTTTTAAAAACCAAAATCATAAACTTGTTAAAAACCTCTTTTCAAACCCATAACTTTGTACTAAAATTAAAGTTAACAAACTTGTAACCTCGTGAAAAACCAATTTCTCAAAGTGCATCAACTCGTGTTAAAACCTCTTTTTCAAATGCATGAAACCATAATACAAATCTGGATTTATTTTGATTTTTAAATCATTGTGATGTATGATAACCCATTATTTTGTACAAATAAATCTTCCAGGTTTGCTACTATTTAAATAATGAAAGAAGTATCTTTTATTTTCCCGAAAAATACCTTATATGGTGCCAATTAGTACCTCTAATGGCCGAAAAGGTATTTCTTCACACCCCCAAAGCGAAATTTTGAAGTATGAAAAATACCTTATATGGTGCCAATTAGTACCTCTAATGGCCGAAAAGGTATTATTTAGTACCCCTAAAGTGAAGTTTTGAAGTCTGGATAAATACCTTATATGGTGCCAATTATTACCTCTAATGTCCGAAAAGGTATTATTTCGTACCCCTAAAGCGAAGTTTTGAAGTCTGGATAAATACCATATATGGTACCAATTAGTACCCCTAATGACCCAAAAGGTCTTTTTTCGAACCCCAATAGTATTTTTTTGAAGTCTGAATAAATACCATATATGGTGCTAAATAGTACCCCAAAGGTCTTCATTAATACCCTTAATAGAAGGTATTTTATAATACCCCTAAAGTAGGGTATTAATAAGTACCTAAAAGGGTGCGCCTGGGGTGGCAAGCAGAAATACCTTTAAAGGTATTTATCCGACCCTTTATTTTTTACAGTGTATGTCTAAAGTAACATTTTTGACCTCCCCCCGGTTTAAAAATAGAAAAGCCTGCAAGGATTTAGATTTCATTAAGTACTCACTAGCGCAGAATACTTAATACACGAGCAAGGGATGCTGAATTTAATTGCCCCTTAAATAAAAGTATAAAGGACTACTTGCCCTTTAAAAAATATATTCATGAAGATCCCGCATAGCGGCCGCATATTCACTTAGATTTGGTATTTATAAGGCACGTTTTCAAGCCACTTTTGCTTGCTCGATTTTGCTCAGCCCGGAACTGAAATTTGTGTGTTTCCCACAGAACTGGATTTTGAATTTTTTTTATTAATTTTACTAGCGCTATTATCAAAATTTGACGCGTGGTCACGGCCTAATCGACCATCGATTAACTCGATTGGTTTTTTTTTAATGTTCATGAGGGTAGTATAAAGATATTTGGCGAAACAAAGCTGGCCCGCTCCGTACGCTTTGTGTTAAAGTTGGCTCGTAAAAATTGATTATTTTTTTTAGGATATTTGAGGTGAAATATAGTTTATCCCAGGTTGCTATGGTTAAGGATCGGTAATGACTTTTCGGGGAAAATAGTTTTTCCTTGTTTATTTATTTTGCGCTGCACGAAATTGTGTTTTCAAAATTTATTACACAATATATAGAGTTAGACATAGACCTATTTTTGATTTTAAGTCGTTTGTATAAATAATTTCCCGATCTAAAATTTACAAGATCTAATTTTATATTTATAAGAACTAATTATTTTGTTATATTGATAAGATTTATTTTAGTTTTATTTAATTAGATCTAATTTAGCTATATTTTATAATATTTTCAATCTAATTTTGTTTTATTTTAGATCTAATTTAGTTATATTTTAGATCTAATTTAGTTATATTTTATATCTAATTTAGTTATATTTTAGATCTAATTTAGTTATATTTTAGATCTAATTTAGTTATATTTTATATCTAATTTAGTTATATTTTATATCTAATTTAGTTATATTTTATATCTAATTTAGTTATATTTTATATCTAATTTAGTTATATTTTAGATCCAAATTAGTTATATTTTAGATCAAATTTAGTTATATCTTTGATCCAATTTAGTTATATCTTTGATCCAATTTAGTTATATCTTTGATCCAATTTAGTTATATCTTTGATCCAATTTAGTTATATCTTTGATCCAATTTAGTTATATCTAAGAAATTTTACATCTAATTTGGTTATATCATATATCTTAGATTAAATTTAGTTATATATTTTTGATCTAATTTAGATACTTTTAGATCTAATTTATTCATATTTTAGATCTAATTTATTCATATTTTAGATCTAATTTATTCATATTTTAAATCTAATTTATTCATATTTTATATCTAATTTATTCATATTTTATATCCAATTTATTTATATTTTTGATCTAATTTAGTTATATTTTATATTTTTATATATAAATTTATTATATTAGAACAAGTTTGAGAAGTCTTATTCAGTTAAACATTAGATCTAATTTATAAAACTATATTTTAGATCTAATTTGTATCTTATATTCATTGCAAAACTAAATTTTAAATAGAATTACATATATACATATATATCTCATTATGTCCTATAAGGTATTATATAGTCAAAATTTATGTTAATTCTCTCTATATATCCAAGTAAATTTAATTCAACTTTATCAAAATATTATAATTTTCTTAAAATTTTCTTATCTACTAGAGCTTTTACAAATCCTGATATCGTTGACTGTACAACACTTCTCCAACATATTACTGTACATATAGAAATGAAAAGGGGTTCATTTCATTATGCAGGCGATGCCGAAACACTTAGGGATCAGATAATAACCAGAGTTTCATCTTAAGCATGTATACGAAAGAGGCGCTTATGAAATAATTTACGATAGAAAATTGTAAATTTTTCGAAACGGTCTTGCACGCTGGAGAAAGGTATGGAGCCCCTAGCGAACATCCTTTTGGTCTTTTCGGATCTCCACCCGATTCAGGATGTAAGCTTAAGCTTATACTGTAGCTGATGAGGTTAAAGGTCACCACTAATAAGGCATCTCAGACTTTCCCTAAATTGTTCTCGTACACCGAATCAGGTTTAGACTTCACCGTGTATATATCTAGACTCCCTTCAACCAATCTTTAAAGGGATTGTATCATAATCTGCTCTAACTATGGGACTAAAACACTCTCCTTGATAAAGGTTAGAACGATTTGTAGACGGACACTCTCAATAGAGAGAGAGAAACGGTGAAAATAAACCTATCTTAGATATATATAAAGATCTATAGCAAAACCTGGCATTCATACGCGTCCTCTAACGGACTAATAAAGAGAGAGAATAGGCAGACATGGTTTTGATATTACTTTTGACACAGTCTGCCGTTAGAGTACGCTTATTAACACAAGGTTCTATCTTTATTAAGATAGGTGCCCATTGTTAATATGTCTTAGTTCAAATACTCCTGGTCCGATTACAATATCCTTTAAAGCTTAAACATTGATTTGTAGCGACGCGAATAAAGTATTGGGATACGTGGAAAGTTGATTCAGCAATTTCAATTAAACGGAAAAACAAATGAATTAGGCCGTATTTAAGAGTATTGACGTCATGACGTCGTCTTTTTACTCCATTTCTTATTTCGCTAGCAAAATCATCAGCAAAAGATAATTAAGTTTTAACGCTATAGTATTTTTATTTTCACGACACAATACCTTTAATTTTCCGTTAAAATTAAAAAAAATGTGCACGAAATTCTTATTCGTGTGATATTATCCCTTAAAGATATTAAAACAAGGATATCAGAGCATCTTAACTTTATTCGCGCTGACATCTCAGCCTGATTCCGATTCATTAGATCAAAGGCAGCGCCGCACGCCCGATATAACGGTAAAAGATATTCTCACGAGAGACCAACCCTCCCCTCTTCGCTTTCTGCTCCATCGTCGAACCAATCCCCATTAAGAGAAACAACAAGTTAGATAAGACCACCAAAACTTTTCAAAAATTAATAGCCGAGTTAATTAAAACTTGTAAAGTTCCTTTAATTGGATGATGCTGCTGGAGCTCCAGAGCTCTATATACAGATGTATATATATTTTAACAAACCCACTTCTTAGATAAAATTAAGGGTTGTTCACACTACGTCAATTGTTACTTAATTAATCTTTTATATTAGAGATAAGGATCGTTCGTATAAATGCCTGAAATTTAATTATCTCGGGTTTTAATTAACTCTTGGACAGCGCTGTTCAATATCGAGATAAGAGTTCGTAAAACTTACAAAAGGGTTCTTATTGTAATAATTAAAACTTGAATAAAAGATTTAAAATACAATTTACATTTGCAATTTTTAACATTTAAATTGGTTTTAACTTTTTCCTAATCATTAGCAGGGTTTCAACAGAATTTTCTGTATAATATTCTGCCTTTTTCCAGGTTTACCCTGACCATATTTCAGCATTTTCTCCAGTGGCGACGCCACGGGTATGCTGAATAGGCTTAAGTCTTCTTTTAATTTCAAAGGAGACAGAAAGGGCCCCAAATTCTAATCGATGGGAGCCCCTAAACTGATTAAATAGCCCCCAAAGGTTTAGCCTACGTGAAAAAATTTCAGAATTTTTCCTTGACCGAAAGACGATAAATTCCTATTTCTCCGAGACATTATTTGTACTTAAGTCAGTTTTACAGGTATTCCAAATTCTGTAACCAAACTCGCTGACTTTTTGAATTGACACAAGTTTAAATTTAAATAATCTTCAAATTCCCTGACACTAGTAAAAAAAATACTAATTAACATTACGATAGAAATCGAGTTTTAACTTACTCGGAAAGAAGACTTAAAGGGAGAATGCTACCTAAATACAAGTGATTTATTTTATTGATTGCTTATCGTTTAAATAGGCCTAATCCAACAGCAATTTAAAAAATATATGTATATTTATTAAACTAGAAATAATTTTAAAACTTACCAGGAAAATAGGCTTAGCTGGGACTAGCGATGGCTCTTATATGATCGGTGGTTTAGGATATCAGTTTAGGATATCTCCATGAATCCAGCTAAGCCTATTTTGATGGTAAGTTTTCAATTTATTTGTAGTTTAATATTTGTTTGTAAATTTTTTTACTGTTGGATTAGGCCTATTTAAACCATAAAGAATCGATTAAAAACACTTGTTGTTAGGTTGCATTCTCCCTTTAACAGGGATTCGATAATCTGGTCAAAGAACAAAAGCGAATTCCTCTTAAACCTAGTTTGAAATATTCTGAGGTTAAAGATGAGATATAAAACTCTCTATGGATCCCTGTTAAGCCTACTTTAATTGATTTAAAGCTTAATATTTATTTCAATTGGGACTATCTAAACGATGAGGATTCGATGGAACATTACATATTCTCGGGCTTCATTCTACCTTTATTATTGTGTTAGAATCTAAATTAATCTAGAATTGTAATGCGAACGCAACTTCGAATAAAAGAGACGCGAGATATAGAGACGATCGAGTTGACAAAGTTTCGGAGAAAAATGTTACTTTCAGAGCGGATATTAAGAACTACTTTTAATCCCAATGAAATCTAACATCGTATAACAATACGCTTCAGTCTTATCTTAGTTCGAAAACTGCTTTTGCACAAAAATGTAGCAATTATAAAGTTTGTGGTTGTTCGGTTTTGAAGAGCCGCTCGGGCTTTTGAACTGAGGGGACCATGCGTGGTTCCGAAGGGAATAAGCACGATTTTCGCCCATACACGCGACCATTCAACTATCCGGTAAGCGAGCGAGACACCAAAAACTTTTATCCCTTTGAAATTTAATAAACAAAAGGGTAAAAGGACCCCCCAAACCAAATTAAAAGGTCCCGACGTATAAGAGCTCGCCAGCACCCGGCTTAATTCACCTGATCGTATAATGAATGGAAATTAAAACAATATTTTTCAAAAGGCTGGACCCTTAGAAATAGCATGGACGCGCGCGAGCTGAATTATATACGTTAAGATACGAGGCATTCAGTCTAAGATATCAACATATATTTAACTAAACAAGTACACTTTGAATGTGGTGATGTTTCAAAGGTGTAGCCTACAACGAGATGAATTCTCGTGTTGAAACTTGGAATGATCTGGTGGTAAAAGCGCGGGAAAGTTGTCATGGCAACCCCACGCCCGTCATTTATTTCCCAATGGGAGAGTCCGCCAAAAGGTTCCCAGGTAAAAATTTCCGCACGCGCCCACACCTTGCGCCATATACATGGCATAAAAAAAATGGTAACTAGGCTATCATAGATGTGCTACAGCAAAAAGAAAAAATTGGATAAAGTTGTGAGGTGTTAATATTGTCTTTTCAAGATTAAAATTATTAGTTTTTAAATGTTAGATTTATCTATAATGTTTAAAAACTTAATTTTAAATTTAAAACAATAAAACTAGTTTTCAATGTACAATATGCTCAATGTTGAACGAATTATCAAGCAATTATCGTTTCAATGTTGAACGAATTTTCATGTAATTATCGTTTGAATTTTGAAAGAATTCCCAGGTAACTAGAGCAGGTAAAACGCTATATAGGAATAAATATTATCAGAAGCCGATGAAACCCTCCTTTGAAGTCTACTACTCCAATGTTCCATATAGCGCTCCTCTCTGTATGGGTAAAATTCCCAATTTTACGAGTTAGAAGGGGTCCTACTTCATCCCCCCTGTCTACGGAAAATTGGAAATTCTCTCTCTCCACAAACGACGACGTTTTTTGGACGAATTCCAAGGCTGCTAGAGATATTCGCTCGACGAGCTCCCGCTCCGAAAACATCTACCGTTAGGAGGCGTACGAATCGCGCCTTTTGAGAATAACCCATACAGAGAGGCGTAGACAAGACCCGGGAGCAATAGACTTCAAAGGAGGGTTTCATCGGCTTCTGATATTATGATATTGATGATTTTCACGTGTGTTTAACTTTGCCCCCAAATTCAACAATTATTTATCTATACTTTAGCACGGAAGTAATGAACTTCTGATATTAAGAAATCGTTTATACTTTAAACGTGTTCGGCAACTTCAATATTGTCATATCAAGTAGGCACCAAAGCACCTTTCTATAGACAATAGAAATTGAAAATTAAAAGGCGCCTTTTTTTTTGGTCCCCATGGAGTCCCAAGTGAATTTATAAGTAGGCTTTATATACAACTTGGGTTGCGTACCTTTGAAATCGCCATATACCGATGCACTGTAGAAGTAATTAATCGTACACGTAATTCGTTCAATTTCTCAGACTTCCTAAATTGTGGGAGTACTATTTCACAACATTTCTTAATCAATAAAATATAAGGCGGATATTTTTTTCTAATAAAAAATATAACTTATAAGTTCGACCTTCTTAACCTAAATAACTTCTTGATAACGTATACCCCTTTTCCATAAGTTATAACTTTATATTATTAAAAATAATGAGTTTCTTCGAGTTTAGTTTATAAATGATAGCAGAAGCAGGGGCAGATTAATACATAATATAAAACCTCGAAGGAAAAGAAGTAGTCGTTTCAAACTTCTCTCGAGCATCTGTCTTTATATGTACGTTTCCAACTTTCCAAGTATATACGGAATGGTTTCCAAAAGTGGGACGGTGAAATTTTTTTTATCAGTCTTCGACGAAGGGCGGCGAATATCGAAAAGTTAATTAGGAGTTGCCTGGATGGATCTGATATCTTCCTTCTCTATAACCCTCTCCGCTATATACGGCACAAAAAATAGCCCCTAGTGTAGCTCGGAGCAGACCATGCTGCGGGAGAAAGTGAGACCTTTTATGAGCTCGAATGAAGCTCAGAGTTCGTTGGGGAAAAGGGTGGAATTTTACGAAGCTTTTAATCTAGTAAAGGGTAAATCTCACGAACCTTTTACTTTTTTCACAGGTAAATCACGCTTCAAGTTTACAACAAGGGGTATTATGATTGGTATGTGGTTCTGAAAGTTTTGTCGTCAGAGCTTTCGCCCGTGGAGAGAGGATAAAATACAAGACTCGAAACGGTCGAGATACAGAATTCGAAATTGCCCTTTCTAGCGGTTTAGATTGGAACTAAGTAGGCGGTTTCTAATATTACTCTGAACGAGGGTGAAAATGTATCGAAGGAAAACAACTCTCCCCTCTTTCTCGTGAAACGAAGGAGCGTGTCTCGCCTGGCCGTCGCGATTTCGAGTCGGATATAAAATCACTCGACTTGAAAAAGAAGCGAGGGCAATAACATGGTAAAAATTGTAAAATGAATAGAAGCTTCAGCGACAGCTTTTCCAATCCAAACTATATGTATTCAACTTCCGGAAAACTGTGCAACGCGATTGGGTGTGAGATAGAAACCTCTAACTTATCAATGTCTCTCTTGCCGGTTCCCTATTTTCTATGGCAGATATTGCGGAGCTTGTTCACTTTGTAAAAGGCTTTATAGCGTTGTCTTTCTTGTCTATAGGGATTTAATGGTCTTAGGTACCAGACTTTCTCTTTGATTCTTGGAGGAGCTTAGACAGGGAAGGTAAAATAAGGGGGTAATGCCTAAATCATGGCTCCTCGGAACCGTGAAAACTGTTTACGAGGCAATAATAATCTCTCGAGAGAGGGACGCGCGGACGCGATGGCTATTTAAAATTTATTGTTTTAATTTAAAAGAATCCACCCATACCTCGAGCCACATACACACATACCTACGACAACGTGAGCTAGCTTATACGTCTAAAGAATTATTAGAGTCCCAAAAGTAGACAAGGATCCTGATCCAGGAGGAGACTAAATCAATAGGGGAGCCGGCCATCTATACTGAAAGTTTCTTAAAACTTTTTAAGCGGGTTAAAAGAGTTTTAATTGGAATTGTCTAGAGGTATACCGCGTGTGTAAGGATTTTCCTATTCGTTTGGAGGTTTTTGGAGTTAAGTTCGGAATTTATTTAAGGGATGTACGTGTCTGTATATTATTTTATAAAACATGTGGTAAGCTTTTATTCTCTGGCTTAACTAGCGAACAAAAACTGAAAAAAAGGTATAGCTAATGGAAAACAGCTAACCAAATTAAATTGTATTATAATGGTTGATTTTAGCTCGGATTTTAGACCATTTTCCGAGAACAGAGAGATTAAAATAAATTAATGGATGAGGTCGAAAGCTTTTCGAGCGGTTTTTTCTAAAGTAAAAGCTCCTTAAAAGTGATGCTGTCATCGATTTCTAGTGAAAAAGAAATGTAATTTCGGTATTTTCCGAAAGATTGTTCAAAATAAATCTTGCGCATATGCATACAGAAACCATATAAAACATTAACGTAAACCGTATAGAAACAATTTTTTTACAATTGGCATCTAAAGATTTGGGAACCAAAAAATCCCAACATTAAACGTCATCACTAAAGCCGCGTTACAATTATATAGCCCAGGGCCAGAATAAATTGGGGCTAAATGGTCATTGGCCCTTGGAATTTAGCTAATGGAAATCTTAGTCCCTTTCAAATTTAAAGTGGACACCGTGGCCAAAAATAACCATTATTAAACAACAATTAATCTTTAGAAAGTTTTTTAACTCATAAATAAATTGTGCCTTATATTATAATCAAGGGTATGCAACCTCATGGATGATTATGATGAAGAGCAACAAATGGAGGGAGGAAACAACACTTAGGAAACATCGAATGTCTAAAATTAAGTTCCAAGGGCTACAGAGTAAAGTAATTCCACATTATCGGCAGTGTACGCGAAAACCATGACTCCGTGATCTATATTCGAGTGAACAGATCACGGGCGATTTGCGAAACTGAAATTTGATTGGCTGAAAAAGTATGGAGGACGATTTAAATAAATCAGGAGGAAAACCACAGATTTTAAAACTTAATTATATCAGAATTATATACAATATTAAAAAGTAGTTATGTAATCTTATCTTGAACACGATAAATATTACATTTAACGAAAGTCTTAAACCTTTAAAGAGGGTTGAAGGCGCACAGCGATTTAACTTTTAAACAAGAGATTTTCTTTTAAAATATTTAATGCTCGGTATTTTACCCGCCAAAAACATCAAGTCGAAAAAAAAAAAATTGTGTTATTATTTATTCAGAGAACAAAAATATGAACTCCATATTTAATATCTTTCAAGCTTTTTTTTTTTTTTTCTGTCAACGAAAATAGATCCAACGGGTCAAAAGGTACAAGAATTACTTTATAGAGACATAAAAATACCATGGATTCAAGCCTTAAGATGGATTAAATCAAGTTTTGCAAACAAAACCTGAATAAAGAAAATGTTCGCTATCCATATACACTAAACATATTACAGTGGTTCTGTTTTTACGTCGCCAAGGCTTAAGCTGTTATTTTTCTAGTTTTTCGTCTATAAATATACGAGGTTTGTATAGGAATGAAGGGAAAGGTTTGGGAAGGAAACTAACTTTAAGGGGTGGGGCCTGAATGTTCCTAGCTAGCTTTGAACCTATTAATCATATCTATACGAATACGCGGTAAGTTTATAAATGGATTTGTTTTTTTGTAATCTTACTCAAGCTTCATACATCAAATTTTACCTTTTAAAGGCGGGCGAGAGTGCCCTATAGGAAAAAAATACAGATTTTGAAAAAACGCACATGGGTTAGCCACGACATTTATTTCGTTGCCAAAAAAATTTCACCTGTACTTTCCTAATATAAGACACGCGGTATTTCACGAGGCGGAAAACGTGGCAAGAATTCGTTTTCTAAATTCCGACTAAACTTGTCAGATTATATTCAAGAGATAACGCGTGAAGTATGAACTACATTGGCATCTTTGAAATTGTACTCAAACCATTTCGAATATTGAAATCGACTTTTCGATCATTTTGAATGGGGAAATCGAGTTTTCAAACTATTTCGAATGTGGAAATCGACTTTTTAAACCATTTCGAATGTTGAAATCGACTTTTCGAATGTGTAAATCGAGTTTTCAAACCTTTCGAATGTGGAAATCGACTTTTTAAACCATTTTGAATGTTGAAATCGACTTTTCGAATGTGGAAATCGAGTTTTCAAACCTTTCGAATGTGGAAATCAACTTTTTAAACCATTTCGAATGTTGAAATCGACTTTTCGAATGTGGAAATCGAGTTTTCAAACCTTTCGAATGTGGATATCGACTTTTTAAACCATTTCGAATGTTGAAATCGACTTTTCGAATGTGGAAATCGAGTTTTCAAACCTTTCGAATGTGGAAAATCGACTTTTTAAACCATTTCGAATGTTGAAATCTACTTTTCGAATGTGGAAATCGCGTTTTCAAACCTTTTTCGAATGTGGAAATCGACTTTTTAAACCATTTCGAATGTTGAAATCGACGTTTTAAACCATTTCGAATGTTGAAATCGACGTTTTAAACCATTTCGAATGTTGAAATCAACTTTAGAGAATTCTACGAACCAAATGGAAGCCCAATATTTCATTTTAAATTTTTTTTTATTTAAATTGAAATTCCTGTTGCATCAAAACAGTTTAATTATTTGAATTTCGTCACCTACGTTCAAGATTTCCCCAAAACAGTTGGAACGACATAATATGCACTGATTTTGTGATTATTTTGGAACTTTACAATTGATTTTCGGTAAGTGTTTGGACGAAAACATTGATTAGAAACTAGCGAAAGCTAAAATGGAAATTCATAGAATAATTCGTAATAAATGAAGTATATACGTAGAACGTAAAAAAATATTTTAAACAAGATTAAAGCTTAGAAAATTATCCTGGAAGATCGGTGGATATACATTATTGATATGAGGTTTGTAAATTTAATGATGATAATCAACTTATACTCAGAACAAATAAATTCTCTTTTCCTTAATTTCATGATTTTCACAGAACAATTACCTAAGTTTTGCCTGACACTAATTTTAAGAGTTTTGCCTTAATCACGCGAGTCTTTGAAAAATCCATATAAATTAGAAATTTACTATTTCATTTAGCCAATGAAATAAAAAAATGATAAAAAAAGCGAAAAATACTGTAAATAAATAAAAATAAAATTTCGCGGGAGCATTTTTCCGCCGAAAGAAAACTAAATTTTAAAATAAAATAAGAAATTCACGCTGAGTAAGAAAAGGAAGCGCGTGCCGAAGAGTATCTGGCAGGAAAAGGAACGAGTGTTCCAATATATAGAATGATGAAGATCACTAGCTAACAACTCTCACCATGGAAACCAGGTCTGCGCCGCCACGAGCTTGATAGGGACGATCAGGTACATCACGAAATAGTTCAGGGGGCGGAGGAGGAAAATGATAGGAAGTGTACTAAGGGAGGAAAAGGTGGGTGCCAACCGACCGACGGTGGGGTCGTACCCTCAACCCAAACCCCGCGAATATAAAGGGCTTTCTCTTGTTATGGAGCGAGAGATAGAAGAGGGAAAAAGAAGGCTAAGTTTAATATCCAGCGCTCCGCTAACGAGAAGAAACGAGCTACATTTGGACAAATAATAGATGGACCCCAGACTCCATGGTCCGCCTGGACCACGCCACGCGCGCAGGGTCTCCTCAAATTCCTCTCAATATACCTATACTGATCCTGTAATATATAAACCTATCCATGGAGTTAAAATGAATGGACTAGAACTTTCGATTGGGCTTGATTTTTTAAAGATGGTATGAAAAGGAAAACAAATGAATACCGTCAGAAACTGACCCAATATCTCTAATTTTCTTTAAGGGCGTATAATACCCACAGAATCTCATCATTTTAACTTTAAAATCTCTTCGAAATCGATAACTCTCTTACACCAAATATGTGGATGCGGACAGTTATAAAATCCCGTAGATTTTTAAAAGTTCAATATCACAAAATATTTTTAATTTTTAAATGAATAATAAATTTAGCAGAATGAAAATCAAAAATCTCTCTAAAATAAAAAAAAATCCTATTCTATGTCGTTCCTAATAAAATGGGGATTTAAATTTAAAAAGTACAAACGAAAATTTAAAATCAAAACGAACTTCAAAATATTAAAAATTAATTGTGAAACATCAAAACGAAGTTCAAATGTCAGAATGGCAGTTGTTAATTTTGTTTCGCCCTAAAGACATACATGTCGAAGTACTGCGTGTTTTAGTCCAAATTTTTGGAAATAAAATACGGTCAGAATCTATGATCCCTTTCCCTTTGTGCATTTTTTCAATAGAAATTTAACTAGAGATGAATACGGTTGATGATGTCATGCTATAGTTTCTTAAATTGTATGATTCTACTTTGGATTTTCTTTGCCGATACAGATCGGGCCTATTTTAGGGTGTTGAGGGATCTCGATTATTATTTTTCACAGTCCATTTATGTGGATATCTTAGCTTCATTATCGTTTCATTCAATCTCATTGCGTGGATAGACACTAAAATTGGTATCAATATGAGTTTGCAACACGTACAACGTCTAAACTATACCCATCTTTCTAAGAAATCAAATCAAAAGAAATGAAAAGAATCGATAGCTTTATACTCACTGAAAACTAAAATCTAATATGACAATATAAAATCCCCGTTCTTTACCTTTTCGATACAAGAGGGTTCTTCTAGATTTTGTACGCCTATAGTATTACAAACTAACTAAAGCTACAGCGTATTAATACGTAACGTTAAATTCCGTAGGGAATAAAATAGTTTTAACAAACAAATCGCGAACGGGAATAGAGATTCATGGACGTGTTTTTAACGTTACTCGCTCGCACCCCCAATATAAAGTCAATCAGAAGATCCGAGGGCGAGTGGCGAAGGAGGGATGATATCAACCTCCCTTTAAAATTGTAGGCGTTGTGGATAGTCTATTTCATCTTGATTTGACAACGCGTACAAAGATAGGTTCATTTAACCTCCAAGTAAATATATTACAGGGATAACACGTAGACTAGCTTTGTAGTTGGTATCAATACAAGATGGAATATAATATAGTGTATATCCACTAGCGTCGTGACAGGTATGGTTCGGTCCGTAGGTAATCGGTGCTGTCTGGCAAGCTCCCTAGATTTGTGGGTGGATTAGCTTTGGTTGGAAACATGGAACTTATATGTCTAAAGAAGGGGATGACGGGATGACGTGATAGATCGATGGCCAGGGTGATTTTTGTCATGTTTATAATCTTTGGCAATACATATACGCGTTTAGAAGCAGGTACATATTGAAAAGTACACGACTGTCTTGCTGTCGGTAAATATATTCTTGTTTTTGTCTAAAAAACTTGGCTAGAAGATCATTTAAAATCTAGGACTTGTAGTAGACATCGTTATATATATATTCTTTCATCCAACCAACCCTATTCTAAAAACAATATAAACCGTAGTCCTGTTTCAGGAATATATTGAAGAAAAACAATTATAGGTATTCTTCCTCAATTTAGCATTTTTTTCTTGAACACGAGTTCAGTTCAGTAATCACTTGTTAGACCAGCTCATTTTAGACAAATCTCCAAATATATATTAGTTCGAAATATCAATATTTACCACTCATAAAATTAAAACAAAGAACCAGAACGTTCAACGGATAAAGGTTGCCAACTGGAGTTTAAACGCGAGTTAAGCTTAAAGGTACACAACAAAAGTCAACCATCTTTCATTTTTGAAGTGAAAGAAAAACAGCCCGAGGAAGAATTAACGCTAACACGCTAAATTAACATAATTAAATATGTAAAGGACACTAATTTTTTTCCGTTATTCGGCCAGGGCAATCTCAACATCTAACACAATTTAAGAAATAAAAAAAATATTCGAGACTAATTAATTTAGCTTTTTCGTCTCTCGCTCTCTGTGATGTTGTAAATTAATATTCTAGCGAGGTTTCGTTTACTGGCTAACACGTATATAGAAAAGAAACCTCATAAATTAAAGATGAAGTTTTTTTTATTTTATTTAAAAAAATATTTTTTTTTTTCCTTTTTACAAAGGACAGGGTCATTTAAATTAATGTTTTTAGTTACTAATATTTTAAAATACAACTCACTGAGAGCGATAAGATTAAACCATAAACTCAATATTAAGATTTTTTCGAGTGTACCGAAATTAGTTGTAATTTTATAAGTATCCCCATCATGTGACGTTAAAACGCGCGTGGATTGAGAGAACACTTTCACGCACATTTTTAATTGTGACACTTCCGGTATAAAAAGGTAGATACTTCCCGAAGACAATAACTGCCCTGCTCGTTGTCAGATTTTGTACTAATTGGCTTCATATTTTGAAGCTCTCATTGAGTTCTACTTGAATATCTTGTTAACTAATATTTAAATTAATGATGTCACCACTTTCTCGTGAAACTAAATGGAATTTGAGTACTTAGCATCTACGAAGAGATCGTTAAAAAACGATCAAAATAAGTTTTCTTATGTCTTAGAAAACATTTGCACAACAGTAAAAAATACTATAAAATAACCATCTTCGAAATTTTTAAATCGGTTTCTTTCGTGACAGTATTTAATTCAATCCTATAGTTTATTTTAAACTTATTATTTATCACAAAGTATAAAATATTTATTTATAACGTTTTTGCAATTTTAATTGTGAATTTATTTAAAACTAATCAACCGTTAAAGGGAGAATGCAACCTAACAACAAATTATTTTTTATCTATTCAATATCGTTTAAATGTGCCTAGTTCGCCAGTAAAAAAATTAGAAATAAATATTAAGCTATCAATTTAAACCTAGCTGGATTCATGAGATCCTGATTTTCTTCGAATTGATGGATTAGCGACCAATCCAATGTTATTGTATGGAGATCTCGTCTTTACGACGGGCCTTTGCTCATTGGTCGATGACCCTTCAATGCGAAGAAATTCAGGATTTCCATGAATCCAGCTAAGCCTATTTTCCTGGTATAGGTTTTGAATTTATTTCTAGTTTAATATTTAATTGTAATTTATTTTACTGGTGCATTTGGTCTATTTAAATGATAAGGAATCGATAAAAAAAGTACTTGAACTCTCCCTTTTAGAAGCAAAATTTTGAATATAGATTTTTAATAGTATGTAAAACTCAAAAATATATTTCCGATTTAAATGAGACCTTTCCTTTAATTTCTCTTTCAGTTTCTATAGGCATAAGTATAACACAAGAACACGAACATTTTTCCTAAGATTAATCTTGTCTCATATAAAAAAAATATATTAGAAAAAAGTTTGGTTGCATGTGCGTGACTTTGTACTAGAATTTACTTAAAAATTACCGCCGAAATGGAAGAAAAACCATTAAATGAAACTTATATATCTTTTTTTTAACCCCTAGCTCAACCCCCTTTTAGAGATTAAATAAAGACGTAGAGAATTCGTGGGACCCCTATGTCAATATCGCGGCCAAGACGATATATTTAACTGTTTCAATTATTTAGTTTTTCAAGAGCAATAGGTATATATATTTAAGTTTTCAAAAACCTACCACCTATAACTTAAACGTAATGTTAGCGGAAGAATTATGGTTTGATATTATTGGGTAGGATGGTTTCAGAATGCTTGGTATTCCGAGCAAGCAATGGGTGAAAATTTAAAGGCACGAAGAAAATAATAAATTTCCTATAAACGCTTTATATAAAGTTTTAAAAGGAAATTTTGATGGCCAAAAAATCGTTTTTAGTTCAAACTTCTTTAAATTATTTTGTTCTATATATTTCACAGAAAAATATTGAACCATTTTCTTGCAAATAGAAATTGAAACCCTCGTTTTGATCAAATTGTTTTCGTGAGAAGACGTGGCGTGGTCAAATTATGGCGCAATTTGTAGATTCGTCGCCAAACACGGCAAATAATCTCCTGATGATTATATGGACCTAGTCTATTTATTTTATCGGGAATGCCATCAAAGTTAATCAATCCTTGATAAAAGCTACATAAAAACCAGTCTCTTCTTAATTGGGAATCATTATTAACAATTACTAATAAGCTTACTTTTAGCGCGTGCTTTTAATTGCTAGTGGTTAACTCTAGGCTTGTTAAGTGGAAATAGTGATGAACTGGTATACATTGAAAAAAAGTAAAAAAAAAATAGTAGCCAAAAAAATAGAATAAATAAACAAACAAATGAAAAGAAACAGTAGAACTACGAAAGAAAAACAGGATTTTGCTAATAAAACAAGGATAATTTCAAGTTAGGTATAATTACGACAGTTACAATAACAACTAACTCTATTTCAGCCCTGACCTAATTAAAGCCAAAAAATAAAGCAAATTAAAAGAGGTATTAAATCTAATTAAAGCAGATGATAAACCTAATTAAAGCAGATGATAAACCTAATTAAAGCAGATAATAAAGCTAATTAAAGCAGATAAAGCTAATTAAAGCAGATAATAAAGCTAATTAAAGCAGATAATAAAGCTAATTAAAGCAGATAATAAAGCTAATTAAAGCAGATAATAAAGCTAATTAAAGCAGATAATAAAGCTAATTAAAGCAGATAATAAAGCTAATTAAAGCAGATAATAAAGCTAATTAAAGCAGATAATAAAGCTAATTAAAGCAGATAATAAAGCTAATTAAAGCAGATAATAAAGCTAATTAAAGCAGATAATAAAGCTAATTAAAGCAGATAATAAACCTAATTAAAGCAGATAATAAAGCTAATTAAAGCAGATAATAAACCTAATTAAAAGATAAACGAATTTAAAACTTTTACTTAGAATTGAAACTGCGTGCAATAAAATTAGTTAAATTCATAATGAAACATCTAAAAACTTCGCCTTGGTTAACGATTTAGGTCACACAATCTATTCTCACAATTCCACCATCCCTTTAAGAACAAAGATTATATAAATCTATATATGTAATTCATGAAAGGGGCTTATAAGACTATCGTCGACAGTTTAAATTGAAAGCATAAATTAAACCGAACATAACCGGTTAAGAATATAAATTAAATTTTGCAAGCAAGATTGTCGTCGCACGCTATAGCGTTTTTAATTTTTTGTGGGCTTAGAGCTTAGTATAATTAATCAAGTAAAAAAAAGGGGCTTCATTACGCGTTCCCACATTCTTTCTGGCGGCGACCGACAGGGGAAAGTTTAAAACTAATTACCCGGAGGAAAGAATTAAATAATTATATATGGTTTCAAATTTTATGCACCTCTCGCCATGTTTAATATTATAGGCTACACTACAAACGCGTTTGATAAAGTGTTGGCGAAATACGATTTAAACAAGAATGTTGTTCTATAATAACTGAGAAAGGAAATAGACAATTATACACGGTCGGTATGTACTTTTAAGAGTTTTCTACAAATATAAAACTAAAAGTAATCGAGTACTATGATATTAAATTAAAGAAATAGGCTGGAGATTATATTTTTACCAGTTGTAAACTCGAAATATATTATTTAACTTTCTATGATTCGAATTAAATCGAAGCCCACGTTATTTCTTCGTCGATATCGGTTAAATATGGTTTTCTTGAGACATTTTGTCTGATATTTTATTCATACACGCAAGGGGCTGAGTTTTTTCTTCGAATTTATAAGGGGTCCGCCAAGTTACGAGTTAATCTTAGAAATCCATTTCGTTCCTATATGGCTCAAGTTTACAAATGTCTAATATTTTTCAATATATCTTGTTTAAAATTGCCCCGAAGACATATATGTCGAAGTGCTTAAAGGAATATTACCACAAATTTTTGTCCTGGTACGATATTAGGGGACACTTCAAGGATTCAGAAAATGTATAGCTACGTTCACACTTGACACTTTGGAACCGTTTTCAAACCGTTTCGAATATTTAAATTGATTTTTTAAGATATTAATTTTGTTTTTTGATCACAAGTCTATACGGGTGACCCCAAAATTTTATAATATGACCTTTCCAAAACGTTTAAAAACGGTTTAAAATCTGTAGTGTGAACGCGCCTTGTGTTTAGGAGTGTGCACAAGGCCAACAAACTCGGACATCTACTATTGGTGGCTTTCACGTGTCGCGTGAACCAATAACATTATACGGTCAAGTCATATCGATGTTTCGATCGAAGATTTATCAAAAATATGATTTTTTAAATGGATACAATATTAAATTTATTTTAAATCGATATGAACTCTTAAAATAGGCCTAAAATTATTCTAAAAACTCGGCTAAGGTTTCGTGGCAATTCGCGGTTAATTATAAAAGTTGCAAAATTAGGCTCGTAGAAATATCTAGTTTATTTCAAAGGACTCAGGTTCTGGTGCAAAATTTAGAGTTCGCAACTTCGATAACTAACTTCAAATTACTGCGAAACCTCCAGGGAGTTTTGCCACGATTTTTACGCAAATTTTAACAATCTAAATCGATTAAAAATAACATTTTATCAGAGTCTAGTATCCCTTGAATCTTTTTTTAGAAAACTTGTCATAAGAGAAAGGTTTCGCTAACACCCATTACGTTTTAAATAGGCATATAACGCGTTTTATTTAAAAATATATATATTCTAATTACAACTGGCCTCGCGGGAAATCGAACCCAGGTTCTCCAACACAGGATTCGGATAATCAGAATTTAGTGACGGTAACCGTCACTAAATTCTGATTATCCATGGGGGAACATGTTACAACAACGTTTCTGTAATTTCGTACTCCCTCGCGAAATTATAACCAATCTTGGGGCGTTACTTGAATTAACAATAGAAAATGTGTAAGTCTGACCCTAAATGGAAACCTTCGACTCTTTGTCGCTCAAATTATAACCAATCATGGGGTGTTATTTAAATAAACAATAGAAAATGCCTGATCCTTTGAATTTCACAAGTAAATGGAAACCTTCGACTCTTTTTCGCACAAATTATAATCAATCTTGGGGTGATATTTAAATAAACAATAGAAAATGCCTGATCCTTTGAATTACACAAGTAAATGGAAACCTCCCACAATTTTTCGCACAAATTATAACCAATCTTGGGGCTTTATTTGAATAACAAATAGAAAATTTTTGACCCTTTGGATTACACAAGTAAATTTAAATCTAAAACTCTTGGGCGCGCAAATTTTTCTACTGTTTCGCCAAAAATCGGCATTTTAATTTGAAATCAAATTATTTTTTCACTAATTAAAATTAACGTTCCCATGAGCTTCTTGGTTCAATCTTTTAGAATTTTTCCTTTCTACAAGGTTTGATAATATCAAAAGCTTGCATAATTAAACTCCTTCGTAAATCCAAAGATGTATAAAATAATAAAAATCTAAAAAATTGCTAGGCTTGCGTAAAACTCTTTAAAGGGACGAACTAAACCAAAGGTAAAGAGGAAAAGTTCAGGCAGGTCTGTTCATTTCAAAAGCGGGAACTATAGATTACTCGCAAACAAATCACGTACGGAGATAACAGGTATGGTGAGTGTTTGAGTCCCTTGATGATAGAATGGTCCTGATATATTATTAATGGAGCAAATGTTTCGCGATATTATACCTTTAAGTTAAACTTAAATTCCCATTTTTCTGGCCAGGAGAGCTACAAAATCTTCAAAAGCGAAAAGTGGCTTATTTCCTCCTAAACGGAAATGGAAAGCGAACCGCGCTGTCGAGAAGGCAGCGCCGAGCTTAATATTTTGACTGATTTGCCCCTTCCTATACGGTGGGGAGACTTAATTTGAATTCCTTCTTTCAACTGGTCGACTGTGGGCGTTCTCGAGCCCGGCTCCCCTTGTCCATCTTGATATCCGTATGGGAAACGGGTACACGGTCTGACCTCGCGACAAAATGTCCTTGCCCATATTTCTATATGGCGCAATTATACCTTATGCTAGTTTTTCCACGTTAACCGTTTCTACACGAGGCTACGATACACTATAAACAATGAGTTTTCAAAGAGAAGATGAACTGGATATTCATTTTATTTTTTAAACAAATTGCTCATAAATCGAACATAATGTTCAACTTATAACGTGGGTTGTTTATAGGGGGAGCTCTATAGGGTCCCAAAAATCATAAAATTACCTATTTTAGGAGCCTGAGAGACTATCCTTTTGCGGGTCCACAAAAACTCTACTTTAGGGTATGTCTTGAAAATTATATTATGTCTTAATTGTGGCACTTTTTGTTCTGCCCTCCACTGGAAACTGTGACACGACGAACAAAAAAATAAAAAATATTTATTTTTATTCTGGTCTCAGTAATCTGAGGGCCCCAAGTTGAACTACAGACACCACAGGCCCCATCGTAAAAAGAGCTATGACTAGAGGGAAGTTTGAAAAACACAGGGAATTGAAACACAATGTTAAACTCGCATAGGGAAAAATAGTCGTGATCAATTCCTAGTGAACACGAGTTAGTTTCAATCAACTATCATGAAATAAGCTGATGTGTTGATCACCTTAAAAATTACAATAAACTTTACAATTTCGACAATTTCCTGAATTTCTTAAAATCTGACAAGTTTAGTTATTAGAATAGAGAATAAAGAATTTTAACACTGTAAGAATCGGTTATCTTTTCGTCTAGGAGTCAGTTACTAGAGGTCACTCGAGGTCAACATACAGAACTAAGAAAAAAATCAATTTATCATTCCATCATCACTTTAAATTTCATTTCTACTTAAAACAGGTATAGCATTGCCGGAAACGGAACATTCTAGGTGGGACGTGAATTCCAGGTACATAGAATCGGTTTCCATGGCGACCAAGATTGTTTGTGGGCAATCCATTGGTCAGCCGGCGCGGTCCGTCCGCCATTATGAATATTATTACTTCCCCTCGAGCCCCCAAGTCTATTTTTCGACGCCTTAATGGTCGTTTAGTTTCCCCCTACGACCATTCCCTACCATAACAAGAATACGTAACCCGGCTGATGAAATACTCGGAAAAATAAATTCGATAATTTCAGTCCAAATTCGTGCAATCCATGTTTATACGAATGTATATATCAGGGAAAGTTCTTAGCAAGTACAAAGCTCAAAAAAATACTAAATCATAATGCATAGATAAAATTGGGCGTAGTTCTTTCTACGTGATGCAAAGATAAACGGATTCCCACGGTTTAAGTAACTACTTTTATCCCATATTAGATATAATATTGGGTGTTAATCCGCTAGGGCTTTAGTTACGAGCTGTTAAAAAGACACGAACT